>JAPVLO010000214.1:600000-1200000 GCA_027257055.1 Cephalopachus bancanus | reverse complement strand
GGAGTAGGACAATACCCAAATCCTAGAGAGTCAGGAAATATTTTGAGGGTCTTAAATGTTTTAACTGTAAATCCATTTTGCAACTTTGAGTTAATATGCTGGTTCCTAAAATATTACTATACATAAATATTGCTTTTGTACCTTTTCCAGAATTGTGTATGGTGGTGCATAAACTTCACTGTGATATATACTACTGAGGGTCATTTACATGCAGTTTTAAATCATTTCAGCTTGATTTTTGTCATGTATTGGCACAATTCATGTTTTTTTAGATGCAGGCTTTCATTTTAAAGTAGATTTATATCTCATTTTGCTAAATGAACCCTTAAGTAGAAATAGGTAAAATATTTCCTTCGACAGTAATGAAGGCAATTTCTTCGTGTGTGTGTGTGTGTGTGTGTGTGTGTGTGTGTGTGTGTGTATGCAAGTGAAGGTGTGTAGTACATATCTCTAATGGGAAATTAAGCTTTAAAAATGGAATATAATGAAACATTGGATAATTGGTTAATTCTGCCATTTTTATTTGTCAAATTGATCGTCATAAGCAGGTCATTGATGGTGCTTCATGCATACATTTTGAAAAGTAAAAATGAGTAGATTGGTCTTGGCCCATTTCATGTGTACATAAGTGGCACTGCAATAAAGAAATGTTGCAAAAGTAACATTGCAAGAAAGAAATATCGAAAAAAATGACTTCTTTCTGAAAATACTATGTGAATCCTATGCATGCTGACATAATTTTCAAAATGTTAAATAACAATAATTATAAGAAAATATTTTCAATTAGTGATAGAATAAAGAAATGTCTGCTTTCTTTCATCGGTAGTACGTTGATTTTAACTGTAGATTTGATTTGCATGGATAGCGGATTGGGCATACATGCCCTCCCCTCTATCAATTAAAATGTTTCCAGTTCCCAGCCTAACTTTCAGAACAATATGAACAGTACCACAATCAATGGATTTTTTTCCATTAAGAGTTTTATTAGAGTTTAAAATCTTCTCAAATCTAAATGGAATTTATTTCAGAACTTTGGATAATATAGTTCATATATATATTAAATATACTAAAGGCTTTTACTCTACTTAAAGATATTACAATATGGCATCTTAACATTCTGTTTAACTTAATGTTAACAGTCACAATTCTAGGTTTTCAGCTCCTATGGTCTCCCTTTCATTGATTTATTACTGTTTTTATTTTTCTATATCAAGTTTCTTATTAAATTATAAATGAAAGTATATGTTGATGGCAGTATTCTAAACAAATTACTTTGAATAATAGATATGTTTATTTCTTTTAAACTCTAAATGACATACTTTGTACTAGTTAAATGTCCTCCAACAATATAACAAAACATAAATCATGTGGTGGAACTCACATCCTAAAATATAACCAGGTCTATATTCATATTAACTCATGGAAAATTCTTTTCTGCACTGTTTGAGAGAGTGCGCTCAATGTTTTACTATTGTTTATTCTTCAATAACGAATCACCCTTCTTGGTCTTCCAAAAGTTCCTGGCATTTTACTAGTTTACACATTGATTGAATGCCGTTCCCAGAATTGCTTTTGGCACTAAGCCAACCGCTGTGATAATCAGCTATAAGATTTATTCCAGTCGAGAAGTGTTATAAACATAAGGATTCATAAGGCACTGCACTGAAAATGAATACTGATGCTCTGAGATGCTTGAAAACTTTTTGTTCCTTCCGTGAGCACTAATGCCAGTCTTCCCGTTCTTTCACTACTCGTGAGCTTTGATTTTGTGAAAAAAAGGCAAGTTCATTAGATTTGATGGTTTATAGTTTGATATTTGTATTGATCACTATTAGCCAGTTTAGCAAATTGAAATGATTTAATTCCACAAAATAAAATATAGAAAACTCACAGAAAATATTTTAAAAGCACCACCTTTATGGAAATTAAGGAATTCACTACTACACATTTGACACATTTACTGCAATACGATATATTATTATATTAGTGGATGGATGAAGAAAAAGTCCAAAGAATAAAACGAAGTCAAAAAGTTCAAAGGGAAACTGCTGGCAGGTAAATGCACCGAGCTAGAAAAGGATAAGGAGAAAAGAGGTAAATGGTCAATAGAATTCATAAGCATTTCTTAAATAAAAGATGCAAAAGCAAAGAATAATGAAAAATAGTTTAGAGAATGTTGAGACGGTTGCAGAATGTTAATCTTTTTTTTTTTTTTTTTTGAGTTGGAGTGTCACTCTGTCGCCCAGACTGGAGTGCAGTGGCCGCTCCCGGCCACCGCAGCTTCGAACTGCTGGGCTCGACGATCCTTCCGCCTCAGCCTTCCAAGTAGCCGGAATTACAGGTGCGCGCTACCACGCCCGGCTGATTTTGTGATTTATTGTAGAGATGAGGTCTCGCTGCCCGCGGGCTCAGGCAATCCACCCACCTCAGTCTCCCAAAGGCGCAGGATTACAGGCTGAGCCACCGAGCCCGGCTAGAATGTTAATCTTAAATGGAGGAAAAGAAAAATAGATACAATTAAAATGTTGAAAAGGTATAGAAATAAATAGACTATTCAATTAAGATAATTTATGGATACTAAAGACAGATATTTAGGTAAATTTTAGGGGCTTCAAAAGTGTCATGGAAGATGATAATCTGGAAAGTCAAAACTACAAGAGTAAAACACTTTCCAAGTATCCACCCTTTTGGTGGGGCCTATGGGTACTCTAATGTCATTCAGGGTTCATCTAGAACTTTTCAGGAAAATTTCCCCAGGTTCCTCCAAATTGTGTTCTAAGAGCACCCTTTATTTTTCTTTTTTGGTATGTGTCATCACTTGTATTTACCTGTCTCATTATATAATTGTCTTCTCCCTCTAGGGGAGCACAAATTCTAGAAATTCTTGTAGGACAACCTTACCTTCATAGCTCAAAGCTTGCTGCAGTGCCTGGAAGATAACCAGCATTCAAAAACATTTTTTAAAATAAAAAATGAATGAATAAGTAAATGACTGAGTGAATGAACTAACTACTCCATGCCCAGTAATTTTGCCTCAAGTTAGAAATTAGAATAACAGAGAAAAAAAGTAAAGGTCAGATATAACTAGAAAAAAAGAACTCTTGTGAAGGGCTTGTAGATATTTGGAAAAGGAGGAAAAAGGAGGAAACCTGAGGAAATAGAGCTATAGGGGTTATAAAGAGTAAATCTAGAAAACAAGGCACATGCGGACTGAAGGAGATAGACATAGAAATTACATTTGAAATGTAATTAAGATACCAAAAGAGGCAAATAATAAAACATGCCGCAACATATATGTTTTAAATACTAAAGTCTCAAATGTCAGTTGTATATATTGAAACTATAAATAATGTAATTATAAATTCTTATACTTTGGGCTTTTCTCCAGAATAGCGACCTTTTTTTCCCAAAAATTTAATGAAATGATAATAGCTTTCATTTATTGAGGGCATACTATATGCCAGCTACTGGCTTATTCTTGCATTTATTTTGTTAACCCTCACCATTTGTGGGAATCACCTTTGCTATTTATACATTCTGGCTTTACTTAGTCAATTTCTTACTTTATTTAACCAGTTCCATTCCATATCCCATTCCCTACTGCTCTGACTCTTTTTGTGAACATGTCTGGTGCCCTCCATGTTCCCAACTCTTCACAGGCCTTGTCTTACCTGTCCGCATACATCAGAATGTGCATGTAGGGGTCATATTCAGAATGGCATTGCTGACATATTGCTACCCTGAGGACAGATCTATGACATGCTTCTATGCAGAGGGATTCCAAAGAGAAAGTGGCTTAGTGCACAGCTGTGCAGACCAGGTGCATCCGCAAAAGCTGACTACAGTTACTGAAATCAGAAGCTGTGGCATGAAATGGGCATGTTTGATGACTTCCTTCCTGCCTATCCTTCTCAGCCACTCTTCAAACCTTACAGAGCACCACACTCACTACATCCAGCTACGAAGGTGAGAAAGGAACACCAGCATAGCCACATAGACCAATCTTAACTCCAACATATGCTTACCATAGGAGCTTGGATTGTGGGTTTAACCTCTCTGAGTTCAATTCCCACTCTTTAAGAATGGAGATACCAACACGTACTTAGAAAATTTGTTGTAGAGATTACATTAGTTGTATGTTGCCTAGCGCATAGTAAGTACTCAATAAATAGGAATTAATGATTTTACTGTAAAATGGAGAGAAGATATCCAATGGCTCTTTTGAAACTTTCTAATTGGGGGAATAAAGTATTATAACAAGTAATATATGAAGCAGTATTTGGTTGAATCTACACTTTTTAATCCTCTTTCACTGAGCTTTTTACCTTTCTTGTCTTTTTTTCTCCCACTTTCTCCTTTATCTTGGATGAATATATTGTTCTACTTTTCTTTCTCCAGCTTCTTTTCCTCATTCACTTAATCCACTAGCAAACTGATTTATTTCTGAATCTCAAAGTCCTTCATCCAAGTCACATAGACGTACTCTCTTAAAGAAGACTTTAGATCATCACTTGGAATTCAGAACAAATGCTCTGTCTTCATAGTTTCGTATCTCATCTAACATTCACAATACCATCTCCACCTGTACCCACCCCTATCATTCTTAATCTTTGTCAAGGAAAACACTATGCTTCAAGTGTCCCAGGCTAGAACTTCTTTCTTACTACATGTTCTTAGACATGCTAGTTTATTCCCTCTCTCAAAACCCCAGCATCATCTCTGCAAGGACCCTTCCTGGAATTCTAGTGGCCATATTAATCTCTTTTGAGTTTCAAGTATGAGAAATTAGAGTTTAGAAATTTGTTATCTCAGTGAGGATTCATATATTCATCCTTTGGGAAGCAGGAATAAGGTCTCCTTTGTATCTACAATTGTGCTTTTAAGTTTTGAACAAAGGCTCACTGATCCAATGTGTGGGTCCACATGTCCTTAATAGAAAGGGCCATTTAGGAAGTTCTTGAAGTCAGGTTACCTTTATACGTGTACTATAAAAGGTAACCTGTTCAAGTGAGGACAACCTTGATTGTTGATTATACGTGTTAGCATATAGAGGATGTGACTGAGCATTTCTGCGTGTATGAAAGGCTAGTATGAAGTAGAAACACATTTGTACAATTTATGTACTGTTTGGAAATAATGACTGTAATTATAGGAATATCTTCATTTTCGGTAGAAGAAAAAACAAGGTGCTAACTAATTAATCTGCCTGTTGAATTTCCTTTCCTGGTTATTAGACTAAATAATACTTCAAAATTGTATTTTCTCCTCTTCCCCAGTATATATTTTTCTATTGCTTAAGTCTTCTTTCTTTCAGCTTCTAGACAATGTGAACTTTATTGTGTCATGGAAGGGACGATGTATCCAGAAAATAATATGAATGGATAAAAGGGATAATCGTTTGATTTGATCATTTTTGAGGTTTCAGAAACTTAATACTCAGGTCAATGGGAAAGACACATCTGCATAGCTAAGAGACTTAGGAGAATGCAAACGAGGAAAAGCAAAACTTCCCATCTCCCTTCTGAGAATAGACAAGATTTCCTCAGTTGCAAGGTGTGAGGAAGACAGACACTGGGTCACAGGGTAAGGGCCAAAGGCATGGTGTCTCATCATGAGACACTCATCAGGAGTGATGCTGATATTCAGTCACTCAGCCTTTTTTGAGCAAGCAACACCTATTACCAACGCTCCAGAATCCACTGAAAGCTAGTGAAATGCACTAAGAACCATCTAGTTGCCATTTAAGTGAAAGAGGAGCCATATTACTCACCCTTGTATTTAGCTATCATTCTTTTTTTTTTTTTTTTTTTTGAGTTGGAGTCTCACTCTGTCGCCCAGACTGGAGTGCAGTGGCCGCTCTCAGTCACTGCACCACTGCCCCCTCAACGTGCTGGGCTCCGGTGATCCTTCTGCCTCAGCCTTCTGAGTAGCTGGAACTACAGGCGCGCGCTACCACTCCTGGCTAATGTTTTTGATTTATTGTAGAGATGAGGTATCGCCTGCCCAGGTGGGTCTCGAACCCGCGGGCGCAGGCAATCCACTCACCTCAGCCTCCCAAAGGTGCGGGATTACAGACTGAGACACTAAGCCCGGCTTAGCTATCATTCTTGAGAAGGATAAAATAATTTTAAAAAAGCAAATTCACTACAAATAGAAAACACTGGAAGAGATGTATCAAAAATATATGGGGCCTGAATGAAATATACATGAAATATTATACAATTATTAAATATATATTTATATATACATACTTTTAGTATACATACTATATGTGTACAGCACTTAAATTAGAGAAAGCTTACAAGACTTAAAATTATTAAAATGTCAATTTTTTTCATTATACATCTAATGAAATATAATAAAATGCATAATAGTAATTGGAGAAATTAATAAAACAATTCTAATATTCAGTAGCTTGTCATACTCACAGCTTTCTTTCCTCTCCTTTCTTTCACAATCCTTACATACAAAGGGCAGTTACAATGGACTTTTCAGTGTTCCTTGAATGAATGCCATCTCCTTTCTTCCTGGCTAGAGGTCAACTTTGATTCATTCCTTCAGATCTCTTTCAAATAATGTTAAGAACAAGGGCACCAAGAAATAGACACACTTGGGTTTAGGCCTGCTTCTTTCCTTTACCTATTACAAAAGTGGGCACATCACTAACTTTCTTCAAGACTGGTTGATCCCAACTAGGAAAATATCTGCTCCTTCTACATCAAGTAGATAGATTTGAAAGCACATAGGAAAGTGCTTAGGGATATACACTGAATGTCTTCAGCCCTGCGCTGTACTGGTTCAGGCTGTTGCTGGGTGGCCTGAGATATATCATGGCTTGGGAGTAAAAGATAAACAGACGATTAGGTTCCACTTCTCAGAAGACAGAGCTGATAGGATGGAGAGAATATTCCTGGGGAAGTAGAGAGTAAAAGGGAGACTAGAATGTGGAGAGAGTCAAACTACATTTATGGAGGAGCACGAGAACACAGGTTATATACATTTCGATTTTCAGTAATATGTATGAATGAGATCATTCAAATCCATCCTCCTGCACAAACCAACTGAAAATACTGAAATAAATGTTAAAGTGTCTAAACACATGGAATTGCTGACTTGGTATAAATGAACTATCATAACAATATCAGAGTAGAAGTAGGAGCCCAAGAGACAGTGGGTGCTAAGAGTACTTGCATAGCCAGTCTGAGGAGACAGTCTTCCTCTTTACTACTGAGACCAGACAAGGCTTCACCCTCTAGATCAGAGTAAATTAAAGATATGGGAAGTTGGCTTGCTGCTGAGCAGAGCAGGGAAATACAAACTAATTCTGATAAATAATAACCACAAGTTGGCCATTGCAGGGATATTGAGGACAAGTAGTAATATCTGGGTGGTCCAAACATTTTCTTGCCCTCCAAATACTCAGACATTGTTTCGTTTTTTGCTTTTTTGTTTGTTTGGTAGTAAAATACACATAACATAAAAATGTACCGTTTTGCCATTTTATTTATTTATTTTTTTGAAAGCAGGATTTATTGAAAGGACAGAAAAGCTCCCACAGTAGGAGGGGACCCAAAGGGGTTGCCCCCCATCTCACCATTTTAAAGTGGTATTTAAGTATATTTGCAAATATTTTCAAATAATCATATACTGAAATTTAAAAATGTTGATTATAAAAGAATACATTCAAGTTTTTAAAAATTTAAGTTTATGAAATGAGTTGGATTAACAAAAATATTAAGATCAATGGAAGGACTTGGTAATGGAGTAGACTACCCAGACCCAGAAGCAGTTGTGAAATTTTAAAGTCTGAGAAGTCTGGTAAATATTAAAGAATTCTTTTGTTTGTAAATGTAAACATGGACACAAAAATACATGAATAAAATAGCTCAGGAAGGCAAATAATAATAATACAATAGTAATTTGAGATGTCTTAAAAATTATGACAAATGACATGTTTTATTGGACTAACATTTAAGAGTTCTCCTTAAACATGATTCCTAACCTCTTTTTGTTAATTGTACACAAATGGTCAAATCACATGAACAAAAAATGAAAACTTTAACCCATTACTAGGCTGTCTCCAGAAAGTTAAACGTCCAGTGACATTTAACAAGCAAAGCCTGAATCCTTACATGCCCACCTCTAAAGGAATTTAGGTAAGAATTTTAAAATTTTTCATGAGAAAAATATCGATTTTTAAATCATCAAATTAATATAGCAATATTTTTCATGATATGATAAATGTTGGGGCACAACTGGTTATATTAGACTCCTACCTACTTAACAAAAGTAGTACCAATTAGTTTATCTCATCTGATCAAAAACATTTTGTGTTCAGAACTTAAGTTATATCACACACAGTTTCAACAAAAATATTTGAAAACAGGCAGTCCTCGCTTTGCAGGGTATGGTGTTAACTGAAACTTGTGCACCATCTCCTTCTTAAAGCAAGGACTGCTTGTGTTCTAAGCAGTTCGTTTTTATTTTTTCACACAAATATAAGCATATGCCAAGTAGTGAAATGTAATAGTCTCACTCTATGGGTAAGATAAGGAACTCTTTGAGCAATTTAAAATATCCTTTGTTTTCCCAAATACCATTCTGTTTTTATAAAATAAGAAGGGAGGAATGGAATTTAATTTGCACTGAGTTACACTGATTAATACAAATGCTGTTTTTATCTGAGAATATTATTCTAGGGTCTGTTTAAGATTACCATATATAACCTTAAGTGAAACTTAAAATGCTCATTCCCGTGAGCTTTATTTTATATTCTGAATTCAGATAAGTACATTCTATTATGAAATGCTCTCTTTTTAAAAGGACTCTACAAGCACAAACAGATGGATTAATTACATTAAAAACTGACACGTTAAATATAAAGTTAAAGAAGCCAAACTTATGCAAATAGAAAATTTATCATTTAATACCCAATTGAATCTAAATGAATTCTTTTTTACTGTCATCAGGTTTCAAAACATTTCAGGCATGGGATAAGAGGCAATTTATCTGGCATCATAGAAATCTGAGAAAATAATTTTTTCTTCCTTTTAGATTTTGAGAAGAATCAACTCCTATGTATAGACTAATAAAAAAAACTTTAGGATAGAGACTTTTTTAGAGAGTAGGTCAATGTAAGGAAAACACAGACCATTCATTTACCCAAATCAGCATTTTCTTTTTCCAAACCTTATTGTCCTTATCTCATATTGCTGGAAAAATAGCAATTACAGAGTAACAGAAGGTTCACTTTTCTCCAGAGCACTTTCATGGGCAGAGTCACCAATTAAAAGTATTGCCAGATTTCAAACGATATCATAAAAGACAAGTAATTTTTTTCTTTCTCATTTTTATAAATCAAAAGGAAGGGACATAACTATCTATTACAAGCTGTAAATGTATTAAATTTCTCTACTTATTATTCACTTATTTTTGTGTGTGTGCAAAAACTGTAGTTATAACTACACACCAGAATATGGACTGTGGTGGTGGAGAGCACAGACTCTAGAACCAGAGTGGCTTGACTCATAGCTTACCTCTGTGATCCCTAGCTATAAAACCTTGGGTAAGTTATTTATCCACTCTGTGCCTCAGTTTTCTCATCAGGACCATGGGATAATAATAGTTTCTAGCCCATAGTGTTATGAGAATTAAATTAATTAGCCATAAAAGGCATTTCAGGTGAACACAATACACACTTGATAAATATTACAAAAATAAAAATAAAATATAACCACACAAAATATGGGTGATGACATAATTATTGTGGGTAGGTAGATTTCTATTTTGAAGGAATTTTTAAGTATCTTTATTTTTATTTCCCATTCCGTGTTCTAAGCCTTCTCCCTCAAATCCCACTATTTGGATAATAAAAGGTCAGGCTAATAATTCACTTTATCTTTGAATTTTCTAAGTCAAGTTTTCTCTGTCACAGCAGGAAGAGAGCATGAGAGGACAGACAGGGAACACATCAGAATCTAAGGTAGTAAAGCGATTTCATATACGAGTTCTTTGAAAAAATTCTTTGGTACTTTTAATTCAGAGACTAGTCTTCATACACTGATCCCACTTTTTCTCTCCTCAGGCTCCAAAAAGAAATTAGTTTATTAGAAGTCAACAGTTTAGCAGTGGTCAAGAAAAATGGAGCCAAGTCTAGAATTGGAAGTCTTACAGAAAACCAATTAAAATAACACTGGAAGAATTATTTAACCACTTTTGTCAATAACTGTCTCTCATTTACATATACAAATCTGAAAACTCTTTTATGAACACTCGAAATGTGAAGACTTTTTACAATTTGTAATTATAAAAGTAATAATAATGTCTGCAATTTGTTATATGGCAGGCATTCTGATAAACCCCCTGAATGGATTATATCATTTAATTCATATAGCTTCATGAAGCAGTAACTATTAAACCTTGTGGCACAGAGATTTTAAGTTACTCATCAAGTGGCCAGTGTCCAGATTTGAAATCAGATTCTTCTGACCTCAAAGTCCATGCTCTTAAGTCCGATTCTAGAGTGACTTGTGATTTACTTGCTTGGTCTGATTCTTCTTGTGGTAGACATAATTATGGCACTCTTTCTAACCTTATTCAGACACGAGAAAATTCAACTTTCTTTGGGACAGTTAATTCCACCTGAGGGATTTTCAGGGCACATCTCTGTACCACCTGGAACCCAAATGAGAGAATTGGGATTATTGTTACCCTAATTTTATTCTTCAGATGTCAACCATGTCTTTGGACATAAAAGAGAATGAACTTTTGAAATAATTTTCAAGGACTTCCGATCTTTTCCACTTGCTAAAACTTTCAAGTATGAAGATATGAATTATATGTCAAATTCTTAAATCAGATGTAAAAGCTATGAAAGACTTAAACAGCTTTCAAGATCAAGTTGTGAGGCTAGATATATTTGAAAGAGAAATGACATGTGTTAGATTTTAATGTTAGAATTCAAGTTATTTAAACTTAGTTGAGGTGGTTAGTCACGAGGTTTGTGTGTGGAAAACAGACAAAAATATTGAGTCCATTTAAATAGTAAGAATATACAAACTAGATGGAAAATGTAATGGAGGCATCTTTCTCCTGGTTTCCTTCCTTATTATTATATTTCAAGCAACAGCTTGGCCCTGCCAAGTCATCATACTACACTGAATTTAGAACTCTTATGGGCACAAGCTTTCAACAGAAAGATTCCCTTACCATAATATTAGTAATTTCATGCAGCTTATTTGAATGTCAGTGGAAATTTAGGGTGCCCCAACAATATATTGATTTCCAAAAGTAGAAATGTGGTTCTAATATAACTGCTTGCAAATATTACTGTCATCTACTTTTGAGCTATATTTATTTTTGTGAAATGAAAATGATAGTTTTATTTTAGCAAGAACAAGTAAGGGAATATTTAATTTAAAAGACATTGGTAAATCTTGTGTAATTGCTTCAGCGTTGAATTTAACACTGGGTTTTCCTTGTGAATTCATATATTAAAATAGATGACTAGAGAAGACTTCGTTTTTGAAGACTAATCACATTACCCCCATTTATCTAGTACATACGGAGAATTTATGGTAGACATGTGAAGGGATGTTGTGTGGACATGCTTGGCTCAAAAACACATGCTTAGTAGAAAGTAGGAGGAAGGGTGCTTGTGGGATGAAAGTAGAAATTTAGAGTCTAAGAGCAGAAAACATTTGTCATTGAGCAAAAGATGTATAAAAGTGATACTTCTCTGAGCATTTGCTCTATAGCTCAGCCCAGACAGATACTCAATACTAATTGCAAAACTGGCACAGAGGTAAATGGTAGTAGGAGGGAGAGCAGATTTGTATTCTGATGTCTCTGGAAAGTTTTATTCTGCTAAAAACTAAGACACCTTATGAATTTGTATAAATACTTCACTATGTTTTAAAATAATTTTCTTTTTTATTAATAAGGGAAAGTCTTTTCATAATAAAAATGTAGAAATACAGATAAAAAGAAGAGAAAATAAAGACCTTTTATAAACCTACTTTCAGAGAAAATCAAGCATTAAGTATTTTGCACAACTTCTAGAATGTCTGTGAGCATGTGTTTGTGTGTCTACATGTTTACACAAAGAACCAATGAAAACAGAAATGTACACAATATTTTGTAATCTGATTTCTGAACATATGTTGAGAACATTCTTCTCTGGGATTAATTATTTTTCTTTTCTTTTAAAGCTTAACGTCTACCTATGAAGCAAGCAAGGAGAATTTAAATTCTGGGCTTAATTGTGGACTTTGTTCTGGACCAACAAAGTGGCTGTAGATATTGAAATAAACTTAAGGGAGAAGAGACCTTGTTATATTGGATTTGCTATTCTCCAAAGAAAGGAATGCTGGGTAGAGCCAGAAATGTATGATTCACACTCTGGATTTTGACAAAAATACAGAGAAGATAATGGTAAGATGTGCCACTGATTCTAAAAATGAATATGACACATATATTTTTGCATTTCTTTACCCACACATTTGTCCAACAAGCATTCTTTCCCTCAATATATAAGAGACATTAAAAGCACAAGTACAAGTCAGACTGTCTGGATTTGAATTTTAGGTTCTAGGTCTCAGTGTCCTTGTCTATGAAATGGATATGATAACTAGGTGTCATGAAGCCAAATGATATAGAGAGCTTAGATCAGTGCCTGGTATGATCCCTGCATCCCCTAAACATACACTGTTATTGTTATTGTTAAACTCTAGTCACTGATAGTCTTTTCTGCTTACTTGGACCTCCCCAACAAAATGTTCAAGTACTAGAAGTGACATTCTTAAGGAAAGAGACTATAATTTGCTTACAATTAAATCGAAATCACAGCTGTCTGATTTATAATAGGTGCAAAAAATAAACAAATATGAATAAAGAAATCTTTCCTGTCCTATTCTCTTCTAGCCTTAGTTCATTTTATTAGCTGACTGCAAAATCCTCTGATTAAATTTTTAAAATTTAAGCTAGCCAGAATTGGTTTCTGCTGTTGTCAATTAGAGCATACCAACTGATAAACTGACTCAGATGCCCCAACGCCAGAAAAGATATTAGTTTTCATTGGGGAGGCATGTTTAGAGAGAAATTAATTTATCAGTTTGTCAACTTATAGAGATTATTTTCATGTAATTACAATGTTTCCTTTAATACATGACTTCAACAGTGGGAATGTGAATAATGAAAACTGATGTAAAGACTCGATCGCAATGAACACAGACTCTGGACTCAGTAGCTGGGTTCCAACCCCGACTTTACCTTGTAACTGCTTTACCTTTCTCAGCAAATCATGGAAACTCTCAGGGCTTAATTTCCTATCCATAAAATTGAGAAAATAATAATTTTGACCTCACAGGGTTATTGAAAGTATGCAATGTGCTTAATAGATTGTCAGTAACATTATAAGAATCAATGAGTGCTAGGAATAACAGCATAGATAATGGTTAATAAGACCAACAGTCTAGAACCAGCCCTGTGTTGAGCGGGTTCTATGAAGGATAAGGTTAGTGAAGTCCAGTGAGGGCCCATAATAAGTGGGTATGCTGCTAGACCCCAAACTAATCTGACTGAATTCCCCTGCTATCAAAGCATGTTAACAGATGCCTAATTCTGGAGGGAGCAAAATTAAATATAGTAATCATTAAATTAAATGTGAGTGCCTGAAAAGATTATAGCAAGAGATTTTAAAAAACTAGCTATATGCTATTTGTCATTTTAGATAGAAAATGTTAACAAATAAAGGATGGGCAAAGGGTAGCAGCAAATACAAACAAGTAAACAAACAAAATAAAAATAGGAGTAATAATAGTAGCTGACAAAGTGAAATTTAAAGATTAAAAGCAGTAATGAAGATAAAGAGAGACATCATAAAATTCAAAGAGAAACAGTTTATACTGCAAACGTAACTAACACATCTGCATTTTCAAGCAAGTTGATAACGAACGCATACAGAAGAAACCATTAGCTATGCAGGATGAACTTAATAAAAATAAAATTAGAGCGAGAGTTTTCAATAGTCCTCATGGAATTAAACAGATCCACTAAATAAAAAATAAGTAAATACATAAAGAACTCATTAATATACTTGATATATTAAATATACAGAGATATTATAATCCCACAAAGAGAATATTTATTTTTATATGTCCGCAACTACTTATACAAATTAATCATTAAAAAAATTAATAGAAATTTTAAAAGCATAATTATATTTTTGGGGATATTAAAAAAAGACTAATGAAATCGGAAATAAAGATAATCAAAATAATTTTATTCAAAAGTAAAAAAATTGTACTTGTATATAATTTCTTGAAAATCTTTAGATAAAAACAAAATTAAATGCAATCTATTCAATACTGATGTGGAGACTATTTCATTCTAAACATAGTGGTATATGAAAGCTATAACTGGAGGACTAATTTTGGTCTTAGGAGCCTTCATTATTGAAGAAGACAGGTAAAAAAGAAAATTAAATTGTTACATAGTATCTTAAATAGAAAATACATGATAAACAAAAAGAAAGCTGAAAATTAAGAAAACTGAAAATAAGTTTTAAATAAGATGGATATATAAATCTGAAAGCTGGTTGTCAGAAATGGCTAGTAAAATAGCCCCCTTGTAAGAATGATTAGGAGCAGAATAAATATATATAAAAGTATATAAATATATATGTAAAATAAACATGTTTACTAACCATAGGTTCAGGAGAGATTAAACACATTTAAAAGCACTATTATTTGAAATTTTATGGAAACAAAGTAGAAATTCTAGAAAAAAATAAGTGATTACCTGGCCAAAATCATATTAACCCAATTATTCCCCAAAGAGAAAGACAATCTGAGAGCCCACTCCAAAAGAGATCAAAAGGTGTTTAGAAATATACCACGAAGAAGTTACCAGTTCCAGATGCCTTTAAAGCTGAGTTTTATCTATCCTTTGAAGGAGACTTACACTGTCACACAAATGATTCAAATGTAGTAAAATATGAAAATTCTCCCCAAGTCACTTTATGTGAATACTAAAGCCTGACAAAGGTAGTACATATAAAAACAATATTAACTCATTTTAAAATAAAAATGCAAAATTCCAAATAAAATGTTAGAAATAAAATCCAAAGGGAGGCCCAAACTTCACCTGTACGATGATCTCTTATGTACCTAATCTAGAACTGTACCCCACATCTTTAAAATAAAAAAAAGAAATCAAAGATCATATGTATATACATGTAAAAAATAATTAAAAAAATAAAATCCAGCCATGTATTAAAAAATAATACATATGATTAAGCAAGTGATTTAGTATCAGAAATAAAGGAAGAAAATACAGTCTATAATCATGTTTATAGATACTGAGAAGTTATTTGATAAAATTCATTCCCAATGAAAACTCAAATCAAATAAGACTAGAAAGAAATTACTTAAATAAAACAAAATAACATACCATGATCCAATAGAAGCACTTTCTGAAAACCATTTTATCTTCAGGTTTTATTATGCCTTTTCTGTATTTCTTCACTTTTTTCTCCTTTCCGTGAGCAAACATTTATTGTGTGTCTATTATATATCAAGTGCTGTGCTGGATCGCATTTCATAATAAAGACACAACTTAAAAGGAAACAAACAAACAAATAAAAGCAGCAAGTGAAAACAATACACAAAAAAAGTGATAAGATACTGGGAACAAGTTTAAGAATATTGGCCAAATTGAACTCGGGTTTCCTATTCTGAATCCAAGGAGAACTGGATATGTTAAGCTTTAAACATATTACAGATTAAAACACTTTCTACAAATAGAGCGATTGGTTTGTTAATGATTACATGATCTATTTTTTCTCACATATTTTGTTCACACTGTCTGAACAACAACAATAACCGCACAAAACAACTGTAATAGCATATGCCAAAGGAAGGAGCATGCATTTACAGCATCTCCTGGTTGCCAGTGCTTCTCTGGTGTTTTACAAAGTATGCATTTAATTAGAGCGTCCTGAAGTGACTGCAGGCAGGTGAAGCCGCTATTATGCTGCGGGGAGAGCTGACAGACAGCTTCAGGAGCGTTTAGTTAACAAATCATTACTTAGTGTTTGTAAGACTTCTACCTGAACCCAAACAGAACGTGTAACTGTCTTGGAAGAACAAAGCCATCAATTGTAAAACAAACCTTGGTAAAGGCAGCTAGGATCAGCAGGGAGGGGAAATAAAGTAATTTATTCAAATTGTATATTTGAAGAGGAAGAATGGTTTTTTCCCCTAAAAATAACATAAATTTGGAGTCATTAAAAAAAAACAAAGAAAATATGAACAATGATTTTCTTGCTTTTAACACAGGACAAGTTGTGTGTTTGTGATTTGGTTAAATAAAAAATAAAAATGAAATGGAAAAGAGAGTTACAAAATCATTTACCTAAGAAAGGACCATGTGTCAACTCTGTAACTTTTGTGTAAAGCATGCTGCAATGTTGGGTTTAGTTTTGTCACTGAAAAGAGAAAGGCGAAATTTTAACATAATCCTCTACTGTGATTTCATGACTTCTGCCATATTCGGTACTCTTCATCTTAATCTTCTAATTGCCGAGGTCATAAACAGGCAGTGGAGAGAAGGGCAAGGCTGAGAACAGAAAAAATAGGTCAGAGCAGCAGAGTTAACTATTATTTTTCAAAGACTATGGAGAGGCATTGAAATTCTGATACCTCATTCTTGTGACAAAAATTGTAATGAGAACAGGAAATGGTACCACATGAATCCATTGTCCTGACAATGATTTAATGAGAATGGGAAATGGTGAGAGCATAACTAATTCGCATTATGATCCTACAGTTGTCATCTTGTGGTTCTGCTCAGATGCCGTAGAATGAAGGATGTCGACATCAGCTGGGAGAGTGCAAAGAAAAGCATGAAGATGGTGACATTGTGTGGCCTGAAAGTAATGGCAGAACGTGTTAGCCACGGAAGGGTAGGGCTTGGGAGGGGCAAGAGGGGGATACAAAGCATGGAGTTTGTCTGCTGAATGACAAAATAGGAATACATTTAAAGATGGCATGGATTCCAACTGTAAGGAAAAGACCCGCGCGAAGGCAAAGGCTGTGATGGAAAACCTGAGACAGGAAGTAATCCAAAGGTCAAATGAGAATGTTCAAACAGGTGAAATCTGATAAAACTCTTTTGGGAGATTTTTAAGTTTGTTGAGCAACAATTAATTTAGTGGCTCTAGCATGCTATTTCTTTTCCTTCCTGAGTGAAGTTTTGCTTCCAAAGCTCTAATTCAAACAATATGTTTTACAAGTAAGGCTAAACAAAGATACCCCATCCCAGGTTATAAAGTTCTGAAATGAAGTGGTTGGTGGGAAAAAGAGCATCGTTTAACCCAAGTATGTCAGTGGAAACCATCGGGTGATGTGCCAGGGTTATTTAGAATTTAAACCACATATGGTAGATAGTAGTTTATTTATTGTTAAATTAAGTTTTGGCCTATTTCTCCAAATAGCAACTTGGGTTCTAGATGGTTTTGAATACCGACTTATTTCAGAACTTCTAGACTTCCATGAGCATGCCAAATAAATCTTAATTGTCTGGAAACATATTACCTTACATGGAAATCATAAAGGTCAATAAATCAACAGAAAAATTGATAAATGAATTTTTAAAATTATGCACTTTCGAGTCTGATTTGCTTCCCAAAACGTGCTGGCTAGTCATTTAAAGTGGATCCTTAAGAAAATTCCTCTGTAAGGTTGGTACAATATTTAGCATGCTTCTGACAGATGAACCCTTCCCAGGACAGAGAAAATAGAGTTAAGAAAGAGGTCAAACAATACAAACCCTTTGGAAGAGAAGTTGCATTTTACTAATTACAATGACAAGGCAGCATAAAAATTACATTCCATATTCATTCTGTAGAATCATAATAATGATAATAGTAAAAATAATGATAAAAGATTGTAGTTTTTGCATTCAGTTTGTTCTTAGCTTTTTTTATTTAAACATAACGATAAAGAGAATATTTGTAAAGTTGAAAAGCAACTTTAATAAATTGAAAAGTATTGTGATTCTCTCAACACTAGTCAAAGCTTTTCAGACCAAGATAAATGACTCTAAGCCATTAGAAAAAAATTACTTCAAACTTATGTGTGCCTAAGCCCCTCTACTTTGCATTTTGATTCATATTTAAAATATTGATTCCATCAAATGGAGGAACAGTTAGTGTCAGCAAAAGATGATGGAGAAAATGAAGTCAAAGGGGAACAATGTAAACAGTGGATTTATTTATTTACCCTTAGGTGAAGGTGCCATATTTCACTTATATTGAGCATTTATTCAATTTATTTTATTAATTTAATCCTCCTAAAGTACTACTTCACACTCTGATGCAATTTCAGATCAGACAGATCACTGTGTACTTGTTGGATTCATGGTTAATGATACATGAATTTATAATATAGAATGATTCATAATTGAGTGAGCTACCTTATTTTACTCCCCTATTATAGGAGAGGTTCACAGTGAAAGACTATAATGGTCAAAGAAGAAATGTGAAAGATATTCTCAAAAGTTGAACTATACTATACTGTAATAATTTCTAGTGAAAATGAAATATTTAATGTCCATATTTAGGCTCTCACTCATTTATTATGTGGCATGTAAGGGGTGTCAAATGCTGATGGGAATTTCAATTTGACCTGGCAAAAATGAAGTAAGCAACATACAGTATTTCATCCATTATGTCCATTTGCACAATGAAGGATTGGTTCCATAAAACTTTTTATTCAATCCAATGTCAAGGTCTTAAAAACAAATTTTGAAAGCACTTAAGTGGTTCTTTTAACAGCTGTATTTAGTAACAAATGGCAGATATCTATTAATGCAAGTACATCTTATATAAAATATTTTAATATGGATTTTAGGTGATAGTATGTGCTTATTAACATCAGGTGTAAATTGACATATTACAGTAGCTCTTTTCGATGAAAGATCCATTTAGTCTCATCTTCAAATTATGGATTGATACGCTATTCTATGCCATAATGGTTCCAAAAGCATTGTTAGTGCAATGTATTATTCATGTTTTCAGGTACCATTGTTTCAGTTCATAATAGAGTACTGAACAATTGTGAGTGAAGTTTATAATGAACTAAAGAAAACTACCTAACCAAAGTATTTTAATAGATTATCGAGTTGGCACTGAAGATATCTAGGAACTATGCCCACATCAGTATGGGACACTGTGGTTAAATTTGAGAAACACAGATCTTTCTGTCCCGAATGATCAACTCCTACCACACAAGTACGGTGTGTTTGAGGTGATATTTTTAGAAGTGTATATGATCATCCAGTATTGTGATTATTGTGGTGATTCAATTTGTATACCATTGCTTTATCAGTGAAAATGTTTAATTGAATTTAAATTAAATGTAGTTTAAATATGGGCCAATATATTTTCTTTAGGGATAAAACAAATTATACTATGTTGCTGTAGAACCTAAACATTGTAAAACTTGCTTCCCAAACTTTACTGTGCTCGCAAAGTCACCTGGGGATCTTGTTCAAATGCAGATTCCGATTCAACAAATCTGCAACGGGACCCAAGACGGCATTTCTAACAAGTTCCCTGGGTGATGCCCAGGCTTTTGGGTAGTGGACTAGTGAATAAAGAGGATCGCTGTAGACGTCCAAGTAACTACTCCCTGGTTCAAGATTTGCCTCTCTGAGCCTTAGTTTCCTAATACTAAACACTTCTAAAGAATCTTATACTAAGATAATTACATATGAAATTTATGTAATGGGCTCTTTAGTTTTCTATGGCTGCATGACAAACTACTTCATCTTTTGGTGGTTGCTGTTAGAGATTAACTACCTTGTTTATTACCTTGTGCTTAATACCCAATAAATGTTTGTTTAAAACAGATTCTTGAGTGAGTTCTAGTCTCTGACAGAATGAAGCCGATGATAGTTAATTATCAATAGCAAACCCTCATAAGGCAGCTGATCTAATTATTGGAAAGTTCTTCCTACTTTAATATTTGTCATCTTATAAGATATATTGCTTCTGGTTGTGTAGTGAGAACTGAGCAAAAATAGATCTAATCGCTTTCTGGATGCCAGTGTCGCTAATATTTTGTGACACGTGATTATTTTATTTTCCTTTATAAATTTCATTAAAATTCGTTTTTGTTCCCCGGGCGTGGGACCTCATGCCTGTAATCCTAGCACTTCGGGTGGCCTAAGCAGGAGGAATGCCTGAGCCCAGGAGTTTGAGACCAGCCTGGGCAACATAGTGAGAACTCATCTTTATTAAAAATAAATAAATAAATAAATAAATAAAAAGATAATTAAAAGTGTTTTTGTACAGAATACCTTTACTTGGTTCAAAACCCAAAAAGAGTCAGAAGGGTATAGTAACAGATGCTGTTGGGGCCTGGCCCGGCCTGTATCTCCTGGGTTAAGCTCACCGTGCCCATGACTGAGAGCAACTGTGGCTTTGCCCCAGGGTGCTCACCCACAGGCAGTCCTCACTTAATGGAAGTTTCTTTACCCACTGTTGGGGTAGCTCTGATGTGCACGTTACATTATCTGAGGAAGGCTGCCAGTGGTCACCTGATTAATAATATGCCGTTTTTAGGCTTCCTTCCTTTCTCTGCTTCCTGGGATCATCTCCTAAGTCAACTGCTCATTTGAAAATCTTCATCTCAGGGTCAGCTTCTGGGGAAACCATGTCAACTCAGGTGTGAAGTAAAATGTCTCCCCCTGAGTCCTTGTCTTGCTTTCCTTCTGCCCAGATCACATCCCAATAGGTAAATTATTATGTTCTTAGCTTATTTTTCTTCCCAAGGCTTCATTTTGTGAGTCTCAAGCAAATATATACTTATTCCTTTCTTTTTATATCAAGCCAGAGCAAATTATACTCATACTATTCTGCACTTTGCTTCCTTCCCTTCACAGATCTTGGAAATCTTTCAGTATCAGTATACAGTGAGTCGGCTCATTCTTTTACATGGTTGTGTGGTATTCATTGCACTTAACTGACCAGTTGGCCAAACTTCTTTGCTATTTCTTTTCCAGCCTATCCCCATGTTATTTTATACAATTACTTATTAAATGACAATTTAATCAATTTAGTTACCTCTTCTGGACACAAACCAGTTCACTGATATCATTCTCAAAATATTATTCCTCATATAAACAGTTATAACGTATTGTTTCTAGTACAGTAGAAGCTTAATAATACTCTTTCCTGGGACAAAAATAAAATCTAAGTCAACATGTAGTCACTGTTATGTCAGGGTGATACTAAATTTGAAAATAGATAATGTGTGGACTTTCTTATCTTGTATTCATAATTGATTTTTTAAAAACCTACATCTGGAACTTTACCTCTTTTTGTCTATTATATGCCACCTTGTTAGCTTTAGCTCATTATCCTATTCTATCTGAATAACATAATCTTTTGATTCCATTTATTGAACATCTAATATATGCTAGATCCTGTAATATACATTTTTTATTGTCCATGATTTGATTAATTAAATCCTTATTAGTTAATTACTATCCCCATTTACAGATGAGAAAGCTGATGCTCAGAGACACTTGCCAGGGTCATGTAGCCAGCAAGTGGTACAGTCCATTTTAGGAGGCGGCACAAGGAGAACTGGCATCCAATAGTTTACTTTCTCACCATCATTAGTGGTACAATGTCAGCCGTATGTCTTCCTAGTGGTTCCTCTTCCTCCAAACATTTCTTTTTTTAAATTATTTTTAGAACTTTTGAAGCAGGCATGTCATTTTAGACTTTGGCCTTTCATATATTACTCTTACATCCTATGTCATCACTTTTTCAAGTTCTTATTCTCTTTTTAGTTATTAACTCATTGCAGATCATTCTGTACAATTCCATTACTTCTATTTGATATGTTATAAGAATTTAATTTATAGGAGCTCTCTGTTCCTTGAGACAACTTTTCTTTTGCAATCATTGGTCGTGGAATTTTATGAATACTTTCCAGTCAACGTCTTAAACTTTACTGTGGGCTAGGCTAATGGTTTTATGATGTTGCCTTTGAATTTTGTGATGATAACATACAACTGCCACAGGGTGAGAAACATGACAATGTCTTGCAAATAGCCTTCTATCCCCCTTAATACGGTATTTGTATCAAAGCAAAATATACACATAGTGATAATATCTAATATTGCATAATCAAATTTTTTGAGAACTTGAAAGATCTAAGTTTGAAGTAGTGCAACACAAAAATTTTAAGGAAGTTCACTTGAAATAATGTAAATTCTCCCAAATTTTAAAATTTCATCAGGGACTGCAGTTTAAAGTAGATAGACCCAGTAAACTGTAAATTTTGTTAATGATATTCCCATGATAGAGTACTCACCCCTTTATTGCTACCATTTAAAACACAGTGGGGTTTATACTCATCTGGTGATTATTGTGCTGGATTTTAATATTCTAATATTTGCTATTATTTAAAAATATTCTTATGTTATAATAACTCATATATCTTCAATTATCCTCTTATCCTGGAGACAGACCTCATCTCTATCTTGGAAGCCTGACATACTCTACTTGCCCTCTAGGCCAGCAAGCAACTTTTCATCTGTTGTTCTATATGATGCCTCCTGCTTAAAATGACATTTGAATAGCTTGTTTATGGTTAACAATATCTGAATACCAACTACCTGGAATCTATTTCTAACTATCCTGAGTATTCTATTCCTGGAGTAGTTTAAACTTCAATGAGAACTGGAGAGAACATGTAGTCTGACAAGGTAGTTGAACAAATGTGTTCCAGTCACTCTAAACTCCTCTTAAAAATGCCAAAGAAAATAAATATGAAGACAAAGTTATTGAAAATCCAAGTAGAATTCCCCATAACTCTTTATTTTTGAGGGGTGGGCAGCTAAGCAATTTCTTGCTCTGTTAGCCTGATGGAAGAACAAAGTCCCCACTAATAACATCTTACATTAGAAATAGAAGCTATACTGAACAGGTAAATAAGAATCCATCTCTTAACTCTTGCTTTGAGTCATCTAGAACCAGAATTCTTCTACTTCCAATAGCTCCTCTCTATAAATTTATTATAAGGCCATGGGGGATGGAGGATCTATAAAGATAAATGGACAGTGATGTAGTTTTGTGGAAGCTTATCCCACATTACTATGAATATAGGTGACCAATTATTCAAAAAATAGAAAGAGAAAAAGGATTTAAATAATATTTAATAATATTGTGTTAAAAACCATGTACCAAGGCTCATATGCTATATAAACTCACCCCTTTTTATAGCATGAATGAACTTTATTTGAAAAGTATAGGTAGTCTTAGAACAAAATGTAGGAAACACCCTTATGGAAATTGGAATAGGTAACCAAGTCCTGATCAACTCTCCAAAAGTGAACGCCATAAAAGATAAGACAGACAAGTGGGAACTCATCAAACTGAAAATCTTCTGCAAAGCAAAATAAACCATCAAGAGAGTGGGGAGACAGTTTACAGAATGAGAAAAATTATTTGCCAACTGTATATCTGACAAAGCCCTAATATCTAGGATCTACAAGGAACTCAAATGTGCCAAAAGGAAAAAAAAACCAAACAACCTGATTAAAAAAATGGGCAAAAGACACTTCTCAGAAGAAAACATACGAGCAGACAACAGATACATGAAAAAATGCTCAACCTCACTAATCATCGGAGAAAAGCAAATTAAAACCACACTGAGATACCACTTAACTTCAGTCAGGATGGCCATCATCAATAACTCAAAAAACAACAGATGCTGAAGAGGATATGGGGAAAAGGGAATACTTTTACATTGTTAGTGGGAATGCAGCCCCTCATTCTATGTGGAAAACAGTGTAGCGATTTCTCAAAAATCTAAAATTTTACCTTCCATATGACCAAACAATTCCCCTTCTGGGAATATACCCAGAGGAACTCAAATCATTCTAATAAAGATACTTGCACACATATGTTTATTGAAGCATTATTCACAATAGCAAAAACATGGAACCAACTGTGCTGTCCATCGAAAGTGAACTGGATAAAGAAAATGTGGTATATTTGCCTGATGGAATATTATGCAGTCATAAAGAAAAACAAAATCACGAACTTTGCAACAACCTGGATGGAATCAGAGTCTATAATACTCAGTGATCTATCATAGAAGCAAAGATCTGAGTACCACATGTACTCATTCATAAGTGGACCTTGAACGTTTATCATAATACAATAAGAATGGGATTGGCAGTAATGGGACACTGCCTGGGGAAGGGAAGGCACATAACATCAATAAGGGTACCCACACTTTACCTGTATGATGACCACGTATGTACCTAATTCTTATTTGTACCCCACATTTTAAAAATAAATAAATAAATAAATAAATAAAAAGTGCAGGTAACACACTAGAAAATAATGTTAAATAAATTTTCCAAATTATAAATGATACAGAATATAGTCTCTGATCATGATAAAGTAAACATTAAAAACTTAATAAACATTGCTAAAATGAGATATTAAAGGCTAATAACCCCCCAAATTAGTCTACAATGAAATCAAATTTATAATTATAAATTACTTTGGAGATAATAAAAATTAAATTGCTACTTATAACCTCTTGTGGGATGCTAGCAAGTATAGATTGATAAACAAATTCAACACATGACAATTTCATTATTATATAAGGAAAAAACAAAACTTCAACTGAAGAAGTTAGCATGAGAGAGGAAAGAAATCCTAGAAAAAGCAAAAACTGAGCAGTAACTAATTTGAGCAAAGGGTTAGTTAATTAATAAAATAGAAACTTAAAAAATTGAAAAATTAAAATAAATTTTAATTGTAAAATTTAAACAATTTAAAAAACATTAAAAAATATAGGTAAATATAGGAAAACTGAATTTTAAGGGAAAAATATGCAGAAATAAATATGAAAAGATGATAGTACAGAAATTTTTATTTAATTCTGTGAGATTATAGGGTAAAGTTGCCTATTAATATATCTTGATAAAATATATCACTTGTGGAGTTTTAAAATGATCAAACAGCTTGAATAGTAAAAAATTAGAACACACTAATAAGCATATAAATACAATTTTTTTGAAATAATTACTGTCTGTTCCAACTTCAATATCAATTTATAATTTTTTGTTTCTCTACTGGACAGAGAAATTTTATGGGCATCTTTCTGTTGTTAGTACTAGTATAATGCATACTTTATAGGGGGAGTTAAATCCTGAGCTATGCAGGTATTCAACAGTTTGAAAAATTGTAGTTACACATAACAGCACTAAAAGCAACAGAAATACCAACCACAAAAGACACTATGTACCAGTATTGCTTATTAATATAGGAAGAGAAAATTCAAGATTAAATAATAAAAGAATTAATTTAAAAAGATAACAGAAAACAAGCCTACTTTAGTCAAGTTGTTTCTATTTTGAAAAAGATAAATAAATATTTTTTTAAAAAAATATATTATTTGTACATGACAAGCGAATGGAGAAAAAAAACACATGATCATCCCAATAGATGCTCAAAATGCTTTGATAATAACAGGGTTAGAAAACTATAAAATAGGACTTCTGGCAAGATGGCAACGGGGCAACCTGGTCTGTGAAACTCTCTGCAAAGGAGAACTGCAGTGGGTCTCTGGCTCTCGCCCCAAGGGCTGCGGACCCCAACATCGCAGCCTGCTCTTCACACAGAGCTTGGCCATTTTCACCGCTGGGACATCGCAGAGGACTGGACAGCCACCGCAGCACAGACGCCGCCACTGCTGCCACCGCTGCAGCCGCCGCAGCCACAGCCGCCGCAGCCGCTGACGGTAGCACATCGCACCACCCGGGCCAGAGGTGATCCACGACTTCAGTCCTTGAAGCCGTTTCAGGAAGATCAGCTGGGATCGCTGCCACCTCTCCCTTGACCAAGATGTCCTGCCAGCCGTGAGTCCCCTGCCTGTGCCCTGAGGCAGGCATCCAGCTCCAGTCTCTGTCGGTTCCTGTTCGGTCACACCACCTCTGGGGTGAGCAGCTGAGATAGCACCACCTGCTGGCGATTCAAGGTAACAACACCAAAACGGGAGAAACAAGCTTGAAAAAGACAAAGGCCAGAGTGGTGAACGGAGGGTGATCTGAACTGTCCTTCACAGCAGACCAGGGGCAACTGACCCTAACTGCAAACTAATTTACCTGCTTGAAAAAAAAACTAGAAATCAGAACTGAAAGGACATTGGACTTACATGAAAAGTCTCAGAGTGTGCTTCATTGATTGTTAGTTTAATGACTTAATTCTATTCCTACTGTATTGTTCCTTTTTTTTTTCTCCTCTTCCTTTTCTTCTCTCTGTAAACCATATCTTTGTATAGAGGAACAGCACACCAATAAGGTGGTTGGTTAGCTTGTATGTTAGCATCACTATATGTTTTATTTTTTTATGGAAATTGGTTCGTCAGTAGCTGTGGTCTATTGTTTTTATCTGTTTCAGTATAGGTCTCTCTTTCCATTTGTTGGCACACGTTTGTTTCCTCCCTTACTCCTCTATCTCCCCATCCCCCTCTTCAACCCACTGTCTGCTCCATTCTCTTCCCTCTGCTAACCACATTTTATTTCAGGGAGTAAACCTACAGCCTCACTGCACGGACAGATTCCAAGGTAGTGGGAAGTGGGTTTCAGATTATCCACACACCTGTCAGCGAATACCAGGACAGATAGATTTTGAATCACAGCTCCCCCTTAAGTAAATCTCAAAACTGCAAAAAGGACCACCCCCAACCTACAGTGCAACTCCAGAATTGAACAAAGTAGGAGGGCATACATAAAGAATAGGAGATTGAACAAACAGAAGTAAAACCAATCCCTTTACCCCCGAAAAACAGAATTAAAGAAGACAGTGACGTGGATGGAAGGAAAAAGTAGGGAGGGGGGAAAAACCGCACAAATGAAGAAAAACCAAAAGAAGAATATAGGTCTCACACAGACCCCTGGGAGATCAGACACTGAGAAAACAGATTCTGGAACACAAACATTGAACAGCCCCCAGAATGGCTGGTCACATGCAACAGACGAAGACATCAAGACATGAATGGAAAGAATTAAAAAAATTGAGGAGAGACAAGAGGAAAATAGGAAGGAGCTGATGTCAGAAATGACAGCAGTAAAGAATACTGTGATGGAAATGAACAACAGACTAATAAGCATGGAAAGCAGAATTAGCCAAGCAGAAGAAAGAATCTCAGAGCTCGAAGACCAAAACACAGAACTAATCCAAACTGTCAGAAGTATAGAAAAGAAGCTCAAAAAGACAGAACAAAACCTGCAAGAGATGAATGATCACTTCAAGAGACTGAACCTAAGAGTAATTGGGCTTCCTGAGGCAAAGAGAGAAACAGAAGCCACACTGGAACAAACATTTCATGAAATCATTCAAGAAAACTTCCCTCATCTCATCAAGGATGAAAAAATTCAAACACAAGAGATTCAGAGAACCCCTGCAAGACAACAATGAGAAGACCAACTCCCAGACACATAATAATTCACCTAAAAAAAGTAGCTATAAAAGAAAAAATCCTAAAGGCAGCAAGAGAAAAAGGCCAGACTACCTACTAGGGAAGACCAATTAGAATAGCAGCAGATTTATCCACAGAAACCCTTCAGGCTAGGAGAGCCTGAAACCCTGTCTTCAAAGTTCTACAAGATAAACAATTTCAACCAAGAATAACCTAACCAGCCAAACAAAGCACTACTAGTGAGGGAGAATTGAAATCTTTTCCAGATATCCAATCCCTAAGAACCCATGCTGCCACCAGACCACCTCTACAAGAAACACTTAAGAAAGTACTGAACACAGAAGAAAAAGAAAAAAGAACGACAACATTCTTCACAAGAGTACAGGCAAAAGATTAAAAACACACATGAGCCAACTCCAGAACCCAAAGAAAGACAACAAACAAACAGGGACAACTCTGTAAGAACCTTATGACAGGGATCAACTCTTGCATTTCAATTATTAGCCTAAATGTGAATGAACTAAATGCACCACTGAAAAGACATAGAATGGCAAAATGTATAAAATATCATCAGGCAACAATCTATTGCCTTCAAGAGACTCACCTCACTAGAAAGGACACCCACAGACTCAAAGTAAGAGGATGGGAAACAAACTTTCAGGAAAACGGAATACAAAAGAAAGGAGGAGTAGCGATCTTAATTTCAGACAAAATACCCTTCAAGCTATTAAAAATCCAAAAAGATACAGAAGGCCACTACATAATGATAAAAGGTTCAATCCATCAACAAGAAATATCTATCCTAAACATATATGCACCCAACATAGGTGTGCCAACTTATAAAGCAACTTCTTGGAAAACTAAAGAAAGATATTGACTCTAACACCATCATAACTGGGGACTTTAATACCCCACTCACAACCCTAGACAGATCATCAGGACAAAAAATCAGCAAGGAGATCTGGAACCTCAATGTGACTTTGGACCAAATGGACTTAATTGATACCTACAGAACACTCCATCCAAATACCACAAAATATACATTCTACTCATCACTGCATGGAACGTA
The DNA here is from genome assembly GCA_027257055.1 of Cephalopachus bancanus. Lineage (NCBI taxonomy): Eukaryota > Metazoa > Chordata > Mammalia > Primates > Tarsiidae > Cephalopachus > Cephalopachus bancanus. The sequence goes on along the minus strand of JAPVLO010000214.1, from coordinate 1,171,416 downwards.
TTCTAAGATCGACCACGTAATTGGCCATAAATCAAGCATAAGCAAATTTAAAGGGACCAAAATTCTACCATGCACCTTCTCGGACCACAGTGGAATAAAAATAACATTGACACCAACAAAGTCCACCCAAAACCCACAAAGACATGGACACTAAACAGCATGACGCCAAACAACTACTGGGTCAATGATGAAATCAAAACAGAGATCAAAAGATACCTGGGAAGCCGGGCTCGGTGGCTTAGCCTGTAATCCCGCGCCTTTGGGAGGCTGAGGTGAGTGGATTGCCTGAGCCCGTGGGTTCGAGACCCTCATGGGCAGCGAGACCTCATCTCTACAATAAATCAAAAAATCAGCCGGGTGTAGTTGCACATGCCTGTAATTCCGGCTACTTGGAAGGCTGAGGCGGAAGGATCGCCGGAGCCCAGCAGGTCAAGGCTGTGGTGGCTGGGAGCGGCCACTGCGCTTCAGTCTGAGCGACAGAGTGAGACTCCAACTCAAAAAAAAATATGACCACCAAAACCCTAATTTCAGCAGAAGAATCCAGATCACCAAAATAAAAGCCCAAATCCAGGACATAGAAGACAAAAAGATAATACAAAAAATCAATGAAACAAAAAGCTGGTTCTTCGAAAGGATAAACAAGATCGATGGTCCCCTAGCTAGACTGACCAAGAAAAAATGAGAAAAAAATCAAATAAGCACAATCAGAAACACAAAAGATGAAGTCACATCTGACCCTGAAGAAATACAAAAGATCATTAGAGACTACTACGTACACTTGTATGGAAACAAACTTGAAAACCTTAAGGAAATGGAGGACTTTCTGACACCACACAACCTACCTAGATTGGAACAAGTAGAAATTGAGACCCTAAATAGACCAATAACAATCAAGGAAATCAACTACGTAATAAGAAAACTTCCAACAAAAAAAAAGCCCTGGTCCAGATGGGTTTCCAGCAGAATTCTACAAGACATTTAAGGAGGAGGTGATACCAATCCTACTGAAGGTATTCCAGGCGATTGAAAAAGATGGAACTCTCCTCAAATCATTTTACGAAGCCAACATCACATTGATACCCAAGCCAGGTAAAGATCCAACAAAGAAAGACAACTATAGGCCAATATATTTGATGAACATAGATGCTAAAATTCTCAACAAGATCCTAGCAAACTCAATTCAGCAATACATCTCAAAAATCATCCATCATGACCAAGTAGGCTTCATTGCTGGGATGCAAGGCTGGTTCAACATTCGTAAAACCATAAATGTTATTAAATACATCAACAAATGTCAAAACAAAAACCACATGATTATATCATTAGATGCAGAAAAAGCTTTTGATACAATCCAGCACCCCTTCTTGATAAAAACCCTAGAACATCTAGGCATACGGGGAACATACCTCAAAATAGTAAAAACCATCTACGAGAATCTCACAGCCAGCATACTCCTAAATGGACAAAAATTGGAAGCATTTCCCCTGAAAACTGGAACAAGACAAGGATGCCCACTCTCACCCCTCCTGTTCAACATAGTTTTGGAAGTCCTGGCTCAAGCAATCAGAGAAGAGGAGGAAATCAGGGGTATACAAATAGGAAAAGAGGAAGTCAAGTTATCTCTCTTTGCAGATGATATGATTGTGTACCTTGAAAACCCAAGAGAATCTGTCAAAAACCTCCTTACACTGATAAAGGCCTTTGGCAAAATCTCAGGATACAAAATAAATGTACAAAAGACAATCGGACTTCTCTACACCAATAACAAACAAACAGAAATCCAAATAAAAAACACAATTCCATTCACAATAGCCACACAAAAAAATGAAATACCTTGGCATCTTCCTAACCAGAGACGTGAAAGAACTTTACAATGAAAATTACAAAACACTGCTCAATGAGAACAAAGATGACACAAACAAGTGGAAAAATATCCCATGCTCATGGATTGGAAGAATCAACATTGTGAAGATGTCCATCTTACCTAAGGCAATCTACACATTCAATGCAATACCCATCAAATAACCAGCAACATTCTTCTCAGACCTAGAAAAGACAACACAGGAATTCATATGGAAATACAAATGTCCAAGAATAACCAGAACAATCCTCAGCAAAAAAAAAAAAAAAAAACACAAAGCAGGTGGTATCACATTACCAGACTTCAAACTTTACTATAAAGCTACAATCATCAAAACAGCTTGGTATTGGTATAGGAACAGGCATATAGATCAATGGAATAGAATTGAGATTCCAGAAGCAAAACCTCAATTTCTCAACCAACTCATCTTCGACAAGGCCTCCACCACCTACCACTGGGGAGAGGAGAACCTATTCAGTAAATGGTGCTGGGAAAACTGGCTGACCACATGCAGAAGATTGAAACAGGACCCCTATCTATCCCCATGCACAAAGGTTAACTCCAAATGGATCAGAGACCTGAATGTAAAACCTCAAACCATAAGAACCTTAGAAAATGAAGGAAATACCCTCATGGAAATCGGAACTGGCATCTAATTCCTGAACAAAACCCAAAACCCACAGGTCATAAGAGAGAAGATAGACAAGTGGGACCTTATTAAACTGACAAGCTTCTACAAGGCCAAAGAAACCATCAAGAGAGCAGGGAGACAGCCTACAGACTGGGAAAAAATATTCGCCAACACCAGGTCTGACAAAGGCTTAACATCCTGGATCTACAAGGAACTAAAATGTGCTGAAAAGAAAAAAAGAAACAACCCCATTATAAAATGGGCAAAAGATATGAACAGACACTTCACAAAGGAAGACATCCGAGCAGCCAACAGACACATGAAGAAATGTTCAACCTCACTAATCATCAGGGAGATGCAAATCAAAACCACACTGAGATATCACCTAACCCCAGTCAGAATGGCAATTATTAACAACTCAAAAAATAACAGCTGCTGGAGAGGGCGTGGCGAACAGGGAACACTTCTACACTGTTGGTGGGAGTGTAAACTAGTGCAACCTCTGTGGAAAGCAGTGTGGCGATTCCTAAAAGCTCTAAATATCAACCTCCCACATGACCCCGCAACCCTCTACTGGGAATATACCCTGAAGAACTCAAATCACTCTATAAAAAAGATACCTGCACACGTATGTTTATTGCAGCGTTGTTCACAATAGCAAGAAGCTGGAAACAACCATGCTGCCCATCAAAAGAGGACTGGATTAAAAAAAAATGTGGTACATACACATGATGGAATACTACGCAGCCATAAAAAAAGAACAAAATCATGAATTTCGAAGCAATCTGGATGGAACTTGAGTCTATAATACTGAGTGACCTCTCACAGAAACAAAGATCCGAGTATCACATGTTCTCACTCATATAATGGACCTTGAGCATTCAATGTAATACTATAAGAAAATGACTGACAGTACTGGGAAACTATGGGGGGGGAAGGGGATGGGATTAACAGTAGCAATTATCTGTCTGGGGAAGGGGAAACACCTCTTATCAACAGGGTGCCTGAATGAAATGTAATTGTACACCTAACCCTTAACTGTACCCCACAAAACCATAATAAAAAATATTGATTTAATAAAAAAAGCTATAAAATAGAAGTTTAGTTTATTAACATATCTTCCTATCCCAATCCAATATCTAAGATAATTTCTGACACTGACATACAGAAACATATCAAACTAAAATTAGATTCAAAACAACAATGTCTATTAATAATTATTGTTTAACATTACCTGGATTCTTCGATCAGTATAACAAAAGAAGTTAAAGTAAATGAAGTACACAATTTGTCCTTCTTTACAGATGCATAATATTCCATTGTGTATATGTACCACATTTTTTAATCCAGTCTTCTTTCGATGGACAGCATGGTTGGTTCTATGTTTTTGCTATTGTGAATAATGCTGCAATAAACATGCGTGTGCAGGTATCTTTTTCATAGAATGATTTGAGTTCCTCCAGGTATATTCCCAGCAGGGGGATTGCGAGGTCGTATGGAAGGTCGATTTTTAGATCTTTGAGGAATTGCCAAACTGTTTTCTACAGAGATTGTACTAGTTTACACTCCCACCAACACTATAGAAATTTTTCCTTTTCCCTGCATCCTCTCCAGCATCTGTTGTTTTTCGAGTTATTGATGATGGCATCCTAACTGGAGTAAGATGGTATTTCAGTGTGGTTTTAATTTGTATTTCTTTGATGACTAGTGAGACTGAGCATTTTTTCATGTGTCTGTTAGCTGCTCATATGTCTTCTTTTGAGTCTATAATACTGAGTGATCTATCACAGTAACAAAGAACTGAGTACCACATGTTCTCACTCATAAGTGAACCTTGAACAATTATCATAATACTATAAGAAAGGGATTGGCAGTAGTGGGAAACTACTGGGGGTGGGGGCGCATCTCATTAACAAGGGTACCTGCATAGTGAACATTTGTACATCAACTCTGCATTGTACCCCACATCTTTAAGATAAAAAATTTTAAAAAATTAATAATAAATGAAGTAGCCATTAGAAAAGAAGAGAAGAAAATAATTTTTTTTGGCAAAAAACAGTAACTAAAAACTACTTGAAGTAATATAAAGAGTAAAGCAAAGTGGTCAACTAGACAGTAAAGAAAAGTAGGAATACTATAAGAAAAATAGTATTTTGACATATTAGCCAAAACTACCTAGAATATATGAAGGCAAATATATCTCAAACATAGTGACATCAATGTGTGTAAAATACTTGTGATTTTAAAGAAATCAATAGAACCTTAAAGACCAAAACTATACAACTTTACTCAGATAAACAAGACATGAATACATGGAGAGACAGACTATAAGAGGGAACCCCCAAAAAACCCCAGAATTATTTTTTGGAAGGTGGGCCTCTTGTAGCACAGGATTCCCCAGGTAGGTAAGGGTTCTAAGCACCCATTGGCATCAGTGTACCAGCTAGTGTTGTGAGAGGCTGCATTCTGCTTCAGTGTTTTTTTTTTTTTTTGGAGATTCTTTCAACACTTTTGTCCATTTCATGATGAGTGATTTAAGAGCACACCTGCCCACACTGAGCTGAGTGTTCAGCAGTTTTTGACCCAAAACAGCATGACCCCCAGGTCTCACTCTACGTATTTACTTGATCTTTCCCTGAGTGACTTTTTTTTTGTTTCCCATGGATGAAAAAAGTCCTCAAACAGAAATATTTTTGTCAGTGTGGAAGAGGTGAAACAAAAAAACGACAGAAGCACAGAAGACATAAAAATTGATGAGTTCAAAAGCTGTAATGAGCAATGAAAAAAGCATCTTGATAGGTGTATTGCATCAAATTGAGAGTACTTTGAAGGTGACTGAAGTGTAAACATGTAAGAATAAATATACAATTTTTTATAAATAAATTTCAGTTGTGGGGGGTCTTCCCTTACATGTTCCTACAAAGAAAGATACAATGTTATAAACATATTAGTTTTTCTCAATTTAATAGATAAAATATAATTCTCATCAAAATTTTGTGTGCTGTGTCTTTGGAAATAACAAAATAACTATACATCATTTGAGGAAAAAAGCCAAGTAAGCGTTTGTAATAATATTTTGAAATAAAAAAATAATAACAAGGAACTTGCCCAATTAAATATTTAAATAAGTCACGTAGACTGAAGTGACTGATATAAAAGAGTTTGGTATGTGGTAGAGAAAGCATTATAAACAAATAAAGAAAAAATGAAAGTCAACAGTGGATGCTAAAAAAATAAACTAAATATTTTTATTTTAAAATTCAAGCTAGATTTTCATACCTTACAGCAAAATAAATTCCAGATTTCCACATGTAGTAAGAGTTAATATTTTAATAAATGAACACATAACAATGTAGATGAAACATATAGAAGATATTTTAAACATAAAGGTACCTGAGAAAGAATAAAAATACTTATTTTTATGAAGAAATAACCTAGCATTTTGCTAATATAAGAATTTTAAAAGTCAACTTATGGGAAAACAAAGCACAAGCAACATTGAAATGCAAAATCTCAAGTTGAGAATAAAACTTACAACATATGTGAATAGAGGTTTAATATTTATTATATGTAAAAAAAAACTCTCAGAAATTAGTAAGAAAAATATCCCCATAGAAATTTCTAATAAGAAAATAAATAATAAGAAAAAAATGCATACGATTAGTATGGGGAAAAAAATGTATGATTACATTTAAGTCAAAGAAACACCATGAATGTCAATTGTTATTTTATAATTGGTGTCTGTTCTTGCCCATCTCTCAAATATTTATTTCTCACAGTGTACCGCGCATCACTAACAATGGAAAGAATGCAAATTATAATAATGATGAGATATACTTTACACCAACAAATGAAACAACATTGATACGAGGGGAGATTTCTCCCAAAACCCAGAATTTATTTATTAACAAGTTATGTATTTATTTTTACATGTTTAAATTTCAGCAGCTATGGAAAACAGTATACATATTTTTCAAAAAATTAAAAATAGAGTGACCATATGGCCCAGCAATCCCACTTCTGGGTACGTATTCAAACGAATGGAAAACAGGATCTTAAAGATCCATCTGCACTCCCGTGTTCACTGCAGCATTAGACACAACAGCCAAGAGGTCTATTGACAGATGAATGGATGAAGAAAATGTGGGATATACATACAGTGGAGTATTATTCGACCTTAAAAAATGAAGAAAAAGGAAATTCTGCCATTTGCAGACATGGATGAACCTGGAGGACATTACGTTAAGTGAAATGAACCAGTCACAGAAGGAAAAATACTAAATGATTCATACAATAGTGGTTGCCAGGGTTGGAGAAGGGGTGGAGAAAATGGAAAATTGGTGTTCAAGGGGTATAATAAGGTTTCAGCTTTGCTGAAATTAGAAATTTAGAGGGTAAATCTCCTGTTAAGCGTTGCTATCACAAAACAAAGGGGCACAAGGAAATTGTGACAAGTTTTAGTTGTGTCTATTATCTGGATTGCTGTGATAGTATCACATGTATTTGCCTACATCCCAACTCATCAAGTTGTACACATTACATATGTGCAGGTCTCTGAGTATCAGTTATATTTCAATAAAGCTATTTTTAAATAGGCAGGAAAAAAAAACCCCGAAACTTCCGTCATCTTCAAAGTACTCGCCATTTCATGCAATACATCTATCAAGACATTTTTCCACTGCTCAGAATCGTTTTTGTACTTGTAAATTTTGATACCTTTTAGTGTTTCTGCCGTTTTTTGTTTCACCTGTTCCACATTGGTAAGACATTTCCGTTTGAGGACTTTTTCATGCGGGGAAACAAACAATAAAAGTCGATTGGGGCGAGATTGAGTGAATAGGGAGGATGGGGCACAGAAGTCATGCTGTTTTTGGTCAAAAACTGAGCACTCAGCTTGGTGTGTGCAGGTTGTTTGTGTAAATCACTATCATGAAATGGGCAAACGCATTGAAAAAATCTCCTAAACAAATTAACTGAAGCCAAAGGCAGCCTCTCACAACGCTAGCAGGTACACTGGTGCCGATTGGTTCCTAGAACATTTACCTAGCCAGGGAATCCTCTACTACAAGGGACCCATCCTCCAAAGAACAATTCCGGTTTTTATGGCGTCCTCTCTCATATATTGATACTTCTGAGTGCTGGTGAGGATGAGGTGGGAAGAATATTACATAGACTGTTGACAGATTTGCTAATTGGGCTAATTGGTGTAATCATTCTTAAAAAGTATTCATATCGATATTCTTTTAACCAGCAATCTCACTTCTAGGGATATTATTCTCAGGCAAACATTAAAAATGTGTACAAATCTGCAAATGGCGTTGTTCTATTATTGCAATGTATAATAAATAATGAAAGATTAAAACAAACTTGAGATTCCAGATAGGAGAATGCTTAAACACACCATGGAATATCTACATGGTGGATTAATAAATAGTCATCAATTTTTAAAGGAATATTTATTAACATGATAAATTATCATGCATTAATTACAAATAGTTTTAATGATATTATTTTAATGGATCTAATTTTGTTACACACAAACACACATAGATGCATATTAATAAAGAAAATACCCTGGAACCTAGAACTGTTCATGGAGTGTTATTGAGGGAATAGGATTAGTTGATTTCCTTTTCCTGTATATTCTAATTTAAAATGAGAAGGAAAGGAAATTTCTGTAAGTTGATCATTCTTCTGTACATTATCCCCCTGTGATTTTATCATTCCTATCAACCACACATAGTTTAGTTTTGTTTTCACTTATTGGCCTGAATTAAGTCTAGATAATCAGTTAAGTATCAGAATAGTGTTAACAGTATAAGCTTTTGTCAGGAAAAATATTTTGGGTTTTCCACTCACTTGCTTTGTGATTTGGAGTAATTCCTATTCACTATAAGCCTCAGTTTTCTCATCTGAAAAAGAGAGTAATGAAAGTACTAAAATTTCAGTGATATTAAATGAGATAATTTGTATGAAGTTCTGAGCACAATACCACCACACAGTACAGCAGGTTCTCAGATAATGTCATTTGGGTCAACATCATTGTATTATCAAAATCACTTGCCTGCTGGGGCCCCTGTGTGGAGTCTGCACTTTTGCCCCATGTCTACATGGGTTTTTTTCTGGGTATTCTGATTTCCTCCCACCTTCCAAGGCTGTGCATGTTAGGTGAACTGGCGTGTCTATTAGTCCTACTTGGAGTGTGTGTGTGTGAGTGCACTCTGCAGTGGGATGGTGTCCTGTCCAGGACTGGCCACCACCCCACTTCCACAGTGCCCTAAGATATGGGGACATGATATGGCCATCCAGATCCTCAACTGGAATAATTGGGTAAATCATTATCTCACTTTTAAAAAATTAACGTTTCTTAAACCTATATATATTCATCATCTCCCAGTGGGCCTGAAGAGCACCACAGAATTGTTCACAAACCATTTTTCTGGGCAACCACAAACACTCAGAAATGACAAAAAACATGAAATTTATTTGCCATTCTTGATCTTCTATACTCTTCTTAAAGTGCATAATCTGGAATTTGACTTCAGTATGACCAGGCTCTTACAGAGTAGACAGCTTGACTTAAGTTGTCATAGTTTAAGATCACAAACGTTTTTGCAACCTCATTATGCTGTGGATACACAGTGAGCTAACAATTAGCTAGTGTCTTGCTAATTGTGTTGTTGTTAAGCCACACCTCCGCCTTCTTACAGGTTAGGCCCAAGTCCCTAATACGACATTTATCTAAATCAACAGCAATGATTCAGTCTACTAGTCAGTCTATCCTAGCAAAAAATATTTTGTATTCTATTTATTGACTATGTCTTCCAACATCACCTTATTTAAATCAAATTAATATGCCTTTGAATCTTTATCATAGGTCAACATGATTAATAACGGTGGTCTTAAATGGAATTCCTGAACATACCATTGGAATTCATCTTCTTGGTAACCAAAATCATGATATTTGAACTTATGCTCCCCATCAGATTTCGAGATCTTTGGAATTATATTTCTCTTCACACTGTACACAATATCTGAAAAAGAAAACCCACATTTTTTCAAAGTACATAAGATTTTTTTTCAAAATCATATCATTGGTTTACTAAATTAAGAAACAAAGAGAACTTTATGATAGTTACAATACCTTTTAGCTTCAAGCATAAGCTTCAGCCAAAAAAAGCTTAAGTAGTGTATTCAAGGAAATTCTTGATTTTCAGCTAAATCTCTTGGTTGAGCAGTAGAATAACTGTCATCATGAAAGATAAAAAGAATGTACACACAATTGAGTTTCAGAGTGCTAAACAATAAAAAATGTGAGTTACTGCTATAATATAGCTATAAGACATTAAATACTATCATGAGAGAGCTTTGAAAAGTTACAGGTGTTATACAAATGCAAGGAATCATTTTTTAGTATGTATTTTGTTGCCTTAAAGTGGGCAGTGTTACTCCATCTATGCATTTCTAGAACAGAGATGCAAGAGAATGGCATTCTGTGGTCTTTAATTTTATTATCTCCTGATTGTATTTTCTTCATTTTTGGGTTTTTTTTTTTTTCAAAATAAAATTATTTTCCTTCTATGGCTGATTTTCTTAGTTTAAAAAAATAGCAAAACATTTGGTAGATTCTAATTTTTTATGTTAACAGAATGCTTTCAACACAGAAGTTTTACTTGGGTATATTCTTATTCAGGGGTCAGCAAACTTTTTCTGCAAAGTGCCAGATAGTAAATATTTTAGGCTTGGCAGGCAAAGAGGCAATGTCCTCAACTCTTTGAGCAACTGTTCTCACTGAAATAATAATAATCTTTTTTGCATTCTCCATCTAAATATGTGAAAACCATTTTAGCTCATAGACCTTGCAAAAACAGGTGGTGGACCACGTTTGGCTGTTGGTTGGTGACCTCTGCTCTAGATTATTGACCATTAAAAAAATAAGACCGGAGTTGACTAGAAGTTCTTCAATACTTGCAGTCTAGTGAGTTGCATTGTAATGAAGTGGTTTTGTTTGCATGTGATAAGACAGATGGCATAGTTAAAAAATCACCTCCATTTTGATGGTCAAAGAATTTCACATGTCAAGATTCAGATTCTTTCAATATATTAGAAAATTTAAAAAAACTGTATTCTTGCTCTTTCAGTTAACAAATATTTATTGCCATTGTTCAGGTCTCATGCTCGGTATTAGGGAGAAACAGATAACAGGTCTGACACAATGAACCTAACTAGATCCCAAGCTCCTTCCACAGAAAAACTATAGCAGGAAAAAATATCTTCAGGCTTTATATAAAGATAGATTGTCTCAAAAAGCAATGTATAAAATATATAAACATGGTCTTTCATGAAACAACCACAAATCAATCATGAAATCTTTTCTTTAAATTACCTTCAAATCTCAGCTTTTTATTTTATACAAATAATTTAAATACAAATATTTTTAAGAACTTTGTAATAAATAATTAAGCAATCAAAAGATGAGTACTTACACAGCTTATTAGTGTGACAATGAACTATAGAGTAAAAGGCCACCAATAACTTAAAGCAGAGAAGACAGCAGAGCATTCCAAAAGAGAAAATATAACAAGATAAAACAAAATTTATGTCAGAAGTTATTATTTTTCAAAATATAATTAAATTCATATCTAAAAATGTAAAGAAAATTTAATATACCCTTAGGCATCCTAATTTGTCACTGAGCCCAGCTGTAATGGTCCTTTGTCATGTGTTCTGGCTTTGCCTCACATTTTGAACACTTCTGGGCTGGAAGAACTTCTTATCTTAGGGACCTGCGTTCCCATAGTAGAAGCAGAGAAATTTACTTTTTCATCTCCCTTTCAACTCTTGGCTTTCTCCCATGAGAGTTCATATTGAAAGAAGCAATATGAAGAAACTGATGCTATATATACAGGATTTCATCTTCTCATGAGGGTAAGAGTTGAGGTGACTGGTTCTCAGGGCAGAAGGGCAGAGGTTCAGGAATTCTGCCCACTGCAGGAGCACCAGCAGCAATTGAAGCTGTGATATGCATACATATGTCCATACATACATATGTGGTTGGAGTAGCTTTCTCAGGAATCACTTCTTGGTATGGTTCGGTGGTGTTCCTTGCTCTGCTCTCTCCTGAGTTAATACATTGGCCTGTCCTGTGACCCTCCTAACTTTATTTGTCTCAGGCTACTGTTGTGGGTTGAATTGTGTTCCCTCAAAAGTTATGTTGTTGTCCTAACTGCTAATGCCTATGTACGTACCTTTATTTGCAAACATAATCTGGTTAAGATGGATTCCGATTTCATTAGGGTGGGTGCTAATCTGATATAACTGGTGTCTTTCTAAGAAAGTAAAACAGAGACATAGGAAAAAGAATGTCATGTAAAGACACAAGGACACAAAGAGAACCCCATGTAGGGACAGAGGAAAAGATTGGAGTGATGCAGCTGCAAGCCAAGGAATGCCAAGGCTTGATGGCTACCAAAAAAAGCTGAGAAGGGGAAAGAAAGCATTCTACAGTCTCAGAGTACAGTCCTGTGGGCACCTTGATTTTAGACTTCTTGACTCTAAATCTGAGAGAATAACTTTCTGTTGTTCTAAGTCTCCCAGGTTTTAGTACTTGGCTACAGCAGTCATAGGAAATGAATGCAGATGGGTTCCTCAGAAGGCAACCCTGAGATGAGAATTCAGTAAAAGTGACTCTGTAAGAAAGTTCTTCCAAAATAAATCAGTAAGAAAGTAGAGAAAGCAGGACCGGGAAGGATTTAGCCAATCAAGGATGAGATTTTTAGGCAAAATCTCTGTCTCATTCTGATCCTGCAAGGAACCAGAGTTTAAATTACATCCAGAGTTTGTTTTAACTGGAGGCAAGAGAGCTGGATGTTCACACTTCCAGTCAGCAGAGTCAGTCAGTCATCAGCTGTGGGCCACCCCATTGGATCTAATCTGTGTAGCACTTCATGCTCTCTGTCCATGTTGGTAAAGCAGCAATTGTAGCCTTTGAGCAGGACTTTGAAGAAAAGTGCATGTGCCAATCTTGGAAAATAATTGCTGAGGAATCTGAATGTGTGGCACATGAACACAGTAAGAAGAATTTGGGAATATCTAGTTGTCTTAGTCCATTTGTATTACTATAAAAGAATACCTGAAGCTGGGTAATTTTAAGAATGGTTTATTTGGCTCATGGTCCTGCAGATTGTACAAGAAGCAGGACACCAGCATCTGCCTCTGTGAGGACTTCAGGCTATATCCACTCATGGAGGAAGGCAAAGGGAAGCCAGTGTGTGTAGAGATCACATGGTGAGAGAGGAAACAAGAAGAGAGATGGGAGGAAGTGCCAGGTTCTTTTTCACAACTAGCTTTTGCAAGAACTAATACAGTGAGAACTCATTACCCAAAATAGCACTAAGCCATTTATGAGGATTCCAACCCCATGACCCAGACACCTCCCATTAGGCCCCTTTCTCAGCATCAGGGATCATATTTCATCATGCAGTTTGAAGGGTGGTGAAGTATTCAAACGATACCAGACAAAATATGGACCATGTTCACTAAAACTGATAGCAAGTTTGTTTCCACCTCAAATTTCCTAGAGTGGAGTTTGTTGTCTGCAATAAAGAACAATAATTGATATTCCACCCAAGGAGAGAAAAATAATCCTTTCTAAGCCCTAAAAAATAGTTCAAAGTCATTAATCTTTTAAAACATAGACAGTTTCTAAAATGCTATGGAAATTTTTTTTTATAAAGCCCATCTTGTTTTAAAATAGAAACTCAATGTTGAAAGAAAAACTTGTGAAATGTTGAGTAAAGTGAAGACTATTTTTACAAACATTTAAAAGTATCAGGTTTGTCAATACATAATTCCGTAAACCTATCATATCAACAAATATATTACAAATGATTCTTGGTTACAGAGCATTGTTCTTGAGAATATGAAAAATATAAGATATGCTTCCAGCTTTCAAGGATTCATGTGTTAGTGCCTGTAGGATCTTTGGGCAAGTCACTTAACATATCTGAGCCTTGATTTCCCTTTCTGTGAAATATAGATGAAATTAATACGGAACTTCTATGGAGGTCATAAAGTAGCTTATGCAAATGCTCTTGTGAATGTACATGATTATATAAGTATAATTATATTAAGAAACAGAACAGGGATATAAACCAATGGAACAGGATAGAGATTCCAGAAGCAAAACCTCAATTTCTCAACCAATTTATCTTGACAAAACCTCCACCATTAACCACTGGAGAGAGGAGAACCCATTTAGTAAATGGTGCTGGGAAAACTGGCTGACCACATGCAGAAGATTAAAACAAGACCCCTACCTATCACCATATACAAAAACCAACTCTAAATATTTCAAAGACCTAAACGTAAAATCTCAAACTATAAGGAACCTTAGAAAATGCAGGAGACACCCTTATGGAAATTGGAACTGGCAACCAATTCCTGATAAAAACCCCAAGTGCCCATGCCATAAGAGATAAGATAGACAAGTGGGACCTCATCAAACTGAAAGCTTCTGCAAAGCCAAAGAAACCACCAAGAGAGTGGGGAGGCAGCCCACAGACTGGGAAAAAATATTTGCCAACTGTAGATCTGATAAAGGCCTAATATCTAGGATCTACAAGGAACTCAAAAGTGCCAAAAAGAAAAAAACAAACAGCCCCATTACAAAATGGGCAAAAGATATGAATAGACACTTCTCAAAAGAAGACATATGAGCAGCCAACAGATCCATGAAAAATGATCAGCCTCTCTAGTCACCAAAGAAATGCAAATTAAAGCCACACTAAGATACCACCTAACTCCAGTTAAGATGGCCATCATCAATAACTTAAAAAACAACAGATGTTGGAGAGGATGCAGGGAAAAGGGAACACTTCTACACCATTGGTGGGAGTGTAAACTAGTACAGCCTCTGTGGAAAACTGTGGCGATGCCTCCAAGATCTAAAAATCGACTTTGCATATGGCCTTGCAATCTCCCTACTCAGAATATACCCAGAGGAACTCAAATCACTCTATGAAAAAAATACTTGCACATGCATGTTTATTGCAGCGTTATTCACAATAGCAGGAACATGGAACCAACTGTGCTGCCCATTGAAAGAGGACTGGATTAAAAAAATGCGATACATATACATGATGGAATATTGCACAGTCATGAAGAAGGAAAAAATTATGAACTTCGCAGCAACTCGAATGAACTTAGAATTTATAATACTGAGTGATTTATCATAGAAACAAAGAACTGAGTACTACATGTTCTCACTCATAAGCAGACCTTGAACAACTATCATAATACTATAAGAAAGGGGTTGGCACTAGTGGGAAACCGCCAGGGGAGGTGTGGGGTGAGATTGGCAGTAGCGGGAAACTGCTAGTGGATGGGGGGCACACCTCATCAACAAGGTTACCTGCATAATGAATATTTGTATACCTAACCTTGAATTGTGTCCCCCATCTTTAAAATTTTAAAAAAATTTTAAAAGAATATTGTATAACAATATGTCCCAGAGGAATTATAAGTGAAAAAAATCAAGTCCATGGGCCCTATGGAGGTCTAGTGGCAGGAATATTCTTCTTTGAAATATATGTACTTTGGACAATTGTCACTGGAGTCCAGTGCACTCTTGAACCCCACATAAACTATGCTGGCTCTAATTCCAAATGCATCAGACAAAATTCTAGTTATAAATAGCTTACCACAGAGCTTGCCTTCAAGGAGATACTGCTCCAAGCAGAAGACAGGAATGCCTAAGCCCTTCAGCAATTAAATTTCTCAATATAATTTAAGAAGTTGGCATTTTGGTGAGTAAATCTGTGTTTTAAGAACTTGGTTAATGTGAGTTTGGCTTTGAGAGGTGACTCTACTCTTAGTGCATAAAGTCAAATTTGTGAGCCTTCAAGGCAATGATCAGCGTCTAAACCTTTTTCAGAGCACCAAAATACCCTAGGTGATTGTTTGGCAACTAGCCAGCATTTTTTTTCCTTGAATCTCTACTTTATTTAATATATTTCAAATGTAATTAATGCCATAATATTCTTTTAGTTCTTAAGATTCCTTTTAACTAAATCTGTAGGAAGTCTATAGGGATTAAAAAATAAAAATAGTCTACATTTAAATGTCCATCAATTCTGGCAACTAGTTTGTTGGTTACTTTCTGAACTGCTGGTCTTCAAAACAGACACCATACAAACTTCTGTATGTTTTTCCCCTTTGGATATAATTCCTTGTTCACTGATGTTTGTAATATGTTTATGGTAATTTGATTCTTGTTTGTTTTTCAATCTATTCTTAGTGCAGAGGAATGGCAGGGATTTGAACACTCTTCTATAAGCATCATTGAAATAACTTTAGTGAAAGCTCAGTTAAGATATTATGCTGATATTCTGGCCTGGCCCCTCTAGCTTTAGAGATAGGTATATGTACTCTTTTCTTTAGAAGAATTTTTTTTTGTAATAACTGGATCATACTTCTTTCTTTTTATCACTTCTGGGATTTTCAATCTTTACTAATCCTCCAGATCTCTCTTTTCTTATTAATGCACACTTAGGCCTCATCTTTATTACAAAGAAAAATAAGCAAAGAAATGGGAGAGGGGAAAAAAGAAAGGAAACAGAAGGAAGTAAGGTAGAAACAAAGGAAGGAAACAAAGAAGAGGAGAGAACTGAACACATTTGTTCCTAGTTAAACATACACACATTAACACATTGAAAATAGATACTTTATTCAGTGCCTGCTATATGTAAGACTTTGGATTAGGTATTGAGGAAGTAAAGATAAGTTAGACATTAATTTGCCATCTAATATAACAGATATCACATATCTGTAAATAATCCAACACAAAGCAAAGAGTGGACAAGTTCCCTAAGAGAATCACAGAAAGATGATGACAATGAAAAGGGGAGAAAGATAGTACTTTCAATCCACAAAGTTCTCACTATAGATTAAAAAAAGAGAAGACACTACATTATCTTTGTAGAATAGAAAGAAAAGTATGAAAAAAATTCAATTTGAAAGTAGAACTATAATGAGGAGTATAAATTAGGAAGTGAAAAATGAGAAAGATAAAGAGGAAAGAGAGGTGCAGTATTATTATTTTCATCTTGTGTATTGGGGTGTCCAGGGTAATTGATGGACATAAAGATTAAATACATTATGTAAAGGTACAAAGTTCTTTAGCAGACCAAAGTTCTTTTAGATAGCTCTTTGATAGAAATAACTATCAAAAATTGGATGTAAGTGGCGGGATTTAAGACAGCAGGGTAGTTGAAATGAGGTAGTGTAAACCTCTCATCTTTTATGTCTAATATCTTATATTCAAATCATATCTTATTTGATAAATGAGGTGTAGCAATTAAACATATCATTTGGCTTTTGGAGGTAATCACTCCAAAAAACGGCATAGGAAACCATTAAAAGCGATTTCCTCAACTACTGAGACTAAAGATATTAAGGCCATCTGATATTTTCATTCTATGCTCTTTGTTGTGTATGATTTTTTAAAACTATGTGCATGGTTTAGTTTATTAAAATTTCACAAAGGAAAAAGTATTTAGAAAAAATTTTAGCATCAATTTCTTAATAGTGTTTATATGTATATTTCTGATAGAGAGTCGCACCCTAAAATACAGATTTTTAAAAATTCTTTATATAATTGAATATATATTTGCATACTAAGCTAGTATAGATAAGCAGATTCAGATATAAAATTTAATTACAAAATGATGGGAGAGTCATCTGAGGGATATCAGTTTATTTGTAAAACATTTTTCAGTGTGCATTAGATCAGTTAAAAATATTTAGTTTCAAATGCCCAGTGCAAGGGCATCATTTGAGAATCAGTGTCCTAAATATTCACAGTGGGGTATATCTCTCCTAAAAATAGAGGGCCTCTATTTTGATAAAAATACATGTCCCTGTGGGTGGGTGGTTGTATCAGTCTTTCTCTGCCTTTTCTCTTTTCTCCCCCTGTTTTCTATGAGCTTTTCTAGTCTGTTGGGTGGTTCTATCTTCTCTGTTCTCTTTTGGTTAAAAAAAAAATTCAATTAAGCTTTTTCTGTTTACAGTTTATGTAACAGTGTCTGGGTATGTCTTAAGTTATATGTTATATTTAGTGAACAATTTGTAAATCCTTGCTTTCAATTAAAAAAGTAAATCAATGTACTGTTTTTGCATTTATGTTATTAAAAGAATGAACCAATGAACATATGAATGAATGAACAGAGGTTAAAAAAAAAAGGAAGAAAGAAAGAAAGACAGGCAGTCAGAAGAGAAATGTCTGAGTTACTTTTTACATAAGTAACCCTCGTTTAATTTTTTCCATGGTGCTCAGTGACCTGGATAAAAAAGAACTATCACAGCTCTTGGTTAAAGAGATCTAAATATTTTGTTTTTAATTCTAGTGAATGGAAATGTTGACAAAGATATTAAACCATATATT
This sequence comes from Cephalopachus bancanus, assembly GCA_027257055.1. Taxonomy (NCBI): domain Eukaryota; kingdom Metazoa; phylum Chordata; class Mammalia; order Primates; family Tarsiidae; genus Cephalopachus; species Cephalopachus bancanus. The sequence continues at coordinate 1,153,482 of JAPVLO010000214.1, read as the reverse complement.
CTAAGACAGGCTATTTTAAGTGAGCTAAGTCTTCCTTTTTCAAAGTGGGAATAATTTGAAAATTTAAATTTGATAAATTATGGCTTATACAAGTCATTCACTACCAAAATCAGGCAATCTGATCCTATATATTACCTTTTGACAAATTTCTAGAGGTATGACTTTTCTTTCAAGAAAATATACCTTTAAATGTATTTTGAAATGCAGAGAGCCTGAACACAGACCTAGAATCCTAAAATGAATGGGAACTTTAGGAAAAGCACAATCCCTTATTACAGATGAAGAGTGTGAGTCTAAGAACATTTAAAGGCTTGTATTATGTTACAGTTCAGTATCAGAGAAAAGCAACCCATGAAAAACCATTATATTCAAAACTTATTGGGGTACACACTTAAAAATCAGTGCATTTTATTCTATATAAATTACAGCTCAATAAAGTTGAATAGAAGTTAATGTTTATTTTTTGCTGATAGTTGTAGAATGTCTCTGGCTTAATCAGCATAATATTTTTTATCTCTCCATTCAACATGTGTATACTGATTATCTAAACCAGGCTGTTTTGATTATTGTTGCATTATAGCAGAGTTTAAAGTCTGGAAGTGTGATACCTCCCACTTTGTTTCTTTTGAGAAGGATTATTTTGGCTATTCGTGGTCTTTTATGTTTCCATATGAATTTCTGTATTGTAGTTTCCAGGTCTGAGAAGAATGATATTGGTAATTTAATGGATATTGCATTACATCTGTAGATGGCTTTTGGTAGGATGAACATCTTAACAATATTAATTCTTCCTGTCCACAAGCGTGTAATATTTTTCCATTTGTTTGTATCTTCTTTGATTTCACTTCTAGACTTTAAACTCTACTATAAGGCTGCAATAATCAAAACACCTGGTGTTGGTACAAGAGCAGGCATATAGAGCAATGAGACAGGATAGAGGTTCTGGAAGCATATCTGCTTTTGTTCATCATTTATTCCTAGTGCCTAGCACAGTCCCTAAAGTGTATTAGGCAATCAATATATACATGTTGAATGGAGAGATAAAAAATATACCCAGAGGAACTCAAATCACTCTATAAAAAAGATACCTGTACCCACATGTTTATTGCAGCATTATTCACAACAGCAAAAACATGGAATAGACCGTGCTGCCCATCGAAAGTGAACTGGATAAAGAAAACGTGGTAATATACACGATGGAATGTTATGCAACCATAAAGAAAAACAAAATTATTGACTTCACAGAAACTTGGATGGATTTAGAGTCTATAATGCTCAGTGACCTGTAGCAAAAACAAAGATCTGAGTACTACATGTAGTCATTCATAAGGGGACCCTGAACTTTATCATATTAATATATGAAAGGAATTGGCAGGAATGGGACACTGCCAGGGGCACTCCATAACATCATTAAGGGTACCCAATCTCAAACCAGGCAAAGTGGAGACTAAAAGACCCAAACTTTACCTGTATGACGACCACTTATGTACCTAACCCTGAATTGTACCCCACATTGTTAAAATTTTTAAAAAAAGAAACTTAGGGGAAAAAAGGAAAAGAAAACCAAAAATGGTACCTGCCCACATGCAGCTCTGAGGCTATTGAGAAAAAGGTATTCATCAAAGAATCAGACCAATAAATATATAATTCAATTATACTGACAACTATGGAAGTAGGTACATGGGTAGCATGCAAGAGGGGCTTTTAACATTATCATGGAGGTCAGGGGACTCAGTTTAGAGAAGACACAATTGAATTGGTGTCTGAAGAAATATTAAAAGTTAAAAGGTACCTGAGGCTGATGTCACAGTGAGGCAAGAGGGTGATAAAATATGTGTTCTAGGCAGGGAAGAGCACGTCCAAAAGGCCTGGGTTGCTGAAGATGGCTACTTTCAAAGGTTAGAAAGACATATGTAAGGAACCAGAGAGTGAAGGGAACACGGAGGAAAAACTTCTATTAACTCAGTCTAAAAAAAACTAAGTTAAGCAAGATTGTGTTGATATCATAGAATTACAGAGATCAAATAACCCCTAAATGTCATTATTTTCATTTGGCATATTTACCTAAAATAGTTAATCAATTGAATTAATTCGTTGAATGTCTATATCAATGATGCCAGAGAAAACAACGAACTGATTTGACAAATTTTGAATAAGTTCCTTTCATTTTGTTCTGTCGTAGAGAAGTACTCTATTAAGGGGAAATTTTCTCACAGCAGTCGTTTGATTGCTTTAACTCCTTATTTGGAAAAAAAATTTTGTCTTTGACTAAAATGGTAAACTTTGATTGTATTTTTTGCATAAATAAAAAAGTATTTACACTTTGTCACATACTAATCAGATCAATGAAGTTGAAAAAAAAAAAAAAAAACTAGACATACTGGTCTATGGGTCATTTTTAGACCAAAATTTTGAATTGAAATTTTTGCTCTTAAACCAGTGAATCTTATGAGACAGCCCACTGGGATGTCTTTAATTATTGAGATTCAAATCCCCACATTGGGAAATTAGTTAGGGCCAGGAAACATATATTAATAGCCTGGAGGCAGTATTGCCTGGTGGTTTAGAATTTGAGTACTGAATGTTGAAAGAACTACGTTCTACTTTCTAGTTGTGCCACGGTCTAGTTCTGTGACCTTGGCCAATACACTGACTCCCTTAGTTTTCTATCCTAGATATTAAAGACAGTGATAATTCCATTGCAGATTGCTTTAAATACTAAGTGAGATAATGTTAAGTAAATTACCAAATGCAAGAATTGACACTCAAATGTTAGTCGTTATTAGTAGGCACAGTTCTTAATAGTTAATAAAGCATATGAATTACTTTAGCATTGTCTAACAAAAGTGTTGATACCAACATCATATAAAATTATAATCTGTGTGTATATAATATCCCAAGTCAGAACGAGACATTGGTACAGTATTTGTAATCATCAACTATCCCGGTTGGAATTCATGGAGGCAAAAATTTCCATCTCTTCTAAGATGTGGACATTCCCTTATACTGCACTCTAAAAGCTAGGGGGCTCTCCAAACAGGTGGCAAGTATGCCAAGTCTAATCTGTTATGAGACTGTTTTAACGAAGTTGAGTGCATATCATAGATCACTGTCTTCTATTTTTCCACACTAGAATACCTTTTGAACAAGATGTTTTATTTTCATGGTAATTTAATCATTAAATGTTATTAAATAGGGGTTATAAAAAGGCAATTGTTCCTCAGGAGCTTGAAATTGAGGCTTCTCTTTTTAGCTGCCCCTGATTCCCCTTTTCGTTGTGACCTTGGGATTAGTTATTTAGCTATTCTATACTCTAACTTTTTATGCAAAATGAGAAAAATGCCACTTTTATGAGCTGGCTGTAAATTCCTAACTAATGCTTAAAGCACGCTTTAGTTCCTTTCATCTGAGAAAATTAAAGTAAATGAAAATATTTCATTATTAATAATCTAATTCACTTTGAATCTTTGATTAATACCATTTTAATATATGAGATTTTCAAAATTGGGTCATATTCTATATAAATTTTTGAAGGTAGAAGCTATACACAAATAGATAAATTTTAGTTAAAACCAATTCTTCTTAAGACGATCTAAAATGAACATAATACCTCTTGAATTAAACATAAAATAGCAGATTCATGTATAGCTTGCCTTCAAAAAATTCTATTTTCATTAGTGGTAAGATAACCATGTTCACAGTCTTAAAATTTTTGATAATGTAAAACATCAAACAATCTTTGATTCATTTCTTTTAAAGGTAAACTGAAGTTGTGTTGAAGCGGTATTGCTAACCCGTAGAAACGGTACCTTTAAAATTAGGGTGTCATTTGTGCGGAATAGATCTGTGAGGACTTATTCCCCAAAAATCACTAACTAGAGGGGACTGTGAAATATTTCTCACTCTGCATCTTCTTCATGATACTCTGTTATGGCTTTCAAAAGTATGGAGATTTAACATGGACTGATTTTTATCAGGGAATCTTAATAAATATTGACATTTCTGTTAGATCCCACCTTACTAGTTTAAACTTTCTCAACATCCTTCTGTTAAATGTGTAAACTTATCAAAATATACAGTATGTGCCGAAGGAAGGGTTTGAAAGTGTTAAAGAGAAAGTGTCAAATATGTTATAAAGTTCTACCATTGAACTTTGAATTACCCTTCCCCTTTCATATTTTCCAGTTAACATGCACACAGCTGCTCATGCCATGTAATCAACTGATTGTTACACAAGCATTTTCTAAAGCTATGACAATCTCAGATTTATGAGGTCAAGAAGTGCAGACTTAATCCATTCAATAGCTGCAATTTATCGTCTGATTATAATTGTATACACAAACACAGTAATGATTTAGATGACATAGTGTAAAGATGAAATCCGTTTATTTTAAAAGGGTTTCTAACCTTTAAAATATGTTGCCATGAACACCTTCGATGTCTGCTTTTAACAACACAATTATTATTGTTTTATTGATCAGGGTTTTATTACAGATTTGACACTTATATTTCATGCTAATCGAAAAAGGTGTAATTTTTCTGCACAATTTTAACAAGAATATGACTGTAATTAATTATATCACTATTATGTTTTCAGTGTCTAGAAAGAAGTGCTTAATTTATCACACATGTCTTCCACGGCATATGGAAACCTCTTTTAAAAAGACAGGGTGCGTGCTCCTTCCAGAGATGATAGGATATGACATAGGCACTATATTTATAGATTTCTGCCGCCATGCTGACCTGGTTTTATAGTGACAGCTCTTCTGGAATGGGATTGCACATTAACAACTTAGATAGCCTGGGCGGCACCCAATACTACCATCGTTTGGTCTTATAACTCTAATTAGTGGTCATTCCCTAATGCCTTCATAGATCAAGAAAACAACCCACAGACAAGGCCAAAATGGTGTGGTTGAATAACACAGCAATATATATTTCAGGATTTTTTTTCTAGTTTGCAAGTTTTAACAAATGACTATAGGTCATTACCAACTTGCTTGGCTATGTCTGGTGAGTTTGTTCATTTCATACTTAAAGTTACACAATACCTTGGTACAAACCCTAACACACACACATACGCACATACGTGTAATACTTACATTGATCTACAGCTTATTATCAATGATATTTTTACTTTTAAAAAATATTATAGCTCTATTATCCAAGAAAATTAGAACCTTTGCATATAGCAGTATAATTTCTGTTTCAAACAGAATTTTTAAAATAATTTATATCACATGCTAATGAAGACAAGCTTTTTCTTGTTCAATTTTTATATGTTGTTCTATAACAAGCTTATTAAATCACATAAATTTACATTTCACTTTCCATATTACCTGCATATATGAATTACATTTCATTATATACTGCTGTATTGAATTCATATCATTATACAGTTTCTATTATATTAATCCATAAATTCTAATTAATAATATAATTTGACATATTTAGTATTCAGATACATGGCTTTGTGTTTTCTAAAAATCCTCATGTGTTATGAGATTTGATCTATCTCTATATCTTTTTCCTAAATTTTCAGTATGATGTTGATTATTTCGGTCTGTTAGAAAACATTTGATTTAAGAACTTAAATAGGAAGGCATTAAATATTTAAAAGAATTTATAAATATAAAATTCTATATTGAGCACAATGTAGAATGTATGAAAAAGTATTTAATATATTATAAAATGGCAAATGAAGTAAAATCAATAGTTGAATTGGTAGCGTGTTCTACTGTAATTAAACAGTCGTGCTCACTTGCTTTTCTGCCATACTGTTTTAAATAGCACAATCTCAATGGAACAACAAAGGCTGAATTTTTCTTCCCTCTTTGAAATAACTGAATCAATATTATTATAATCGATGTATCTTTGTCTTTAATAGAATGATGCAGGAAGAACATCACAGGTTAAAATGAACATTTTCTAGTAATTAAAATAAAAAAGACAATCTATATGTCTCCTTGCCACACGCCATCTTAACAACACTTATAGATTTTAGATTTTTGCTTAGTTTTTAGATGGTCCCTATTTGAGCATTTTTGTTACCAAAATCACAGCTGTAGTGTTAGGTCTAGTTTTACTTGAAATTCTGGATTGAAAATATGGAAAACCTTTGCATTTCATTTCATCATTATCTCTCTAGTTTGAGCCTGCTGTTTTAGTGAGCCTAGAAAATATTCTAAATATGCCCTTGAAATATTAGAAGGGCTTGTGAAATGTTAATGGTCTCATTTATTAATTCCTTCATTCAACAATATTTTTTGATCACCCACTATGTTCCTGGCACTATTTCAAGCCCTTGCAACAAATCACAAAACAAAGTGAGCAAAACACATACAGATTTCTGACTTTGTAGAGTTTATATTCTAACAGGAAAAGATAAGCAATTAACATATAGTAAATAACATATAGTTAACAACATAGTCAGTCAGAAAGTGAAGTGTAACTGGAAAATAAAAGCAAAGGAAAAGAGGACCAGGATGGAGAATGGTCAGGGATATGGTGACAGAAATTTTAGGTAGCGTAATGTGTAGAGGTTATTAAGAAAATGTCACCTGAAAAAAGCTTCCAACAAGGTGAGAGAGGAAGCCTTTTGGTTTCTGAAGGGATGATGCTCCAAGCAGAAGAAGCCCCAGTGTGCAGAAAGTGTAGAATCAGTCTGGTGTGTAGGAGGGTAAGTGCTAGACCTGAGTAGGGAGGAAGCTTAGGGGAAATGAGGTAGGGTCAGAGAGGTAAGATAGACCCAAAGCCATGTAGGGTCATTGGTCCTCTACTATAAGATGGAGGACTCTTGCAGTGCTAAGACAGGGCATGAGCTCATCTATCTTGCATTTCAAGAAGCTCATTTTTAAAGGGTGCAGTCTTGAGGGTATTCTACTGGAAGATGAGCACGGAAACAGGGAGAAGTTGGTAGGAATCCAGTAGAGAGAGAAAGAATACTCAAAACAGGGTGTAAGCAGTAGCAGTGTGATGGAAACACAACCTGGTTTTAATTCAATAGAATTGCTGATTGCTTACACACACTTAAATGCTTTTCTTATGTAAAGCGAATTAGAAATCAGAAACTTTCAGGGTAACTCTCCTATTTTCAAAGTAAGATCAAATTTTAGAGAAATAATTATCTTAATATATGTAATTTACACAGAACAATGTTTTTTGATCACCCACTATGTTCCTGGCACTATTTCAAGCTCTTGCAACAAATCAGTGAGCAAAACACATACAGATTTCTGCCTTTGTAGAGTTTATATTCTAACAGGAGAAAGGTGAGCAATTAACATATAATAAGTTCACTACATAGTAAGTCAGAAAGTGAAGTGTTACTGAAAAATAAAAGGAAAGGAAAAGAAGATTAGGAAGGAGAATGGCCAAGGATGTCGTGATAGAAATTTTAGGTAGTGTAATGTGTTCTTTTTTTTTTTTTTTTTTGAGTTGAAGTCTCACTCTATCACCCAGACTGGAGGGCAGTGGCTGCTACTGGCCACCGCAGCCTCAACCCGTTGGGCTCCGGAGATCCTTCCACCTCAGCCTTCCAAGTAGCTGGAACTACAGGCGCGTGCTACCACACCCGGCTACTTTTTTCATTTATTGTAGAGATGAGATCTCATCAAGTTGCCCAGGCAGGTCGCGAACCCCAGGGGCTCAGGCAATCCACTCACCTCAGCCTCCCAAGGAGTGGGATTACAGGCTGAGCCACTGAGCCCAGCTAATGTGTTCTTTAAAAACAAAAAAACTCATAGCCAAAATAATTGTCCTCATATTATTTTTGTTTCGTTATTTGCAAATGATACTATTGTAATAGACAGTATAGTTTATTGAATATTACTTTATTATTTCTTAACATCCATGTTTCGCAAACTGAGATTAGTTAAATAGATCTGTGAGCAACCAGTTATGTTCATAACCATTGTTCATGCCTTTATCACATAGCTTGTAATGTTATTGTAAAGTGGTAGCAAAAGGATGATCTGAAATTAATTGGAAAGTTACAACGAGTGTGGATGGGTATGGTACATAACACATGTGGTAAACTGAATTCAATATTTGAGATGTGCTTGTGTGTACGTTTTGTGTATACTTATGTGACTCAGTTTATTTAAGGAGGTGCATTTTTCTACATTTACCTGGTGTTTCTTGGAGACAAAAATCACACATAAGCATACATAAAATTTGTGCTTTTCCCAGATTGTTCCCCAGTATGTGATTCATGTTGAAACAATTCACATTTTCAGAACAAGTATTTATAGCAGAACTGCCATGGTTTGCATTTGTTTCAAACTTAAGATTTGTTCAAGCCTTACCTAGACAACTGTCTTTTAAAAGGCTTGGATAAACCCCTTCAGAACTGATGCAATCTCACTAGAAGGCTCATGAGGGAAGGCACCTTTGGCTAGTGCCCCTACCTCTAGGGGCACTGCCTGCTGTGTGGAAGACAGGCTGGGTTCCAGGTCTGCTCATCTTCTTTGCCAGGCTGATGTGACAAATTAAGATGAATTATGAAAGGTTAATAAGCAAAAACATTCACTGATTACTTTGCTGATGTTTCTATAGTTCAATGGTTCAATGTCAATGTTCTGGTTCTTTACTATTACTGTAGTTGTGTCTTGTAATCGTTTATAAAAAGAATTCATTCTGTATAATTTTAATGACCCAAAACAGTATTGTTAAAAATTCCTAGCCTGTTTCACCTAGTAATGAAAAAGAACTTCATTAAAAAGAAGCCTAGATAAAACAAACAAACCAAAAAAGGGGGTGGGGGATCAATATAACTTCATTAAAAATCAAATTTCTGCTCATCAAAAGACAGCTTAGTTGAAAAGTGATTAGTGCACAAACCATGAAATAAATAGGCTAAAAAAGAAAAAAATTCATACAATATCAGTAAGTGCAGAAAAGCTTTTGACAAAATCTGACACCTATTCCTAATAAAAGAAAAAAAAAACTCAGAAAACTAGGAATAAAGAGAAGCTTTTTCAACTTCATAACAAACATCTGCAAAAACGCCTATACCTGACATTATACTTAATGGTGAGAAACCAAGTCCTTTGCTGTTGTTATCAGGAATAAGGCAAGGACGTCCCTTCTCATTGATTTTAAACAACATAGTACTGGAAGTCTTAATAATACAATAAGACAAGAATAGGAAATAAAAGGTATATAGTTTGGAAAGAAAAAATAATATGGTCTTTGTCTACTGATGACATAATTGTTTATGTGAAAACCCCAAAGAATCAATTAAAAAATCCTCCTGGAACAAATAAGTAAGTACAGCAAGGTTGAAGAATGCAAAGTTAATATACACAAATAAATTGCTCTTTTATATACCAGCAATGAACAATTGGAATTTCAAATTCAAAACATGCCATTTACATTAGCACCAAAAATTGAATACCTAGATAAAATCTAACAAATATATATAAGCTATACATGAGAAAAATTATAAAACTCTGATGCAATAAATCAAAGAAAAGCTAAACATATGAAGAATAGTCCATATATACAGATAAGAAGACTCAGTATTGTCAAAAAGTCACTTCTTTCAACTTGATCTACAGATTCAATGTCTTCTCAATTGAAATACCAGCAAATTATTTTATGACTACCAACAAATTGATTCTAATGTTTACATGGAAAGGCAAATAGAGCCAAATATTGAAGGAGAACAAAGTTAGAGGACTAACACAATCCTACTTTAAGAATTACTGCAAGCCGTGTTCGGTGGCTCAGCCTGTAATCCCGCGCCTTTGGGAGGCTGAGGTGAGTGGATTGCCTGAGCCCGTGGGTTCGAGACCCACCTGGGCAACTTGGAGAGACCTCATCTCTACAATAAATCAAAAATCAGCCTGGCATGGTAGCGCGCACCTGTAGTTCTGGCTACCTGGAAGGCTGAGGCGGAAGGATTGCTGGAGCCCAGCAGGTCGAGGCTGCAGTGACCGGGAGCGGCCACTGCACTCCAGTCTGGGCTCTTGACAGATTGAGACTCCAATTAAAAAAAAAAAAAATTACTGCAAAGGTACATTAATTTTCCAAAAGTGTGGTATTAGTTAAAGAACAGATTAATAGGTTAATAAAACAGAATGCAGAGCGTAGAAGTAGACCTGCATAGTCAGCTGATTTTTAAAAAGCAGCAAGTAATTAAATGAAGATTAGATTTCTCAACAAATAGTGCTGGAACAATAGAATACCCACAAACAAAAAAAGAATCTAGACACAAATCTTAAACATCTTTCACAAAAATCAACTCTAAATGGATTGTAGACTTAATGCAAAGCTATAGGGTTATATATAAGAGAAAATATAGGTAACTTTGGATTTGGTGATACATTTTTAGGTACAACACCAAAAGCATAATCCATGAAAGAAAAACTTGATAAGTTTTAAAACTTCTACTCTGCAGCAGGAATTTATAAGAATGAAAAGATATGACACCGAAGTGGAAAAATCTTACAAAACATACAATCCATTAACATCTGATAAAGGATCGATATCCAAAATATTAAAAGAACTTTTAAAACTTAATAAGAGGCCAGGATTGGTGGCTCAGCCTGTAATCCCAGCACTTTGGGAGGTCAAGGTGAGTGGACTTTCTGAGCCCAAGGGTTCAAGGCCAACCCATGCAAATTGGCGATACCTCGTCTCTACACTAAGTCAAAAATTAGTTGGATGTGGTAGCATGCACCTGTAGTTCTGGCTACTTGGAAGCTTGAGGTGGAAGGATCACCTGAGCCCAGCAGGTGGACACTGGAGTGTCCCATGAGTGTGTCACCGCATTCCAGCCTAGGTGATGGAGTGAGACTCCAACTAAAAACAAGCAAAAAAACCCCAAACAACCCAATTTTAAAAATGGGCAAGAGATCAGAACAGATATCTCAGCAACAATGGAAATAAGGATGTCATATAAAAAGATGCTCACCATCAAATGCCATCAGGAAGTTGCATGTTAAAACAATAAGATACCACTGCATACCTACCAGAGCCTGAAGTTGGGCAAAGTGGCATGCACCTATAGTCCTAACTACTAGGGAGGTTGAGGCAGGAGGTTACTGAGCCCAGAAGTTTCTACTCAACATGGGCAACATAGCGAGACCTCCTCCTCTCTAAAACAAACAAAAATAAAATAAATACACGATGGAACATTACGCAGCCATAAAGAGGGACAAAATTAAGGACTTCACAGCAACTTGATGGATTTAGAGTCTATAACACTCATTGATCTATATCACAGAAACAAAGAGTACCACATGTTCTCACTTATAAGTGGATCCTGAACATTTACCATACTGCTGTAAGAAAGGGATTGGCGGTAGCTAGAAACTGCCAGGGGAGGTGGAGGGAGCCACAGAACATCAGTAAGGGTACCCGATCTCAAATGAGGTGAAGTGGGGACCAAACTTTACCTGTCCGATGACCACTTGTACACCTAATCCTGAATTGTACCCCACATCTTCAAAATAATAAATAAATAAATAAATAAACCAAAGTCTTAAAAAAATTGCTGACATTCAAAACATTGTCAACATCAAATATTGACAAGGATGGGGACAACAGTAGCTCACTCATTTCTTGAAGGAATGCAAAATGGAACAGTCACTTTGGAGGACAGTTTGGCGGTTTCTTACAAAACTAAACATCCTCTTGTTATGTGAACAATCAATTTCACTCCTTGGTATTTGCCCAACTGAGTTGAAAACTAATGTCCACATAAAAACTTGTACACAGATGTTTATACCAGCTTTACTAATAATTGAAAGTAGCTAAGATGTCCTTCGGTAGGTGAATGGATAAACAAACTGTGGTACATATATACAAGGGAATATTATTCAGCCATGAAAGGAAATAAGTTATCAAGTCATAAAAAGACATGGAAGAATTGTAAATGTGTATTTCTAATAAAAAAATCAATGTGAAATGGCTACACTATATGATTCCCAGCACAGGACATATTGAAAAAGGCCAAACTATACAGACAGTAAAAAGATCAGTGGTTGTGTGTGTGTGTTGGGGTTGGGGAAGGAGTGGTGGGCGGTGTTGGATAGATGGAGCACAGGGTATTTTTAGGGCAGTGAAACTCTGCTGTATGATACTATAATAGTGGATAGACATCATGTCATTAAACATTTGTCAAAACCTATAGAATGTACAATACAAAGCGTGAACCCTAATGCAATCTGTGAATTTTAATGAACAGTAATGCATCAATACTGGCTCATCAATTTTAACAAATACATCACACTTGTTCAATAAATATAGGCAGCTGATCTTTAGCAAAGGAGCAAATAATTAAATGGAGAAAGAATAGATTTCTCAACAAATGATGCTGGGATAATTGGATCCCCACAAGCAAAAAGAAAAATGTATACATAGATCCTACATGTTTCAAAAAAAATCACCTCAAAATTTCCAGACTAATTGTTTTGGAAACAGGTTGAAATATTTTATTTTATTTCTATTACTTTTAGAGATTCTTATCTGAGAAAAGTTCTTATCCTGAGAAAGTTCCATTCTATATTAAAAAAATATATATATATATCCCAAGATAAAACCATGCAGTGGTCAGAGATTAATGATGTATTTGTGAAGTTTCTTATGAATTTTTTTTTTTGCTCCAAACTAGACAGGTTGATGAAATTTTATAATTAGTGATGTGATTTTTTTTTACTAATTTTATTACCTTTAAATTTGAAACTCATGAAAATAATCAAATGTTTAGTGAGGACTCTATTTTCACTGAAAATAGAAGACATTTCTTCAAAATGTAAAGCATTGTGAACATTTCTGAGGATTCTCTACATTTTTGTAAAAATTGTTGTGTTCTTATTTCAGCTTTTTTGAATGTATTTCTTACTCCTTCCATCAAATAACTCAATTGACTGTCCAAACAATTCTCTAAGAAACCAGGAATTTAAAGGAAAATTCAGTGATCACCCATCCATATCCAACTACTGAGTAGTAGAAACTTATTAATTTATCAAGTGAAAAAAGTAATTGAATGAGAGCCCAAGTATTGAATTAAGTAAAGTATACTCTTTGTTTAAATCCTGGTGGAATTTTCTCAAAGTTAAAATGTAAAGATAAAATAAGATTGAGTAGAAATTATAACTGTATTGTGATTAAGGTGCAAATGCTAAACCATATCTAGTAGCATATGTTAACCAAGCTCTTAAAGAATCTGATACAGTGAAAGATAATTTTAAATATCCTGATCTTATCTGAATTTGTGTCTAGTGAATGGATACCCTTTGGTACTGCTAATAACAATACAAAAATAGTCTTTCTTCAGGTGATTTCAAAGTTAGATGCCAATAATTTTAAACTTTGCTGCTGCTTTCATTCCATCAACTCAAGAATTCTAGATATGGTTTCCACATACTCTTTGCCTGGATACTCCCATTTTTAGGCCTCAAACTCAATGTCTCTTTTTCGAAGAAGTCTTTCTGGACTGCTCCCCTCCTTGTAAATTGATCGATTTAAAATATTTACAAACTACCAATATCCTTATCACGTATACTTTTTAAACAAAAACCACATGCTCTCATAACAACTTGTAATTTTCAACTGAACTTATTATAATTTTCATTACATAGCTAGCATTGTGATAATTTATTTAATATATCTCCATCACTTACTCTATTTGAGGGTCCTCGAGGACGGGGCCTTGCTTATTTAGTCATCACCGTAGCTCCAGTTCTCTAGCGTTAATTGCTGAACAAGAGTTTGTTGAATGAATGAGTCAACATGGGAAGAAAAGAGGGCTAATTAGGTAAATAATTCACAAAACCCTACACTAGAGATCTATATCAGCTATCAAAATAAGAAGAAAGAAATCACATTTTTAGATTACAATATCCCCATCAGCAATATTCGTAGGATTCCAAGTTAATTGTTTTTTACATATAGATATCTGACTGTTTGAGCATCATTTGTTAAAAACATTTTTCCTAGTGCAGTATCTTTGCAACGTTATTGAAAAAAAATCAGTAGTCTAAAAGTGGGTTTATTTGTGGACTTTATTCTTTTCCATTGATTTACATGTCTCTCTTGAAGTTAATTCTATACATTTTGATTATGATTCTTGAAATCAGGTCGTTTTAGCCCTTCAACTTTTTTGTCTTCAATTCTTTTTTTTGCTATTTTAGGCTCTTTGCATTTTCGTCTGAATCTTAGAATCAATTTTTCAATTTCTATAAGAGGACCAAGGATATTTTAAATGGTTTATATCCAATCTATAGATCCATGTGGACAGAATTGACATCTTAACAATATTGAGTCTTCTGGCCCATACACCAAAGTATATGTCTTCATTCCTCTAGGTTTTCTTTAATTTCTCTCAGCAATATTTTATAGTTTCAATGTAATGACTTCTTACATATTTGTCAGATTTATTCCCCAGTATTTAATATATTTTATACTATTGTAAGTGGTATAAAATTTTAATTCATTTTCTGATTGCTCATTGGAAATATATAGAAATACAATTGATTCTAAATATTGATATTATATCCTTCAACCTTTCAAAACGGGATTCTATGTCTATTGATGAAGATATCCTTAAAGTTAACATTGAAAGCAAGACACGTCACAACTATTTCCAATGCCAGACTTTACAATTTGCACCTATTAGAGAGATCCTTTGGACTTTTTAAAAAGAATTACCTTTCAGGTGTTACTACATTTGCATTACCAGAACATTTAGATCAGTGCTTTAGCCTTAGCAAGGCAACATGTAATAAATACACTTTTAAAAAATCAAAACTCTGTGCAAATATCAGTTAGTAGAAACTGTGATCTGTTAGTAGAAAATAGCAAATTACATTTGAACAATTGAATGAATAGATGTCTTAACAATGAATACTTGGAAAATCAACTCTAAATGTAGAAAATCGTGTCTACCATTGCAGGTTTTATGTGCTGTGCCATATTAGTTGAAATTTGAATGTTAGCAGCCTTTCCCATCTGATCTCCTCAGTGTGCCCACATTTGATAATTGACCACATGAGTCACAAGATTCATTCTTATCTTACACCATATGTACATTGAGTGACCAGTGAAGTGATATTCTGAAGAATTTAAACTATTTACAAACTACTGATATCTTTATCACATATGCTGTTTAACTAAAAGTAGAAGTTTTATTCTCTATTACCATGGATAACCTGAATAGAACCTACTTGAGAAACTTTAAATGTGAAGGTGATCCAAATGTGAACTCAGTTGCTAAACTAATCATGAGCATTATTCTGTATGACCCAGATAGTTGGGCAGGTTCAATTTTTTTCTTCAGAGTTTCACATTCATCCTTTCTTTAGTTGAGTCCTCAAAGATGCCAATAATCCTAGACAATGGATCTAAGCTGTTCAGGGCACACTATCTTGTAAGAACTTAGGGAATGAAAAATTCTGACTACTGGCGTGGAAATGACTCTGATACTGAAAAAATTATAGGGAGAGAAATTCAGACCATATCCCTTGCCATACTTAGAAAAACAAAAAGGAGGAGGAGGAGAAGCAGGAGAGAAAATCCCAAAGCAAAATTCTGCTTTTTCATGTTTAGTTTATAAATGTAAGTGCTTCAGAATCCTCAACCCAGGAATCCTTGCATACTTTGAAGTACCATTTCATTGGGAGAACTTCTTGATCGGGGTAGGTTGCCTCTCAAAATGATTTATTGTTTATAGTTCCTCTTCAAATCTCTGCTTCAGTCATCATAGTGGTTGTTTGCAATACTATTGTTTCTAATAAAAGATCTGCTCTGTTGAGTTAAGGAATTTGGGGACAGGAACTTCATTCAAGCTGTCACATTTGATTTCTTCACTGTCAGACAAATGGTCAGGATCAAAGTATGCCTGGAGAAACAGCCTCTTGGATGACATAGGACAATAGACTTGCCAAGTTTCTAATTATTTGTCATGTCATTCCGTATTTAATAAGACTTACTACTGAATTACTGAGTGATTTATGAAGGTTTAAACAAGCAGTTACCAAATAAGAAAATATCTCAGATGCTATTTCTGGATCTTTCTTTTCAATCAATATTGCTTCTGTTAAGTTTTCTATAGAAATTATAAATTTAGAACAACATACGTTTCTGATAACATCACTGGGTTTAAAAAGCCTTGGCTACAGATGGTACAAAAAAAACCCTTAAAAAAATGTTTATCTTTGTTGGGTTTGACCCCAACAGAATTGTTAGAAATATTTCCTTTCAAATAATGTGCAACCAAATTTTGGAGGATACTCATCCTAAGTCCTCACATGGGTCTCAAATAAAAGGAAACAGTTTTTATTGGTTTATCATAATTTCTAAGTTAGTGTTCGAAGGCATTTCCATCCATCAGTACAGGAAATAGACAATTTGGAATAGGCCATGAGTCTTCTAGTTAAGAGAGGATATTTGCAAAATTTGAAGCCATGTTTGGACGCTTCTTGGCTCAATTTATTTTGTTCTCCTAATGGAGAATGGTAATGTGGAAAAGGGTATTGAAAATCATTACGTCTAACACTCTTACTTGACAAGTGAAAAAGTTGAGAACCAAGAAAATTAAAGGATGTGAACACATTCTTGTTGTTTATTGAAGACAGAGTAGCGATCAGAATACTGACATCTTGACACATGGTCTAGTGCCCTATCAAGTCAAACTGCTTCCTACAAATATTCCATCTTCTCTTTCCTCTTCTCCTTCCTGTTCTTCCTCCTCTACTCCTCCTCTTCTTGCTTCTTCCTTTTCCTCCTCCTCTCCCTCTCCCCCTTCTCTTTTTCCTTCTCCTTCTCCTTCTTTTCATTCCCTTAGTTTTAGCTCCATTGTTATCAACTGGAGGCAGTTTTGTTTTGTTTTTCCCTGGGGGACAAGGGCAATATCTGGAGACATCTTGCTTATTACATCTGGAGAGGTAGTGCTATCGGCATGGAGTAGGTAGAGTCCTGGGATGCTGCTAAACATCTCATAATGAATAGGATGGTTCCTCACAAAAAAGAATAATTCAGATCAAAATGGCAACAGTACTGAAATGCAAAAATTCTGCTCTTACATTCTGAAGTGATTAAAGGTGAACATAATCTAGAACTTTTTAAAGTAGTATTTTTTATATTCTTAATGACTTTTTATGCACAACTCCAGTAGACGAATAAAAGCAGTATTTTATTTGAATAGATTTATGAACTCAAATCCATAATTTTTGTGGGTTATAAAGTAATTCAGTGGAAGCCAGTTAATATGTCAGTGATATCCAGTGTGAAAACACTTGGCATTTAACATATTTTAGTATATTTGTTGTTTTTCATTATCTTTTGAAAAAATATGTGAAATGTGTTCAAAAGTGAAATCCAAATCAAACATTTTTAAGATTCCATAAATTATCTCTACAGAGTGCCAGAGTGATGCAGACCACCTTTGCTCCTATCTGCATATTAAAACCCCGACATCAGATATTTCAAGTATGAAGATAATAATTTTTCAAAAAAGTAAAAACATGACTTTTATATAAATGTGAAATTGAAATGTGTCAAGAAGTATTACTCAAATAATGAGGAAACCAGTAAAACATTAAAACTGATTCAAAGGAAACTTTCAAAACACATACAAACATACAAGTTCTCATACATGCACACACGTAACAAATGTTGATATTATCTGAGGTCATCTTTTTGGCAGAAGGGAAATCAATTGTATCTCTGTTGGACAAAATTCACTTGCTTCACTATGAAGAAAAACAATTGCATCTGAAATTCTACCTCTATAGAGTAATAAAATCACCTAGACAGTAGACCATCAAAGGTGCATATCCCTATAGAATCTGGTAATCCCAGTCCAGAAAGATCTGCTAAATTATGCTCTACACTCTACTGAAATTCAAGACATCTGGTAATCTCTTTTGCCCTTTTCCAGGTCATTGACAATGTTTCCAGACACAAATCAGTCCTAAAATTTCTCTGTTATAAAGAAAATTTACAAGAGTCCAGTCATTTCCAGGTTTTATTTAAACACCTCTCTCCTCCATTCTGCCTCTTCTAAACCCCAAACACACACAGTTCTGTTTCTAAAAAGTGCCATACAATTAGGTCAGCTGAGCTATACTTTTTAGACCTCATGTTAGTTAGAGAGGAAAATGTTAATTACTTAATGTAAAAATAAACCAGGAGAATACGTTTTTCTTGCTGATTGCCTGACTGTTTTCTGGTACTTACAGCTGAGAGGGAAATTAAATTATCATCACTGATTGGAAGTTCAATGCTTGTTTTTATTTGGGGGAGCAATCTGGAAACGGAGATGCCATTAGATAGAAGAGTAAAATGTGATCTCCATGCCTGAGTGCTTGGCATATCTACAAGGAAGGATGAAGCAATATTTCTAGAATCAAAATTCTTACAAGTAATAAAACCATGCACATCCTAGTTATCCAAAGAAAGGCAAAGAAAGGGACCACTCATATAACATTTTATCTGAATAAAAAGAGAAACATTTGTTATAGAAAATTTGTAAAATATAGAAAGGCACAAAGAAGAACACAAAATATACCTGTAACCCTGACCCACAGGTAGCATTGTTAACTTATTAGTGTAAGTTTCTTTTCTTTTTCTCTTTTTCTTTCACAAAATTGGTTTTTGTCTTTCTCTCTTTCTCAGCCTGTTGTTCTGTCCTTTTGAATATACACATATCTATTTATTTAAGCAAACTTACTTTTCAGGAAACAGTAAATACAAAATTTTCAGTAACTTGATTTTTCAAATATGACATATCCTTCCCATGACTCTAAAATTTTGTATAACTTCATTATAAGTGAGTTTGTGAATTTTATTATAAATATATAAAATATGAATTTTATTACAGTTTTTTTATTATAAGAATGGTCTAACTAAGGGTATGTTGAAATATGAGTGTTAACGAGATACCCATATTAAATGATCTTACTAGATTTTGACTCCAGGAGAATATTATTCAAAGAGATCATTGCTGTTGCTTGCTTTTATGTGTAATTTTTTTTTTAAGTCAGAGTCTCACTCCATCGCCCAGGCTGGAGTGCAGTGGAACGCTCATGACACCCCAGGTCGATCTGTTGGGCTCCAGCGATCCTTCTGCCTCGGGCTTCCAAGTAGCCAGAACTACAGGAGCAGGCTATGGCACCCGGCTTATTTTTGATTTATTGTTGAGACAAGGTCTCACCAAGTTGCCGGGGTTGGTCTCGAACCCTTGGGCTCAGGTAATCCACTCTCCTTGGTCTCCCAAAGTGCTGGGATTACAGGCTGAGCCACCGAGTCCAGCCTGTAATTTTTTAAATGAGGGTGATTTTCGTATTTTAATTATTAATTTATATAGGTATCACCAGAAGAAAAAGCTACACAATTTCAAAAATTGTTTTTGTTTTAAATTTTCTTAAATAAATCCTTAGCTTTAATATTGCCCTTAATAGGGTTTTCATAGGTCACTCTAATAGAAATAAAATGAGAAAGTCTTAAGTGTGTTAGAAATTTACAAAAATAACTATATAAGGTGCATAGTACAATGCGGATACTATTTGATTTTTAAAAATTCAGATAGTATTGCACAATACATTTCTGCCAAATAACTCACAATGTACTTTAGTGTTCTTCTTATTCAAATTCCACATCCGAAATTTTGTTATGTCAGAGAGTAATAAGTAATATGTTGTTTAGAATAAAAATATTAATATAAAAAAGGAAACAAATTACCTGATGGGTGATAGTTAATGAAGATAAGTAAAAACTCTTCTCAGATTCTAAAAACATAATACTTAGTGCTGATTGAAACTCTTTGTTAGAGGTGAAGGTAAAGTTAGGGGGGGATATTGATTAAAAGGTAAGACAGACTTGAAGAAAACAACCTAAGAATAACTAACTATACACACACACACACACACACACACACACACACACACACACACATACACACATATATATATTTTATGCCTCTGTGCTTTTTAATATTTATTTCCCCACATATGCATCTTATTAAACACACACAGTGCCTCTGATTTTTTTTACCTTTCTCAGTTGAACATCAAACCTCATCTAACACAATATTGAAAAATTAGTCTTAAAGTTTTTAGTATGGTAAATACAAGGTTCCCCTTAAGTAACTCACACTAACTTCCTCCTTTATGATATTTGTGGGTTACATTTTTTTAATGGACCAGCCATAAGTCAATTCCATCTACAATTTTACCAGTGTAAAATACCAGTATAATTTATTTTAATCAACGTAGCCCTCAGCCATTTCAAATATCTTAAGGGAAAGGAATGGAAATCTCTAGAGAACAAGAAAACTGAAAAGTGTGAATCACCTACATTTCTCATTTACCCATGCTAATTAAGACCAAGCATTTGAAAGTTACCATCTGAAGGAAAATTAAGCCAATTAACCCACTGATGAAGATAATTTTCAATATTCTATCAGGAGGCAAAAATCTTCACCAGCCCTTCTTATTCCTACTGTGGAGATAATTTTCATACTGTCTCTGAGCACTAAGAACTTAAACGAGTGTCATGCCAGTTCTGTGGGTTCTAATTGCAACTTTTATTTAAATTCTGATTTTTTTGCCCCACAGCTCAATTTCTGATTGGCTGGATCTGATTGCTTTCAGACCTGATTAGATTTTATTTGTAGGCCCTTGGAAACTTGCTTGGATGAATTCTGAATTTAGAGGAAAATCCTCCTAAGATCTAGCTTTTCTATGTTGACTGGAGCATAAGAACCACTAGAGGTTCTTTAAGAAAGGGATTAATTTGGGAGCATTAATTATCAAGTGATTATAGCCCCATGTATAAGTTACTCATGAAAATGTATTTTTCGGATCTAAAGCTATTTCTCAGATGAATACATTTCTTTTTAATTTCAGCATATGCGGCAGTTTGTCTTTTATTGTTTTTCTTTATGCCCAGACACCTACGTTACACTAAAAAATGCCTTTACTCACTGTAGCTGAGCAAGTTACCTTTCCCATTTATTTGTAAGATTATTCCTTGTTTGAGGGAGGGGAGATAGAAAGAATTAAATAAAATATATAGATATATTATGTATAATAAACCTGGGGCATTACACATAAATGAGAGTTGTAATTATTATTTATCTAAATATGTTGACACTTTTCCTAATTCAGACAGAAATAAAGTGGCATGCACAGAATAAAATAAAGTAAAACTGTTATCTTACATCTGGTCTTGTTCATACTTTTATGGAGCTACTCCAGGCTTTTGAATTTATGATCCTTGCTGTCAGTTCTCCATCACTGGCATACACTTACACTTAACCTTGCCTGTTTCCAGCTCAAATACTTTGGGGAAAAATGGTAGTGCCTTTCCTCAGTGAAGAAAATAAACCAGCCATCTCTATCCAAGTTCCTATGAACTCCTCCTAAATTTTATTTCTGGAACTAGATCATCTTGAACTGCCTTAAATACAGGCAATAATAATAACAATCCCAACCGGGCTCAGTGGCTCAGCCTGTAATCCTGCGCCTTTGGGAGGCTGAGGTGAGTGGATTGCCTGTGCCCGCGGGTTCGAGACCCCGCCTGGGCAGCGAGACCTCATCTCTACAATTAAAAAAAAAAAAAAATCAGCCGGGCGGGGTAGCACATGCCTGTAATTCCGGCTACTTGGAAGGCTGAGGTGGAAGGATTGCTGGAGCCCAGCAGGTCGAGGCTGCGGTGGCCGGGAGCGGCCACTGCACTCCAGTCTGGGCGACTGAGTGAGACTCCAACTCAAAAAAACAAAACAAAACAAAACAAAAAACAAAACAAAAACAATCCCATGAGTCTTTCCTTGGAATTAGGCAGAATGATGTGTTCTGATGACTTTTTTTTTTTCACACAGCACAAACCTTATTTTCTAAGTATCTGGCCACCCTTGGGAAAAGGAAGAAGGAGAAGAGAAATTCAAAATTGATGGAGTAAGCCCTAAGTGGTGAACATACAATAGTGACCTTGTTGACCTGGAGTTTCCTAGATTAAGTTTACTAATATCAGGTAGTTTGGGCTTGAACACACATCACATTAGTTCATGAAGGAATGTTACCTTCATTGTGCACAAATTTGTTCTCTGCTCCCCCTGAAAAAGAAAAGACACCCTCAGAAGTTACCACTGGTGAGTCTTCTCAGACAAAGACAGAAATACTTGAGACTAGTACTAAGATCCTTGCTCCAATAATATGGCCACCTCAGTGCTGAGGTCCTGGGACAAAAATGTGAAGGATAGCCTAACCTGGATTGACAGTATGAGGCAAAGCTCCCACAGAGTCTCTTCCCTCTGCTGACTAGCAAACCCTCTCATTCCCCCTCAGTTCTGGCCCGACCACCTCAGGTTGTTGTTCATCACATGTCTTTGAGTTCTTAACTACACAAAGTAGAGGCATATGACCCAGGCTGGCTTTCATCCACATGGCCTGAGGACTGGCAGTGAGAGGATGATCAAACAAGCCAATCAGAACGCTTTTTTGGGAGAGACAGAATCTTTCTCCTTCCATGATCAAAGTCGATAACCATGAAGACCTTGAGTCACTGGTCTTTGCCACCATGGAAAAAAGAGCCTTCCTTAAAAGAACGCTAACTCAGAAAAAGTAGAAGAGAAAGACACAGAAAGGAGAAAAGATGATACTTTTAGTTTAGCCCCTGGATCCAACCATCGTTGAAGTCAGGATCATTCTTAGATTTTTCAGTTTCCTGAGAAAATATATTCCTGTTTTTAATTGAGCCAATTCAAGTTTGTATCTGCCACTTGGCACGAAAAATACTAACAAATGTATCTTCCTAAAGCCCTGAATTAAAGAAGGATTCCATGTGCTATTCTATAGAGAAAGCTAGATATGTTGGCTTCACATGATCATTGTCCTAGGGAAAGACTGTATACAGGATACTTCAGTACAGGGATGATGTAACACTTAATGCTTTGTTCTGCCTAGGGCTCCTTAAGCTAATGAATGACGTCAGTTTTAAATGAGTCCTAAATCAGTTTCACTCGACTGTTGATGCTTCTAGGCTGTAGGCTGACTAAGTGCAATGATGATTGGGGTAAAATACCCTGAGAGTATAGAATAGATCTTCTATTCAGGAAACACCACTAGGTTTTACTGCTGTGCCAAGTTATTTGATGACTTTGTTCCAGATGACTATCTGGAACAGTGTGCAAAAAAGGATTCTGAGGCTGGTCAAGGCTAAACAGAAAAGTAGTCTCAACTGATTAATGATATCTGACATAGACGTTGGAGGAAAAATGGTAGGATCCATGTGAGACATTTTTTTTTTTTATTCCTGACCTGGCTATAAAGTCACATTCTCAAATGCAGAGCCATTGAGCAATGGCTTATTTCAACATGAATTTTCAGGGTTAGTGAAAAAAAAAAAATCCAGTAACTTCTAGAATCAATGGAAATTTGCATGGACAATATCAAACATTACAACTAAAAATATTTCATCTGTCTTATAGAAAATTCTTACAAGTTTCACTCAATTTAAAGGGGTTCTTGCTGGTGATATACATCCCTTTAAACAGTTTAAAATGAGGGTGAGGTGGAGGAGAGAGACTATGTATCACACGGACGTGTAGCAATTCTATTTAAATCAGCCATAAAATGATGTGGCTGGTAAGGAAAAAAAAAAGCAAAAAATTCTGACCAAAGTTTGGATAATATAGACAAGAAAAATCACTTCATATTGCATTTAGATTGATTTGGTTAACATCAGAAGGTGGAATGCAGTGTAAAATACTATAATTTTTACCACCCATCCATGAGTAATGTACTGCTAAGATACAGCATATTTACAGTAGAAAAGAGTTCGGATTTGTCCCAATTAACCTTGTAACGAGATGTACTCCAGTGCTTATTAATGACAGTAATGAGATGCAGACAAGACAATGCATTAAACATCATTGGCATATAAATTAAATTCACATACAGTTTAAAAGGAATAGATACCTTTATGTACTGGACACGAAGGAAAATTATTAAGAAGCTATTTCATAAGAAAAAGCTAATTAGAAAGAAAATTCAATACTTTCTCTAGTGCTCATCTCCATCAATGTTGGAAACAAGTTTGACCACGAACTGAGAAATTGTTCCCATTGAAATTACTGTGCAAGGTATGAAATTAATTTTATGATTGTCCCAATGGAAGCTACAGTAGCTACAAATACTTATATGCCCATTATCATTTTCCTCTATATTGGCCTACATTTTAATTTGCTTAGGTTTCTATCTAAAGCTTATGAATAATTTAAAATAGATCTTCTATCTTTACAGCAAAATAGTGATAGATAGAATAATGAGATAGACATTTTGCTGTACACAGAATCTAAACTCGACAGCAAAAAATGTAGAATGTATACCAAAAGTTTGTTTAAAAGGTTATTTCTAAGACTACATCATTAAAGGGTAGCTCAGTGAACAACATTTAACAATGCGACTCTTGCTCTGTACATTTCTTTCTTTCTTTCTTTAAAGCAGAATTTATTGAGAGGACAGAAAAGCTCCCACAGTGGGAGGGGACCTGAGGGGTTTGCCCGCTCTGTACATTTCATAAATAGTTAAAAGAATTCCAGACAGGATGGGAGTATTCTAAGATACTCCTTAAAAGATTTTGCCCTATATCTTAGAAGGAGCATTTACCTTTTTTTTTTCAGGGCTAAAGAAAATGTAAGATTTGATGAGAATGTTGAACTCACCTGACAATTATTAGCAAATACTCCCATATTGAAAGGCTGAAACCAAAACCGAGTCTTCACAATTGTCCTAGGCTAATAACTACTGCTTGTTTCCTCCAGATCTAACTAAAAACCAGATCCAGTCTTATAACAATAGCAGCAACAAAAAGGAGGGGAGTTCCTCCCACTCACCTATGTAATAAACATCAAACAATCAGGTTGGCGCTGACATTAAGTACAATGGTGTCAAAGCCACCATCAGAAATCAATCAAAGACATTTTTCCTTTGTGATTAAAAAAATTTTTTTTATTCATAGCAATCAGAAAACCAAAGAGGAAAAGCAAGCTTCTAAACAAAATCAAAATTAGTAACAGCAGACCCATTGCCAAGGGCAACATGTATTTGACAGAAGATGCGATGATGACAGATGAGTCCTCATTTTCAGTCTAAATTTTGTCTACAAAATGAATTCATAATATCTTAAATATTACCAGTCATGCTTCACTCACCTTTGTTCTTCAGAATGGAAGGGAGCTGTGGGTTGGCAGAAGTCAACAGGGGTGTAATTTCCTTTGTTTCCCCCCTTGTGATTCCCCCCATTTTACAGTTGACAGTAATTGGTATTGTTCCCCCCCCAATTCTCTTCATCTTTTCTCTATATTCATGGGTCTTATTTCCTCTTCCTTCTCTTCTGTTATAGGGTTGCTGTTGTCTAGTTTCAGCTACTGGGACTACCCATTTTTTAACCGATTTGAAAATACTCAACCAAAATTGTATATAATCCTAAAATGTCTTCCTTTGAAAAAATATTTTTATGGACTTCAATTTAAATGATTTCATTTTTTTAACACTAAAAGTTTTCAGGGATCATCTATTGTAACTTCCTCATTTTATAAATGAAAAAACAGATCCAGAAAGCTTACATAATTCACATTAAATACCTAGTGTTGGTATTGTCTCTAAAATGGTTTAACAAACTATTTCAGACTATATTTTGAATGCCAATTTTAATTATCTCAAAATCTCATGGGAATACCAGGTATTAGTTATCATCACTTTATAGATCAGGTAGTCTCAGCTCAGAGAAGACAATTAATTCACCCAAGGTCACACAGTAAGTGACAGCCTTGCTGACTACAAGTATAGTAACTTTCCCAGGGTATGCTCTCTATTGTGATACTGATTAGGTCAATTATTTATAAAAATATAAATTCTCATTTTTATATTTCACATTAGTATTTAATTTCTTTTTTAAAAATTTTATTTTATTTTAAAGATGTGGGGTACAATTCAGGATTAGGTATACAAGTGGTCATCGTACAGGTAAGGTTTGGGTCTAACTTTGGAGTGTTTACTTTCATTTTTAGTAATTTTCCCCTAACTCCAAAATTAATAAACTAATCACTTTGATAACATCTATAATCTCATTTATTTTTAAGTTCTATGAATCTAGTAAGAAATGGGCCAGAGGTTGTTCGTCAATACTATATTGTGGGATGAGCTGAAATGCCTCATGATAATGGGTTTTTACATGTTGTGAACCAGAGCAAATCAGTTTAATACTTGTCAAAATTTGTGCCTCACACAAGACTTTACAAACTCGCTAATAATCAGAAACTAGAAATTTTCAGAGACTTCTCAATAGAGCACAATTATCTAAGACAAATGCAGGGCAGATATCAAAAATTACTCTCATATTCTGTTTATTAAGCTCTTTTCTACAAAAAAACTAGATAGTCCTTTCTACTTTTTCTTTGCTTGATAAGCTTCAGAACAGTTTTCATAATGGACCAGCTAGAAAACAATATTGAGCTTTCAAGCACACTATGTTTAGACAGACTGTAAAGGTAACAAAAGGTACAATTAACAGAAGTGACCGCAAACTAATAATGGAAGAGCTATTTATTATTGAATGATCTTCCTCTAATTTTAGAAACCGAAGAACCTTCATTCCCCATTGTCCATATTTTAATTAATGCCCATTATTTTCCCTAAATAGTGCCCTCTTTTGACATGCTATTTATACACACAATTTCTGAAAATATATAGAATATGCATGGCAAGCAGAATCTCCACAAAATGTTTTGTAAGAAGTATTTGGGTCTCTTTTGTCTCAGGAATGTCTTGAGGACAAATTTGTAGTTGTGCCCTCTTGGGGGAATTCCAGCTTTCAGTTTCTTTTTATGTAATTTTAATATATTTGATGTTGTATTTTGATTACTCTGCGTACATTTTCTGCTTCTCCGATTAATTTGGCTTCTGTAGGACAGGCTTAACAATAAGGCATTTCAGCTGGGTACTGAATTCCTTCTTCTGGTTCTTTTCAGGGTGACTTTGCTTGACTCCACTTGTGCTATTACACATAAAAAGAGCATTTATAGGACACCTTTTTATTTTTTTTATGTAGAACAACTCATATAGGAATGTTTGTCCAGCTGAAATGTACCCTAAATGACTAATGAAGCAATAAAGAGTTCAGCTTGATATAAAAAGAATGAAGACTGAATACTACAACAGATTACTGAAGGTTAAATAATTTCCATTTGTGGATATTTCAAATTATAGTAGTTAAAAGAGCTTTTTCAGCTTAATATCTTCAGAATACATCAGATATTTGCCATCTCCTTCATTTTTTTGATTATTTTATAATCTAGTTTTCTTAAGTTAGTAAACATAGGTTTTAAAAGATTTATTCTAAGGATATTTTCTTAAGAATCAATAAGGGTACCTGATCTCAAGCCAGGTGAAGTGGGGACCAAAGGGAGGCCCAAATTTTACCTGTATGATGACCACTTGTATACCTAATCCCAATTTGTCCTTCACATATTTAAAATTAATTAAAAAAAATTTAGATTCTATGTTAAAGAAAAATAACCTATCAAACTGAAGATGCTGTCATTTCCAAAATCTGCTTGCAAGACCTCAGTTTTATCTGAAGTATCTTTTCTTGTGATTAGTCAAGCTAAAAATTATTATTATTATTATCTTTTTGCAATCAATAGAAGAAATGAGACACAAGAATGCTAGTGATATGTTAAGAACAACTTTATTCAGCTTAGTAATTTGAATTCCTGACTTTTTTCAGAGTGTCACCAATTGCCTTGATCCTAGCTAAATGAATGAGGACCCTTGGGCTTCTAAAAAGACTCAAACCTACCAACTATATTTCATCTAATCTCTGCTATGTCACAGCAGGTGCACCACTCTGACATCAAAGTAGCAAAGAAGAAAAACTGTTAAAATACCATGAATGTGCTGTTGATCTGTGCCACCGAAGTCCTAAACAGAACCCAGAAAGCATGACTACTTGTACCTGATCTTTTAGCAAACACTTCCACACATTCATTATTGTATGAACCAAGCAGCCACTTAGTGGATTCACAACTCTTTAGACATTTTAAATGTCCTTTTGACTTGATCTCTTTGTATACTTATGCTTTTTCCAAACTTTAAAGAAAATATAAGCATCTAGGCATTTCACTCTTCTATTTGTTTTTAAAACTCTTTTAATAGTAAAATATTTTGTTAAATGTACTATGTATTAAGAAAATGTTAAACATATAATTACAGGAAGGTTATCAGTCTGATGCATTTCAACTAGGATGTACGTATGATATAATGTGGGCTTCACTCCTATACCACATTACATTTAAAGAACTCTATCTGATCACTTTGGTAAGATAAGTCCATAATGGTTAATATGCTTTTATATATTCTATTCATGAAGTTTAACTGCTTCTTTTACTTTAATCAGCATTGAATTAGTCCTTTAAAATCTTCTCCTCATTAATGTGAAAGGAAATTGAAAGGAATAGTGAATAGTTGTGAGATCATTAAAAAATATTCAAAATCAAGAGAAAATGTCCTTCTTGCTTCTAAATATTCAAGGTAGTTTTTGTTATATATTTCATGTGTACATACATTTCTATTATTATTAAAACATAAGAAAATGTACTCTCATCATTATACTATCATATCTCATCATTATACTATCATATCTAGTTAACAGCACAAGAACAAAAACATTTAAATATTTGGAAATAAACAATGAAGAAAATAGTTATTGACTCTGCTATCATGAGAGTTCATATTGAATGTTTCTCACCTAACTGATGCTTTATTTTTATTTTTGTCACCTAACTAATATTAACATAGATGGAGGAAAGTTCTATCTGGAATTGTTCAAAAAGACTGTTCTATAAAATGAAATTTCTATCCATAAATCAAGAACAGGTTTATTTATTAAAATCCTTACCTCGAAAAAGACACATCTAAGCCATCTAAAACAAACTGTATCTGACAGAAAGAATATAAAACCTCATTTGAAAGTGAACCCTAAATTGCCTCTGTTTTAGCCTAAATAATTCTACAATATTTTGTTCTCTATTGACTTTAAAGCACCACATTTATATCACCTTTACAGGCTATAAGAATGCTACTTTAGGTAGAGCAATGATAGTCTTCAAAAGAACTGAAATCCAATTGGGGAGGGAAAATAAAAGGAAATTCAATGGTGGTAAATAATCTCAATGCTTCCTGGATATAGTAGTGAATGAAACAGTGTTCTGGCCCTCAGGAAATTTATAGTCTAATGGGTGGTAATAATACAAATAAATTTTCAGGCAGAAAATGAAAGGTGCAAATTTCTCAGGAGACAATTTTATTGGAAAGTCATTCCTGGGCCTTGTCCTTCTAAAGACAGGCCCCAGTAATAATTTCCAAAATTAATTTCACAGTAACTACTTACTCTCCATTTCTATTGATAGCAATCAGGAAAGGGTTAAATTATAAGTTCTTAAGTTCATTTTGTTGCTTTGTTTTAAGCTACAACGACACCAAATTTAATTGATAGCAATAGGTTACAAAATTGTGGAGACTGAATTTTATAACCACTCCATGGTTCTTATTGCTGTATTGAAAGTTTTAAAAAATCTTGCGTAAAGAAATCTGTTTGGCCTTCATTTACCCATTGCTTCTCTAACTTGTTTGTTCCTGGAACCCTTTTTCTCGAGTAAACTTATATTTATGCCTCTTGGAAGTCATGATCTAAATGTGCCTTAGAAAACAGACCAATCTACGGCCATACCACCGTGAACGTGCCCAATCTTATCTGAAAATAAACCAGATACCTGCTTCCTATATCCTAAATGCTGACTGTCAATGTCTTATTATATCTGTTTCTAACAACAACAACAATAGCAACAACAACAGCAAAATCCTAAGGGAAAAAAAGACTGGGAGAATGATTAGATAGTAGAGGTTAGTGGCAGTAAAGGCATCAGGACCAAGGCGTCATTCTCTATTTCTGCAGCTATAGAATGGACACACTAGCCGGTTTCCCAGATTAGGACATTTAGCTTGGTAGAAGACAGGTTGTAGAATGGTTCACAAGCGGTGTCTAGGGAAGAGGGCCAACATGGATGCCAACAGCGTGAGGCAAATGGAGAGGTAACTAGACATCTAAAGTTCAGACCACAAATAGTTTAGTGGGAAGATATTTTTGAAACCAAAAGCCTAAGGCTTGAGGATCAAAAACAAAGATTTTGAAGGATATAATGACACGGGTTTAAACATACCTATCTCACACTCTGTGAGACTTTTTTTTTCTAATTCCCCAAACCAACAAGGATAATAAAAACAAGAGTATTTTTTATTAAAAAATGAAAACATTTTAAAACGAATAATTATTATGACTATGTTAATTGAGCCTTAATTTGATCTTTGGTCTCAAAGAACCTTATGATACAGACCATCCCCTCATTTTACAGAAGAGGAAACAAATATCTGAGGGTTTAAAGGTCACTTGGTTGTTTGAGGATAGTGTTGCAACCAGAATGTATGTCTACATATTCCAAGATTAGCATTTAAAGTGTTTTTTCAATTCCCTTCCTATACCAAAGCCTTGGTCTTCTGAAACATTTTTTTCTCTCTCTTAAGTGACTTTAGTGTCAGAAAATGTTATTTTGCATGATGAGTTTTAAATTTGACTGTATTTTATGGAAATAATCTTTAAGAAAATTATAAGTAATTTCCAAATTGTGCCTTATGCAAGGACATCAATTTCCTTAAAATAAAATATATTTTGGGGAAATTTTCACAATATAAAATAATGGCTGGTATCAATAATTGTGTTGGTTCATCAGCATACAGTCCCCAAACAAAATTCTCAATTATATGATAATTTACATTTAATGTTTCAATGTTACATGGCCTATCTTCTTAATGTTTTTTACTGGTCCCATCACTTCTTTGCTCCCTTTTTCCTATTTCACTGCCTTCTTTTTGGATTGAGTTTCTTTTTAGGATTCCAATTAATCTCCTCTATCCGTCTGTTAGTTTTGTTAGCTGTACTGTACTTGCTTGCTTTATGTTTTAATAGTTGCTCTAGAGTTACAGTATGCATCTTTAACTTATCACTGGTACCTTCAAATGTCACATCATGTACAATGTAAAACCTTCCATTTCTCTTCTATCATCTTTTGTTTTCCTGTTGTCATAAATTTTACTTCTACATATGCTATAATCCTCTCAATACATTGTTGCTGGTGATACTCTGAACAGTCAATTACCTTTTCAGAAATTTTTAAAACCAAAGCATCAAAATCTTTACATTTGTTTCACCTATTAACCATTTCTCGACTCCTTTAACTTTATTTGAAGTAAAAGTCTGTTGGCAACAAATTCTTTGATTCTTTTTGCCTAAAAATTATAGTACTTTCATTTTTAAATAATATTTTCATTGAATATAGGATTCTAAGTTCATTGTATTTTTTCTTTCAGCGCTGTAATAAGATGCTCTATTGTCTTCTGATTAGAATTGTTCTAATGAGAAGTTAGCAGTTCTTATCTTTGTTCCACTATAATTATTAATTTATTTTATTCGACATATAAAAATTATATATATTTACTGTGTACCACATGCTGTCTTAAAATCTGTGTACATTGTGGAATGGCTAAATAAAACTAATTAACATAAGCATTGCCTCACATACTTACCTTTATATGTGATGAGAACACTTAATGTATACTTTCAGCCATTTTTAAGAATAAAATATGTTATTAGCAACTATAGTCACTATGTTGCAAAATACAGTCTATATATTTAATATGGCTTTTTCTCTTTAACAATTTTTTTTCTCTTTGTCACTGGTTTTCAAAAATTTGTATCATGGTATAGTTTTTTGTTTCTTTATACTACTTGTAATTCATTGAGCTTCTTGACTCTGTGAGCTTTTAGTACTCATAAAGCATGAACAAATTTTGGCGATTATTTCTTTAAATATTTTTTCTGTCTCCTTTTGTCTCTTCCTCTGGACTCCTACTACGTAAATATTGGACTGTCTGATTTCATCCCACAAGTCATTGAGTCTTCATTTTTTAACTTTTCTTGAACTAACCCAAGTGATCTTCCTGCCTTGGCCTCCCAAAGAGTTGAGACTACAGGAATGAGTTATCATGCCCAGCCAAGCTATTTGTGTGTGGTGTGTGTGTGTGTGTGTGTGTGTGTGTGTGTATGCACTTTGAGTTCTATCCTATTGCTATGTTTTCAAGCTTATTGAGTTTTTTTCCTACAATGTCCAATCTGCTATTGATCTCACCCAGTGAGCTTGTTATTTGTTATATTTTCATCTCCATATGTTCCATTTGGTTGTCTTTTTATAAGGTCCACTTATCCCCTTATTATGTTCATATTTTCCTTTAAATCATTTGATGTGTTTATAAAAGCTTTTTGGGGGGGATCACATTTTCCTGCTCCTTCTACTAGACTATGCATGTGGAATAATTTGTAATTGGATGCTAAAATTTTTAAATATGGTTAAGTGTTTGGATTTTTTAAAAATATTAAAATTTTTTATTTTTTCTGGATGTCAGTTAAGCTTTATGATTTTAGCCTATTTTAAAATTTTTCTGGTAATATCTAGAATAACCTTTAGTTTAGAGCTTGTTTAGTCTACCTACTACTATGTGTTGAACTTTCTTCAATACCTATCAAATGCCCTATTGTTTAATGAGGTCATGTCGCTATAGTTGTTTGGAACTTGAGTGTCTCACAGCCCCTGAGAGATCTGGGAATAGTTTCACCTTCTGGTGTTTGGTAGTTATTCTTTTACTGGTGTTTTTGTTTATTTGTTTTGTTTGCTTTGCTGGCTTCATGAATTATCACCCTATGCATGAAGTTCAAAGACTCAAGTGACCCTTTGCAGATTTCTGGAGTTTTTCTCTGAATAGTTCACCTCTCTTCACTATTCTGTCCATCATATTCCAGCAACTAACCTCTGAGATCTGACTCCTCAACTCAGGGAGAGTGTTGTGTGATCTGGAAAGTGTCTCAGACAGTAGTCCAGGGAAAACCCAAGGTTTGTTCTTTGTTTCTCTCCTCTCAATCTCAGTCTTCAGCTGAGTTTTAGCTGCTGTTATTTCTTACAGTTTATTTTCAGATTCTGGTTGTTTATGGCAAAACTGTGTGCAAATCTGGTATTACCACTCCATCATGCTTAGAAGCAGGAGAGAGTCACATCTATTTAATATGAGAATTTCTTAGCTCATTCAACTATACAAAATCCTTAATATAGTTTTAATTCTTATGCTTGAATCCCAAGAAGATTAATTATATCAAGTCAGTGTAACTCCTTTCCATCTGGTCTTCTGTGTCTACTGGGTATCTTTGAATCCTGACAAGATCAAAACTGCCATATGGAAGGATGTCTACATGGATCCAGGTAGGTCAATATAAGGTCCGTTAGTGTCTTATATGGGTTGAACTTGATGTACAACATTCCCTGATCTCAAAGTCATAAACAGTGCCTATTTTATAGGCACATGACCTTAAATATCAACTAATTCCCCCCAAAGAATACAAGAAACATTGTAATAATGATGATAACATCAGAAAAATGAGAAACTATATAATATCTAGGAGAATGTCATGCTAAATTAGCTTAAGTTGAATAACAGTAATAGTTTTAATCACAGATATTTAAGACAAAACCAAAAATCCATAACCATTTTTAATGACTCCATATAATCAGTATTTTGAAAGTTAATGAGAAAGCATTTGAGACTACTTTGAAACATGAACTGTGTATTTTGAAAACTATTAGCTATTTGTTATGACCTGGAAATTTTACACAGATTCGAAAAGCAAAATTTGATAGAAATCTCAATATCTACACTGGGTCAAGAATAATCTTTTATCAAATTGTAATGAAGCTACTAAAATATATATGTATGCACACCTGTACATACATGTCTATATTATGTACGTAATTATGTGCACACATATAACTTTATATCTATATCTGTGATCATATCAAGATGAGGAAATCTGATATCCTATTACAAGATTTCTGTACAGCAGGAGTCAGAAAACAATTTATGTAAAAAACTCTATAGTTAATATTTTTGTCTTTGTGGACCATAGTCTCTGTCACAATTGCTCAATTCTGGCACTGCAGTACAAAAGAAGTCACAGAAAATATGTAAATAAATGGATATGGCTGTGTTTCAATCAAACTTTATTTACACAAAAAATTGTTAGCCAAATTTGGTCTGTGAGTCATAGTTTGCCAATCTGTGATATGCCGCCTAAGATAACCAAAAATCTTCAAGCTACCTAAAGATAGATGCATTATCAGCTTTACACTATTAAGACACCCAAACTTGTGCACCCATCCTTCGTGCCATCTTCTGTTTCCATTTCAATCCATTTTTGTGCTTGTTTCTATCTTTTTTGGCCCCTATCCCTGGCTTTGGGTATTTGTTTTGTCTCCCCAGCCATTCTCCAGAAAAAAAATTGGACTGGGCCTCTCATCCCTGACTTTTCCTGCTTTAAACTGCTTAAGGCAGGATAATTCGGACATGGTTTTGTATTTGTGTTCCAAATCTTGGGTGACTTTACACAGGACAAAGTGGGAGTGGTTGGGCATATGAACTCTTAAGACCATCATTTGATGGTCTTAGATCATCACATATCATACATCATAGATGATGACACAAAATAATAGTTATTCACACTGTCTCTTTTTTCTGCATCTTTCCTAAACTAACAAACTGAACTAACAAAACTGAAATGATTTATGAACTAGGCATATGTGACTGTAAAATATCTAAACTAGATACAAGACTTGGCTACTGCCAGATTGATTTTAAAAAGTGTCCATCATACTCTTGGTTTATAATTTTGAGATGCATTTTGCTAAGAGATGATATACTATACTAGTTTTGCAAAGTTTTTTCAAAAGCTTTTTGAAAAATATGCCAACTTAACTCATGCATGGTTAACTTCACCAAACAATGTCGCATCATACTGGGTTGTTGTAAGATTTTAATTAAGAAAACATATATAAAGTGCCCATAACAGTGTGTGCATATTTTAGACATTCAAACGTTAATTCTTTTACTCTGACATATCAACTATAGGGAAAAAATACCAACTGAATCATTCAATTTATGGAAGGAAGTGTATTTTCAGATGGTGTTTCAGTAAGAAATATATGCTTTATTATTCTTCAAATCTAGTTCTATTGCTCCAGAATAAATAACAACTGAAATTATAAAGGAACCAAGACTCTGCCAATAACCACACATTCCCCTAAAAGCCATTCTATGTAAATATACATATTAACTCTACAGAACATATTTGAGGCAATGGATAACACTGAAAGACAAGAACATAATAAAGCAGGATTTTAGCACAGTGTACAAGGTCACACTTTTATGTAACCTGGAAAAACAGGGCTGCTTAATTATCTGTTGAATTTTAGTAAGCACTAAAGACATACTAAAGAAACATGATTAGGAAGAGGACAAGAAGTTCTTTAGTAAAGATTTATAAAAATAAACTTCAGTATAAAGAAGAACCTTGTAAATGTTTGCTCATGACTTTTTTCAAAAAGCAAAATAAAATATTTAATAATCTCTTTCATATGGCATAATTTCACTAGTTTTTGCCTCAGGCAAAAGGAAGATCTTTGCCAATAAAATTGCTTTGAGCTTTTACAGAAAGGGAATCTAAGCTAAAAAGGTATATTTCTTTTAGCAAGAAATAGGGCCTTAGACTAAATCTTAACCACATTTTCAATAATGTTTTAAACTGCAAAAAGTAAAAATAAATAGAAAAAATACAGAAAAAAATTAAAACAAAATTATGAAAAAATTAGAATTGACAATTAAAATTTGTTTCTTAACACAAACATATTGATACTTATATTTCAGTTTTATATTATTTTAAGAAAATAATAGACAATAAACTGATCACTTAATTATTTTATCCAAGTCACTAAGGATTGTATTTTA
Source organism: Cephalopachus bancanus (assembly GCA_027257055.1). NCBI lineage: Eukaryota > Metazoa > Chordata > Mammalia > Primates > Tarsiidae > Cephalopachus > Cephalopachus bancanus. Next base: position 1,117,534 of record JAPVLO010000214.1, on the reverse strand, counting down.
TCCAAAGACTATGAATGCTACTTCTGTAACCTAAAGTGCTACCCATTATTTTATACAAAAGTAAAACAAAGGCCTAAAGTGGAACTTGCATTCTGGGATTAACTAAAATTTCTTCATCATTACTAAATTCAGTATTTCCCCAAGTTACTTGCTAATGTAGCAAATGAGTTGTAGTTCTTTGACTTTTCTGTCTTGGATTATGTAATGCTATGAAAGACTATTCAGAAAAACCTTTGTTAATTTGAACTTCAGTTTGTAATGAGAGATTAAACCTTTGTCCATGGGAAGAAAGCAAATATCTATTATATAAATTACCAGTGCAAGCAAAAATGAAGAGAACAAAAAAGAAAAGGAATAAAGACCAATAGAAATGGGACAGCCCACATTTTGACATTATTCTTAACTGTATTATAAAATGATTATAAGTCCTTTTCTAAGATTCTGAATGACAACCATCTCTAGTCCTTCGAACATTCCTATTTATGTTCATGTTGTCCAGATCATAGTGACTCATGTACCAAATTCATATGTCTTACCACATGTCTTTGTCTGTTTGGTGTTACTTTCACAGAATACCTGAGGCTGGATAATTTATTTAAAAAAATTAAAAAGGTTTACTTGGCTCATGATTCTGGTACTGGAAGGTTCACAACTGGGCACCTGGTGAGGACTTCAGGTTGCTTCAACTTATGGTGGAAACAAGAAGGGGCGGGATGGAAGCAAAGAGCTCACAAGGTGAGAGAGGGTGCAAGAGAGAAAAAACGCCAGGAAGCCAGGCTTTTTTTTTTTTTTTTTTGAGTTGGAGTCTCACTCTGTCGCCCAGACTGGAGTGCAGTGGCCGCTCCCGGCCACCGCAGCCTCGACCTGCTGGGCTCCGGCGATCCTTCCGCCTCAGCCTTAACAACCTTCTTTCTTGGAATTGAATCCATTCTAGTGAAAGTGAAAACTCATTCACCCCTGAGGGAAGGCAATAATCTACTCACAAGGGGCCGCAAGGGGATTCATCTGCATGACCCAAACACCTGACACTAGGCTCCACCTCCCAACACTGCCAATTCGGGAGTCGAATATCAGCATGAGTTTTGGTGGGGACAAACCAAATCATGGCACCATATCTGTGCGCAATGTCTGTGATTATTTACTAATTTTTAAAAAATCAACCTGCTTTTTCTTTTCTTTCTTTCTTTTCTTTTTTCTTTTTTTGAGTTGGAGTCTCACCCTGTTGCCCAGACTGGAGGGCAGTGGCACACTCCAGCCACTGCAGCCTCGACCTGCGGGATCCAGTGATCCTTCCGCCTCAGCCTTCCAAGTAGCCATAATTACAGGCACATGCTACCACGCCTGGCTAATTTTTGATTTTATTGTAGAGATGAGCTCTCGCCAATTTGCCCCTGCTGGTCTCGAACCCACGGGCTCAGGCAATCCACACGTCTCGGCCTCCCAAAGTGCTGGGATTACAGGCTGAGCCACTGAGCTTGGCCTGCTTTTCTTGAGTACATATATGTTGAACGAAAATTTACTATCATCACGAAATTCAGAATTTAGTGTTCCAGTTATATTTTGAATACATATAAAATAAAAACAATATTATTAAAGCAAGAACAAGTTTATCATTATTTTCACATGAAATCATCACGGACTCTGTCAACCTCACTTTAAAAAAAACACCCTATATTAAAGCTGTATGCAGTACATTAATGAGAAAACCGAATATACATGAAAGTGTTTTTTATGTTTACTAAAATAAAATCAATAGATATATTTTTTGGAATTTTCTTTTAATGACATAAACCTCTAGTTTGTCTACAGCCTGGGGGAAACCTAACAGTATAGACTAATCAAGTTTCCATATCTAATACCATCATGCCTACTGGCATATCAGGCTCTTGACTTAAATATAATTTATTCACATAATAACCCAATTAATTGGGTACTTTGGCTATCCTCAGCCCTCACTTCCACCCCACCTTACAAATGAGGAGACTTGGGTTCAGAGAACTTAAAGAATCTGCTTAGGAGTATTCAACTGAGATTTGCCCACTAGTGTGTCCTATTACAAAGTCTGCCTCCAAAACTAAAATAAACAGTGAGGATGTTGTGGAATATGAGTAGGTGGGCTTGCCAACCAGCAAAAGGAGAAAAGAGAAAGGGAGGAAATATGGGGCGGCTGCTTACTCCAAGTGAAAACATTTCTGTCTCTATTTCCATTGTAAATTTCTCTAAGACTAAAAACGCAAGATTCATATATTTTCTTTCAGATGCTTCTAGCTCTAAAACAGAATGAGTCTAAAAGTCGCATTTTCAAATGATTGCTAAAAGATGAATTAAGATATCCTTCTCATTAGCCCAAGTCCATTTTTTTAAAGTCTAATAACTTGTGTATATGGAAGTCCTACCAATATAAAGCCACATTTTGTCACATGCTCATAATTTTGGAATTAGGGAATTTTGGCTCCAAAAGCCATGAGGCTGACAGATAGCTGTAGTAATTCCAACAAATCTATATTTATGTGTGTCTCAGAAGAACGTTGAGCATTTACATTTTCTGCCACACACTCCATATTTGGTTGATGAAGTAAAAGTGAAATTTAGAGGGATGAGTATAAAATTTGCAGGACATCTTTAGGATTCTAAAAATTATGAAGAGCAACTTCAGGTCATATAAAAGCTAATTTATAGTGTATTCTTTTAATATGAAATAAAATCTTCAGAAATATCTTCTATCTACTTAGCTGGTTAAACACATAGCTTAGTTAAGGTTTACAAAGATGTGTGCTGTTGAGAACAAAATTAGTAATAAGAATGTGCTATGTTTATTTGGATTGTTAAAAAAGAATACATTGCTTTAGAAATTTCTATGCTGATTTGTCAAAGAAACCAAATTATGGCAACAGCTAGAAATACATGTTAAGATATGATCTACAAAATTATTTTGAATCCATTTTGGATGAAAAGTCTTTAATTTGCCTTAGTCCAAAAATATATAGGAAACTTTATTCATTCTCAAATAAGATCCGTAAAAATGAGCCTAGGATAAAGTCAATATGAGTAAATATTGCTCTTTCTTTTCAAGTGGCAAACATATTCAAACCTCCCATGCACATGCATAATTTTGTTTTTGTTTTAATACCTGCTCTATAACTCACGTAATTTTTTCCCAGTTGCTCTGATATAATTGCATTGTTCCATAGATTTGCTACAGAAATTTTACTTCTACATGCTAGGCACTATAACTATTGAAAATATTGAAAATATTTGATTTTCAGCATTGTTTTGGAGATAAAAGATAATTCAATTAGGGAAAATATAGTACATAACTATTATAAATGAAGAGGTAAAATCATAAATATACAATGTTAGAGAAGCTATGAAAACTAAAATTAATAAACATACTCAACATTTTTCATAATGAAAAAGTACTCATAAAATATTGTATTATAGTTTGTCTAGTATACCAGCAAATAATCACCAAATATTGGTGATTGCAGATACCATTAGGTGAATTCTCTTTTCCCTGATGTTGAGCATGTAAATGGATACCATGTTTCTCAAAGGTAATTAGATTATAAGTATTAAGATATTTATACATTTTTTATCCAGTAATTTTACTTTTTGGATGAAAAGTAAATCAGATGGAGTACAAATGAAACCAAATATATATATCCAACTTGTACATACACACATAATCAAAAAGTGGACACAGTTTCAGTTTTCAACAACTGAGGATGAATAGATTATTGTACATATGCTTGATCAGTCACCAAATGTTAAAAACAGTTTTTTCAAATAATATTTAGGACATATGAAAGCTCTGATATAGCAATAAGCTAAAAATATAGTTCAAAAATTAACATATAGTAATATACAAATTGTGATTAAAAAATAGATGCCATTTATGAAAAAGAAACTGAGAAAATATTTCAATGTAGTAGTGATTATCTTTTAGTGATAGGATTTGAGGGTAATTGCTGTTTTCTTCTTTATCACATTATCTACTAAAGACTGAATATAATAATCAGAAACACTTTTTTGGTTGTTTTATGAATTTATGTGACAGACCAGAGTCCAAATAAAGGATCCATTAGGCATTTGTCAAGTTTATAAACTTTACTTTTCTCCTTAAAGCCAAATTAAAATTTAGAAAGATAAACAGATAATACATGTCTTCTTTAATTAGATTGTCTTTTGAGTTCTACTGAGTAACTTATTCTTTCCTTCCCCAAACTCTGTCTCCCCAACACTTAAGGATCTTAACTGGGGATGATCCCTTTGCTTTCTTTTCCTTGTAAGATTTTTTAAAGTCAATTTTTGGACCTGGAAAAGATCAGAATTAAATTTTAAGATGGCTCCTAACTTGACATTATATAACAAATATACTCTGATTACTCCAGAATTTATAATTCTAAGCTAGACCTCCCTCTTTCTGCAACTTTAGAATCATTTATTCAGTTGCCTAAATGAAATCTTAATTTGGATGGTTATAGATATTTTGCAATTACTCTATCCAAAGTTAAAGTATTTTGGTTTTTTTACTTACTGCTGTATCCCTAGAACTGTGTCAGAACCATGCTTGGTATGTAGCTGGAATCCGTCAAATAATTGCTGAAACTCTCACACCTGGGAGCCAAAAAATGGTACTGGTGGACATAAAGGTGGAAATAATAGACACTGGGAACACCAAAATTGGAGAAGCTGGGAAGGAAGACAAGGGTTTAAGAACTACCTACTGGGCACAATGTTCATTGTTTGGGCAATGGGGACACCACAAACCCATTATCCACCCGTATACAACATGCCTGTGCAACGAATATGTACTTGTACCCCCTGAATCTAAAATTTTAAAAGTTTAAAATTTTTTGGTGAATGGATAAATACATGAATTATTGCCCCCAAAGCCTGTGAGTTCCAGCAATAGTCACAGGACATTCAACATGACTGTGGGTCATGAAAGGATTTGATTGTTTGAATTCCTTATATTGACTTAGCCCCTTATATTATCCAATGCCATTTCATATTTAGAACATCAATTCAGTCTTTTAACAAACTGTAAATCAGTCATGTAAGATGTTATTTTTTTCTATCAAAAGTGGAGAAAACAATAGCCATAATTTATTGAATACTTACTATATGCCTGCTACCATGCTCAGTACTTTACCGGCATAATCATGTTTAACCCTTGATACTAGAGATTGAATTTTAAAGGTGAGGAAAAGGACCTGGACATGCTTAGTGCCCTTATGAGCTGTCTTGTAAGATAGGAATTGTAATTGTTAGTGTGGTTTTAAAAAGAGAAAACAGGCTTAAAGAGATAAAAGAACATCCTGGTGTTTCATAAGAGGGGTTGGATGAGCTGAGTTCTAACTCAAGTCATCTGATATTCAAGCTCATGCCTTTAAGCACCATACAGCGCAAACATCTAGTGAAGAAGCTGGCCTTTCCTGGAGTGGTCACAGCTAGAACACTGACCATTGACTCCTAACTCAGAGTAATACATTTATGGTTAAGTTTAATAAAGTACTCTGAGTTAGTGGGATGATGGTTACTCTGTACTCTGAGTTAGTGGGATACCTAGTGGGATGATGATATTTGGGATATTACATGGATGCCCCTGTCACTCCAGGTTCCTTGAACCCATTATTTTTCCCCAACCAATGGCTGTTTCAGGGAGGTCGCATAAAAGCCATGACAAGTCATCAAGTACATTTCTGAGTGGATTTTGTAAGACTAAAGGAGAAGTAATAATTTGAAAGCCAAAGTGCTTTTAATATGCCAAAACCAAGCATTTTATGGGAAAAATAAAGAATTTCTGCTACATCCAAACCATACATAGACTGAGGGATAGTGCCACTTACTTGCCACATAAAGTGGAAGTAAAAGTCATTTATGAGCAGGTCAGAGGCAGAGGAGTGAGCAGTAGCAAAAAAGAAAGAGAGAAGGGTAATGGGGAGCTCAGATGCAGGGAGTGGGTCATTACCTTCTTTTCCTTGACTTGTGTCTTGAGGGGAGGAGAGGAGAGTGAAATGCAGGGCAACAATGGACACTCTCGACAGAATTAGGGAAGTTCGAAAGCAGCAGGGACTCCCAGGGTAAGCCTGAGTAAGGTCTGTTTCTGAGAGATGCTTAGTTCACAGCAAAACTGCTAAGCAGTAGGGGAATAGTTCTCAAGCCAGAAACAAAAAAGATGATGTTTGGAAATATGTTGCCTAAGTCACAAAACTTGAGGGAACACCCCAAAACTCAACCCTCAAGATAAATAATAGTTTAATGCATGATTTCAAAAGGCAGGAATTCACACACACACACACAAAAGCTAATAATGAACAAAATATCAAAATGTTAAGACTAACTGCTATTGGCTGTTTTACAACCCTTCATTGTTGTGTGTAGTGGGAACCGTCATTTCCAACCAGCCCATGCTTCCTGGGCCCCAGCAGCCCTTGTGTTCCCTGATGGGTGTGTTTACAAGGATCAGTGTTGGAGTTTGAAAAGATCGGACAACAGGAGACTTTGTATATAAGGTTTTTGGGGGGATTTTTAAATTGTAGCAAAATATATATAACATACAATTTACCATTTTTAAATGTACAGTTCAGTGGCATTAAGTACCTACACATTGTTGCACAACCTCACCACCATCCATCTCCAGAACTTTTTCCGATTTCCAAACAGCTCTGTACATATTAAACAAAGTCTCCCCATTATCCTCTTTCTCTAGTCTCTGGTAACTGCCACGTAGTCACTTTTTTAAATTGTAGAGCATTTATTAATTGTCCATTTTGTGTTACCATAAAAGAATAACTGAGGCTGAATAATTTATAAAGAAAAGAGTTTTATTTGGCTCATGGTTCTGCAGACTGTACAGAAAGCATAGTGCTGCTATCTGCTTCCAGTGAGGTCTCAGAAAGCTTACAATCATAGTGGAATGCAGAAAGGGTACAGGCGAGTCACATGCAAGCGCAGAAGCGAGAGAGAGAGAGAGAGAGAGAGAGAGAGAGAGAGAGAGAGAGAGAGAGAGAGAAAGGAGTTTCCAGGCTTTTAAAAACAACTACCTCTTCTGTGAACTAATAGAACGAGAATGCACTCAATTCCTTGAGAACGGTATAAGTTACTCATGAGGGATCCACCTCCATCACCCAAAACCACCCACTAGGCCCCATCTCCAACATTAGGGATCACATTTCAATATGAGATTTGGAGGGGACAAACATCAAAACTATATCAATTAACTTTATCTACTTGGTTCAAAATATGGGGGAATATTTTAATAAGTGTATAGAAGGACAAACATTTTTCCTTTTGGCTCCAAATATGGCATAGGCAAAGCTCTGCAAAGGAACATCATGAGCTCTTACCTAGAAATACTAGAAAAATATGCCAGGATTCATCCAAATAATATCACCACAAATATTTTAAGGTACAGGCCATAGGATGGTCTGTAATCCTAACTGACACAACACACTTTAAAGCAAGTCCAGCATTTCTCTCACATGATAATAGCCATCTCTTCTAGAGGTATCTAAACCTGTGAACAGAAATGAATCTTTATGCTAACTAATTCAGTGGCTGCTGCTTCTTCACTGACCCCATAGCCAATCCGTCAGGCAAGTCTTTCGGACTAACCTCCAAACAGCTCTCAACGGTTTGCCCATCATGCTGCTACTGATGGAAACAGACCACCGCCATCTTTCATCTGGACACACTGGAAGGGCCTCATGTCTGCCACGTGTGCACATGCCTCCCCCAATCTGTTTTCCACATAGCTACTAAAGTCATCTTTTACAAAATCAGACCATGCCACTTTCCAGCTTGAAACTCGAAAAAGACTTTTTTGTATAGGTGGAATAACAAATCTAATTCTTCAGAAAACCATGCCCTATCTGGCCCCAGCCCACCATCCTGAGCTGAGCCCCTGCCTCTGTCTCACCTGTTTGCATTGCTTGGAGAAAGAACAATGAAGTTTGTTCTCATTTCCAGGACTTTGCACTTGCTATTTCCTCTGCTCTTTGCCCGGCTCACTCCTTGTCAACCTTCAAACTTCAGTCTCTCATCTCTTCAGAGAAGAGTACCAAGTTACTCTTTCAAAGCTTTTTAAAAAAATCTTTTTTATCGCAAGCATGCTGTGCCTATTTTATTCTATATATTGGTTCATTGAATTATTTGTCTCCTCCTCTAGAAGGCAAGTGCTACCTGTAGCATTGCTTATGGTGGACAGTAGGTACTCAGACAACTTGTTGAATGAATACATAAACAAGTGATATGCAGCTTTTATGAAAAGTAGTGAAACAGCCACCATTTGTTGCAATCAACTGAGGTGCTAAGTGCTGTGCAAAATACTTTATATATACTATCTCATATTAATAACCCAATTTTATGTGAGAAAACAGAGGCTCATAGAATTTTATGGACTTGCCCAAAGGCAAAAACATTATGAGTTGAGTTTTGTGATGTGAATTAGAAACTGGTGTACCAGTTTTTGAAATCCGAGAAAACATGTGCCAATAATAGGTGAACATAAGCATTTATTTACACAAAATATTTCAAGGTACAGGCCATAGGATGGCATACTACTGAAAAGTGCCTCACAATAATATTCAGACGTTTAAGCTTTTAATCAAAACTGTTCCAATTAGTCCCTATTGCATGTCTGCTCTGATCATATTTCTTCAGAAAGAGATAAGAATTGCCTTTTCTAAACAAAATATTCATTGAAGTGCCCAAAACATGCAAAGATGTCTTTGTGATGTGAAATAAAATCTGCCTGTCTCCAGTGCCCATTTTTCTGTCATCCCTTGCTGTCTGTGGCTTCTGTCATTTGAATTCTCCTTTGTTAAATGCTACATTTACTTGACATGGCAACCACATCATCTGGCCTGAGTCAAAGGTATCATCAAGCACTAACTCAAAATTATAAATTTCATTTCATCCTTCAACAACCCTAGGATGTAAATATTGTCACTATTTATACTTTACAGAAGGAGATATTAGGAATTAGGTCTTATAGTCAGGTTCACAAATCTGGTAGAAGACTGAATTCACACACAGGCCTGATTGATGCCAGAGTCCCTACTTTTAACTCTTTGGCCTTGCCTTTAACATCCTTCAGAGCAGCTCTGCAGGTCTGATGTGGGTACAGACTATGGTTTTTAAAGCAGGCTTTGCCTAGGGTGAGCCTTATAATTAAGCAGAGGAATCACCTATGAGGCTGTAAAACTCTGGGTTTCTGCTATTAGTAAATCCTTCCTTGAGAGATGTCACATGCACATAATTTACTTGCCCAAGCTTTGGAGCCAGGTAAGCTTAGGCTGTGACTTCTGCAACTTCCTATCTGTGTGACCCTGGCCAAGTTACATAACCACGCTGAGCCTCAAATTCATAAAAACAAAATAAAACTGACCTCCTGGGGGGTGGTGAGACTTGAATGAGGTAAAGCATGGAAAATCCTTTGTACAACGTTTGTCAGAGAGTAAATGTCCAAAAATCAGAACTTTTAGTATGATTAAGATATGGAACAAGTTTTAGTCCTTTCTTTAAATTTTCAGAAAGAAGAAAGACGATTCCAAGAATAAAATCATATCAACTTCCAATTGGTCCAGGGCTAGGATGAGTGGGGATGCATCCATCCTGTTCTATTGCTGGACAGAAGAAGGTGGACATTTGTGAGCAGATGGGCTTAATTCTCACGGAGATAGATAATAATAAGGTTCTACTGCTGTAACATAGGAGTACTTGGCATTCAGTAAAGGCTGACCAACAAATCTTGTAAATATTGCACAAATCTATTCAAAAGTGAAAAGACATTTTAACTTTATACAAAATTAATCAAATTATTGTCATGAAGGGCTGCTAAGATAGCCTTTATATATAAAAAATAAGCAGTAATTTTAATTGACATAACTAACGTTTCATTCTTTTTAAAGGTATACATTTTAGTATAACATCAGGAAATTGAAACAATTGAATTTGGCAAAACATGAAGCTCTTATCCCAACTCCCTTTATTAGAAGAAAATGTAATTAATTTTTAAAATAGGAAGAAACTAAAACATTATCCTCTGTACTGCTGACAATCAAACATTGGTTATAGTGAACATTGACAATTATGCACATATAATTGGACTACAGACAACTTGTGCTTTCCAATTACAAGAAGAATTTTCCTACAAATACTAGGAAAGAGACCATACAAAAATATTACTGGCACTATCCTTAAACACATGTTGTACTCTTGGAACCCCCAAAACAGGTTGAAATGAACCTGAAATTGTACACAAAATATTATGTCATAAAGGGTATAATTCTAAAGAATGTATCAAAATGATTATAAATGTTTATTCAGATCATTTGAGCCTTTTAAGTCCAAAATATTCTACTCATTTATCCATTCCTGCATTGTTTTACATTTACATTTTTGTCATAAGAGCAAGAGATTTACTTTTCTAAACTACAGTTTTCGGAGGTGATCTCAAACAAAATATAAACAGCATGAACACATGTAATTCCTAGCATATACAGTCTCAACTGCAGCGGTCAGGAGATTCTTCTTTTGCAATGACTTTTAGTCTTTCCTGTCTAAATTACTAGTAGTCACTCTTCTCAACATGTGGTCAGACCATGTTAAAATATGGTAACATATTTTTCATAAATTCTAATGACACAGTAGGGTCAACTTAACATAAATGTATTAGCAAAATATCTGATTGAAATGTAATAAGCAATAAATGCTTTCATAATTTAATCCCTGTCACATTTTAATTTAACTATCCTACTATTTGGTACCTTATTACTTTATGAGAATAAAAAATATTATTTATTAAACTTATATTTATTGAAATCAATTTTTATATTTTCTACCAAGTTCAGATAGAAGAATCTGGAACATTTAGAATTATCAAACTTAAAACCACAAATAAAGACATTTTATCAGGCCAATGATTCTATAAAATGATAATTTTAATTCATGTTACAAATGATAAAATTGGAATACAAGAAAGATAATTTTCCAAGATATTCTGTAGCAAGGATTAACTTTGTTTTAAGGAATCCTGTTTTACAATGAGTCTATACCATTTAACTTATACATTGCAAACCTAAGGACTGCATTATAGCATTTACACAAGTGTATGCTATTCTTGCCATCTTAAAAGTTGTTCTTGCCATATATCATTATCCCTCTCCAATCACCACTCTGTTGCTCTTGGATTTTCAGCAAAAGAAGAAAGTTATTTGTACTTATTGTTTCCATTTTTTACTTGAATCTACTTCTATTGGGATTTTGCTCCAAACACTCCAGAGATTACTGTCTTCCAAATTGTGAATGACATCACATTACTGCATCCAGTGTCCAGTTCCTGGTCTTCATCTTCCTTGACCCTATAGCAGCATTTGACGTAGTTCATTACAAACTCTTTCTTGAGTCACTTTCCTCTTTTGGCTTCCAGAAAAATCTGTCAGACCTTTTATGGCCTGTGCCTCAGATGTCTCAGGATGTCACATTAGTTGTATAAAACTGATCAAAGCAAGTCACACAGGCCAGCCTAGATTCAAGGGGAGGGCAAATAGGATGCACTGTGTGAGGAAATAAGGAGGGAAGAAGTTGTTGGTAGCCATCTTTGACAACTGCAGCATAGACCTCACAAATAAATAGAAGTTAAGCAGATTAACACAGAGAAAGGGGTTAGAAGGAGATCAAGAGAACTATGTCCCATTTAGAGAAAATAGTCATAATTTAGCACAACTTGTTTATATAGAATATTCAGACCATCTATTTTTATTTTAAACTGAGTTTTTGGCAACTCTCCCTTCCCATCTTCTTCCTTGCCAAGAAAAATTCAAGATTTATGATTCCAAATTACCATTTTATACTAGAAAGTCTTATGTCTTAGTTTGTTTAGTGTTGTGATAACAGAATACCTAAGACTGAGTAGTTTATAAGGAAACGAGGTTGATTTGGTGAACAATTCCGGTGGTTGGAAAGTTCAAGATTGGACAGAATCTGGTGAGGGACTCAGGCTTTCAGAAAAATCAGCTCATGGCAGACACAGCAAGGGAGCAGACATGTGCAAAGAGATCACATGACAAAAGAGGAAGCAAAGAGAAAAGAAGGAAGTCAGACTTTTTTTAAGAACCTGCTTTATCTGGAATTAATTCATTCCCTTAAGAGCAAGAACTCAAGTCACCTTCCAGGGAGATCATTAATTTATTCAGGAGGGATATGCCTACATGACCAAAATACCTTCCACTGGAGTCCCATCTCCCGACACTGCCACAATGGAGGACAGATTTCAACATAAGCTTTGACAGGGACAAACCACATCCAAACCATAGCAGCTTACTTATGACTGAAATTTTAAAAACCAAAGATCTCAGCACTGGTATCTCTGCTATTTTCTTGGGCTTTCCTGCTTGATTTAAGGTATCTGTCCCCCAAGATAAGGTATCATGCTTGTATTCAAGGCAAGAAAGTGAGCCTGGAACAGTGCTAGTCAGGGTTGTTTCCCATAATCCCACAGCCATCTTTCATTCATAGATCAAAGACTGAAACTGAGTCATATGGTTGCCCTTAACTAAAAAGGAAATTGGAAAGTGAGTATTTAGATTTTTCCAGACTACGTTTTAGAAATAGCAGTGGAGAAGAGGGTTGGACTATCTTTTGGATTAGTGAATCTGTAGTGTCTACCACATTTTTTCTTAAAAGAGAAAATTCTAAAACAAAATAAAAAGAAACATACAAAAAACTATCTTTTAGAGCAGGGTTGGAAAACTTTTTTCTGTAAAGGACCAGATAGTAAATATTTTAGGCTTTCAAGCCCAGATGATTTACGTGGAATTTACTCAACTGTGTTATTGTAGTTCAAGAACAGTCATAGATAATACATAAAATATTGGGCTTGACTTTATTCTAATAAAACTTTATTTACAAAGACAAATGATGGGCTGGATTTGGCCTAAGAATTGGAGTTTTCTCACCCTGCTTTAGAACAAAAATTTGAAGAGACAGATGTCTAACTTATGTATCTCCTCAGAGTCCTCCACCTTTATTCAAATGGCTTTATTTAAAAAGATGCTAAGAACAAAACTTCCTAATTAATGACTAGTGTTTCCAAAAAGTGTTCTTCACATCATTTCAGCAGTGCAAAGGAGGGGTGACTAACAAGCAAGCAGAACCAAAATAAACAAACAAAAATAGGCACAAATGTTGTCAGGATTTTATCATAGAAATAAAGCAAATTTTATAATCCATTTCAGTCATGTTCTACAGTAAAATTTCATGTAAGCGATTGAAGTAACTCTTATTTTTCATGATATTCACTAATTTGAGAGAAAGGTAGAAGCATTTAATACAGCCCCTGTAGGAATGTTCTGATGGAACTCAAACATAGCCATAACACAAGAAGGAATATGTCCCTAAGAATTGTATACTCAAAAACTTTATCCATAAAACAATTTCGGTTGCTATTTTGAAGTTCTTCCTGTGACCTGATTGTTACATTTTGCCCTCAGCTATTCAGAATCTCTTAACTCAAACTTCACAGCATTTTTCCCAAGTATGGTATCATCATAATAGCTGAAAATGAAAATGATTCCAAAAATAACTTCAAGTTAATTGTGCAGGTGAGAAAATATATCCACCCACACATCAGCCAGTGCCAAATTGTCTGAGTGAAAAATAAAAATCTGGAAAGAGAGCAACTGAGCCCAAATTTCAAAAATATGCCACAATATATTTAGAGAACGACTTACTATTACAAACATCATCATTTCAAGCATTCTACAGGACACAGTCTCCTTTATAAAAATCATATCAGAAAAGTTATTTTTAAAAGCATACAGGATAAAATTATTTGTGCATTCTCTTCTATTCAATAATTACTGTTAGGGTTTTTACTTATGGTAGGCAGCATACATGATTCTACTTTGTCTTATATCAGCCTTCACATCACGGCAACAATAACTGTTTAAATCTTTTTTTCTTTTTTTAAGACTTTAAAACTTATCATGCTAACAAGAGCACTTTTGGTGATCTCATGAGACCTGCTTCTGGCCAAGAGTTAGATATAATCTCTACTATTTCCTCCCCTTGCCATGTCCCCCTGCTTGTTTCCAGAAAATCTATAATATGTAATGATTTAGAATTAATACCTCAATTCCCTAGATCTTTTAATGAATTCACTTACGCTTGGGGATCTGACCAAGGCATCTGTTCATGAATAGTAGAATGATTACCAAGTCCTGACGGGAAAGGCACATTGCCATCTTTTCCTGAAATACATCCCAACTGAGAAATCAACTGCCTCATGCTTGAGTTTTTGTGTGTGTGTCATTTTTTTTCATTAAATGTAAAGCTCTTTTGGACATTTTATTCCAAGCCACCTCACTTTACCCTCTTATATCTGTTACAAGGTAAGGAAAAAAGGTCTAGCAAGTGAAACTTCCCTCATGTGCCTACATTGTAACTTTACGTGAGAAATTAGCATCTGACTCAATTAATATCCATTGCTGCTCCAAATTTCAGAAATCATTTTTAATTACATTGGGCTTTACTGACACCTCCAAATTCTCCATCTGCCAAATACTTAACATGAGATGAATCATAGTCTAATTTCTCCAGTACCTCTAGTTAGAATAGTTGATATTAGAGGGCAATGTGCAGTCTCTAATTCGTTGGTTTGTTCCTCGCTTATCAAATGTTTTATGCAGCGATGTTCAAGTGAATTTAATTTTGTCGCCTTATATACTTACAAACTAAGTTAAATCTCTTCATAAATAGGATATAATCTTAATAGCCCATGTCTTCTGTCTTCAATTATCTCAAGTAAACCACCTAGAGAGTAATAGCGGTCTCTAACCCAACTCCCCTCTTGAAATCAGAGAGCTAGGCAGAGCTGTTGACTTTGAGATGGACACCAGGGTGTGCCAGGGACTTTGACAATGAGTGGAGCTTCTGTCATTGTATGTCTGGCTTGGATTAACTTTGTTGACCTGATAGCATAAGGCTGCGGTTTTCACTCACATTTTCCAGACTGCTTCAAAACTCTGATGCCAACGGTATTATGCTGTCCTGTTCCCAAAGCACGGAGGCAAGCAGCCAGTGTGAGTCCCCACAGTGAATAACTCTCCTAGCTCTTGCAGATTTGTGACCCTGAGTTGGGATGTTTGTTCAAAAGCTTACCTCATTTGTCCTGGGCATTACTCTGCTAGTTCAAAACTCAGGATGAAAAAGCAAAAAACAAAAAAAAACCAGCATTGGAAAGACATTATTAATAGTGTTCTTTAAGCATTACCTAATATTTACTCATTTTTACCACCAGCCACAGGAATTGTTGAAAAAACAGAACTAATTCTACAACTATATAAGTAAAGATGATAAATCTGTTCTTTAGGAGCTTAGAATCAACAATGGACAAGAATGAGGAAAAAGGAGATATATTGAGTATTGCCACTAATCAGATAATTATGAAGGGACTCTATTTTTGATATCCATCATCGGGTCGATCACGCCATTAGACAAAATCTTCACTATAGAAAGACTATTGCTGCAGCCTACCAACTCATGCAACCACACAACCATAACAACCATACAACCTGACATTTAAACATATATTGAATGAATGGATGAATGAAACTAATCCAAATTCCGAATACGCTTACACATTTTGGCTAGTCTCCCAGGACTCCACCCACGCCTACAACAATTAGATCCTCTTAGACTAATAGCCGTGTCCAATGTAAGCCTTAGTCTTCAACCGCCAATATACTTATACTGATTATAAGGACATATTAACGTTCGATGTGCACCTCTTACATGGCAGGCCTTTGCTAGGCGTGATGAGAACGCTTTCTTCATTAATCTTCACAACAAATTAGCAAGTATTAACTACCATTATTTTATAGGAATTTAGCCTTAAAGAAGTATCTTCTTCAAAAGGGGAAATTGGAGGACTGGGACCCAAATGCTCAAACCACAACACCCTGCTTTCTTCTTTATCACCTTTTGTTTGCTTATCAAAGTGCAAGGGCCTAGTCTTTCCTTAGAAAGGGTGGACACATTCTGAGTAGGAGGCAGCTACAATTTTGGTTCCCCTAATCATTCCCCTGACGCCTAAATCGTGTTATCCTACATGTCGGCCCTAGCACATACGGCTACTAAAATGAACTTAAATTCAATAAAATTGAAAATTTAGTTTCTAACTCTCATTAATCACATTTCAAGTGCTCAATAGCCACATGTGGTTGGTGACTATCTTATTGGACATCACAGGTATAGGACATTTCCATCATCATATAAGACTCTATTGGATAACACTTCTCTAAAAGACAAAGATTCTTATTTTCTAGGACCCTTGTTAGAAAATCTACCATGTTTAGATGACAGAGAGAAGCTAATTTACAGTAAGTTTATTCTTTATTCTGACAGAGAATGGTATGATGCACTTCTGACCTATTGATTAACATATTATGTTTTTTGTTTATAGACATTGCTGGCTCCCTGCTAGTCAGAAGAACAAGTACTTCTACTTGCCAGTGGCAGTGGAAATAGATTTGCAGTCTCTTATGCCTGAAGCCCTTTTCTTTGCTCCTTACTTCCAAAGATGCAATTTGAGGGTGAGCTGACTGGTTTTATGTCCAGAGGAGAGCAAAACTATTTGATCTTCTCGAAGATCAAAGTTAAAATACCTCAACTAAAGAGCTCGCCTCAAGTCTTCAGATTGACCCGTATTTATCTCTCTGATTCCAAGGAAGTAAGCACGAATGTCTTCTATATTATAATAAGTGTATAGAACTGCAAACAAGCTTTGATGCAATCATACCATTTGGTTTTCTTTTTCAGGAGGTTTTAAAGGTGCACTGGACAACTTCAGATCTTTTTTTATTTCCTTAAGAAAAAAATCCCAATGTGTTTTATTAAAATTTTTCATCATGTATATTATATCCCAATTTCCATTTTTTAAAAACTGAATATGATTGATTAAATCAGCAGGTAGCAACTGAATTGTGTTTGAGACTCAGTATGACTGGCGTAGATTATTTTTTACCACTTTTTTTTCTTCTGGGCAATTTTTAAAAAAATCCCTTGCTTCTTGCTCTGTATTTAGTGGTTCCCAAGCAATGTATCTTTAGCCAATGATTATGTTGGTCATTTCACTCCCCACCAAGGACATCTAGAGTAAAAAAATCCCAGATGCTTCAAGTTACTTTGCTTAATAAAAATTGACAGGTAATGCTGATACAAGAGAAACAAATTGTTACGGGCGAAGAACTCAAAGACAAAGCATGCCTGGCTGCAATACCGTGGGGCAGATTTTATAGGCTCCTTGTAACTTGTAGCAAAGTTAAAATAATGATGCTTTAGTAGTAATAATACCTTACATATCTAGAGTGGTTTTCATCTACAGTCAGCCTAAGGCTTTTTACATACTATATTTAGATACTGTTTCAACTTCCACTGAAATCCAGCTAGATTTGCAGTGGAACCAATCATCCTCTCTGCCAGCAATATAACACAACAGTTTTCAGGAGGGAAAATGAAGAATAATTTCTCCTGTTGAAACTCCAGGAGGAATTTCTGAGTGGGAAGAATATAATTTCTAAGTTAGAATTGGCACTGACACTAGGACTTAACACCCCAATTCATACAGGAAGTGGGCGTGGAAACTTCAAAGAACATGAGAGGTCGCGGCCATAGTTTTAGTCCTCAAATAACTAATTATAGCATTTATGAAAATGAAAGCTATTTCCTAATATGATTTCTTGCTTTTACCTGTTTAGGCTTAAAAGGACTGTGCATTGTTCCCCCCCCCCTTTTTAAAAGGAAAAACAATTATGAACATATACCTACACTTTTAAAAGAATGGTCAACAAATGTTTTTTAAGCCCTGCTAGGCACTGGTGGAGTGGCATGTCTTTTTATGTCACTAATTATTTTAAAACATTAATGATTTTTAAAGCAGTATGATAATTACATGTAAAAAGCATAGTGAAAAACTATTTACAAACATAATAGAGATTTATACTTTGGGATTCCTCATGTCCAGTCTCCTAGAGAAGGGATTTATGAAGAGAAGTCACCTTTGAGAGTATGAAGGGACCCCCCCACCCCCAAAAAACCCCAGAATTATCTTTTTGGAGGACAAGCCCCTTGTAGTGTGCTCAGAATTTGTTTCTCCAGATCAAACAAATGGTCAACTAAGGTTTTTATCTGAAAGTTTTGAGACGGCTGCATCATGATTTGTGGAAGAAATATACCAAGTTGTCATAAGCAGGTGACTGTTTCGTCCACCATGACAACAGACCTGCCCACACCATGATGAGTGTTCAGAAGTTTTTGACTAAAAACAGAATGAGCCCCATGACCCCACTCTCCTTATTCACCGATTCTCACCCAGAAAGACACTTTTTTTGTTGTTTCCCTGGATGAAAAAGTCCTCAAAATGAAACATTTTGCTTATGTGGAGAGGTGAAACAAAAAAATGACAGAAGTACTGAAAGTCATCAAAATTGATGAGTTCAAAAACTGTCTGGAGTAGTGGAAAGAGCATCTTGATAGGTGTATTGCATCGAACTGAGAGTACTTCACGGGTGACTAAAGTTTAAACATATGAGAATAAATATACAATAGTTTATAAATAAATTATGAGCTTTTTGCTTCCCCCCTCATATAAGCATGGGGGAGAGAGAGAGAGAGAGAAGAGTATATGAAAAGAAAGGAAGAAATAATTTTCATTTACTCAGAAGTAAAAACAAACAACATGAAAAGCAACCATTATCTTCCAAATTAGAGAATAACTGGAATGCTCCTTTTTTTCTCAAATTTTCCCAACTAATCCTTTTCAAGGCCTACAAAGGAAGAAATTTAACATCTAGATAATATAGTTCAGGAGCTGTGTGTATGAACTATTTGAATACCTGTTATGGAAAATGTTAAGATTGGTCCAACTACAAATTAAGAATAAAGTTAAATGAAACTTTACAGCTAAGAATCTCAGCATTTCAATTGATTTTTGTCTTGTGATATAATTTTTACAATACCAAACTCTCAATCTAATTTTTAAATAAATTCCTATACAAGTTTAAGCTTACAAATATGCAGAATTACCATCTCCTTGGGAAAAAAAAAATATTGTCAAGCACCATCAAGTAAGAGCCATGATCCGTTAAATATTTTTAGTTCACTGTATAAAAATATTCTGATTTTCATTCATTCACCAATTTACTAGTTAGTTCAATAACCATTTACTAAACGCCAGGGCGACTCTCCAGTTGTGGCAACCAGAAACATCTCCAGATATTGCAAAATACCCCAGAGAGGCAAAACTGCCCTCATTTGAGAACCACTGTTATAACCTGAGTGCTTAAGAGATCAGTTTCTGACCAGGTGCAGTGGCTAATGCCTGTAATTCCAGCACTTTGGAAGGCCAAGGTGGGCAGATCGTAGAGGCCAGAAGTTTGAGATCATCCTGGGCAACACAGAAAGAATCTCATGTCTACAAATAATAAAAACAGGAAAAATTGCCTAGCATGGTGGCCCGTGCCTGTAGTTTCAGATACTCAGGAGGCTGATGTGCTTGAACCCCAGAGGTTGAGGCTGCCGTGAGCTATGATAGTGCTAGGGGTGACAGAGTGAGACTCCGTCTCTTATAACCAACAACAACAAAAAAGATAAAAATGTATTTGAGATAAGAAAGAAGCTTTTTTTTTTTTTGGGTGGAATTATTAAAGAACATCTCAAAAAAGAATATTAAAAACTAAGAGATGATATACTAAAGTGAAAGGAAAGAAAAGAAATATCTGTATTCAAATGAAATCTCAGGTAAGTTTTCCTTTTTCTTATTTAAGTTTACAAACACATACAAAATTAGAATAAATAAGAAAATGAACCCTTATATACCTGTCATTGAGACTGAAAATTATTTACATTTTCCATGTGTATTTCATGAATCACTTAAAAAAATTTTTTTAAATCCTAAACACCTTAATATTTTATCCAAAATATTCACTATATATTCCTAAAGGTGAAGATATTTTCCCACATAATCACAATATCAGTATTATACCTCACAAAGTAAGCAATAGATCCCAAAGATCATTTAATATAGTTCATATTTATATTTCCTTAATTGCCCACAAAATGTATTTTTATGGTGGATTTACGTGATTTAGGACCCAAACAATATCAACAAACTAATTCAGTTGCTGATGTTTTTGAATCTCCTTTCCCTGTTTTCTCCTTCAAAGCTATTGACTTGAGGAAACTGGATCTGTTCCCTTTAATTTTTTTTTAGAATGTGCTCATTCTGGATTTGTTTGATTTCTCCTTGTGGTGCCATTGGACTTGTTTTTCTCTCCCCTTCCTTCTTACAATCTGTTTGTTACATCCAGATACTAAGTTTGACTAAAGTTCAGCTTAGTTACAGCATGTGTTACAAATTGTCTCACATCTGGAGGCACATAAAATCTGGTTGTCTCTCTTATTAATACTAAGATTCATCAATGATTGATGAGGGGTCATGTGGCAACAATCTAATACCTCTACTGTAAAGTTACAAATTGCCCCTTAAAATTATCTGCAGGGCCTCCGCGCCCGCCGCGTGCGCCCTCCATGCTAGATGGTGCGCGAGCCGCCTGAGGATTAGACACACTCCGGATGCGGCCAGCAGCAGCCTGGGGAGGCTGTCAGACTGTGGGCCTCAGCTTCATGCTGGCTTTCAGTTGGAGACTGGAGGGGTTAAACCCATATATTATAAGATGGAGGCTGAAAATCAATAAGCTAGGGATTCATCTAAAGAAATTAGAGAAGATGGCGACGGCATAGGTGAACTGGTGAGATTCTCTGAACGGACCAAGGCTGCATACTGCTGAATAGACGGACTGTAAAGCAGAGGGAAAAGTGAACAAAGCCAGAAGACCCTCATAAGGAAGAACAGGACATTGCAGAAGAGAAATAAAAGCAACCCCACCTTCCCTCAAAAACAGAATTGAAGAGGGGGAGGGAAAGGGGGAGAGGGAGAAAACTCTATAGAAATGAAGAAAACCAAAAGAAGAGTATGGGTCTCTCCCAGACGCCGGGGAGAGCAGACATTGAGAAAACTGACTTTGGAATGCAAACAATGAAAAGTCCCCAGAATGAAGGGTCTCAAACTGCAAATGTAGATATCAAAACAATAATGGAGAGATTAAAAAGAATTGAGGAGACACAAGAAGAAACTAGGAAGGAGCTGATATCTGAGATAACAGTAATAAAGAATACTGTGAATGAAATAAATAACAAATTGATAAGCATGGAAAGCAGAATTACCCAAGCAGAAGAAAGAATCTCAGAGCTTGAGGACCAAAATATAGAAATAACCCAAACTCTTAAAAACACAGAAAATAAGCTCAAAAAGACAGAACAAAACCTTCAAGAGATGAGTGACTACCTCAAGAGGCCTAACCTAAGAATAATCGGACTCCCTGAGGCAGAAAGAGAAACAGAGACCACATTGGAACAAACGTTCCATGAGATCATTCAAGAAAACTTCCCTTATCTAATCAGTGATGCAAAATTCAAACACAAGAGATTCAGAGAACCCCCGCAAGACAACAAATGAGAAGACCAACTCCTAGACACATAATAATTCGCCTAAATAAAGTAGGCACAAAAGAAAAAATCCTAAAGGCAGCAAGAGAAAAAGGCCAGATCACCTACCATGGAAGACCAATCAGAATAGCAGCATATTTATCTGCAGAAACCCTGCAGGCTAGGAGAGCTTGGAGCCCTATCTTCAAAGTCCTAAAAGATAAACAATTTCAACCAAGAATAACCTACCCGGCCAAGCTAAGCTTCATCAGTGAGGGAGAATTAAAATCTTTCCCAGATATCCAATCCCTAAGAACTTATGCTGCCACCAAACCATCTCTACATGAAACACTTAAGAAAGTACTAAACACAGAAGAAAAGGAAAAAAGAACAACATTCTTCACAAGAGTACAGGGAAAAGAATAAAATATACATGAACCAACCCCCAAACCAAAAGAAAGACAAAAAAAAAAAAAAAAGAAAAGAAAAAAGAAAAACCAAGCGGAAGAACAACAACTCAATAAGAACTCCATGATAGGGACGAACTCTCACATTTCAATAATTCGTCTGAATGTGAATGGACTAAACGCACCACTGAAAAGACATAGAATGACAAAATGGATAAAATATCACCAGGCAACAATATACTGCCTTCAAGAGACCCATCTCACTAGAAAGGACATACACAGACTCAAAGTAAGAGGATGGGAAACAAATTTTCAGGTGAATGGAACACAAAAGAAAGGAGGAGTCGCGATCCTAATTTCAGACAAAATACCATTTAAGCTATCAAAAATTAAAAAAGATACAGAGGGCCACTACATAATGATAAAAGGTTCACTCCATCAACAAGAAATATCTATCCTAAACATATATACACCCAACATAGGTGCGCCAACATTCATAAAGCAACTTCTAGGAAAACTAAAGAAAGACATTGACTCTAACATCATAATAACTGGGGACTTTAATACACCACTCACAACCTTAGACAGATCATCAGGACAAAAAATCAGCAAGGAGATCCGGAACCTCAATGAGACCCTGGACCAAATGGACTTAATTGATACCTATAGAACACTCCATCCAAAGACCACAGAATACACATTCTACTCATCACCACATGGAACATATTCTAAGATCGACCACATAATTGGACACAAATCAAGTATAAGCAAATTTAAAAGGACTGAAATTCTACCATGCACCTTCTCGGACCACAGTGGAATAAAAATAAACATTGACACCAACAAAGTCCCCCCAAAACCCACAAAGACATGGACACTAAACAGCATGATGCTAAATAACTCCTGGGTCAATGATGACATCAAAACAGAGATCAAAAGATACCTGGAAACAAATGAAAATGAAGAAACATCTTACCAAAATCTCTGGGATGCCTTAAAAGCTGTAATAAGAGGGGAATTTATTCCCTACAAACACACATGAGGAAAATGGAAGGAACAGAAATTAACAACCTAACAAGCCACCTAAAGAAGCTGGAAAAGCAAGACCACAAAAATCCTAATTTCAGCAGAAGAATCCAGATCACCAAAATAAAAGCCCAAATTCAGGACATAGAAGACAAAAAGATAATAGAAAAAATCAATGAAACAAAAAGCTGGTTCTTCGAAAGAATAAACAAGATCGATGGTCCCCTAGCTAGACTGACCAAGAAAAAATGAGAAAAAAACCAAATAAGCACAATCAGAAACACAAAAGATGAAGTCACATCTGACCCTGAAGAAATACAAAAGATCATTAGAGACTACTACGTACACTTGTATGGAAACAAACTTGAAAACCTTAAGGAAATGGAGGACTTTCTGACATCACACAACCTACCTAAGTTGGAACAAGAAGAAATTGAGACCCTAAATAAGCCAATAACAATCAAGGAAATCGACTACGTAAAAAGAAAACTTCCTACAAAAAAAAGCCCTGGTCCAGATGGCTTTCCAGCAGAATTCTACAAGACATTTAAGGAGGAGGTGATACCAATTCTACTGAAGGTATTCCAGGTGATTGAAAAAGATGGAATGCTCCCCAAATCATTTTACGAAGCCAACATCACATTGATACCCAAGCCAGGTAAAGATCCAACAAAGAAAGAGAACTACAGGCCAATATCTTTGATGAACATAGATGCTAAAATTCTCAACAAGATCCTAGCAAACCGGATTCAGCAATACATCTCAAAAATCATCCACCATGACCAAGTAGGCTTCATTCCGGGGATGCAAGGCTGGTTCAACATTCGTAAAACCATAGATGTAATTAAATACATCAACAGATGTCAAAACAAAAACCACATGATCATATCATTAGATGCAGAAAAAGCTTTTGATAAAATCCAGCACCCCTTCTTGATAAAAACCCTGGAACATCTAGGCATACGGGGAACATACCTCAAAATAGTAAAAGCCATCTACGAGAAACCCACAGTGAGCATACTCCTAAATGGACAAAAATTAGAACCATTTCCCCTGAAAACTGGAACAAGACAAGGATGCCCACTCTCACCCCTCCTGTTCAACATAGTATTGGAAGTCCAGGCTCAAGCAATCAGAGAAGAGAAGGCAATCAGGGGTATCCAAATAGGAAAAGAGGAAGTCAAGTTATCTCTCTTTGCAGACGACATGATTGTATACCTTGAAAACCCAAGAGAATCTGTCAAAAACCTCCTTACACTGATAAAGACCTTTGGCAAAGTCTCAGGATACAAAATAAATGTACAAAAGACAATCGCATTTCTCTACACCAATAATAAACAAACAGAAACCCAAATAAAAAACACAATTCCATTCACAATAGCCACAAAAAAAATAAAATACCTTGGCATCTTCCTAACTAGAGACGTAAAAGATCTTTACAAGGAAAACTACAAAACACTGCTCAAAAAATCAAAGTTGACACAAACAAGTGGAAAAATATCCCATGCTCATGGATTGGAAGAATCAACATTGTGAAGATGTCCATCTCACCTAAGGCAATCTACAAATTCAATGCAATACCCATCAAATTACCAGCAACATTCTTCTCAGACCTAGAAAAAACAATGCAGGAATTCATATGGAAACACAAACGTCCAAGAATAGCCAGAACAATCCTCAGCAAAAAAAAAAAACAAAGCAGGTGGTATCACACTACCAGACTTCAAACTTTATTATAAAGCTACAATCATCAAAACAGCTTGGTATTGGTATAGGAACAGGCATATATATCAATGGAATAGAATTGAGATTCCAGAAGCAAAACCTCAATTTCTCAACCAACTCATCTTTGACAAAGCCTCCACCACCTACCACTGGGGAGAGGAGAACCTATTCAGTAAATGGTGCTGGGAAAACTGACTGACCACATGCAGAAGATTGAAACAGGACCCCTATCTATCCCCATGCACAAAGGTTAACTCCAAATGGATCAGAGACCTAAATGTAAAACCTCAAACCATAAGAACCTTAGAAAAGGAAGGAAATACCCTCATGGAAATCGGAACTGGCATCCAATTCCTGAACAAAACCCAAACCCACAGCTCATAAGAGAGAAAATAGACAAGTGGGACCTTATTAAACTGACAAGCTTCTGCAAAGCCAAAGAAACCATCAAGAGAGCAGGGAGACAGCCTACAGACTGGGAAAAAGTATTTGCCAACTCCAGGTCCGACAAAGGCTTAACATCCTGGATCTACAAGGGACTCAAACGTGCTGAAAAGAAAAGAAAAAAAACAAACAACCCCATTATAAAATGGGCAAAAGATATGAACAGACACTTCACAAAGGAAGACATCCGAGCAGCCAACAAACACATGAAGAAATGTTCAACCTCACTAATCATCAGGGAGATGCAAATCAAAACCACACTGAGATACCACCTAACCCCAGTCAGAATGGCAATTATCAACAACTCAAAAAATAACAGCTGCTGGAGAGGGTGTGGTGAAAAGGGAACACTTCTATACTGTTGGTGGGAGTGTAAACTAGTGCAACCTCTGTGGAAAGCAGTGTGGCGATTCTTAAAAGCTCTAAATACCAACCTCCCATATGACCCCTCAATCCCCCTACTGGGAATATATCCTGCAGAACACAAATCACTCTATAAAAAAGATACCTGCACACGCATGTTTATCGCAGCGTTGTTCACAATAGCAAGAACCTGGAAACAGCCATGCTGCCCGTCAAAAGAGGACTGGATTAAAAAATTTGGTACATATGCATGATGGAATACTACGCAGCCTTAAAAGAACAAAATCATGAATTTCGCAGCAACCTGGATGGAACTAGAGTCTATAATACTGAGTGATCTCTCACAGAAACAAAGATCCGAGTATCACATGTTCTGTCTCATATAATGGACCTTAAACATCCATTGCAATACTATACGAAAATGACTGACCGTACTGGGAAACTATGGTGGGGGGGAGGGAGATGGGATTAACAGTAGCAAATATCTGTCTGGGTACGGGGAAGCATCCCATATCAACAGGGTGCCTGAATGAAACGCAATTGTATACCTAACCCTTAACTGTACCCCACAACTTCACAATAAAAAAAAAGAAAAGAAAAAAAAATTATCTGCAGTTCTTTGGAAGCATGAAAATATGCAATGCTCCATCAATTCTTCAATCTGTTGATAACTACTGCCTGATTTACTTCATTAAAGATTGAAAATTTTATTTATCTAGTTATATCATTCATTCTCCATTTATTGACTGAAAATCATTTTTAAGAAATTTTCATCATCAACCAGGCTTCATTTGGTTACCTGAAAATACAGTTCATGGAGGACAGGCAGGAAATATGCTTAACTTAACAATATTCAGAGTAAAGAATTGACTCCTGCATCCTTTTAGCACAACTACATTAGGTTTTGAAATTGGCCTTGATCTATCATACAACAAATTCTCCACAAAGCCCCTAGTCCCTAGTAGAAAATAATGGTATTTAGAGATCACAATCTGAGAACTTAGTGTGCGTAACTAAGTTTTTATTGTTCTGGGACTTTATAGTGAACAAAACTAGAAAATAATTCCACTCAACTTTGCTGTGAACCTAAAACAGCTCTAAAAATAAAGTGTATTATAGATGGAGAAAATTGAGTCATTTGATATTTCCAATTCAAATATAATGTTACAGAGTTTTTACTTAAATTTTTTATTTTATACTTGTATCTATTTTTCCTAATACTGAAAATTTAGATTTTTTAACAATGTTAGCAAAGTATTTTGTATCCTTTATAGTCTCAAAATAATAATTTCAGTAAGAATGAAGTTTAAGATATGTTGCAATTCTTAAAGTTTTGACCTTAGACTATAATCAAAATATTTTATTCTATAATCACTTAGTGTAATTTTTTTCTCTGAATTGTTTTGGCACCAACACTCAATATAGATTTGTTTATTTTAGCTTAACTTCTTAGACTTTTTTTTCCTTTTTGGCTTTAATTTTATTTTTTGATAATATGAAAAAATTGACACCCAAAACAAACCAATTTAACAAAGCACATTGAGAGATACCTCACTTCCATTTCCCTGGTCCCCTTTTGGGCATAGTTCATCATTTTTATTAATTTTATTGTATTCTTACAATATATAAGCAAATGCACCACGCATTATATTTTATGCCTTGAAAATCAAAAATAGCATACATTACAAACTTTTTTTTTCACTTTGCTTTCTTCACTGTGAAGGACATGGAAATTAGTCACCCAGACTCTCCCTCAGAAAAGGAATTTTTTGCTAAGCCACTGGGAATGTTAAGCAGATGGTCTTCAGCTGTTCACCCTTTCTTCAAGGGTGCTTCAGTCACAGAGAGTTGTCTTGATCATATCCAATGACTGACTGAGTAGAGAGGAGCAAAGCTATAAAGTCCAGCCATTTAGGCTCGATGGAGGACCCTCTGATGAGCCAGTGTAGCTCCAGAGTGCCTCATGGGATCACCTAAGGTTGTTGTTTGGGTTTTCATTGCAGTATAATTCTTCCTCTGCTCACTCCTGCTTCCTTTTTCTGCATTCACAGGTGTTGACCCCAGGGGTACTACTTTATAAACATCCTGCACACTAAACTCCATATCGGAGTTTTCTTCCCAAACAAGGCTGTCATATTGAGCAAATACAAATACAGGATGCTTGCTAGTTTGAATTTTAGTTAGACCGTTTTTTTGTTTGTTTTTTGCATAAGCATATCTCCTGCAATATTGGGAACATATATACTTACCCTAAAGAATGTAACATTCATTTGGCCAAATATCCTACAGATCGCTCTGAATTTATGTATACATCTTTCTTTCATTTCTTTTGCTGTTCATTGCAATAATCGACTGGTAGATATTTGAGTTATTTATAGATTTTTACCATTACATATAATATCTTAATAAATAGCCTTATGCATATGCCCTTTCATTATTGTACAAATGTATTTTAAGATAGATTCTTAGAAATAAGATTGCCAGATTAAGCCAGGCTCGGTGGCTCAGCCTGTAATCCCGCGCTTTGGGAGGCCGAAGTGAGTGAATTGCCTGAGCCCGCAGGTTCGAGACCCACCTGGGCAACTTGGCCGAGACCTCATCTCTACAATAAATCAAAATGAGCCGGGCGTGGTAGCGCGCGCCTGTAGTTCCAGCTACTTGGAAGGCTGAGGCGGAAGGATCGCCGGAGCCCAGCAGGTCGAGGCTGCGGTGGCCGGGAGCGGCCACTGCACTCCAATCTGGGCGACAGTGAGACTCCAACTCAAAAATAAAAAAAAGATTGCCAGATTAAAGGTAACTGCATATGTAATTTTGTTAAATATTGCCGGTTCATGTTTTCATTTACACTGAGAAGGCTTCAATACTTCTGCATGTATATGTAACCTGTACAAAGTAATAATAAAATAGAATTTAATAGCCTGTATTTTACAAAATATTATACTATCAATATGCTTCCAGTTTTCTACTGTCTGGGTATTTATTACCTTATCTTTATCCCACTAAGATAAGCCCATTTACCTCCTGTTTTTTACCCTTCCTCACTTTTCTTCACGGTGATAAAAGTGTAAATTCACATGCAGAGGACATTTTTGTTATTGCTTACTTTTTTATGATTGTGATCATTCCATAGACATTTCACTCTAACTGGCTTTTCTCACTCAACATCATACATCACGGACATCATTGTAAGTCACCTCATATAGCTCTAAATCACTCTTTTTTATTAGCTGCATGATATTTCCTAATGGGATAAAACATACTTTATTTAACTGTGTCCTTACTTATTGGTATTCAGGGTGATGGCAGTTTTTTGTTACTGTATGCTAAAATAAACCTTTCTGTATCTATTACTATATACTCGTGATTTTATTTTGACAGAAAAGATTCCCAGCAATGTTATTGCTGGAGCAGAAGGGATGTACTTTTTAACTTAAAATACTTATTTCCATATTACTTTTTTCGAGATTAATTCTAATAATCATTGATAAATCTCTATTCAACCTATCCTCAATGTATGAGAGTGGCTTCCTTCATGTACTTACCAGCACTGTATTAAATCTGATGGATGAAAACGTAGTATCTCATTGGTATTAATGAAATAAAGCAGTCTTTCGTATGTTCATTGGCCTTTTGAATTTCTTCTTTTGTTAATTGCCTATGCATATTCGTTGCGTATTTTTCTATTGGGATACTTACTCACCTTTTGCTCACTGAATTATTGGTACTCTTAAATAATATGACTAGTATTTTTTTCTGTCATATGTAGTATAGCAGTTTCAGTTTATCATTGGTGATTTGATTTGGTTTTTGGAATATGTTACCATACAAAAATATCTTTATGGATTTAAATTTCTCCTTTATGGCTCTGAGTTTTCTGTCTTACTTAAATTTCTCTCCCTTACCTGAACATTATAAAGATATTCTCCTAAATTCTCTTATCAGGTTTTACATTTTTAAAAAAGTTAATCTGTTATTCATATGGAATTTATTTACATTTATTATGTGAAGTGAGGTCCAAGATTGCTGTTTATCCAGGTGGAGAGTCAGTTGTGAAAGTACATTTGGTGAATAAGTCACTGTTTCTCTACTGAGTTAAAGTACCAACTTCATTATATTTTCTAAATACAAACAGATGCATTTTTTACAGTTATATTTGTCTTTTTCTATACTAATATTTTATTATTTTGATCATCATGCTAAATTACATTTAAACTTCTAGAAATAAATCACTGCACACAATATTTTTGCATAATCTTATTTCTAGATATTTTGATCATTTATTCTTCCACATGGACATTAAGATTATTACACCATATTCATTTCACTCTTTCCAAAATAACTTTTAGGCTTCTACTTGAAATGTATTTTATGATGCCAATTTAGTTAAAATGCACAGAAAAAGACTGACAGGAAATATCCTAAAACATTAACAATGTGACATGTCTGCATGTTTGTAGATGGTCTTTACCATTTATAATTTTCTACAGCTTTCAAGTCTATAATAGTGGGCTGGACTCAGAGCATGGCACTGGAAGAAAAAAAGGAAGTAAATTCTCTGATTTTGCCAACTGAAAGAGGTTGTGAAGTAGGAATCCTAGAATCAATAGTGAAAAATAAGTGGCACCTCTTGCTGTGTGCCAAAGTACCATTTTGTCACAGAAGGACCTATAAAAAACTTTCTATGACAAAGTGTCTGATGAATTCAATCAAATTACATAGCACCAATATATATGTAGAATGATTCTTTCCTTATAAAGCAGAAACCCTAAAATAAGCATACCAGTTCAGTCTTCCAACATAAGCATTATGTTGGAGTTCATGGGAAGTAATAGCAATTAGTGTATAGGGTATTTATAACTTCATTTCAACATATAATAAATGATTCATGTAGAAATTTGAAAGCACTTTACCTGAAATCACCAACTAGTCAAAGAATGAACTGGCGACAACGCTTAGTTAACACATAAGCAATTTCTGTAAATTTTCCAGAAAGTATTTTGATGAAGGCTAAATTGCCAATAGAAAATTATTACCCCCGAACAAAACTTATCAACATGTTCTTTGTTGTCTAATCGTACAATATATGTCTTCTTTTGATTCTTTTGAAGTATGAAAATGGAAGATGAAACATTAGGTACTCAATAAATGCAGGTTAAAACTTTTCACTCTGCAAATGTCTCCTTAAGTCAGCATTTTTCTACCTTCTTCTCTTGGAAATCATGTAACAGAAACATGAAGACAGTTTTTTTTTTAAGTCTGGAAATTTTATTTGCAATGAAGAAAAGATAAAGCTATAGCTCAGAGACATATATATGAGCTACCCAAAACAGTTTAGATTTGGAAGAAGTGAAGAGAATGAAAAAATGAGATTGTAGAGAGGGCCCAGAAACAGTGGATGTCAGAAAGAGTCAGTAATAGTATACTTTCTGAAGATGAGAGCCTCTGTGGTGAAAAAAAAAATTATGTTTTGTATTAACAATAAGGTGGCAGAAAATGAAGCAGACAAGATTGGTAATAGAAACACTCTTAAACCTGATTTGGTTCAAAAAAGTAGATGAAATGGACATTTTCAAATAATCATGCTGATGTGTCATATTTGTAGGAATGGCATATTTGAATATTCGTCCCTGTTATAGCAGAGGAGAGGGCTTTCAGGTTGTGAACCTGGAGAAGTGTCCTGGCCTCACCCACTCAGAACTCCCACACCATTAAAAATCTGCAAATAGCTAACGCACCCATGATGAGAAATTAAAAAAAAAATTAGAGTCTAGAACAGCGTCAAGACAAGATGGCAAGAACATTATGGCAAAGAACAACCAAACTCTTCAATAGATGAAAAACACATACCATAAAATGTTGTCATGAAGCAGAAAAAAATTACAATACAAAATACTATTGAAGGTTTTAAAATTGTAATGAAGAAATCACCCCTAAGAAGAACACAATGGAAAATACAAGAGCTCTTGCATAAGAATATTGCATAAAGCATAAATGCAAGAATTTAGGGGAGACATTGAGAGATAAAAAGAAGAGATAAAATATGATGCATGTGGATTGAAGTAGAAGTAGAATATAAGAGCAGAATTTTGGGAAACTCCCAATTCTAAAAAGACAGCATAGGTACACTTCTCCTTTCCTCTCATGCAATACAGCTAAAAACTATGCATAAATTATAAAGATCTGAGGAACAACACAGTGATAAGTTCTCTGAGTTTCCTTTTTGCCTTATACATATTTGACTGCATATTGGAGAAGTCAGGAACCTAGAATGCTGAAGGGTGCAGATAAAATAAGCACCAACAAAAGCCCAGTCTCTCTGGCCAAAGGATCAGGAAATGAGGCAACTTAGCAAGACAGAAACATTTGGACAATAACAACTGCTGTAGTAGCTAAATTTAACAGAAATAAATTACAGCGTAACCCCAGTTGTGACAGTAAATGTCCTCATGTGGTGAAAAGATACCACAGTATTCCCACTGGAGTGGTATCAGAGAAGGGGGTCAGAACTTTCATCTCCATTAGGCAACAGTAAAGAGATCAGGAACAAGATACTCACCCAACCTGGGGTAGTATCATCAGAGGTTTAGTGGGGGTACTGAAAATGTCACTCCTACCCAAAAGCAATAGCAAGCTTTTCCTACCTCAAATGTTAACACACACTAAGAAAGAAATCTAGACTTCTTCTCCTACCTAGCAAAAATGAGGTATCCCCTTTCCCACTGCTGGAATGGTATCAGGAGAAAGTAGCTAAAAGAGAAGACTTCAATAAGCCCCATACTCTTATTATACTTCAGTGTATGTTTCAGTTAAAAGTCACCCACCACATCAAGAACAAGAAAAAACTCATCTCGAGTAAAAAAAAAAAAAAAAACCGAGCAATCAATATATGCCAACAGTGAGATGACAACAATGTCATAATTATCTGACAAAGATTTTAAAGCCATCATCATAAAAATGCTTCAACAAGCAGTTATGTACACACCTAAAAAAATTTTAAAATAGAAAGTTTCAACAGAGAAATATAAGGTGTAAAAAGAACCAGATGGAAACTTTAAACTGAAAAGTACAATAACTGAAATAAAAAATTCAATGGATAGGCTCACCAGCAGAATGGAGGAGTCAGAGGAAAGAATCAGTGAGTTTGAAGGTGAAGCAATAGAAACCAGTCAATCTGTAACTAGACTGAAAACAAAATGTACCGATACTCAAGAATGTCATAGCTCATAATAAAAGACCTAACTTGTGAGTCATCAGAATCCCATAAGAAGAGATAGATAAGGGGGCTGGAAAAAGTATCTGAAGAAATAATGATTCTATTTCCCAATTTGGCAAAAGACACAAATATACAGTCAAGAAGCTTCATACAACTCAGCAAGATAAACCTAAAAAAATACATACCAAGATATAGTATATTCAAACTGCTAGGAGTTAAAATCAAAGAAAAACTTGAAAGCAACAAGAAAAAAATCTTACCTATAGGAGAAAAACAATTCAAATGACAGCAGATTTATCATCAGAAATAATGAAAGACAGAAAGAACTGGCACAATATTTTTAAGAATTGGAAGAAGGGAACACTTGACCAAGAATTCTATGACGAGTGAAAATATCTTTTAGAAATGAAGAGAAAATAAAGACATTCCCAGGTGAAGGAAAACAAAAGTAGTTCACCAGGAGTCCTACCCTAAAAGAATGACCGTTGGAAGTTTTCTAAACAGAAAGGAAACAGTAAGAGAAGGAATCTTGGAATATCAGGAGGGAAGAAAGAATGCTAAATAGGGTAAAAATTAGGGTAATTTTATCTTTATCTTTTATCTTTATCCAATATATTTTATCCTTCTTTTGACTATCTAAATTATGTTTGTCAGTTGAAGCAAAAACAACACTGTTTAATGAGGTTCTAAATGTATGAATAGGAAGGTTTTAAGACAATGACATAGAGAAGGATCATACAACTTAAAGGGAGAAATTTAGAATTTCCTCTTTTTTTCTTTTTAATGCATCTGTATTTGTTGCCACCTTATTAAGTAGAATATGACTTGGACATTACATTTCCATTCACAAGCCTTGTTCCAGGTTACTTTTTGAACAGCTTTGCCACATGCCTAGGTAGACTTATAATCGTGCCCTTCTAAACAATGGTTTTCCTTGAAAAACAAACTCTGTGGAGATTTCCTCCCATCAAAGTGCTTCAGTTCAACATACTTATTTCTAGAAAACTAGTGCATGCAGAATTGGTAACTAAATGGGATGAAAATTTTAAAAAAGAGATCCTAGAAAATCTAACAAATACCTTTCTTCTCAACATTAAGATACATCTTTGAACTCTTCAGTGACAAAAGATTGGGTCTACTTCAGATTCTGATTTGATAGCTAAACTCTTTAGACCACAAATTTAACATTAGATTACATATATCTTACAACGCACATCACCTTGATCTGTTAAAATAAACCAGTGTGAAACTAGAAAAGTATTACTATCCCTGCCTTAATGCCTAAATTATCATAGTATAAAATTTAGAAGTAGAAATGAATCTTATCTTCCTCTTAAAGTAGTTATTGTCATGTCTTACAGATTTTTAAATGTTAACAAAAATAAAGAAAAAAATCCTTGAAATTATCAGAAAAATAACAATGGAGTATTAAACACATGTTCAAGTCATTCCTCAGCTAGAGCTTCATCTACTTCTTCCATGTGCAGTGTGTCATCTGCTTCAAGGAATGGCTTTTTTTCAGTTATGGCAGCATAGGTATCACCAACAGTAGGGTCATCTTCATCAATACCTGTATAAAGTTGATCACTCTGTATATCCTAGTAGCATGTGTCTGGGGATCTTCTGGACTGACTGATGCCAGAAGATGAGCAGTTTCATAAAGCAAGATCCTTCACAGACTTGTTCTTGTTGACCTCTGCCTTTTGCCTTACAGTCTCAATAATGGAATGATCAGAGTTTAACTTCAGGTGTTTCTTTGTTGACATGTAGCCCACTGTTGAGCTCTCTCTTAGGGCTTGAGCTTTCATTGTTTTTTTCCATGCTTACTGTCCAACCGTATGTGCATACGTATCTGTGAATGGGAATGTCACCAATCGGTTTGACGGTCACCTTTTGACTTTTTTCTCCCATATGTCTTTCATGATTTTGCACAGGTTATCAGACTTTGAATTTTCTTCTCTTCCTATTTATTTTTCTCTTCATTTTCTGGAAGTTCCAGGCCCTCTAAAGTCTTCCTCTTAAATTCCTCCAGCTGTTAGGTATAGTGCTTATCGATTGACTTGATCATATAGATCATTTCTAAGCCATACTTCCAAAGAAATTCCACAAAATCTGAGTTAGTTACCTGATCCTCAATCTCACCTGTGATGTAATAGATACGTTTCTGGTTTTCCTTCATTATGGTGCAATAATCCTTTTGAGAAACTTTCTCATCACCAGAAGCAGATGTGTAGCATCTTAATAGCTTTGGAAACTTCTGATTTTGAGAGTATTCATGTATTGAAGCTTTGTATTTTTAGAGAATGGCTCATAAGACTTTTTGTAGGTCTCTTTATCTTCTGCCAGTTCAGTGAAGGGTTCTAAGCATTTTTACCAAAATTTTTGTGATAACTATCAAAACTTTGTTTTGTTGCAACATGTCACAGGAAATACTTAAAGGGAGATCCTCAGAAGCCACCATCCTGCTAATGAAATTCAGATATTCAGAGATTAGCTCCTCACAGTTATCTATAATGAAAACACTGCACACATGCAACATAATATTCTTTTTCTTTCTGTTTTCAAATAGGTCAAAAAGAGCACATTTTGGAACAAAAAGAGATCTGAATTCCATAGTCCAAATGAAAAATGCTTTCCTTCCAAGTGGTCTTTTCAGTCACTGGTAAAACTCTTGTAAAATTCTCCATACTCTTCATTAGCAATATCATCATATTTTCTAGCCCAAATCGGCTTGATTGTGCTGAGTTCTCCTTGATGAATGTCGTTGTCTCCTCCTCCTCCTTCCTTCTCCTCTTTCTCTTCTTCTTCTTCCTCCTCCTCCTCTTCCTTCCACTGATCTTCTTTTCTTCTTCTTCATCAGAACCAACATTATCTACTTGAGATTTGTCATAGGACTCCTTTTCCTCTTTTTATTTTTCTTCCTCTTTATCTTCCTTTTCTTTAGCCTCATCATCATTGACATCTTTATCACGTTTCTTCTCCACAAAAAGAGTAATGGGACGGCCAATAAACTGAAAATGGTTCTTCACAATCTCTTTTATTATTATTTCCTCCAAGTGCTCAGTTTTGTCTTTTTTCAGATGCAAGATAACCTTTGCTCCATGAGTCATAAGGTCACCTGTGTCCTAATTGTGAATGATCCCCCTGCTGAGTACTCCCAGACATACCGCACTTCATTGTTATGTTTGTTGATCACACTTATTTTTTTAGCAACCAAATATACAGAATAAAAACCAACACCAAACTGGCCAATCATAGATATCTGCACCAGCCTGCAAAGCTTCCATTAATGATTTGGTCTCGAACTTGGCAATAGTTCCAATGTTATTGATCAAGTCAGCCTTGGTCATTTGAGTTCCAATATCTGCAATTGTGAGGGTTCAATCTTGTTTGTTTGGTAAAAGATGTAAGTTCAGCTCTTTCCAAGAGGCCATTTTTGGAATCTGGTCAAGCTTTCATATTGGCTCTTGTCCATAACAGCTGATGCATTTGAAATGAGCTCCCTAAGAAAGATCTTTTTGTTTGAGTAGAAAGTACTGATGATCAATGACATCAACTGGGTAATTTCTGCCTGCAAGGCAAACATCTCAACCTCTGCCTCCTTGATCAGTTGGTTTTAGATCTGGGTTTCCTCAGGCATCTTGGCTAAAGGACCACACAGGCTCCATGGTGTAGCATCATGAGGATGCTCTAAATTTTACTTTACCTGGAAAAATGACAATACCAGCAGACTGTGATAGGTTATATACATGAAATATAACAGCTAGAGCAACCACTAAAAGAGTTATACAAATAATTATAGTTAAAAATACTGTAGATAAATTAAAATTTATCAAAATTAAAAACTTTTGATTTATAAAAGATCTTGATAAGGGGAGCAATATTGAAACTACAGAATGAGCGAAAATATTTGTGAACCACATATGCAATAGTTTATGTGTCTAGAATATGTAAAGAGCTATTAAAATTCAACATTTAAAAAATTGAACAATGCTAGTCCTCCCATAACCAGATTAAAGAATTTTTAAATTATATAATCATATAAATTGATGCAGAAAAAAGCATTTGACAAAATTCAACCCATTCATGAAAGTCTCAGCAAATTAGGAAAAAAAGGAGATTTTCTCAGCTTGATTTAAAAAAAAATTAATAGAATAAAGGACAAAAATATATATATAATTATCTCAACAGACATAGAAGAATTATTTGATAAAATTTAACATTACTTCGTGATGAAAATGCTCAACAAATTAGGTACAGAAGAAACGTACCTCAAAATACTCAATACCATAAATGACAATCACACAGTTAACTTAATGTGGAAAATCTAAAAGCTTTTCTTCTTAGAACTAGGACCCACTTTCATCAATTTTATTCAGCATAATACTAGAAGTCCTAGCCAGAACACAAAGGTACAAGAAAGAAGCAAAAGGCATTCAAATTGGAAAAGAGGGTGTCAAATTTTCTCTCTTTGCATAAGATGTGACCTTGTATTTAGAAAAAAACAAGACTACACCACAAAAACTGACAAACAAATTCAGTAAAATTGGAGGATATACAACCGACATACAAAAACCAGTAGCATTTCTATACACTAATAATGAACTAACTGAAAAAAATCAACCCTATCTAAAATAGCCACAAAAAATTACCTAGGTATAAATTTAATGAAGGAAGTGACAGATATCTACAAGGAAAACTACAAAACAGTGATAAAAGAAATGGAAGAGGACACAACAAATATAAAGACATCTTGTGCTCATAGAAAAGAAGAATTAATATTAAAATGACCACATTACTCAAAGCCACCTACAGATTCGAAGCAATTCTTGTCAAAATATCAATATTATTTCTCATAGAAATAGAAAACAATTCTAAAATTCATATGGAACCAAGAAAAAGCAATCCTGAGCAAAAACAATAAAACTGGAAGCATCATGCCACCTGACTTCAAAAAATATTACAAGGATATAGTAACCAAAACAGCATGGCATTGTTATAAAGACAGATACATAGACCAATGGAACAGAATAGAGAATCCAGAAATAAACTGATATATTTATAGTCAGTTGATTTTCTGCAAATGTACCAAGAATATGCATTGGGGAAAGGACACCTTCTTTAATAAATGATGCTGAGAAAATTAGATATCCATATGCAGAACAAAGGTATAAAACCACCTCACTAAAGGGGATGGTGGGGAAAGGTGCTGCTTTGGGTAAGATATAAGAGACAAGAGATACTACATATAATTACTATACTCTAGTTGATAAAGTTGTTTCCTGAAAGGGTATAGGTTAACAATTTTGATACATTATAAATATTTTCTGGAATTAGCAATTAAGTAAATAGATGAAAATCGGGGGAATTTAGATTTCTTACTGTTTGAGTAGAAGTTTAGAGATAGGAAGAGGGAGACTCTAATAATACATGTGATAACAAGAGTGGAAGACATTAGTATGAATCCATAATTCATGTTTAGTTTAATATAGGTACAGATCATTACATGTGGAAATATTTATGAGTATGTGTACATATGAGAGGTGTGTGTATGAATACATATATATGTGGGCATGTGTATATACATTATTTCCCTTTGGTTTATCAGTTGAAAGGACCTAGAAACAATACCTTAATGAATAATACTAACACTCAGATCTAGGTTTTTAATACCATTCTCCAATAAAAGCAACCAGGGTTCCTTTGAGAAATAGGAAATATATAAGAAAAGCCTGGAGCATCTTATGGTGCCAGACAGTAGGTTGGCAAAAATATTCTGAACAGGCATGGTGACTCATGCCTGTAATCCTAGCACTTTGGGATGCTGAGGCAAGTGGACTATCTGAGCCCAGGAATTCAAGACCAGCCTGGGCAACATTGTGGGCCTGCATCTCTACAAAATTAAAAAATTAGCTGGGCATAGTGGTGCATGGCTGTAGTCCCAGCTACCTGGAAGGCTGAAAAGGAACAATTGCCTGGACCCAGCATTTCGAGGCTGTGGTAGCTGTAACTATGCCACTGCACTCCAGCCTGGGTGAAACAGTGAGACTATGACTCAAAAAAAAAAAAAAATTCTGTATGATACTGTAGTGATAGATATGTGACTCACTGTTTTTTGAAAACCTATGGAACTTTATAGCACAAAGTTTGCATATTTAATATATGCAAAAAATTTTTGGAAATCAAGAGATCACGGGAAAAAAATGACAGATGTGACAAAACAATCTAAGTCCATTACAAATGTGTAAAAACACCTTACTGAAAGGAATGGGGGGGAATCACAAGAGAAATAAGCATAAAATTAGAAGGAGTACAAGAGAGAACCACTGATGTGGCAAGCTAGTAAGAGATATAGAAAATATAGAAACAAAATCAATTAAGAAAAAACAAAACTTAGATTTATAAAATAATAGCTGCAGAAAAAAAGATGTGACATCTGCATTATCAAAGTCCTCCCCAAAAGACTAGAACAATGGGCAATTAAGGTATTAAAACATTTAGTGCAAAAAAAAGTCATGATAAATTAAGATTTGAATATCTTTAAAGAAAGGGTATAACATACACTACAGAAAACTAGCCAGAAACCGCCAAACCAAGACAAACCTTAGTGCTTTTGTTGGATTTTAAAGATAGAGTTTTAAACAAGAAATATTTGAGAGCAATAAGAGGAAAAGGTCAAGTCACTTGTTAAAAGGGAAGAAATAATATTGGCCTCAAATTTCTTCACACGGACATTTTTAACATCAGAAGAAGATTGGGCAACATCTATAAAATACTCAAGGAAATAAATTATGATTCAAAGATTTTATATCCAGCCAAACTGCCCTTCAGCTATTATTTTATAAATCTAAGTTTTGTTTTCTCTTAATTGATTTTGTTTCTATATTTTCTATATTTCTTACTAGCTTGTCACATCAGTGGTTCTCTCTTGTACTCCTTCTAATTTTATGCTTATTTATTTCACCCATTCCTTTCAGTAAGGTGTTTTTACACGTTCGTAATGGACTTTAGATTGTTTTGTCACATCTGTCATATTTTTCCTGTAATCTCTTGATTTCCAAATACACACACATTTTTGAACAATCACAAACTCAGATCACTTTTTCCATGAGTCCTTAAAACTGCCAGAGAAAAAACTTCCCCTAATAGAGATAACTGGGAAAACTATGGCAAAAAGGGAACTAGTGGGCCCTGGAAAATTTTAAGTGTGGAAATAAAACTGAAAAAAAAAATGAAGA
This sequence comes from Cephalopachus bancanus, assembly GCA_027257055.1. Classification (NCBI taxonomy): domain Eukaryota; kingdom Metazoa; phylum Chordata; class Mammalia; order Primates; family Tarsiidae; genus Cephalopachus; species Cephalopachus bancanus. The sequence continues at coordinate 1,077,566 of JAPVLO010000214.1, read as the reverse complement.
AATTATGTGCAAAGAACAAAACATAAACCAGGCATGCTCTTCAATGTAGCAGTGATACAAATAACAAACATTAGGAGGGAAAGGGGTAGGGAAGAACGAGAATATCAACAGATAAGATCTCAAGAAAATTAAAAGAATTTATACTTAAAAAAAAAGTATAGCCACACTGAATAGGGAGAAAGACTAGAAATACATTAGCAGCCTGCACTATATTAAATGATTCATGTAAAATGACAAGAAAACATAAATAAATGTATGGGAAAATGTCATAAACAGACATCTTTCTTTCTCTAACATATGCATACAATATAATAACAATTAATTAAAAACTAACTTTAAAAATGATAAATTATACATGTGAATTGGGGTCATTGAAATGGACACTTTCAAACAGTGCTAATGACACTGCAAATTAAATGACTCTTTTGAAAAGAATTGTATCACATATCAAAACAAACTTGCACTAAAACATTAAAATGTTCATACGCATAGTCTCAGAAACTCTTGGGAGTTGGAAGATAATAATTCTTGAGAATTGAAATTGGAAGATCATTCCAATATTGGAAAAGGACATTATAGCTCTGTGATGTGAAATTACAAAAAGGCACATAACATAGACAATAATGTAGGCAACAAAGCAGGAATATAGCAAACATATAAGATACATCCCATGTTTGCTGCTACATAAAATACATATAACAACAAATGACCATGTGTTAACTCTAAAATAGGTAGCCGAAACCCTAGATATGCCATTTAAAAGATAGTTAGACAAATAGTAAAAAGTGAGAGAGACAGAGAGAGAGAAACATGCATGCAGGAGACTAAATATTTATAACTGGGAAAAAACACTGAAGGGCTTTTATATGTTTCTTTTAATTATTGTTCTAAAGCAGAGATAGCAAACTGTTGACAGTTTCACCACACTGCCTACTAGGTCGTTTTGTTGTTGTTTGTTTTCCTCGAAGATTCTTTGACAGCTTTCTTTTCTTTTTTAAAAATTTATACAGATATATGGAATACATGTGAATTCTGTTGCATATATATATATATATATATATATATATATATATATATATAATGCATAACGATTAAGTCAGTGTATTGGGGTGTTCATCACCCAAATTTATGTTAATATAGTCACCCTGTTCTGCTATCAAATATTAAATTTAGAGCCGGGCTCAGTGGCCCAGCCTGTAATCCCGCGCCTTGGGAGGCTGAGGTGAGTGGATTGCTTGAGCCCGCGGGTTCGAGACCCGCCTGGGCAGCGAGACCTCATCTCTACAATAAATCAAAAAATCAGCCTTGCGTGGTAGCGCATGCCTGTAATTCCGGCTACTCGGAAGGCTGAGGCGGAAGGATCGCCGGAGCCCAGCAGGTGGAGGCTGCGGTGGCCGGGAGCGGCCACTGCACTCCAGTCTGGGCGACTGAGTGAGACTCCAACTCAAAAAAAAAAAAAAAAAAATTAATTAAATTTATTATTTTTATCTTACAGTATGTTTGTACCCTTTAAGCCACTTCTCTCTATCCTTCCCCTTTCTCTCCACTCACCCTTCTTAGTCTGTTATCTAATTTTCTACTTTCTAGGTCCATGTGAACAATTTTGTTTTAGCTCCCACGTATAATTGAGAACATGTGATAATTATCTTTTTGTGCCTGGCTTATTTCAGTTAAGGTAATGATCTCCAGTTCCATCCATGTTGCTGCAAATGGCATGATATTATTCATTAATTCTTTCTCTCTCGCTCTCTTTTTTTTTTTTTTGCCAAATAGTGTTCTGTTGTATGTAATACTACAATTCTTTATCCATTCATTTCACTGATGGTCATTTGGGTTGATTCCATATCTTTGATAATGTGAATAGTGCTTTGTTATGCTGATTTCTTTTTGTTTGAATAGATACCCAGTCATGGGATTGCTGAATCAAATGATAATTCTTTTTTTAGTTTTTTGAAAAATCTCCATTCTGGTTTTCATAGTTGCTGTAGTAGTTTACATTCCCACCAACTGTGTCTAAGAGTTTTCTTTACTCTGCACTCTTACCAACATCTATTCTTAAAAAATCTTTTTTATAATAGCTATTCTTATTAGAGTAAGATGATATCTCATTGTGGTTTTATTTGCATTTCCCTGATGATTAGTGATGTTGAGTATATTTTCAGATACTTGGCCTTTTGCATGTTTTATTTATGAAAAAAAGTTTATTTATGTTCTTTACTCGCTTTTTAAAATTTTTTTGAGTTGGAGTCTCACTCTGTCACCCAGACTGGAGTGCAGTGGCCACTCCCGGCCACTGCAGCCTCCACCTGCTGGGCTCCGGCGATCCTTCCGTCTCAGCTTTCCAACCACGCCTGGCTAAGTTTTTGATTTATTGTAGAGATGAGGTCTCACCAAGTTGCCCAGGCGGGTCTCGAACCCATGGGCTCAGGCAATCCACTCACCTCAGCCTCTCAAAGGCGCAGGATTACAGGCTGTTTACTCACTTTTTAATAGGATTATTTGTTTGTTTTCTTTTTCCTTTTGAGTTGAGTTCTTTATATATTCTGGTTACTAGTTCCCTGTCAGATGAATTGTTTGCAAATATTTTCTTCCATTCAACAGACTGTGTCTTCACTCTGTTGAGTATTTCTTTTACTGTGCAGAAGCTTTTTAATTTAATATAGTCTCATTTATATATGCTTGATTTTGCTGTCTGTACTTTTGAGGTCTAGTCAAGTTCTTTGTCTAGACCAATGATCAGGATAATTTTCTCTAGATTTTCTTCTAGTATTTTTATCATTTTAGATTTTATGCTTAGGCCTTCTATCTATGTTGAGGTGATTTTTGTATATGGTGAGAGATATGGATTCAGTTTTATTCTTCTGCATGTGGATATTCAATTTTTCCAGCATTATTTATTGAAGAGGGTGTCCTTTCCCTCATATATGTTCTTGGTACATTTGTGGAGCATCAGTTGGCTGTAAATACATGGGTTTATTTCTGGGATTTTATTCCATTCCATTGGTCTATATGTCTGTCTTTTTACCAATATCATGCTGTTTTGGTTACTATAGATCTGTAATTTTTTGAAGTCAGGACATGTGATGCCTCCAGCTTTATTCTTTTTGTTCAGAATTGCTTTGGCTATTTGAGCTCTTTTTCGATTCCGTGTGAATTTTAGGATTTGTGTGTGTCTGTTTGTGAGGAATGATGCTGATATTTTGATGTGGATTGCATTAAACATGTAAATTGCTTTGGGCAATATAAATGGCTTAATAATATTAATTCTTCTGATCCATTAGCATGGGATTTTTTCCATTTGCTTCTGCTCATTTCAATTTATTTTATCTGTGGTAGTTTTTCTTATAGGATCTTCTACCTTCTTGGTTAAGTTTATTCCTAGAGGTAATTTTTCAGCTATTGTAAATGGGATTGCCTTCTTGCTTTCATTCTCAGCTAGATTTCTGTGTATCTAGTGCTACTGATTTTTGTACATTGATTCTGTATCCTGCAACTTTACGGAATTTATTTGTCAAATCTGAGCTTTTTGATAAGAGTCTTTAGGTTTTTCTAGGTATAAGATTATGTCATCAGCAAAGAAATAATTTTACTTCCTCTTTTCCAATGACTGCCTTTTATTTCTTTCTCTTGCCTGATTGCTCTAGCTAGAACTCCAGTACTATGTTGAATAAGAGTAGTAAAGTGGTGATAGTGGGCATTCTTACCTTGATTCAGTTCTTGGAGGAATGGCTTTCAGGTTTTGTCCATTCTGCATAATGTTAGCTGTGCGTTTGTGGGGTTATTTTGAGGTATATTCTTTCTATGAGACTATGCAATTTTTGTTGGCATTCTGCAATTTCTATATGCTTTCTTTTCTGTTTTCTACTCTTCTTTTTCTTTCAATCTATTGTTTATTATTTCAATACCCTTTGTCTTCACTATGGTATATAATTTAGTTCATGCTTCTTATTTAGTTCATGGAGTGCAATGTCAACCACAGAGATAGCTTGGCTCTACTCCAGACCCCATGCGATCAATATCATTGGAGATGAGTCTGGGAAACTGCATCTAACAGGTTTTCTAGGTGATGATTGCTCACACTGTGCTGTGAGAACCACTGTTGAATTCCACACATAACACTTGCTAGTGAAGCAGTCATTGGAGAGAGAAGATCAAGGACAGAAGAAACAGATCTTTCCTGGGTCTCCGAAATTCCATAGATCAGGGTAAACCTATTGGGCTAGAGTCAGAATTCTTTATATACAATCAGTGGGTGAAAGTAATTCAGGGACTTGGAGAAATGATACACATGTGAACACATACCTCTACACACATATGTGTGCACAAGCACACACACACTTTTTACCAAGTCCAGGGATTTTCAAATACTATTAAGCAGGTTCTTGCCCCCTTTTGGCCTTTCCTCACTTCAACCAGACTAACTCTCTGCCTTTATCTATTTCATACTTAGTATTCCATGAAACATTTCATTTAATACAGTGTTCTGCTTCTCAAAGGAGAAGTTTTGAAAAACTATTTGTATGGTTCTACCACAAACCTATTAAATAAATTTGCCATACCTACAGTACACAGAAATATAAGGTTAAAAAAAGAGAGATGTTCAGGGCTTAACAGGGAACGAAAGACAAATTGTTTGCCACTTCTAGTTTTCTCCAAGATTGATCCCTGTTGAGAAATTCAAACATATCTCTTAGATCAATTAATTTATAATGTTTGATCTTGGACTTGATCCGTTAGGTCAACTGATTTCTGAATTTCTAATGTTTGAAGCAAAAGAAAATCTAAACCTCTACTTATTCTCCAAAAGCCAATCCAAATGTTAGGTCTCCAACTGAAAATTCTGACTTCTTCAATTATATTTAAAGAATCCTTTCCTTTTTTGCTACCATATTTTACAGGCATTTAACACAGCATTGTAAATGATGGTTTGCATATCTACATCTCCTGTAGACAACGGCCAAGGTGTAAACATTCATCTCAGGAAATCTAGGCATAATGGGTACATTAAAATGATTGCATGGATCTATTTATAGAGCAAAAGATTCAGTCCTCTGCTCTAGGTAATTCTATAGTATTTTCAGAGCATCTTAAAAAAGAGTTACCCTTTTTACATTTGTCTCCTATTCTCGGATTTATTTTCTTGCTCTTTGATCTTCATTTGTGGTAAAAATGTTAAAAGGATGATGTTGCCTGCTGCAGAGTTCATGTTGAAAAAGGCACTATATTAAGGTGCAGTGTGAAACGTGACAGCATATGTAAATGTGTTGGTGACGCTAAAAATATATGGATAAATGATGCATGACATCCACAGAGTATGCACAACTTTGTATTTATATAGTACCTACATGTAGACATTAGGATTCTATTTATGCATTTGCCAAGAAAGGGAAAAGTGTCTACATATGTCTCGTAAATATGGATCCGGGCTCATGCCCAATGCAGATGCTGCAGAGAGATGAGAGTGGGGAAGGGGCTTGCTACTCTGGGAGCAGGCTGTCTGTCAGATCATTTCCCCAGAATAGGTTTCTGGAAACATGAACAAAGATGATGGCCCAGAGACAACAGAAATTTATCCAAAGATGATAAAAATTCCTTTCCATAGTGTTTCAGTAGTGTGTATAATTTCTTATAATACTTTGAATATTGGTAATTGAAAAATGTCATGTGTGGTTGCTTTTAGTTAACCAAAGTTTTTTTTTTTTTGAGTTGGAGTCTCACTCTGTCACCCAGACTGAAGTGCAGTGGCCGCTCCCGGCCACCGCAGCCTCGACCTGCTGGGCTCCGGCGATCCTTCTGCCTCAGCCTTCCGAGTAGCTGGAATTACAGGCATGCACTACCATGCCCGGCTGATTTTTTGATTTATTGTAGAGATGAGGTCTCACTACCCAGGCGGGTATCGAACCCGCGGGCTCAGGCAATCCACTCACCTCAGCCTCCCAAAGGCGCAGGATTACAGGCTGAGCCACCAAGCCCGGCTAACCAAAGTATTAAAAGAAGGCAAGCACCTCCATTTCCCAAGTAACTAAAGTGATCAGAGTTCTGCTTATGTCTTGTCTATAACTAGGCTAGTGAGCCATAGGAGACTACAGTGGTTTTCAAAGCAAGGATGATAACATCATTGATGCAATATGTGTTTAAGGGCTTTGCCCTTAAAGTCAGAAAACCCAGGATTGGAGTTCTGTTTATAGCACTTCATGTCTCCGTGACCTTGGGGCACCAAGCCTGAGTTTTTTAAATCTGTAATATAGGGATGATTAAGTACCTACCTCATAGAGGAATTTCAAAAAGCTAAGTAAAATGCTGGTAAAATGATTAGTACAGTGACGGGATATCTTAAAATGCAAAACATAATAGCTATTCATTATATTTATGCCCTACTAATATTTCTCCTTTGAATAAAATAGAACTTGCATCTTCATTCAGAATTACATTAGACTAAATAATATTTTAATATTCCCGTTATGAAATTTAAATGTATAATTCCAAAAAAGTTTAGCACGTACAAATTTTACCCAAAAATGATCTTTTTCTACTTGTGAAGTTCTGTTACTCCGAGAAGTGTTAGATTGTTATATCTCACTCAAGCCTTCAATTATTAGGAGCTCTTATGACACCAAAAAGTTATTCCACATAGACTGTCCTACTCTATCTTCAGATTTTCCTCTCGCATCAGTAGGAGAAATGTGCTAGCTATGGCTTCAGATCAGGGGTGGGCGCTGGAGTAGGTACATTTAGTCTGGTGAAGTGAAGAGTTTCTTAATCTTGTCACTTCCCTCTGGTGCCTCAGTTTAAGATATATAACTGTCATTTTGAGACTAGAAAAAATGACTTACTATATAGTTATCAGCTTTTACTGCAAAAGAATTAATGTCCATAACCACTTAATTAGCATTGTTTCCAAGAAGGTCCTGTCCTTATTGTATACTTAAGTCATAATGTTCAATGATGCGTAATCCATGTCTTGAATTTGGAAAACTTGGCTTTTTACAAGCTGAACTTTACAGAGTCTAATCCATATGAGGAATAAGAATAAAACAAAATGGTGTGGGGAAATCTGTGCTCTTCTCCTTTCTATTAAATCTTTGACTTTTCTTCATCTTCCTCCCCCTTCCTCTCTAATCCCCTTGTTCATTTCTTATACTGACAATGACATAAAAAGAAGATGGCGAATAAAATAAAGGATCAGACTTTGAACAGCAAATGCACCGATGGAAGTCTGTTTCATTTACTGGCTCAAATTCCTCAGATGAAGGATTTTATCTTTATAGTAAAAATATTCCACAATGATACTCTTCAAGTGTGAGTCTCACAGCACCAATACACCACCAACTCAACCTCTTTAACAATTGATCTCTTTTCTAACTCCAGAGAGCCTTATGCGTATAAAGATAAGTATACGCTAACCTAGTACATTATAAGGCCTGATATGCTACAATCATTATTCTCTCTAAAATAATTTCCTCTAAGTAACACAAGAAACATAATCTTATTAAGTAGAAAAAAGCAGTATCTCTGCATCAGAATTAGCAATAAATGAAAAACGTAAATATTTTAAACAAGTAAATGAACATTCTTAAATATGATGGCTTAGCTACAGAGCAGAGCAAAGGCTCACCATAGTTTTAAATAATAGTAATATAATTTTAATAAGGTTGCATTTTTTATTAGATGCATTTAAACACTCTTTCTATCTCTCATATTATACTCAGCAGTTAAGCAGCTTTTTTGTGGAGCTTTTGTAGCCACCTCATTTAACATTAGGTATATCTTTTAGTTTAATTAAAGCATTCTTCTCTTTCAGTAATAGTCAATTGTTTTCAGTTCACCCATTATGTATAATTGTTTTCTTTGATCCATTCAAAACCTGGCTATTTTTCATGGCTAATTAAATCAACACTTGACCACAGCATTTAATGCTTAACTCAGTTTTATTTCCAGTGTTGAATACCTGGGCTTCTGTGCATACTATATCTTGAAAAGATTGCTCACTTTATTAAGTTGCATACCACCTACAACTTGTCCCTCTAAGTAGAGGCAAAGTGTATATTTCAGGAATTCCAGCAGAGGGCAGTCAAGCAAGAATAATCATTTTTGCAAGGGAAGAAATTGATGATGATGTTTTCTGATATTTTTTCAAATCAAATTAACATCAGAGTATGTGTGTATGAGTGTATATGTGTGTTGGGGGCTGGGGGTGGGTGGAACAAATCTATCCTTGGTGAGCCAACTCATTTCTCACTTAACCTCTCTCTCAGCTGAATAAGAGCCACTGTGTGCACAAGATAAGAGACAAGATATTTTCAAAACACTCCTAGTATTAAAACCAAAGCCATAAATTCTGTTACGACAACTGACATTTTCATCACTCTACTTTGGCTTCTTTTACATTTTATGGATTTTAAGAATAAGTTCACATCATTGAAGAAAGTAATCAAACTTTTGAAGAATAGTACTTCTTGCCAAGAAATTATTGAATAAACACATTTTAACTAAAAAAGTAATGCTATAAACAAAGGAAAGTTGGCTTCAGTTTTCACAAGAAAAATTTTTTAGAAAATATATTCTCTTTCTCTAATTAGGAGGTAGGAGATAGGGTTTCTCATCCACAGAATGCCCAGTTATAACATGATTTAGCAACTCCCACCTGCCATCTCAGGCCAATGAGTTCCCAAGTGCCTGCCATTTGTTCCTTTTCAAAGAGACCGTCCACTACCAACAACTAAAAGCATTGCATTAGCGATCACCTGGCCAGGGGGACGTTCACTTCCTCTAATCTCTATACCCAGTGGTGTGCCAGTAAATGTTTATCAGCCAGCTTCCCAGGAGGAAAAAAAAAGCCCTAAGTCATAGCTTTTACCAATTTGCATAGTGTAAATACCCACACCATGGTTGATTTTAAATTACTGACATGAAGAAGATATTGAGCAGAGAGTTGGGAAGAGCTGCACAGTAGCACACCATTAGGTCATGTTTCTAACCTACAGATAGAATAGATATAAATAACCTCAAAAGCAAAGATAATGGTGAAAATGTAGTAAAATAATTAGGAAGTGATGGGTTTTGAATATTTATTACTTTTGTTTTTAAGGTAATTTATTTCTTATAGATTGGTATTCTTTAATTTTTGATAATGACTACGTTTAACAATTGGCTCACAAAATTATCAAAAATTTAACAATCATCTCTATGAACTGACTCCAGTATACCACAGATAACATCAGACCTTCTGGTACTTAGACCTAAGAGAAGCAGTGTGGTAAAATATATCAGGAGTCAAGACTGAGAATCAGTATCCTTTTTGTTTAGAGCATTTCATCATCCTTCACACTCAGTTCTAGGCATGGAAAATCATATCCCAGTAATGTATCATATTCTAGCTTTTAAAATTAATTTTTCTTCCACATTTTTTCATATTTAATCATGTATTTTTCACCTTTATGCTTTTTTCTGCCGACCTGGGAAATGTCATCATTTAGCTTTAAAAAAATTAAACCAACTTAAAAAATTTAAATAATTTTATTTAAAATGAAAACATCACATTTATAAGGAAAATTATCATTTTTATAAATAGTAGTAACTCTACATATAAATGATTATTCTAGTAAATTCTTGCTAGAAACTACCTCTTACCAAAATCTTTATGAGGCCTAATCTGTTTTTGTCAAAAAGATGCTGTAGTGAGTTTTATTTATTTATTTTTTATTTTTTTTATTCATAATCAATATTTTTTATTATGGTTTTGTGGGGTACAGTTAAGGGTTAGGTGTACAAGTATGTTTCATTCACGCACCCTGTTGATAAGAGGTGTTTCCCCATCCCCAGACAGATATTTGCTACTGTTAATCCCATCTCCCTCCCCCCCAATGAGTTTTAATAAGGTGTTAAAAACACATGAGCACACATTGAGACTTTTTTCCTTGACATAATCAGAAAACTGGAAGATGAATGAAAAAGACACTTCCTCACTATGTCATTTGCTGTTGGTTATGTTCATGTCCATGTTCTTGTAAATATATCTTTTAGAATGATCCCCAAATTATTCTGCCTATCACTTATGTGCATGTTCCTAACTCTTAATAGCACAACTGTCTTACCAGGCAGGCAGATAAAAACCTCCAGAATATAATTTTCCTTCTCCAGATTACAGACTTTATTGATTCTGCTGAAAGTAGGTATCTTACTGTATGAATCTGGGCAAATTACTTAATCTCTACAAATCCTGAGTCTCCCTCTCAGTTATAATGAAGACTAAAAGCACTTATCACAGTGGTTTCCTGGGATGACGTAAGTGATCAAAAAAATGCTAGCTAGAAGTACCCCTCTGGGTGGAGTTACAATTAGTAATCAATTTAGCTATGTGGTTTCCTAGCCCACAGCAAACTAGGAACAGAGGTGATCTGGGATAAATACACTTATGGCAGAAAGAAATATCAGTTAATTGCTGCTCATTCATGAGAAAGTACCCATAAAGCAACCAAAAAGACAGGTATTACAACAGTTTTTTAAGCAAAATTTTTTGTTTGTTTGTTGTTGTTTGAGTCAGAGTCTTACTGTTGCCCAGGCTGGAGTGTAGTGGCATGCTCAAGCTACCACAGCCTTGACCTACTGAGTTCAGGCAATTCTTCTGCCTCAGTCTTCCAAGTAGCTGGAACTAAAGATGTGCACCATCACACCTGGTGAATTTTTTGATTCATTGTAGAGATGTGGTCTTGCGATACTGCTCAGGCTGGTCTCCAACTCTTGGACTCAGGCAATCTTCTTGCCTCGGCCTCCCAAAGCACTGGGATTACAGGAGTGAGTCACTGTGCTCGGCAGAACAAAAAGTTTTTTAAAAAAAAGTTTTATTTAAAAAACAAAACAAATGAACAGGTATCTTAAAAGCAGGAGTAGAGAGGAACCATGACATGCCAGATTAAGGAGTTAATATGTCTCAAAATGTTATTAAACAACTGTTGGGACATGTAACCGGGGCTCAGGGTTATCAAGAAAAAGTTAATATATGTTCACATATCTGTTTATTTAGGCAAGTTGGGATATAGCTCATTATGAAAATCTTTTTACTGACATGCCTAAATTTATTAAAGTAGGTTAAACATATACAATTTGCTGATTTTGTTTTATGGGCACAGGAAAAAAGTTTTGAGAAATATATACCAAAATCTTATGGTTGCTTTTGCTGGATTTGAGCCTATAAGTGATTTCTATGTCCTTTTGTGTGATAATTTCCAAGTTTTCTGAAAAGAATGTGTATTATTTTATAATCTATAAAGTCAATAGTTTTATGGGAAAAATGTAATGAAAGGGAACAACTTCACTTCTTCAGAAACCTTGGTTAAAAATAATAGCTGCTTCCATGAATGTTATTGACTGAGTCACTACTGTTAGCTCTTCCATCAAGTGTAAGTAAATCAGACTCATACAAACATGAGAAACAGATCATTTCAGAACTTTTCCTATAGAAGAATATTGATTTAAACTTTTTTTTAATAATTATGACAAATTTATGTCTTTTTATCCCTTCTGGTTTACTAAGTAGTTTTCTGGTAAGTGTTTCTTAGAATGTGTGAAAAATTGTAAATCAAATGTAATAAGAAAACCTGCATTACATGCTCAAAAGATTGTTAAAGGAACAAATGAAGCCATTCCTTTATTTGGAGTTTTGCAACAATGTGCCCATGTGGTACTTACCATTCCACTTCCCTGTTCCTTATGCTGAGTACTCAGTGGATAGTTTCCATCTGTAGGGTATGTCTATCAGTTCCAAAAAGTTATACTTGTGTTACTTATTTAATAATGTCTTCCCCCTATTTTTTCTCTTCTCTATTTTAAAGATATTTTTAGTTCCGTCCTAAGAATTTTTTTTCCTCTCCTCTTTTCACTTCCTTCTCTTTTTTGTTCTATTTTCTAGACGATCTCCATGATTTCATCTTCCAATTTTAAAAATGACTTATTGGCGAGTATTTTTCTTTTAATACCCAAGAACTATTTTTTGACCTCCAGCTATTTATTTTTGAAAAATATCTCCCTGTTTTTGTTTTATGGAAATAATGTCATGTAGGAGGGGGACTAAACACAAAAATGGAATTAATTTTTGGACGATGGGCCCCTGGCAGTCCAGGTTTCTTTTACTAGGTAAGTGTTCTAGGAACCCATGAGCATCAGTGTACCAGCTAGTGTTGTTGTGGGAGGTTGCGCTCAACTTCAGTGAATTGTTTTTCTGGAGATTCTTTCAACATGTTTGCCCATTTCATGATGGGTGATTTACACAGAGCTGAGTATTCAGTAGTTTTGGACCAAAACCAGCATGACCACCCTCACTATTCACTGGATCTTGCCCCAAGTGACTTTTTTTTGTTTGTCTGCTTCCCCAAATGAAAAAAGTCCTCAAAGGGAAACGTTCTGCCAATGTGGAAGAGGTAAAACAACAACTGCAGAAACACTAAAAGGCATCAAATCTGACAAGTTCAAAAACTGTTTTGAGCAGTGGAAAAAACATTCTAACAGGTGTATTGCATCAAGGAGAATGTACTTTGAGGTGACTGAAGTTTAAACATGTAAGAATAAATACACAATTTTTTGAATAAATAGATTCCAGGTTTGTTTGTTTGTTTGTTTGTTTTTGGCGTGTGTGTCCCCCTTTTATGTCTCTGAGGATTCTAATTCGTTTCTAAGTGTTTTTTTTTTTCTTTTTCTTATTCCTACTTTATCTGTGTGGACTTTAGTTGGCTCTTTCCACGTTTTCATTTCAATATCTTTCTTCCTCATTGGAGGTGTTCCAATAGCTGGTGATCGTTGGTTCATTTGTATATAAGAATGAATGATGAGAAAACTGATTCAAAACTTAGTAGAGCTTGTTGGCTGGTTGCAGGAATACTGTATTCCTAACCAGATCTCTAATGTCAATACATGGAATAAAAGAATTCTTTGCAGTTGTTCACTTTGTCCAGAAAAGAGACCAAGGGCTCCTACCTCTAAGGAACAGGAATTTGGTTGCTGTTGTTCTTTGCATTGGCCAGGGGTGGGTGGCTTATTTCCAACTGCAGAATTTCAAATTATACCTTGTTTTTAGTCTCTGTCTTTAGTATACTTTTGCTGAGTCCTTGATTGTAACTCAGTATTTTGCTGTATCTCAGACCTCAAAGTTTTGGTAGATCTTTGTGTTACTTCAGGTCCTCTGAGAAGCAGAGCCAAGATTTCATTAAACGTTCAATGATTTTATTAAGGAAAACACCCATTTGAGAGAAAATGAAGAGGGACATAGGTATAGCTGGGAAGGCAATCAGATCAAAATGTTTATCTGATCCCCAGTGAAGGACAAAGGGAAAGAAGGCTGGAAGGAAGCATCCCAGAATGTATACATTCTACAGAAATTTTGACAAGATGGTTGGTGAGAATCCAGGTCAAATTCAAGAGTCTGAGTCTTCCTGCTGCGCTCAGGCACTCTAGAGCTAGAAGCAGCATGTGGAAAGCATAGCCTCAAATAATGCAGCACTGAATTTTTCATCCCAGCAGTTGGGAGTTTTAGTCAGTTACACTCCCTGAAGCTAGAAATCTGAAAGATGAATTCTCAAGGCCATGGCCACTTTCATCACAATCTTCCACATTCCTGATTGTACTTAATATAAAATGTTGCTTCTGCTACTTACTCCTTCTGATGACTATTTTAAATCTATGATCACAATTTATTTTCTTTAAACTATTTCCAGTCTTTCTGACATTTTTCATCCAGTATTCAATGTGTTCTTCATTTGATCTCATCTTCCTTCTTCTTTCCCCCAAAATATCTATTTTGGCCAGAATTTTGAGTATAGAGCCAATATTTTCTAAATTATACTTTTGTTAATTTTTTAATAAAAGTTTGTTTTGAGAGAGCCATAGATTCATTTGCGGTCACAAGACATAATGAAGAGAGGTGTATCTTCAGCCCAGCTTTCTCCTGTGGTAACATTGTACAAAACGTTAGTATAGTATTACAACTAATATATTTATATTGATACAATCAAGATGCAGAACATTTCCAGCATTGCAAGGATCCCTCACTTTGCCCTTTGTACAATTGCATCTACCTACCCGCCTCTGACTCTTTCCCTATCTCCGGGCAACCATAATCTGTTCTCCATTTCTGTAATTTTGCCATTTCCAGATTATCAATGGAATAATACAGTATATAACTTTTGCAAGGTGGCTATTATCACTTATCATATATCTCTAGAAGTTTATTAAGGTTGCTCCTTTTTATTGTTGAGTTGTATTCCAGAGAGTAGATGTACCACAGTTTAACCAGTTCACCCATTGAAGGGCATCTGGGTTGTATTCATTTTGAGGGTTATTATGACTGAAGCTGCTATAAACATTTATGCACAGGTTTTTGTGTGAACATAAGTTTTTATTTCCCTGGGATAAATGCCCAAGAATGTAATTCCAGAGTCGTATGATAATTGCATATTTTGTTTTTAAAGAAACTTCCAAACTGTTTTTCAGAGTGGCTCTACTATTTTACATTCTCACCAGCAACATATGGCTGATTCAATTTTCCAGAACTTCTACATCATTTAGTGTTGTCACTATTTTTTATTTTAGCCTTTTTGATAGATGTGTAGTGTAGTAATATCTCATTGTGACTTTAATTGGTATTTCACTAATTCATGACTCATGAACCTCTTTTCATATGATTATTTGCCATCTGTACATCCCTTTCAGTGAAATGTCTATTCATATCTTTTATCCATTTTCTATTGAATTGCTTATTTATTTCTGTGAATCCTTTATGTATTATAAATGCTAGTTCCTTCTCAAATAAGTAATTTGTGAGCATTTTCTCCCAGTATGTAGACCAATTTTTTATTCTTTTAACAATATCTTTCACAGACAAAACTTTTGCTTTGATGAAATGAAACATCATTTTTTTTCCCTTTATGAGTCATGGTTTTGCTGCCTAGTCAAAGAATTTTTTTTTGTCCAGTTTTAAATGGATGTTCTACATTTAAGTCCATTGATCCATTTTGAAATAGTTTTAATATCAGTTGTGAAAGATAGTGGTTTTTTGTTTGTTTATTTTTTGACTTGTAGATGCCCAATTTCTCTAGTGCCATCTCTTGAAAACACTCTTTTTTTTTTTTAATTCAACTGTCTTTTCATATTTTTCAAAGGTCATCTAGGTATATTTTTGTGGGTCTGTTTTTGGGTTGTCTAATCTATTCCACCAATCTATGTGTCTATATCTTTACTAATACCACCCAGTTTTGATTTCTATAACTATAAAATAGGTCTTGTCTTAGTTATTCTATTTTTTCTTCTGAAAATAATTTAAAGTATTCTTGTCTATTTATACAAAGATGCATTTATATGTTTCTTAAATATTCCTCCATATACATTTAGAATTACCTCAGACAATATTAAGATTGTTGCTTAACTGTCAAGCATGATTTGAAAAAACTTGAGACAAAAAATATATTGTATTATTATATTTACCCATATTTTTGCCTAGCATGTTTTCTCTTCCTTCCTAATGTTCCAAGGCTGCTTCTTTTATTGTTTTCTTTCTGTGTAGGAACATTTTTATTTGTTTGTTTGTTTGTTTGTTTTAGTCATTGTAAGGTTAGTCTTCTATGACAAATTCTCTTAGATTTTCTTCTTCTGAGAATACCTTGATTTTTCCTTCATTCCTAGAAGATATTTTGCTAGATATAAGATTTTAAGCTGATAGTACTTTTCTTTAAGCATTTGAAAAATGTGCCATTTCCTGCTGGCCTCTTTGGTTTCTGATGAGAAATCTGCTGTCATTTGAATTATTTTCCCCATGAGTAAGGTGCCATTGCTCTCACTACTTTTAAGATTTTTTCTTTCTCTTTAGTTTTTAGACGTTTGGCTATAATGTTCCTTGGAACATATTTATTTAGGTTTATCTTTTTGGGAGTTTGCTCAGTTTGTTGAATATATATTTGCCAGATTGCGAAGTTGGGTCATTATTTCTTTGACTATGTTTCAATCCTGCCATCTTTCTTCTCTCCTTCCAGAACTGAGAAATCTTTTGTCATAGCCTCAAAAATCCTTGAGGGTTTGTTAATTTTTAAAAGTCTATTTTTTTCCGGTTGTTTAGATGAAATAATTTATATTGTTTTATAGTCCAGTGACTTACTACAGCTTAGTAAGTGAAGAAGTCTGAAGTCCTCAATAAGTCTTTACTGTCATGGTGGGGGTGGGTTCACAGTTCTTTGTGGTGTTTGGTTAGAGTAGAGCAATTACTGTCTAAAATGTTTTGTCTTGCTGGAGAGGGAAGGTTTGGGGGGATTTTATTTTTGTTGTTTGTTTGTTTTATCTGTGCCCATTAGCATTTCTGAACAACTAGCTTCTTTGATTGCTACTCTGGGATATATAAGGTAAAAAGAAATCCCAGGGAACTCACCACCATGTTGTTTCTCAGCTCCCAAAATCTCTAGCCAATCTGCCATTTATTTTTTTAGGTTTTTAAAATATATAATATCTAGAGGGTTTAGTTGTACTTAGCAGGAAGAAAAGAGAAAATTACATCTATCCCATCTTTCTGGAAAAGAAACTACTGTTAATTTTAATACATATTTTTTAAACATATTTTTATTTTCTTCTTCAAATAGTATGTTCTTTATATTTTCCACTACAGAATCTTGGAAAAAAACCCACTCTTATCCTCCCTCCATTACTTCTGACTAAAGAAGGCAGGCTCTATCCAGGTATTTGTTCATAATTTTTTTAGTTTTTCTTTATCCTCTAAGCACCAACTTACTTATTCTTAAAATCCTTCTTTTTGTTTTCAAATTAGGGAAATGGTTGATATAAACTACACCTGGCCAATTTCCCCGTGTTTTTCACTTTTATGTAGGGAATTTTTTTTTTTTAATCTGTGAAATTAAAATCTGTCCCCAGGATATAATTTGATAAGGTGGCCTAATTAAAAGAGACGTCAAATTATTCACAATACCTGAAATAGGATATCTTTTAGGTACATATTATCAGTACTCTGGCACTGCTATTTAAGCCTTCTTTCTATTCATTCAACAAATTAAGCTCATTTCCAATTTAGTGTTTGTCTTGCCTATTCCCTTGACCAAAATTCTTTTTTACTTAATTCTTTTTACCTAAATCATTGCAAGATTGGCTTTTGTTCATCATTTAAGTCTCAACTCAATGTCTCAATGCTGTTCCTGACTTCTCAATCTAAATTAGGCCATCCGTGGCATATTTCTGATTCCATTATCCTGCACTATAGAATACATTCTTCATAGCATGTCTCAATATTTAAAATTACCTTATTAATTTATTTGCATGCTTTATAATTAGTTTTTACCTTTTCTCCCTGGAATATAAGTGTAATGAGGAAGGAACTTTGAATTCGAATGGATAAATAAATTGTTAGTATGACATACGCCATAAAACAGTTTTACATTTATAATTAGTCTTGAATTTTGAGTTTGGGTGAGGAAATGATTTTAAAAATACTATATACGGGACTATCATAAATATTGTTATCTCATTGTATCATATTGGATTCTTGGTGTTTATTATATGACAATTTATTTATATACACATTAAGAAACAAACTCAGATTTTAGACACCAGTACTGTACTTTTATAAAGGGGGAGGGGAGCAGCTGCATAATTTTAGCAGCAAATACTAACTAAGGATTTTATTATGTTAGATTCTTTTTACATATTTTGTTGAAAATGGAAGATAATTGCTCCTTAAAATTCCAATGCATGTATATGGAAGAAAATGCTATTTTTTAGCCAAAAAATGTAGCTTTGGTACAAAATATTTGGGAAATAAAAAAAAGTTAGAGTAGACAAACAGACTATTTTGAAGTAATAATCTTGAGGAACAATTTTTACATGTTGGAAGTTTGAGTCACCCAGAAAATTTGTTTCTGGCTTAAAATAGATAATTTTGTTTAAGTGACTTTGACATCTCTTTTAGAATTTGGACTATAGTGTGTCACCAGCACTTGTGCTCAAGTTTAAGTATCCAAAAGAAAGAAGTCTAAGTAAAAATTTTTCTGCTTGTTAAATCAGTGTATCTATAGACTTTCTAATAGCATAGTGCTGTGAAAGAGCTAAATGCAACAATCATGTTCATAAAAATAATGTATTTCACATTAACATTTGTTCTTAATACCTTCTCCCTTTAGTGTTTGTTGGGATGCATAAGTGATAGGAAAATGTGTTTGCTAAGGCAATTACCCATTACTGCAGAGTAGCCTAGCAGTCCCCTGAGTAAACTCATGCATGATTTGTTTGTGCATAATATACTGTCTACAGTACTGTACCTACCTCTGCCTGGGGGAGGAAACATTTGGGGCTTCTTGCTCATACTGTTTCCTCCTACATTAAATGACTTCTTCTCCCACTCTTACCCCTACTCTCATCTCTATATGGTCAAATCCAAACTGTCGTTCAAGTTCAAGTGCCTTAATGATCCCTGTGGAAAGTGACTTTACCGCCTTTCAACAATCCCTCAGACTTTATTGATACCCCTCATTATAATAAGGTATAAAACAGATGAAAAAATATTTATAAACCTATTTTATTATGTTAGACTGTAACTGTCATGAGGTGAAAAACTAGAGGGCTACTGGCCTCCTTACACTTTCTGCCAACTGCTCCTCACCTTCTGAAAACCGTTTTCCCATTCCACTATCCTATCTTTCATGTGCAGCATAACCTGTGAAGAAGCAAACATGTCCCAGTCACCAGGATCAACTGCCATGCCACAGCATCTTGGGAAACAATGATTGGTAGTGGGTAGGCAAATGAATCACCCCCTAGGAAACAGGGTCTGAAATGAAAAAGGGGGAAAAACCAAATGTTCTACAAATCTCTCCCCAAGTAGCTCAGACAGTAAGATCTACTGTTGATAGTAAATCATATTACTCATCTGCTCAAAACCTTCTCATAGTGCCTATATTACTTGGTTTGGTGGCGGGGAATGGTCTTTATAACAGCCTGCAAAGACCCGTGTCTCTATTACCTCTCTCATCTCACCTTTTAATTCTTTCACTCTCTTCACCGACACACTAGTTTCTGATTTTCCACGATACTGCTGGAATCCCCCAACTTGGGACACACTATAGATTGAATATTTGTGCCCCCCCCCACTTTGTATGTAAAAATAGAATCCTCAATGAAATGGTAACTGAAGGTGAGGCCTTTGGAAGGAAATTAGGTTTAGATAAGATCCTGAGGGTGGATTCCCTACAGCGGGATTAGGGCTCATAAGAAGATGAAGAGCTCAGAGCACATGTTCTAGCTCTGCCATGTAAGGATGCAGGGAGAAGATAGCCATCTGCAAGTCAGGGAACATGCCCTCATCAGAACTGACCCATGCTGGTACCCAGACTTTGGTCTTCCAGCTACCACAACTATGAAAATATATTAGCCGGGGTCCGTGGCTCAGCCTGTAATCCCGTGCCTTTGGGAAGCTGAGGTGAGTGGATTGCCTGGGCCCGCGGGTTTGAGACCCGCCTGCACAGCAAGACCTCATCTCTATAATAAATCAAAAAAATCAGCCAGGCGTGGTAGCGTGTGCCTGTAATTCTGGATACTTGGAAGGCTGAGGCGGAAGGATCGCCGGAGCCCAGCAGGTCAAGGCTGCGGTGGCCGGGAGCGGCCACTGCACTCCAGTCTGGGCGACAGAGTGAGACTCCAACTCAAAATAAAAAAAAAAAAAGAAAAGAAAATATATTGTTTCAGTTATCTACTCTATGGTAGTTAGCTATAGTGGCATGAATGGGCTAAGATCGAACCTTTGTCTCAATTGTTTCCTCTGTCCATGAACCCACTTCCCCCAGACACCTGCATGACCAAACCTCCCACTTCTGAGTCTTTCGGCAAGTATTATCCTATCGATGAGGCACATTATGATATTCTGTTTAAAATCACAACCCCCCCTTCTCCTGTTGCTAGCGTACTCAGTCCCCCTCAGGGTTTTCCAATTATTTGTACCTTTAGCAATTATTATTTTAAAATATATTATTTCTGATGCCTATTGCTTATTGTCTGTTTCTATGTTATAGAATATAATGTCAATGAGGGCAGGTCTGTTTGTCTTACTTTCACTGCTATCTGTATTGAAGTATCTAGAACAATGTGTGGAGTCTTAAGTATCCATAAATGTCTGTTTAATGAGTAAAAATGTACAGCCATTTTCTAGTCTGTGACAGGAGGAGCAGAAAAAGTAGGTCTAAAACTAAAGAGAATAAAGTGTGTGTGTGTTTTGTGTGTGTGTGTGTGTGTGTGTGTGTGTGTGTGTGTGTATGTGTGTGTGTGTGTGTGTGTGTGTGTGTGTGTGTGTGTGTATGTCTGAGATGACAAGCTGAAGAGGAGAATTTGCTGTGTCTGCTAGTGTCCACAGCCTTCCTGGGGCCCTTTTCTATCTCTGTTCTTGTTGTGTAAGACACTGCTGTTTATAAAATAAACTTCCTCCTCTACTTAAGCCAGTTCTAAAAAATTACTATGACTTGAACTAAGATCTACTAATACATTTAAGAAGGCAAAAGCCAAGTTTGTTTATTTCCCTCTTTTAACGACCCATCCTTGATTTGTCACAATGGCTCGCACACATTTATGTTAAATGAATACATGCAACTTTGCCTAAATAAAACCTAACTTATGACAATATTTTCTCTGCAGTGAGAAATCCTGTACTGCCACTGCTTACAGTAAGGAAATCACCCCAATGATGTATTTACTTCCCTGTGTTATCTTAGTCTGGTTTGCTATTAAATTGATTTCTATACATTGCAGGTCAGCTTTGTGGATCTTATTTTAGCATGTTGCTGTCCACCCAGTGACCCAATTCATGTGTCGGGTGGTGATCTCCATTTCTCTTCTGCTAAGATTTGTGATCAATATATTATCAGTGTGTAAACCACACATGTCTTTGTGCAATGGCTCTGCATTAATTTTGTTTTGAGATCTGCTTGTGTATTCCTGAAAGGAGTCAACAACTCAGAGTTAATGTAACACATCAGAGATGGCATATCACCTTGAATAAGGGAGGTTCTAAGACTGGATTACAAATATACAAAATATTTAAACCACCTCTCTAATGCCTAATTTTGTTCTTGAAAACAAATACTGTAATATATCTTTAGAATTTTGGAATTAAAATTATATTATAAAGGTTAACTTAGTCCATCAAAGGTGAAAGTTTGGAGGAGACTGAAACAACTCTGGAAGATTTATGACATATTCCCTAAGTTTTCTTTCTGTTTAGATATTTCTGTTTGAGAAAATTTCTCCCCTCCAATAAATGTATAAGACATTTTTAAATCTTTGTTCAATGTTCCTCATATGGAGGAAAGTTTAAATGTAGCTGTGCTGAAAAAATTGTATACCCATATGCAAATAAATAAATGTAGACACAGACCTTAATCACAATTAACTCAAAATGTGTCATATGCCTAAATATAAAATGCAACACAATAAAACTTCTAGAAGAGAACATAGGAAAAATCCGTGTGACCTTGGGTTTGGTGATGAGTTTTTGTTTACAGCACCAAAGGCAAATTAAATAAAATAAATTAATTAATTAAAAATTGGCAAAAGATCTGAACAGAAACCTCACCATAGAAGACACACAGGTATCAAACAAGCCTATGAAAAGATAAACAACATAATTTATTTTTTTAAAATGAAAATTAAAGCAACAATAAGAAATGACACACCTATCAGAATGGCTAATGACCAAAAAACTTGACAATATCAACGGGAAAGGATGCAGAGCAACAGGAATGTTACCTCAGTCCTGGTGAGAATTCAAAGCAGTACAGCCACTTTCAATGACATTTTGACAGTTTATTACAAAGCTAAGCAAAGCCTTACCACGTGATGCAGCAATCGTGCTTTTTGGTATTCACCAAACTGATTTGAAAACTCATGTCCACATAGAAACTTACACATAGATGTTTATTGCAAGCTTATTTATAATCAACATAACCAAGATGCTCTTCAGTAGGTGAATGGATAATCAAACTATGGTAAATCCATATAATAGGATACTATTCAGTGATAAAAAGGGAAAGAGCTATCAAACCATGCTAAGATGTAGATCAATAGTAAATGCTATTGCTAACTGAAAGAACCAATCTTAGAAGGTGGTGTATGGTATGATTCCAACTATATTATATTCTGTAATATGCAAAACAATGGAAATGGTAAGCTGATTGATGGTTGCCTGGGGTTTTGGTGAGGACGAGGGGAGGGTTCTATAGGTAAAGTGTAAAAGATTATTTTCATGCAGTGAAACAATTCTGTGTGATACTATAGTGGTGGATACATGTCAGTACACATTCATCAAAGCATGTAGAAATTTACAGCACAAAGAGTGAACTTTACTGCATGAAAATTTTTTTAATTAGGACATTTGGGAATCAAAGAATAAAATCCAAAATATGACAAAATTATTTGATTGTATTAGAAATGAAATAATCTTACTAAAATTAGGGAGAGAAAGGTGCTGACCTAAGCAACACTGGAAATAACTGGACTCTGTTATTTGTTCTAAAGGCAAAATAAACTGGACATAAGCACCAAACTATGTGATAAAGTTGCTTCCTATGGGCATATGGGCTATAATTTCTGAAACCACTCTACATGTACAATTAAGGAAAAGGATGACAAATTTTGGGAACTAGATGTTTCTGTTGGAGTGAGAGGTTAGAAACAAGAAAGGGGAGAAAACTGGTATGATCTATGTAATGGGTTAGAGATGGAGTCATTCATATGAACTCATGTTTAATTTAATGTTAATTTAATTTAATGTTTAATTTAGATTATTACATGTGGAAATTCACATGCACAAACACACACACAGTTATTTGCTCTTTCAGCTGAGGTCTAGAACTGGTGACAGCTCAGTAACAATGAACATGCCTATCTCATAGGTTTTGAATTCTGATAACATTCTCTAATAGAAGGAAGCAGAGTCAATCCTTGGAGAAATGGCCTAACATATGGATGGGACAGGGAATACTAGAGCAGATGAGCCTGGACCATCTTTCAGTACTACGAAGTAAAGAAAGTGCTCAAAACACCCCTCAATGATGGAAGTCTGTGGAAGGAACATAGGAACCAACTGAAAAAATTCTCAATGAACAACAAATGGAAAAATTTTAGCAGTAAAATAGCATTTGATTATAATCTAAAGTACAAAACAAATATACATGGTTTCATATAAATAAATGAATGAATGCATAAATAGATGGGGAGGAATAAACAAAGCCCATGTACGGAAAAATTACAAATGATTTGTACTCTACCCTCAAGGAGGGCACTCCATAAGAGTATGACATCCTTTCAAAGAGTGTAGTAAGGAAAGATGAAAAATAAAATAATTTTACAGTGGAAACTTGACAAACATCCCTTCATCCAGGTGATCAAGGTTAACGTCAATAGTGATAAGTCATATTAGGAGTATGTAATGATATAATGTGCTGAGATTCACAATTTGCCTTGGTGGTCTTCCCTGCCAAAACCCATAACCCCAGTCTACTCATGAGAAAAACATCAGCCAAATTCCAGATGATGGATATTTCACAAAATACCTAACCAGATCACCTGAAAATTGTCAAGGTTATCATAAGCAAGGAAAGTTTGAGAAACAGTCACAGCCAAGAGGAGTACAAAGAGACCTGACTACTAAAGGTAATGAGATATCCTAGATGGGAGCCTGGAACAGAAGAAGGACATTATATAATAACCAATGGAATCTGAATACAGTATGAATTTTATTTAATAACAATGTATCAATATTGGTTCATTAATTGTGACAACTATACCGTGCTATTGTAAGATGTTCATAGTAAGGGAAATTGAGTGTGGGATATTTGGGAACTCTGTACTATCTTCCCAATTTCTGTAAATCAAACGCAATTCTAAAATAAAAAGCTTATTTTAAAAATGTAATGAGGAATTGGCTTCAAGTACAAAACTGTCTTCCTTAAAAGAGTAACATCTCCAATTCTATCTTCCTTGGCACTTGTAACTCTTCAGAGCATTTTACACCCACTACTAACTTTCAGTACCTACTACTCACATTTGCCAAATGCTGAATGGCTTGAACTGTTATATAGGAACCAGCCACCTCTTTACTCCTGGCTGCCACAATATACAAACATTGGCCAAAGAAAAAGGGCAAGGGAGAGAAATCTGAACATGAGAGAGATAGAAAACAAGAAATGTAAGCACATTTACACTGGAAATGCCGGAGCTACCAGTAACGACTTCATGTAATGCGGACTGGCCCTCAGCCATTGGTCGGATATTTCTGCCTAAAGACGATGTTTCTGGAAATAAAGGGTGTACATCTCATAAATCCACTGTTATATGTCTCAGAAGAGTTCATAAAAGACACTTGGAATTCTTTTGGAAAATGTAGTTTTCAGTTAGCCATTAATCAATCAATGTAGTAAAAAAAAAGAAGTGGCATTTGCTTCCTTGGAGGTTAATCAGACACTAAGACAAGTATTTTTGAATGTGGGTAGTGTAAAGCCAACTAGACCAGTGTGCGCCATCAATATATCTCAACTCAAAATTGTCATCAATTATTCACGAATTCTAAGCCAGCTAAGCAGTTATGCTAAGTTATAGATACTTTCAAAATTTTCCACTTATTAACAAGCAGTGTCAAATTTGACAGCAGGTGTTTACTGCAGCTACTGAAGATACTATTTAGAAGTGAGTCACCTAAAGTTTCTTATTATAGACACCATGTGATCTCTTCCCAGTTTTTGCAGAGAAAAAACAGTGCATCCTGTGATTACTATTTATTTTTGTATCTAACTGACCCCATACACTCAATGGTAATAGTATTTTACAATCAGAAATGTTGTAAACAGAATAAGGCATTTCTATTAAAAGCTATATTTCAGACTATGCTTTGTTACTCTTGCTGTAAGAGTGCTCATTTTTCTTGTAATATTCCAACAGAAACCCTGAGGATTGAAAGCAAAAAGACGGTTTTACAGTAAGGCTCTAATAACCATATATGCAAATATTTAGCTTGAATTTGATACTTTCTTTGATTCCCAGGGATATCTATTAACAGACTTTATATATCACTCATATATTTTAAATGTTCTTGTATTTGTTCAATATTAAGAAAAAGTATTTCACTTTTTTTTAATTGGAGTGCCTATCATGTTCTGAACACTGTATCTTAATAAGGAAATATTTTACTGCTTCATAATGCCATTAAAGGCAAAGTTCTTTCTGCCCTTCTGTTCTGATGTCCTGTTGGCTTATGTCCTCATGGGCACAAAATGGCTACTGCATCTCCATTCATCACATTCATATTCTTGACAAGGAGGAGAGAACAGTCAAGTGGAAAAGGACTTTTGCCTCTTGAGGCTTTGTCCTCTTATACAGAAAGGAAACACTTCCTAGCAGTCTTAGTCTCCCATCTCATAAATCAGAGCATTGGAACCTGCCCACTCTTAAACCAATCAGTAGTCAAGGACAATAAGATTATTTTATCATGATTTGACAAGCCAGTATTTGGCATCTGGGCTAGGGTAGGAACCTACCCTTACGGAGATTATGAAGTCTTGCTTGCCTCAGGAAAAAAATCAGAGTTCTTATTGGTGGAAATAAGGGTATAAGGAAATAAGAAAACACTGGCTGTTTTTTAAGCTGCAAAAACAAAAAAACAAAAACCAAGATCTGCCACTCAGTCCTAGGTGCTTGTGGGAGAGAACTGGTTTCTGTATGTGCAAGTCCTTCCAGTTCTACCTTGATATCTTGAGGTCTAATTATGGGACCTCAGCAGAGCTAAGCTAAGGAAGGAGAGTGACTTGGATGCCTCTCTCCTCCCCTCTCATTACAGCAGGAAAGTATATCCCAAAGCAGCTGAAAATGGATATGGTGATGATGGTGCAAATAACAACAGCAGCAGTAATAATAATGACAGCAACTCACTTATGTATGATACTTTGCCTGATATACAAAATCGCATTTTAATTTCACAGCCACCCTGTGAGACAGGTGTTGTCAGCATTATATACATTTTACAGAAGAGAGAACAGACTCAGAGAGGCTTATTAACTCGTTCAAGATCACTGGGTTAGGGGCTCCCCAAACTACCTGAACTCTGATGATTTACTAAGAGGACTTACAGGAGTCAGCATATACGTGTGCTCATGGTTGTGAATTATTACAGCAAAAGGACAAGCAAAATCAGCACGGGAAAATGAGCCAGGAGCAAATGTGGAGGAGACTAGATACAAGTTTCCAAGGGTCTTCTCCTGGTAAAGTCACACAGAATGAGTTCAATTCTCTCAGCAGCAAATTGTAGCAACAGGCATGAAATGTTGTTTTCCAGGAAGTCCATTAGAGATTCAATACCTAGGAGTTTTATCAAGAGCTACTCATGTAAGCACCCTCTGTCTAGCATATAATAAAATTCCAGATTCCCTGAAAGCAAGCAGGAATTCAGCAAAAATCACATTGTTTGTCAAAACAATTTAGGCAAAGGGAACTATTATTATCAGTGGTAGGAACCCTCCCAAAATCCAAGTTCCCATATATCAGCCAAAGGCCAACATTTCAAGCAGGTCTTTATAATTATAGCAGTCATAGGCCTGCTGTTAACTCTTTTTTTGCACAATCTACTATCTAGAGTGTACTAAAGTTTGCACTTGAACCTGGGTCTTCTGATTCCATATTTCATTATCTCCCTTTTGTTTTTGAGTATAGCAAAGGGAATTTATGACATTAAAAATAAAAGGAGTAGCCGGGCTCGGTGGCTCAGCCTGTAATCCCGTGCCTTTGGGAGGCTGAGGTGAGTGGATTGCCTGAGCCCGCGGGTTTGAGACCCACCTGGGCAGCGAGACCTCATCTCTACAATAAATCAAAAAAAAAAAAATCAACTGGGCGTGGTAGCGCATGCCTGTAATTCTGGCTACTTGGAAGGCTGAGGCGGAAGGATCGCCAGAGCCCAGCAGGCAAGGCTGCGGTGGCCGGGAGCGGCCACTGCACTCCAGTCTGGGCGACAGAGTGAGACTCCAACTCAAAAAAAAAAAAACAAAAATAAAAGGAGTAGATTTGGGGTATCTGTATTAATTTAGGACTATGAGAAAATAAGGGTCGCAGAGTTTATGTATTTTGCCCAAAAATCACAAGTGAAAATATGAGTATAACCTTTACATATTGGGAAGCACACAAAGGGTTTAATACTTTTACCATAATTTTTGATACCTGCAAATAAATGCATTTCAAAGAACAAGAGAAATAAAGTGAAATAAGATTTTAAATTAAAAAAAGCATTACAGATGAACTTAAAGCTATAATGTTCAATGATCTGTGTAGAAACAAAAGATAAAAACAAAAATAATTATCAAATAAAAATAAAGTGATAAACATTGCTTTCAATTTTATTTATGTAAATTTTTTTAGTACATGACTAGTGAATTCTATTTGGTGAATCATTTTTAAGATCAATATATGAAATGCACCATGATTACTTAAGTTAGCATATAAGTCCATACCCTAGGAGAAACAGAGGTACCTCCAAATATCAGTTATGGCATTAACTGATTATACCAAGTGATACAAATTTTCCCTAAATGAAGCTTGTGACATATCTATCATTGTCATTGCAAGAAATTATAACAAAGCTTGGGCATGCAAGATGTTGAACATTTATTTATTCATATTCTTTGCTTGCTGCTTTTTCCTTGGGGAAAACTAACAGCTGAAATGTAGCCATTGTGCAGAATATATAATAGGGAAAACAAGCACTTAACAGGGTAGCTGTTCCAACTTTGCCAGCCCACTCTTAAAGCAGGAAGTGCTGACTAGAAGAGGAGCTAGCACTCTGTTTATGGTTCTAAATCCTGAAACACCAAAGTAATTATTTGTAAATTAAATACCTAAGAGCAGGAGACATAAAACTCCCTATTACATTTAGATATTATTAAATCATTCCAATTTTCTGCAATATGTGGAAGAATATTTGATTCACTGGTGGTGGTCCAGTAATAGCAAAAGATGAACTCCTGGTTGGAACTGTATTCTTCCATAAACTACTCTTTGTCTCTCTCTGTCTCTCACTCTCTCTGTCTCTCTCTCTCTCTCTCTTTCACACACACACACACACACACACACACACACACACACACACAAACAACAAAAACTATTTTGTTTCACTCTTATAGCAAAACATTTCAAAAGAGAGATGATCATTCTCTCTAAAGGAAGGATACATCAGATGTGGACATTAACCAAAATAAAATGTTGATAGTAAACTCAACTACTGAATTCTTCTATGGAGATCCATCTCAGGCATCATACAGCTGTGGTTGACTTATATTTCACAAGATTGATAAAGAGCAAAAGTAGATGGCCTTACTAACCAAAGAACCAGAAAAATGTTAGTTCCCTGTTGCTTGACTTTTCTAACTCCCACAAATCTCCAAGATTGATAGATATACCTTTGAGTGGGAAAGGGGAGGTCTACCACATGGAACTCTCAGGAAAGGAAGTAAATTCTTGTATAACTTTAGAGATAACCACTGCTATATTGATTACTCTTGTCCTACTATCACCAGTATAAACAGTGAAGTACTCAATTTGCAAAGAAACCAAATTAAAATTGTATAGCCTCATCAAATTGGTCCTTGCCTAAAAAACACAGGGTCTACTTACTTTTTTTCTTTCCTGTAATTTAACATGCAGTTTTTAAGAGACTCAAAGAAGTTGCTCACAACCTTCATGCTAAAACCACAACGTATATTACTGAATCAAATTGCAAGATTGAGAGATGTCCAAGCTCGCATATTTTTCTGGGTTCTGAATGCAATTTTGTACAGAGGTTCTTTAAAATATAAATTTGATCTTGAGTGGAAGTCTATTCATTTAGAATTGGGTTCTCTTTTCGGAAAAACTTCTAGTCTTGCCAGTGATGCCAATTCCTAACTTTAACCTGAAACTGTTACTGTGCTAGCAGAGTGCCTAGACTATAATACCCTCTAGCCATTGAATTCATTTTTGTTTTCCAAGATAGAGCCCTTGGGTTTCATATTTCTATAACAGTATAATGAGAACAATCAATTTGTGATTAATAACATATTTCAATACAATACTTTGATGAGTCTGAAAGCTGGGATCTCTATTTTTAAGAAACCATAAGCCCCTTTGCCCTTTGCTAAGGCCATAATAAAACTGGTTTATAATTGGCAAAGTGAATTTAACTTCTGTACGTCACAAGCATGGTTTAAACCCAGGTTATAGACTAAAAATCACCCAGACAGGAATAGGCACAAATTCAAGATACCTCCAGAATATCAATGCCACTCATGATTATAGCACAGGACAGATCTCAGTGGTTAAGTAAATAGGATGTTTTTATTTTAAAGCAACTACTTTGGTTATTCAACCTCAGAATGCTCAATTCTAACTGAGCTCTTTTTTTCTTAGCAATGTTGTCTATGATGGGGGAGGGGGGCCAACTCCAACAGCAGGAGGTGATCAGCACGAGAATGAGCAAAGATTCATCTGTATTTACAGCTGCTTCCCATCGCTCACATTACCGCCTGAGCTCTGCTTTCTGTGAGATCAATTGCAGCATTAGATTCTCATAGGAGGGCGAACCCTATTGCGAACTGTGCATGCGAGGGATCTAGGTTGCACATTCCTTATGAGAATTTAATGCCTGATGATCTGAGGTGGAGCTGAGGCAGTGAAGCTAGTGCTGGGGAGTGGCTGTAAATACAGATTGACATTAGCAGTGAGGTTTGACTGCACAGAGACCATAATAAATCAATTACTTGCAGACTCATATCAAAATAATAATTTCACAATTTTATGATAATTATTATTTCATTATATATTGCAATGTAATAATAATAAAAATAAAGTGCACAATAAATGTAATACAACTGAATCATCCCTGAAACCATCCCTGCCTCTGGCTTGTGGAAAAACTTACTTTCACAAAATCAGTACCTGATGTCAAAAATGTTGGGAACTGTTGGTTTATGGTATTAAGGAAAAAAATACTTAAAATTTTTATGAAAACCTTTAAAAACTATGATTGTATGCTAATTAACTTTAAAGGAAGAAAAGCCTGAGCACATATATTTTGGTCTGCTTACCACAACCAACACCCCAATAAATACAAAATGATGGAATCCAGGAGCTAGACACATAGTGTATGTAGTATATATACAATATTGTGAGGAAAACATCCATGGCTCTCAGGGGATTTGCAGTCTGATTGGAGGGGAGACATACCCAGAAGGTGAGAAAGCAGCAGTCATTGGTTGTTCGTGTGTTCATCACTGTGTCACATGTGCTACTTATCTTAAGAATGCCTTTTAT
Organism: Cephalopachus bancanus; assembly: GCA_027257055.1. Classification (NCBI taxonomy): domain Eukaryota; kingdom Metazoa; phylum Chordata; class Mammalia; order Primates; family Tarsiidae; genus Cephalopachus; species Cephalopachus bancanus. The sequence continues at coordinate 1,047,218 of JAPVLO010000214.1, read as the reverse complement.
ACCCATACAACATATGAAGGAACTGTGGTTTTGGGGTGTGTGTGTGTGTGTGTGTGTGTGTGTGTGTGTGTGTGTGTGTGTGTGTGTATTTCTACCTAAAGTGGGTGACTTATGAGTGAGATACCGAGATGAGTTTCCAGGTCCTCCTGGTACCAAATCAATTTTTCCCCAATTTATTACACTGGCTTTCATGTACCAAAAAGAAAAGAAAAGAAAAAGTCACAAGGAGGAAGACAATCAAGGGCCAAAGAAAGAATAGACACCGATTCTGACCAAATTTTCAGAAGGAAGAAAGATTTCAGTGGGATAGAAGGCACTGCAGTTTCTTCATCAAATAAATGTGAGAGAATGCCAGCTGGCTAGAAGGGCTACCAAAAATTTTAAATTAGAAAATGTTTTAAATACTTTGTATGCTCTCTAATACATAAAATATGCTTAGTGTTAGTTACTTATTTTTGTTGGTGTGTTTGTTGTCACTCTCAAAGAAATATAGGAGTTGAGGTAAGCTAAAGAGATGGTTTAGAATAGTAGTTAAGGTTTAAACATAGCCTGGATCTCTGTTCTGTGTTAGGGTAGTTCTGGGCAAGTTTTTCAACTCACACCTTCTTCATCTATAAAAACAGGAGAATAATATTTAGCTTGCAGAGTTGTTGTGAGTGTAGAACAAAATAGGGCTTAACAAAGTGCCAAATAAACAATTAAGCATTCAGTAAATAGAAGCACATATTTATAAGTTATTGTAATATTGAAAAGTGGGAAGAATTTTGCCAGGTAGCTGAAAAAGAAACATTGTTCTGTAGGTCACAGGTGTCCAATTTTCTCATTGACAATCTTACCAGTGAAACATAATCTTGAAATTCTGTCTCCAATATTCATATTTTTAATATATATTTCTAGCATGGGCTATTATCTCAAGGCATTCTATTCCGAAGTAGTGGTGTCATCACTAATAATGATGACTATATAAATTTATATTTTAAATTGTCTCCTTGATAGTTTTGATTATTTTGGCTGATTCACGTCAAATATGATTAGGTTGTTTTTTATGCCTTATAGTGGAGGCTGGTGAAGAACTCATTCCCTGAATAGCAGAAGGCTGCTTGCATAACTATATTATCTTCAGCTGTGGTTTCTTAACAGGAATTTCTTCAAGCCACTTTTGAAAGTAAGTTTAGGAAAAAAACTAAATTATGTAATCTGTAAATCCACTTAGCAGGCACAGGTAAACTTCAATATGTCAAAATATTCTGAAAGTAATTGAACAAATGAGGATGCTTTGCCAATTGACTTTCAGTGAAGATTTCTCACTTTGTGGATTATGTGACTATCAGATAAATGACTTAAGTGAGAAAGTCAAGGCTGTGGTGACCATGAGCATGCCACTGCACTCCAGCAGCCTGGGTGACAGAGTGAGACTCCAACTAAAATAAAAATAAAAATAAAATATAAAAAGAATGAAATAAAATAAAAACCTAGATGTTTTCCATCTCTCCCCAGCTGTACTGTATGAAAGTGATGTTTTCTTGTATAGTATCAGGATGACTATTGCAGTTCCAAACAGAACATATAGCTGTGACAATATCCAGTGAAGAAAACAATGGAAATTTCCATTTATAAGTATTTTTCTGATTACACATATTTTTATGATTCAGGTATTTAGAAGATTTTTATTGCTCATATTTACTTATTTTTAAAATTTAATTTGTAAAGGGAGAATACTCTCCGTAAAAGTTACCCTCCCATCTCATTGGCAGAATTGGGTCACATGTCTCCTCTCTAGGTGCAAAGGAAGATGGGAATTAAGTATATGGCATTTTGGCCTCCAATGTGGGAAACAGGCCCTGTCCGTAAGGATGAAAAGGTGAAGAAAGGCTATTAGGCAATATTGGAAGCAAGGGATTAATGGATTACAGCCTCAGTAGCAAAAGTAAAAGAAATACTAAAAAGGTAGAACATAGAGGGGTTTGTGACCAACTAGGGCAGACTGAGTAAGAATGACAGAAGAATGAAAAAAACCTTCAAGTTTTTCAAGCTGAGTGGTCAAGGAAAGGTAATAAATTGATAAAATACAGAATGCAGAAGGCCCTCAATATCTGAGAATGTTATTACTCATATAACATCAGCTAACATTTGTGAAGAACTTACCTGGTGCCAGACACTGCTAAGTGCCCCATTGCTTCATTTAGTTTTCATCCTAATACTACTAATGATCTATTTTAAGCAATTTCATCTAAGAGAGCATATGAGTTAAGTTTGAGGACACTGGATCTGGAATAACACCTGGACATCCACAAGAAAAGTGAACAGGAACTGTAGCTTATAGCCAGGATGAGGATGAAGGGAGGTATCCTGGAATAATTCAGAAGGGGCTTAATCTAGGAAGGGCCTACTGATCTAGAACACAAGGAAGGAAGGAAATAAACAGAATTCTTTCAACATCATGAATTCTGCAAAAGTCGGTCTGTTTATGTGATAATTCTAGCGAAGGGAAAACGAAACATAAATCTGAAGTAAGGAGCTTTTGGTAATAGTACTTGTATCCCCAAACACATCTTTTTCTATCCATACATACATGAATTCTGCATGTTTTGAGTTAAAGGAATGCATCCTAAAATGTCTGCTCAGCTGATCTAAATTCCTGTGTCCTCTGCTTGGAATATTTGGACAATGAAAGAGAAAGCAACACTCTGAAAAAATTCACATTTATCTACACAATGGCGGTTTCCATTTCTAGATCATTCATCAGATCTATCAACACTGAATTTACAAATGCCACACTTCCCTTTGTCTGCACATAAGGTGGTAGCATAGTAATTTAATTGTGAAGTTACTGTACCAAATCTCATGAGATTTTTCCAAAATCTTACACTAATGCCATTTTGTTCCATTAACTTTTATAATCTCCTGGCACTTGATAAATTCTGAATTGTGCCATTATCTGAATATGACAGTCTTCTGTGAATAGAAGCAAATGGAACTTTATTTCTCTAACACTTCACTAATAGTGTAGATAAAGGGCAGGGGTGCAAATTATCTGACAATTTTTAGAAATAAAAACAGCCATGCTTTATTCTACCATGAATGTAAACATGCAGCTTAGAAAAGCTTAAATAGATTAATTATATATTTTAGCACGGTTAGAATGCAATTCTCTGGTAAGATTTGTGTATGTAGACTTTGTTGTTTTATTTTCATCAATAGTACCTTGAATGTTTTACCTTATCTAGGCTAAAGTATGGTGAGGTGTCGAGAGCTATGTGGAATGCTTAAGTCTAAAATAGATTGAATAAATTGGGTTTGTGGGGGTGGTAGAATCTAAGGTCTGATATCAGGTGGCCCCAAGTCTTGTTCTGATAAGAAGGAAACAGAAAACACATATTTCTCCCCTTAGAGTCCCAGGATGTGATAAGCTAGACTTAAGCTTCAGGCACACACCAGTGTTAGATCATCCCCTAGTGCCAATTACTTCACGAGACGAATTTTTGACTGGACCAGGTAGGAGGATTGACATCGGCAGGAAATCAGGCACTGGACAGAAAAAGTGTAGAAGAGTGATGGAAATAAACATAATGCTACAGAAGCTATTTCTGAAAAGTAGGATGAGATTCACTGTGCACATTTAAATAATCTTCAGAGCTCATGCTTTGAAGGATTCCTGTTTTGTCTAAAAGAAGCTTTTATTTGAGGCTCTTAATTTTCTCAAGTTTCATATCACCATAGGATAGTTATGCATATTTTTATCAACAGAAATAAAGTGAAACTAATGAAACTATGTAAAGTTTTAACTCACTCTAATTTAAAAGTGATTGTGTTCTGCTTTCACTTGTAAGTGTATGAAATCATATTTAATGAATTGCCTGTCAGTTATTTTCATTCACTTCAATCATTCATATTCTATACAACAAATGTCTTTTTATAGGATTTTGCACACACATTCAAATGATTTTTCTAGATTCTATTTGGATGTTAAGATGTGAGACAATTACTGCACTGAATTAACCACTCACTCTATTTTACTATTATCTTTGTATTTAATTAAAACTCCAGGTCTCTTCCCCCTTATAGTTGACCTATTTACTTTTAAACCAACAATGCTAACTCAAATAGCATAATATTACAGTACATAATTATCAAGTATAGTATATAAACAACAATTATTAGGTTGGTATGAAAACACCAAAAGAATGATTGAATTAGCAAGGAAGCAAACACTGTAGGACAGAAAAACAACAAATAGTGTGGTTTTTTCTTCTTCAATTATTTTCTGGTAATCTCTGTTACCTATAAAAGACCTCAGGAAACCTAAAGTTGCATTAAAAGGTATTCTATAAAGACAAATATAGATACACAATAAGGATAAAAGATAACTTGTCTGAATATGCTATTTAATGTTAGTAGTTCATTTAATTTTGCATATACATCAGATTACTAATATGTTCTCAAAGTGTTATAGCTAATTATAGAAAAAAATATGTGGAGTTTGAAAGATTAAGCTCAACTATAAGCCATCAAGATTTTTAAACATGAAATAAAATATATACAGATATTAATATTATTGCCTTTTTAAAATCATTTTTGAAGTTTCTCTTAAAGTTTATATATTTGTCTTGAATTAGGCTTGTGATCAGTTAATATTAGAAAATTTATGTACTTAGAGATTATTCTCTATTTTGAGACAAAGTTAATAGTACATTTTTACATTGGAATCAAATTTTATAGCTATCTTTTTGCATAGACTTAGGTTATTTTCCTTCCTTTAACCTTTAAACATCTGGTAATTTTTTTGCATGTAAAATTATTGCAGGTCTATGAATACTTCATGGGTATATGGAGTATTTTTCTGATAATTTACCAAATACAAAGATGAAAGTCTTCCACCAAAATATTTCTGATTATTCAATTAGAAAGCTTTATTTTCCTAAAGTTTTGAGAAACATCAAGTAAGCAAGTCAGAGAGAAAATGATCTTATTCAGTCCTCTAAAATTTTTGTAAAAAGAAAAAATATTAACATTCTATTATGTGATTTTCTTTAATCCCATATAATGTGTCTACAAATGAATTTTATGAGATATGCTAAACTTGTATTACCGTTTTTCTCTGATTGACGATGTTTTCTAGTTTCTCCAGCATATTTTAATCACTTGAAAATTTTCTGTTAAAACAGAAAAAATTTTGTGTGGAAGTTACATTCTCAATAGTATAAGCCCCTGAATTTTTCCTATGATACAATGCATTTTACAATAATCTTGTACAAATTCTTATAATTCAGTATGCAGGATTGAGTTGCTGCTAATTGATTAATGTAGCCAGACATAAATTGAGTTATAAACCCCTCTTACAGTACTCTCCAATTCAAAAGTGTCTAGAAAAATTGAGTGAATAACAGTACAACAGCTTAACCATTAACTGTTTCACAGTATGTTAGTGTTCTGAATGAAAAAATAATGAAGGCAAATGTTAACAGAGTTTTTAAAAATCTAAGAATTTGTTTTAAAATATATGATTAATTATTTACTTTTGCTGGGCTCAGTGGCTCACTCCTGTAATCCCAACACTTTGGATGGCTGAGACTGGAGGACTGCTTGAGCCCAGGAGTTTGAGAGCAGCCTAAGCAACCTAGTAAAACCTTGTCCCTACAAAAATAGAAAGATTAGCTATGTGTGGTGGTACATGCCTATAGTCCCAGCTACAGAGAAAACTGAGGCAGAAGGATTGCCTGAGTCCAGGAGGTTGAAGCTGTGGTGAGCTGTGATCATGCCACTGCATTCCAGCCTGGGTGACACAGTGAGAACCCAACTCAAAAAAAAAAAAAAATCCTTAACTTTTACTCAGAAAGTTTCTACTGCCACACTTGAGTTCTATTTTTTGCGGGGGGGGTTTCTTGTTTTTGTTTTTTACTTTAATTCTACATACTCCAGAATGTTTAGTGCTACTCTTGTTTTAATGTGATGAATGATCATGATTGAATATATGGGGTAATTAATGATCTTTTGTACTATATTGCTGGGTATAGAATTTATGGTTGATCTTTTCTTTCAATATTTAAAAGAGTTGTACCACTCTCTTCCATCTTGTATTATTTCTGATGAGATAATTGTTATCTGATGTTATTTATCTTTTTCCCCCATTTGTAATGTGTCATTTTCTTTTCAGCTACTTTTAAGATTTTTCTCTTTAGCACAAGTTTTAAGTAATTTAATATATTTTGGTGTAATTTTCTTTCTGTTTATTTTCCTTGCGGTTCATTGGATATCAGTTTGTGGGTTTATAATTTCCATATAATTTGGAAAAAAATTCAGCCATTATTTCTGAAAATATACATATTTTTTGTCTCCTTACTCCATCTCTTTCTGGGTTTCAATTACACAGATATTAGACTGTTGTAAAGTTTCTTCTCAGCTCACTGATGCCTGATGCTTCTTTTTTAGTCATTTAAAAAATTTGGGTTATATTTTGGATAGTGTATGTTGCTAGGTCTTCAGGGTCACTGAAAGTCTATCGCTAGGTCTTTTCTTCTGCAATTTTTTTTTTTTTTTGAGTTGGAGTCTCACTCTGTCGCCCAGACTGGAGTGCAGTGGTCGCTCCCGGCCACCGCAGCCTCGACCTGCTGGGCTCCGGCGATCCTTCCGCCTCAGCCTTCCAAGTAATTCCAAGCTGGAATTACAGGCATGTGCTACCACGCCCGGCTGATTTTTTGATTTATTGTAGAGATGAGGTCTCGCTGCCCAGGCGGGTCTCGAACCTGCGGGCTCAGGCAATCCATTCATCTCAGCCTCCCAAAAGCGTGGGATTACAGGCTGAGCCACCGAGCCCGGCTCTTCTGCAATATTTAATCTGCTCTTAATCCAATTCAGTGTATTGTTGCATCTTAGAAATTGTATTTGCCATCTCTGATAATTGCATTTGTAATCCCATAACATATCAGATATATTAGGCCTATCCAGGTGGCAATGGTAGCCCGGTAGTTCAGACAAGATTTCCTTTACCTTTAACAGAGATGTGATTTCCAATCTGATATACCTACCAGTTTTCTTTAAATTGGTTCTTTTTTAGTGTAGTTTTAACAACTGTCTTTAGGTTCCACTAATTCTATTATCTATGTCATGTCAGGTCTATTTCTAATTATTGGGTTTTTTCCTACTTATTGCAGATTGTGTTTTCTAGCTTCTTTGTATATCTGGTAATTTTTTATTGAATGCCAGATATTTTCATTTTATGTTATTGAGTTCTGGAGGATTCTTTATTCTTTTAGATATTTGTTGCCTTTGTTCAGGAACAGTGTTAACTTCTTTGGAAAAATCTGGATTCTTTTATGGCATGTTTCTAAACCTTGTTCGACTGATTCAAAGGTGAATTTTCCCTTACTCCTAGGATGTTATCCTACTGAAGATTTACTTGCTGCTCAGTGTGTTAGGTCTTTTCGTTATGCCTGGTGGGAACACAAACTCTTCAAGGCCCTGTGTGAACTCTAAGTATTGTTCTTCCTGCTCCTTTCTGGCAGTCTTTCCTGGACCCTGCAGTTTCCTCATACGTATGCACTGATCCATATTTAGCTGAATACTTGATCTTTTGCTCTCCGTGAGGCTTCCTCCTTCTGGTACTTGGCCATGTGAATTCTCCCTGCCATGGCTTCCCTGAATTCTGAATTATGTCTTCTCAACTCCGGGAGACTGCTAGACGCTGTTTAGGTTTTCCTACCTTGTAAAATCTCTCCAGGCAGCAGACTGGAGCCATCATAGGGCTCATCTTGTTTTCCAACCTTAAGGGAACACAATCCTGCACTGCCTGTTGTTTAATGTCTGATTAATGTTGATTATATGGTTTTCTGGGTTTTTTTTCTTCATTTGTTTAAAGTGAGAAAGTAAATCTGGCTCTGTTTACTCTCTTATGTCTGGAAGCAGAAGTACCTTATAACATGCTTAATAGATATGAATGTTAGTATTATCTATTATCATCATGATTATTATTATCAAATAAGTACAATGATGGCTGAAAAGGGTGAAACAACTTTTATGAATGACTACCAGGCTACCATGGTCACCTGGATAGGCCTAGAGAGGCCTAACATAGCTGATAAATCCCTTTGACCTCCCTTCTAGATCGTACATATGAGGAAACTGCAGAGTCCATCATAACCGACATGTCCGTGGAATATACCCTATGAGATAATTAAATAACAAGAATAAAGGAAAGGTAACAGTATATGAGAGAAAAAAAATGTCCAAAATTGTAGAATGCACGAGGAAGAAAGCATGGAAAGACAAAAACTCTAGTAACAGTTCTTAGCCCTCCCAAGAGTCTGCTCAGAACATAAGGGACAGCCACTGCACTGAAATTCATACTTTGGTGCAATGGACTTCTGTGCTGTCAAGTCAAAATGAAAATTTTCCATCCCACAGATAGGAAAAGAAGATTGTAGAACAACAACAATAACCAGCAACACTTATGAAGTATTTACTGTATCCTATCAATTATTCCAAATGCTTAAAATTTAGTAATCATTTTATCTTACAATAACATAGTGAGATGGATACTATTATTAATCTTCATTTAATAGATGAGGAAACTGCAGCACAGAGTGGTTGAGTGACCTGTCCAAAGTTTTTAATAACTAATATGTAGATAGCTGGGTTGCAACTATATTTAGAATCTGTACCAATCTGCAAATGTTACACTCTGAGGGTATATAAGGAAGGCAGAAAGAGTGACAAATGAAGGAAGGAAGGAAGAAATGAAAGAAAGAAGGAAGGAGGGCAGGAGCGTGGAGAGCACTTTAAAAATGAGATTAAAATTTTCCAAAATTCAGTAATACTGTACAATTGCACCGATCCCAAGATCAGGCTGTAGCTGAAACCAAATCAATTTTACTAGGGTTTGGAGATTGGTACTATGAAAGCAAAAGTGAAGGATGATACAAAAGAAAGCTGTAACAATCAACTGAACTGTAAGTATATGAAGAAAAATAGTTGAATAGTAGGGATGGAATCTATATAGATCTAGAAGGGAGGTCAAAGGGATTGATCAGCTATGTTAGGCCTCTCTAGGCCTATCCAGGTGACCATGGTAGCCCGGTAGATTTCCTTTACTTTAACAGTGATGTGATTTACAATCTTATATACCTACCAGTTCTCTACAAGTTCTGACCTTCTGTTTTTATAAACATCTATTTAGAAAGAGTAAAGGTTGACGTCATGCAAGTGCAATGTTAACCACACATATTTTATTTCTTTGAAAGAGGGTGCTATGAGTAGAGAGACAAATAGAGAAAAAAGAAGAATTTGAAATGAGCAAATTGCAAAGGAAATAAATGTCTCAAAATTTCTCTCCATATAAGGGGACTACATTACTATTCTAATAAAATGTTTTAATATAGTTTTCTCTTTCACAGCATCAATTAGTTAGAGACTCTTTTAAGTTGATTATTTCCTCTTTTGAAATGTAAATGAATGCCTGAAAGTTGAGCCTTATCCCATCTTTCCGCATTCACTTTTGTCAGCTAATCAGATCCACACCTAGTTGAGACACACACAGACCACACAGGTGGTGACTGGAACGGAAAAGGCAATACATGGAACCCGACAGAGTACTTTCAGTGTGTCTCAGCAGAGAGGCAACTCATCTGGGGGCAAGTCAGTTCTTTACTATTCTGACTATTCCTTGAGTAAAAGGATGTTTAATGTCCCAGGCTCTTGTTCTCAATATACCAATAATATCCCCCAGTTCTTACGCAACCCAAAGCATTTTTTCTGAAAATCACGGTTTGTTTCACCAAGAGAAACCAAGTCAGCCAAAAATTAACCCTGTCTAGTTTACAATTTTCCCTGAGTTAGCACTGCAGCAACTAATATGCCACTGAAATGTCACATCTATATGTAGACACCAGAGTTAAGGTACAAATGAGTGTGCTGACTGCCCTAAGTCCAGTTATTCTCCATTTCACTCAAGACTAGGGTTCCAGCTCTCAATATCCAATGTCTTTTCTTCCCGATCTTATCACTGTTTTTCCACCCACATAATTCACCTTCCAACTCATCACAAGGAGAGAAAAGGAATGGTGAGAGGAGGAAAAACATCATTTCTATCACCTCTTGACCTTATCATGGTGTAATATACAGTGCCTTTCTTATGTCAGGTGCATTTTCTGCTACTGGCCTTTCTCGTGTGGTTCAAGAGCTTCTAAAAAGTGCTGGAATGAATTACACTGCACATCAGTGAGCATTGTTCGTCATTACATTCTTATTATCACATCCCCGGTTGAATTTAATTTTTGACTGGCTAAATGGGATTTTAAGTTACATTAACTCTCTACTTGGATAGCACTTAAGAATGATGAGAGTCCAATGTTAAATGACTGAGCTTATCAGAATGTATTCCAGAATTTCTCAAAATGTGTGTTTTGTAGACCACTACTTCCAGGGCTATGTTAACAGGTGCTGCCTATAAAATGATTCTATAGTCAAATAACTTTGGAGAAGACCGAACTGAGCAGATTACTTTAGTGCATAGCTTTATGGAGCCGTTACTCTGTGATTGTGTATTAAGATCTCAATGCAGGGGTGGAAGATAATTTCCCAAATATATTTGAACATGGAGTCAAATTTCCCACCTATGACTAAAACAATGAACAAGAAACAAAAGATTCTAGTCTTCATGCTGCTTAAGCTATGGTGATACAGACCTTCAGGGACGCTGATTTGGTTCCCAGACAGTGCATAACAATAACGGGCAGTAGGTGCTATTTACATAAACTGCAATGTTAATGGGGCACTCTATCAGTCAGGATTGAATCAGAGAAGCAGAACCACTAGGAGATAGATAGATAGATAGATAGATAGATAGATAGATACATAGATACATAGATAGATAGATAATAGATAGATATTAAGGGATCTGTTACAGAGATTAGGAGATTAGGACTTACACAATTTTGGATCCGGTTGGTTAAATAGTCTGTGTACAGATGTCATCTTTGTTTCATCTCTGGAGCCTCAAGCTGGCAGAGAAGGTGGCCAGGAAGGGAAGAATGCATGTTAAGTAAAGGGTGGCATGAACAAGCTAGAACCCACGAGCGTGAGCCAGAACCCCTGAGTTTGAACTGGCACCTGCGTCAGTTCTCCCTGCTTCCTTCCCTGATGAAGTGAGTGTCCTGCATGAGAAACTAGTACCCTTTGTCATAGAGCTAACCACATGACTAGCCAAAGAGATGGAGAAGGTGAAGGATGATCAGGGGAAAGATGAACAGTTGCAGATTTGCTGTTGCCTCACACCAGCAGATGAGTCAGCAGATAAGGAACAATATGGAGGAACTGCAAAAGTGATTGCCCCAACCTTCCAAGTGTCACAAAACAACATAGCTGCTGCTACACTTGTTTTACAAATTGCCCTGGAGAATATCTTTTGTAGCCCTCCCTAACTGGAAACTCGTAGGAAAGAAATTCTGGGAAACAGAGTTCAATCTAGCCAACTTGCCACATTGCAAAGCCACCTCACCCACCCTGGAGTTCTGCAGTGTGCAGTCTACCCAGCCACACATACCAGCTTGAAGACATAAATCAGGCAGGAGCTGCAACCTTCCCACTAGGTAAGGTCTAAGAGAAGGTACATGGTGATACAAGAGATCATCCTAGTGAGACCATGCTTATTCAGAGCAGTTGACAATTTGGAGAAACGAGTTGGCAATGTAGAAAATTTTCCTTTTAATGGTGTTAATTTAGGATCCTTAAGGCCTGCATGGAAGTTCCAATCCTGCCACTTAATATGAAATGAACACATTCATTTCACCTTTCACAATGACAAAAAATCTTGGATTAATCTTATCTTTTTCTTAACTTCAAACAAGATTTATGAGAGAAAGGACAGCTTTTCTTTTTTTTCTTCTTATGTCTTATGCATCTTAAAGGAGATTCACAATTCAAGAAAAAGAGCTTTGTACTTTTTATTTATCAGAGAAGCAAAGAAATGCCATTTTAAATCTAATTTATGGAGGGAAAAATTTTCCCTTTTATCATCTCCACTTATCCCTTTCCCATATTTAACCATTGTTGCGACTTTTTAAAAATCTTTGCTAACTAAAATTTTCTCATGGCTTCTCCAGAAATCTCATTTTCCCATTAGAATTTGTATAACACTAACAATTGTGTATTCTTAGATTATTGTGGCATTACCTATGTAGGTCCGGTGTGGTTTTAACTTTATTAATTTCATAATTTAGGGACATACTGATATTCTTTTCTAATTAGTCTCTACGGCTCTTCAAAGAATTATTTTATCTCAGATAACATCAAATAAAACTGCTTACAATTTTTTATTTGCTTTATAGTTCTTTAAAGGATACAAAGACATCATTTGTGAATAGCTGATCAAATGTTAGAATTTCTTTTTGGATTCAAAAGTCCTGTTAAACTGAGATTGTATTTGAAGTTCAATTTATTTAAATATCCTGCTTTAAGATTGACCCATGAGAGGTGGTCTAGAGAAAAGACTGATCAAGATAACATATTTTTTTTCTTTCCCTCCTGGTTTAAAGAAAAAAAAGTACTTTTCATAGATGTAGGTAGAAGACCAAGTACTGCATAAAAGAAATTATGGTTGTCTGTCCTATTTGGCAGAGAATATCTTAGAGCTGCAAAAGCAAAGACAGAGTTAAGAAGATGACAAACAACTTGAAATTAGGAGACTAAAACGAGAGGAAAAATAGATACATGTGGACAAAAGATGTCCCTCTCTGAAAAAGAAAGAATTTTCCAGATGTTAATATTTAAGATAAGTTTTACTGACATATTGTATTGATTAAAGAGTACTTTGCTTTAAGCATCATCATATCTTGGTCAATATTATCTGTTAGTTTACATAATTACTTTATATAATTATTAAAAATTTAGCAAAAGGTACTGTACTGTAAGAATCCAATAAATCAATATTTTCTTATTAATAAATAATTTTAATGTAATTTCTAATACAAACTCTATAAAGCACATTTTTTTGCAGTGTAAACAGCATTTTATATTGCTGCAATTACTATCATCCAAATATTTCAAAATACCTAGGTTTTGAGTGAGAAAGCAATGCTGCTGTTTCTGTAATTTGTTTATAAAATAAAAAAAAATTGAGCTTGAAAATATACTGGAAGTTCAATGTCTTAAAAAAATAATATTCCACAATTACAGGAAGGCAGTATACCTCTTAATCTCTATAATATAATTTTGAGAGTTTAAGTAGTAGTATGCAGTCCAATGTCTTGAGTTTCATAAGACATATTTGTTTTTTCCCCCCTTTAGAGAATTTTCCAGTATATTTTAGTTATGCAAAGTCCTCATAGTAATAAAATATCAAGAAATTGGGGTGTCAGCTAGTTCTTTAAAGTTGCATCCTCTAAGGTAAAATTAATGTTACAGGCTAATAAAGACTTTTAAAACTGCATTTCTAATGAGAGTTTTATTTATTTTCAAGTTTTTCTCATTTTCTCCTTAAGATTTTTAACTTGAAAAATATTAAAATTATGAAAAAATTAAATTGCAAATTTGTTCACAAACATTCATAAAGCTTCATTTGTAATAGACAGAGTGGGAAACCACTCAAACATCTATTAACAGGTGAATGGATGAAACAAATTGTGGTGCATTCATACAATGGAATACAATGCAAATAAACTATTGATACATACAACGGTATGAATGAATCTCAAGATAATTGTTCTGAGTAAAAGAATTTGGGCAAAAAAGACTACATACTGTATGATTCCATTTATATTTAATCTAGAAAATGTAAACAAATTTACAGGAAATGACAAAAGGAAGGTCAGTGTTTACCTGGGAATGGGGATGGAGGGAGGGCTGGATTACAAAGGTACGGAGAAATTTTGGGGTGATGGAGATGTTTATCTTGATTATAGTAATCATTTTATTGATGTACAGATATATCAAAACTAGTGAACGCACATGTTTTAAAGATGGATCATTTGTTGGACTGGATCCTGTGTCAGTTGTACTTCAATTTTACCATAATAAACTTCCAAAAATAAAAATCACTCATAATAAACATAATTGCTGAGTCCTTACTGAGTGTTTACTATACACCCATGCTCCTTTTCAAGAGCTTTACGTTCATTAACTTATTTAACACCACCCCACTCCCCCACAACTCTAAGGTAGATACTATTATGATCTCTTCTTTACAGATGAGGAAAAAACTACAAAAAACTTGCCCACCTGGCTCTCCTCCAATTGTGCAAGTTGTCTACTTTCTCACAACCCAAACAGGATAACCTAGCTGAATTAGATTCCCCAGCTGAGCCAGATTGCTAAATGCTGACTGATTTGATCCCAATTCCAAATTTTTGTGGAGAGGATTAGATTGGCAGCTTGAATTACCCATTTCTTTTTTTGTGTGTGTATGTGTGTGTGAAACTGATTTAAAAAAAAAATTTATTTTAAAGATGTAGGGCACAATTCAGAGTTAGGTATATAAATGATCATTGTACAGGTAAAATTTGGGCCTCACTGATGCAGTCTGCTGTGGCCAAGAAACAGGGAGGCCTGGTGGAGTTGGATAATCTCTGTAACAGAGGCCATTGTCTGAAAAGGAAGCAATTCAAAGTAGGACTCTTTGGTGCTATTGGTGAACTCCCACTGTAGGTCTCTGGAGAGAAGAGGGCACTAGAAATGGAAGCAAAGAGCAAGACTTTGTGCTCACCAAAATATATAATGTCTTTATTTCTCCATAACTGATATTAGCTTAGCATTTGAGCCCACATTTCTACTGATGGTAGAAAACACACTTGCAAATTCAAGTTGACTCAATCTCTTTCAACTTAAAAGAGAGGCTTTTAGGGGTAATATAATTCCTTTTTGCTTTGCTCCTAGGTAGTACATTTAAAACATGGTAATCCTCTGTCATTGCAGGTGGTCTTCACTTAAGTGGAGCATTTTCTGTTAGGCTTTGGCATGACCTTTTCCCCCAGTACTTTATCTCCTAATATCTAAAATCCTGCATTGCCTATAACTTATATCATTTTTGTAGTATCCACTAATGGTATCTTTTACTGTATTCAAATGTCCTGTTCTTGTTTACAGGCGCTCAGCACTTCTTTCAAACTCAAATGAAGTTTGAAATTCTCCTTGGGTGTTTTCACAATTCAGTGACCTCAAGTCTTGTACCTAGACGTCTCTATCTGCCATGGATACTCAGATGCCATGTTGGACGCAGGAATTTTTTTTTTTTTTTTTTTTTGAAATTCACAAGGTACTTCTAGGAAAATGGACAAAGGTCTATTATGTTTTAGGATTCCCTAGATTATCTGAGTGAATCCTAATTTCTCAATTTTACCAGAATTATCTTAGATAATATGTCAAATCCCTTTTTAATAAACATCCAGCGTAGAAATCATAGTAACATATTCCCTTCAAATCCCCTTCCTACTCACTTGTAAAAATTTAATTTGGTGGGATCTTCAGCTCAAACACTACTTTTAAGTGAATTTGTATTTTTACCTAATGTATGTTTTATGGCTTAAATGGAATCTCAACTCTTTGGTACTTATCATAAAAAAGACTTGCTTTCAAAACTACTGATTCTTCTATGAACTTGAAATAAAGTGAAATTTGAATCTCAAAGCTGAGCCACCCTTTGTTCTAAGCTGCATCTGCCCTTCACAAGAGGACAGTGAAAGGAAACTATCTCTACAGTCTGAATGATTGGAAGGGTAGGGGTAAAGGAATTTTGAGAATTCCTTCTGCTTTTGGTCATGATGGAATAAACTGGACTTGCATTATTTATCTATAGTTATAAAACCAGGCACAATATATGAAGAAGCTGTTTTCAAGCATAGGACAACAGGCAGAATAGGACTGTAAGTCTTTTTTTTATTTGAGTTGGAGTCTCACTCTGTCACCCAGACTGGAGTGCAGTGGCTGCTCCTGGCCACCGCAGCCTCGACCTGCTGGGCTCCAGCGATCCTTCCGCCTCAGCCTTCTGAGTAGCTGGAACTACAGGTGCGCGCCACCACACCCAGCTCTTTTTTTTTTTTTTTAATTGTAGAGATGAGGTCATGCCAAGTTGCCCAGGTGGGTCTCGAACCCGCGGGCTCAGGCAATCCACTCACCTCAGCCTTCCAAAGGCGCAGGATTACAGGCTGAGCCACCGAGCCTGGCAGGACTGTAACTCTTAAGAGTAGGGAAACACAAAAGATGAGTTGCATGTCTGCTCCGGCTCTTGACTTGGCAGTCCTTTTACTGCTAAAGTGCAGGGAAGTGGCAGGCTTGCTGAGCTAAGGAGGCAAAGACAGGAATTTGCAGTTTGAAGCTAGAATTTATAGTGTGGGGTTAAGAAGAAGAGGGACCTGAATCAAGTAGGGAAGAGGCAGGGTTCACCACAAATATTCTAGGCTAAGGACTGAACTGGGCATACAAAGAATGAGACTTGAATAGATCTCATAAAAAGTAGCTTTTGTGAGACTGAGCATTGAATACAGGTGCCACAGTTAAAACAGTGCTAGAAACTCTGGCGCACCAAGAGTGGAGATAGCTCCCTGAGCACCTTGGGCATTTAGCTGACATCTAAGAAAGGATATGCCTTGGGAATAATGACCAGGTCCTATAGCATGAACTACATCCTAAGACTAAGAAAAAAGACTGAAAGTATCCTACCATAAGAAAAAATAAAATCAAGTCAGACAGAATCAAAATGTTACACCAGTAATTTAACTATTCATTAGAGCAAAATTCAACACCCTTTAAAAAGAGTACAACCTGGTCCATGCTCTTTACAGTGTATCATTCACAACATCCAGTATAAAAAAAAAGACATTTGAAAAATCAGGAAAATGTAATCTATTAATAAAAAAACAAGCAGTCAATAGAAGACCCAGGTGTTGTAGTTGCGAGATAATGACTTTAAACTAGCTATAATAAATATGACCAATAAAAGGAAAGATAGTAGCTGGGCTTGATGGCTCAGCCTGTAATCCTGCGCTTTGGGAGGCTGAGGTGAGTGGATTGCCTGAGCCCAAGGGTTCGAGACCCAACCCGGGCAACTTGGCGAGACTTCATCTCTACAATAAACAACAACACCGAAAAATTAGCCGGGCGTGGTAGCGCACGCCTGTAGTTCCATCTACTTGGAAGGCTGAGGCGGAAGGATCACGGGAGCCCAGCAGGTCGAGGCTGCGGTGGCCGGGAGCGGCCACTGCACTCCAGTCTGGGTGACAGAGTGAGACTCCAACTCAAAAAAAAAAAGAGGAAAGATAGTGATGATACATGAGAAATAAATCATATCAGCAAAGAAGTAGGGACTACACCCACACACAAACACACACAAAATGTAAATTCTAGAACTTATCTAAACTGAAAAATATACCAGATTGCCTTAACAGTAGATTGGGAAGTAAGGAGATTGGGAATTATAGAAGAAGGGTTAGTGACCTTGAAGGCAAATCTACAGAAATTATTCAATCTGAAGTACAGAGAGTACGAACTGGGAAAAACAAATGAGCACAGCCTCTGTGGCCTGGAAATACCAAGTCTTCTAATGTATGTGGAATCCTAGAAGGAGAATCCTGGAAGGAGTCCTAGAAGGAGAATATACAGTCCTACAAGGAGAATATACACAGACTTGGACAGAAAAACAATATTTGAGGAAATAATAGACCGTATATTGTAAATTTGGTGAAAAAAACATCAATTTATAGAATCTAGAATCTCAGCAATATCCAAGCAGATTAAAAATACAAGGAAAACTACATCTAAGCACATCATAGTCAAACTGCTAAAAATCTAGAGAAAAAGAAAAATTTAAGTGACTAGAGAGAAGAAGACATGTTAAAATGTTAAGCATAGGGAAGCAGTGAAAGAAATGATGTTTTAAAAAAGGGAGATAAAGGAAAAGAGAGGCAGAGAGGGAGAGTGGGAGGGAGGGAGGAGGGAAGGAAGGAAGGGAAGGAAGGAAGGAAGGAAGGAAGGAAGGAAGGAAGGAAGGAAGGAAGGAAGGAAGGAAGGAAGGAAGGAAGGAGGGAGGGAGGGAGGGAGGAAGGGTGGGCTAAATCAAGAATTCAATATTCAAGGTAAATATTCTGAACACATGAGAGTGAATGACATAGTTTGATATCAACAGAACTGCATTTCAAGAAATGCTGAAAAAGTTCTTCAGGCTGAATAAAATCAGATGAAAATTCAGAGCTACCAGAAGGAATGAGGAAAACCAGAAATGGTAACTACTGGAGTAAAAATTTTAAAAATTGTTTTTCTCTTAATTACTTTAAAAGACAACTAACTGTTCATATTTGTATTTGTGTATGTATATACATATGCATACATATATACATTCAGGCATATCTTGGAGATATTGTGAGTTTGGTTCTAGACAACTGCAATAGAGAAAATATCACAATAAAGTAAGTTAGACAAAATTTTTGGTTTCCATGCATATAAAAATTATGTTTTCACTATACTGTAGTCTATTAAGTGTGCAGTAGCATTATATCCAAAACACAGTGCACGTATAATGAAAGAATACTTTATTGCTGAAAAGTGCTGACACAGAGACATGAAGTAAGCATATAGTGTTGGGGAAATGGTGCCAATAGACTTGATTCACACAAAGTTGACACAAATCTTCAACTTGTAAAAAATACAATATCTGCAAAGCATAATAAAGCAAAATGCAATAAAATGAGGTGTGCCTATATGCCTGTACACACAGACATTGACTGGGGCATATAGCATTTGTAGATGTGAAATATTTGAGTATAATAGGACAAAGGATAGAATGAGTAAATGAAATTATACAGTTATAAAGTTATTAACCTTAACATAAAGTGGAGCAATATTGACTTTAAGTAGACTATGCTAAGGATGAATATTGAAATCCCCATAGGAACCAAGAATCTTCATAATAAGCCTACTAACAAGTGTCATTCTCATGTTTATTGTTATGTCATTTCTCAACGCCAGTCAATGTCTAAGTTACAAAAAGCAATTCCATCACATATGAAAGTAATTTGGTCAAAGTAAGTAGATTTTTTTAAATGACCTGGCATGAAAAGAAAATAAAATTTAATTCATTTTCTATAACTGTGTGTTATTTTTCATACCTAAACTTTCGATGAGATCTAACATCTAATAAATCTTTGAATTGGTATGCCTTGTGGTGTTAGTTGTAACCTTCCCTTGGAAGAACCTGTTACAAATATGGAATTTTCTTCTTGTTTAATTTACCTTTCCCTTTGATACCTCAGGCCAATGTTCATTTATGCCCTGTGTATTTTTGTATCAAGCCCACAAAAACCCAAAGAGAATTTTTTAAATGTAAAATATTTGATGACATATATTGGTCATTAGAATGGCTCTTCAAAAAATTTTAATTAATTATACTGAATAACAGAGATTCCATTCTGTAACATAAAATATACTTCCAAAGGAGCTGTATACCTTCTTATATATACCACTTGTATTTGGATCCAATCTGCAAATCTTTCAGAGAGCTCTACTCTCCTAATTACAGTCCTCAAATCCAATAATATGAGTTAGTGACATATCTACGCATTGTTTAACATCATATTCTTATATATGATAGTATATGCATATTTGTTTGTTTAAAAGGCTCTAGTTTCATGCATTCAATTCTATTTTAACAGAAACAAAACCATGAAATGTGTGCTAATATTGCAGGTTTTTCTCTTGGCAAAGATTGCCTTCTGCTGGATAGTTTGCCCTTTAAGCTTCTATTTCTGGATCAGATTTTGAATAGGAATTAGAAATATTGAGACTCGAGTCAAAATAAAAGGAAAAGAATTATTAAAAAGAGGAGTACAACCACACTATCTCCATTTTTAAAAGACAATAGGACTTAGGAAGAAACTGTGAGCCTTGAGACCACATCCTTAGTTATAAGTTATTTAGTTCATTATTTTAAATGGGCACAGTGAACATTATTTGGACACGGTTTCTTTTTTAAAATGTGTTTACTCTCCTTGGAATGGAATCAGAACTGCCTCACGTCCGAGGCTTGCCTGTCACTTTTGAGCTTCATGTTGGACCACCTGTGGTTTCCCAGTCTGACCTGCCTGGGGTTCATATGACTTTGGTTTCTCTTCACTCCCAGTCATTAACTGTGAATTCACCTCATTCATTCCAAGGCCCAGACCAGCTCAAGAGACTGCAATCCTAGACCCGCTCAGACTCCATTACCCAGAAGGAGAATTCCGTGGTCCAAGGACATCGCTACGTGGACAAATAAATGGTTTGAAGGTTGGCATCAGTATGAAATACCCTTAACGCAATGTCCCATAAGCACACGAGTGATATACAGTTGATTCAGGAAAAAGTACTCAGTGCCTATTCTTATCATCTTTCTAATAAAGTGAATGAAGAAAATGAAATACTATGCTTATTAGCATTTACAACTCTCATAAGGAATGGTTGCATACTTGTGAAGACGGCAACAGAATTCAAATTGAGTTTGTCTAACTTTGAAAAATGGTACTGTTCAGAATGAAATAAAATTCCAAATAGAACATTCAAGTAATATAGTGTACTTTTAAGAACAAAAACCAGTTCAAAGAGCAAAAGCAAAATCAAACAGCAGAAAGAAGCCAAGCAGAAAAAGATAATAAAGCAAAACAACAGAAAAATTCTAAGGGTTAGGACTAAGCACATGCTGAAAATACATCAACCAAAGTTGAATATTATTCCCAAATTAGTTTTCATACTTATCTTCATAACAATTCCCTCCTCAGAGCAAAATCTTGCATAAGAGTTTTAAAGTTTACAGTTTACTTAATAATATTGGGTCTCAAATAATTATATCATAGTAATTGTGAAAGTAAACAAGTAGAAAATATATATGTCAAGAATAATCAATGGATAAACTATAATCAAATAATAATCTGTAATTTCCAAAATGAGAAAAGTGGACAAGGATTTGAGTAATGTGTTGCTTTGGAGAGAGAAAATTGAGAAATAGTTTAGTTGAACATAAGTATAAAAAGTATCACAGAATCTTAGAAAGACTTCAGAATGAACCTGGAAACTTTACTTGTCCATCGGTAGGATAGGGTTTTCTGTCTTAGAAAGTATATAAAGAGAAAAAATTATATGACTTGGAAGCTTACAGAGATCCAAATTTATTTTGAAAAAAAACTCACATTATTCCTGTTGCAAAATAATATTAATAATCATATGGTCAAATATTAAAATAGAACTGAAAATAAACAAGGAGGAATAATATATTCAACACTGACCCAGGTTCATTCATTTTCTCCAGGTTCTATTTTTTTTCTTCCAAATCACAAGTGTTATTATGCTCTCTTACCACAACAATCAACACAGAAGACTTTTGTTACCAAATGTGTGGGACTTTCTTGCTTACCAACAAGCAAGCAATCAATTTTGCAGGAAACCCCAGCAGGACGTCTTCAAATTCAGTTCCATTCCCAGACTACCTATCTGGCATACTATTCAAGTTCTCAATTATCTCTTCTCATCTAGATATTTCCATCTTAGATTTCCTTTATTTCCTGTGCTATCTCTGTTCATTGCTTTACAGTTATTGTGATTATTTGGCACCAAATGTCTTTCTGGCACCACTAGAATGTAAAATTTAGATAATTTGCTTTTACAAAGGATAGTGATTAAATTATTAAGGAAATTAGATTAGGTCTCCAAAAATATGAGGAAGTGACATAAAGTACTATAACTAAACATAAAAAAAGAGAAACTAAAGGTAGTCAGGTGTACACTAAGACTCTGGGACAAATAAAACACTATCATCAGTTTTTGATATGCTGTCTTAGTTTATCCTACAATGATTAATTTCATGTTGAACATTGAGCAAGATCCATGAAATACTGAGATAAAGGCTGAGCCCTGGTGGGGGTGAGGTTCTAGTCTTGTCAGGAAGATAAGACAGGTTAACAGAAGACAAAAACAGACCGGTCATACCAGGAGTCCTAATGGTATCAGAGAAGGGAAAGATAATTTCCAGATGACATAGATTAGGAAAACTTCAAGGAGGGGTGGAGATGGAATTTTGAGGAAATATTTTCAGGAATGTTGATAATAGGAGCAAGTCAGTTCCAGGAACAGCCACCATGCAATTTAGGAGTAAAATTTAGGAGCCTACAAGAAATCCTAAAACTTTATGGGTCACATTTTGAAAATCACAGCGTAGAATCAGACCATTCAAGGTCTTCCTTGACTGTCTAATCTGAAATTCACCTTACTGAAAATGAGAGAAACAGTTATTTTAGTATTGGCTGATCAAAAAAGTTTTCAAAGATAGTAGTACAGGGAGCAAACTACAAGAAGAAATGAAATTAGGAAAGGAGATAAAATGGATACAAGACAATCAGAGAGTAGACATTTGTCCCGATAAAGGCAAACCGCCTGAGGTCAAAAAAAGAATATTATTTTCCATGAAGAAAAAAACAACAGCTTTCAGAAATGATGGACTTTTTATCATCATGTGCATCCAAGGGCTATGCTTTTTTGTTTTTAACTTTCGGTTGAAAACAGTATTTGTAACTGAGAATCTAATGACAAATCCTCTTTGGTATGTTATTCTAAACTCTCTTTGGAATATCTGCAAATGATCAAAAGAACTTGAAATGTTTTCTTGTTGTTTATAAAACATTAGGGGAAACAAAACTGCTTTTCAAAATATCAGCTGCAGGATGAACTTCCAGAGAATGTAGCTTTAAAGGTTTCTCTTCCTTTTTTTTTAAACTCAGCCTGTGTCTCTTTTTCAATATTTTTTTTTCTACCTCTTTTTAGTACTAACCCTAAGTAATGAATGGCGGGTATGGAAGGAGAGAGATGGAAGTAACTTTGTCCATTTGACAAGAGTTCATTATTTCTTCCCTATTTTGCAGAGTGTCATTTTAAATAAGTGCAAGCCTGGAAAAGGTTTTTATTGTTTCGAACCACAGGCTTTATATTACCTTTAAAAAAAAAAAAAACCTCTCAGCTGCAAGTTGGATGCTTCTGGCAGCAATACAAATCTAGCACCACCCAGGGAGGGAGTGTATTTGCTTCTTCACTCATTTCTGTCAGGACAGAGGAATGCTGGACAACCCAAGACAAGGGAGGCTGCAGCACGCTGCTCGCCAGTCCCACACCTTGGGCCTCCTCCCTCTGCAACACACAGGTAAGTACCTTGCAGTGCTGATTCAAGCAGAGCGTCCTAGTTCGTGTGCAAGCCATGAAAGTCAAATGCACTGCGCTAGAGGTGTCTCATAGGTCTCTTCGACACTTTCAGAGAGCTCAATTTGGCCTGGTTTAGGTCATAAGGTTCTCATTCTACCCAATAAATTCCTGAAAAGGCCCTTTTGTGTTTTGTTATTTATCTCTTTGTATATCACTTTGCAGCATGCCTTTCTATAGACTATAAAAAACACGAAAACAGCCACTTAATGTTTGTTTGTTTGCTTGTTACAAATCCATGGCTAGTTGTTTATCTGTTATTCATTCACAATCAGAAATTGTAAGATCTTATAGTAAACTTTATTGCCGAACAGTGAAATATCAAGTAAAGTTTAGTTTTCAATGTCAATGTTTTAAAATAACACAAGTGGGTAAATGTAAGACTTAACATGGGACAGTGAATTTAAAAACTATAGAGATAAAATTTTCCCATAATATGGCAGTAGTCTCTAAATATAAAACTCAATGTTATAAATTTGGGTTCTTAATGAATTTTTTATATCACAAATTCTGTTTCCACTTAGATGTCAGAAACTGAGCTGGAAAAGATAAAAGTAAGAACAGCTGAGCATTTTGAAAATGATAAAAATAACATTTCTTGGTTGAAGGAAGGTAAGTTTTCTTGCTCTTGATTTTTCATTGGAGTGAAAATTTTGCTTTTGTTTATAAGCAAGACTAGCATGGGAGAAGGAGAAAGAATGTCCTGGCAGCCCAAGTGATATTTGTACTTCTGTTTTTCATTCTTTTTTTTTTTAAACACACATGTGGCCTAAGTGTTCATTTGAGAATCCTTAGCTTTGAAATGCTTCTTATAATCCCCGTGTTGCAAGAAACATAAATTACTTTGTTGGTAAGACTGAATATGCATTTTTAACTCAGTTACATTTTATCTGTGAGGTTCCTATAGTGCTACAGATTATTTTCCTTTATTGCCAAGAAGACTAAATAATTTAAGGACAAGTATTTTTAAATAATAATCACAGAAAGGAATGAGTGCTGTAGGAAAGTATGTCTACAAATAGAATCGCCATTCACTGCAATTAGAGAAGCCACCTTCCCAGGGGAGAATGCTATCGGCCATGGGCACAACATGCGTAAGATGGTTGCTTGAAATACACACACGAATCGATATATCCTCCTATTATGAGTACAAATTTATGCACTTTTGAAAATATGTCTAAACCCATGATTATTTACTAGAAGGCTTAGTTTTATAATCTTCTGACTTTATGAACACCTTTAAAGACTCTTAAAGGTAACTGATTTAATATCTTATTAAAATGGAGTATTTTTTTTTACCATTTCAAGAATCTTACATTGTAAAGGGACAGCTTTTAAGTAGTTGAAATTTTAAAAAATTATTTTATAAGATCATGAGAGACTCTACGAAATATGTCAAGTAAGTTATACAACACAATAATAATATCAACATTGACCATGTTTCCTGGCATTTTATTGATAATTATGCTGAATTATTATGACAACCCTATGAAGCACATAATATCTTTAATTTGCTGATGAGAAAACAGAGCCTTAGAGAGTTCCAGTAACTTGCCTAAAATTACAAAATTAGGAGGTGTCAGAGCTGGGATTCAATGCCAGGTTGTGTGACTGATTCTACAGCATGTGAATTTAACCACCACCTCATCACATTCCAAAGAAAAAAATGTTTAAGTTACTTGTCAAGATATGATGTGTGCTCAAAAATGTTTTCCTACAATGTTTAAATCAACACCTCCAACTTCATCATACCCTCACATCTACTTTTATCCTTAATTCTACCCTATCCCCACCCTCATTTTAAAAATATGTTTACTTTTTCAAAAAAAGGTGGGACTCATCTTTTTATGAAACTCTATTTCAGGATAAAATTTGATGCAGACACGAAGCATTCTCAGAATCATTTCTTTTAAAAAAGCTACAGGGCTAGAAAATCCTCTAATTTATTTTTTATTAAGATAGCTTTTAAATAGAATCTTTTAGAAACAAAGTAGAAGGCAAAAATTGAACTTGCACTAAAGATTCCTTGTGTTTTTCTTATGAATCCCAAATCCATGAAGACAGAGATATTCCTTATCACTACTTATGGTGAAGTTTATATTATTTATTTTTACTTTAATTGTTTCATGCTATAGATGTCATACAGAAATTAGTGATGAAATTGATAGGACAATCAATTGTTTCCTGAATAATTTTCTTTTTTAAAAAGTGTGCCCATTAAGTACAGCTTAGGCATTGAATTCTTGTAATCTATAAAATCTAATTTCCCAGGTGACCTGTTTTATCTCATTTGGACACTTCATTTAAGTTACACTTAAATTATGTTTACTATATTTCATAAAAGGAAATTAAGCCAGATGCTAGATGACAACATCTTAATTGGGAATTATCAGGATGAGTTAGTTTTCAAACACAAATGTCTTTTTTTTTTTTTTTTTTAATGTTAAGAGAGAGTATATGGGTTGGCTGACTTATCAAAAAAATAAAAAAGACAGACTGGTGCAGTAAAAAGAGCATGGCATCTGAGTCAGGCAGGCATGGTTTTTAAATCTCAGCTCAGCTATCTACTATGTGAATTGTGGCATGTTACTTCACCTCTTGGAGCCTCAGTTTCCTTAACCAGGGACAAGAATACCTGCTCTGTGAAATTGTGAAAATGAGATTTTTGTTATTTTTCTGCTTCTTTCCCTTTCCCCAAAACTGACTCTGAGCACTACTCAGAATAGTACAGTTATGTTTTTACAAAGTTTAGTTTATACTTTGAGCAATCTGTAATAGCAACAACACTTCCTACAGTATTTTTATACATTCTTTCATTTGATCCCTCAACAACCTGTTTTGCAGTACTATTGTCCCCATTTTACAGATTAAGAGACTGAGGCTTAGAGAGATTATGGACCTTGCATCAATTTGTAGACCTGTTAAGTGGCAAACTGAGTCTCAAACCCAGCTCTTCCACTTACAAATTCTGTTCTTTTTATTAAGCCACTTCATCACAGTGACTTCCTAAACAGTTGTCAATAAGAATTTTCTTTTTATCAACCTCCAACCTAGCCTATCCTTGCTTTTAAAAAAAGATACTTTAAAAGTAGCTCTTTATGTTATTCAAAAATCTTTTTTATTTCAAGAATGACAAAAAAAAAAGTGATTGCATCTCTCACAGCAGCATCTCTGTTGCTTCCCTTTGGAACCCCCGACGAACACTCCCTCTTGTTAAAATGTGGATAATAACAGCAATGCCTTATAAGAGTTGGAGTGAGCATGCACTGGAGACACGAAGTGCAGTGCCAGACCTCAGAGTGAGCTTGCAACCTATAGGAGATATCACCATCACCACCATTCTGAGTACTGCTCTTCTTTCTAACTTCTCAACTTCAAGCATTCTTGTGACTTATTCAATTCAATTCAACATTTATTAACAGTGGCATTACTAGAGATGAAGTATGAGCATGGCAGAGAACAATATCAAAAAAGGAAACACACTCTTGTGCTCAAGAAACTTATTCTTCAATTATCTCATTCAATTGTCTTGCTTTTGCCAGGAAGGCAAAAGGCTCTTATTTGCTTTTCACTTTTCTTCAGATGAATCATGAACCTGATGGCCTCAGCAATGGTGTCAAAGAGATGGTGAAAACCACACTCAGAGTTGTTAACAATAATTAGGGTAAACCGTGTTTTAGAAATACCACTGGTAGACCTGAAAACGTACTCATTTCAAAGTCATGTAGAAACCCTGCTTTAAGAAAATCAGAGAAACAAGGCATGATTTTGAAAGAAGCACCAGGCAAGATGAGCCTAGGAAGTCTAGTCTTGAAGGCAGTCACAATCTGTCTACACGGGTGGAGAGAAGGAGATAATGCTGGGAGCAAAAGCATCAGAGGCTGGAAGATGCCCATTCTGGTGCTAGAGAAATTGGCATACTGGCTATTTGTTCTCATGTGGATTAACACAAAATGAAGGGAAAAAATAAACAGAGCTCTGACTTCAGATTAAGTAGTTGGACACTGGTTCTGTGTTGTCACTACAATGCTGAGGTCAGGAACTCATATACTGAAGCAAGAGTTGGACATATAAATCTGTAAATCTGTAACTGGCGTGCAGAATGGGGTGGGACAGACAGAGGGAACGTTAGGGGAAGTGACGTGGTGAAAACTAAGACAGCAATACATTTAGCAGCCTCGAAGTTAGAAAAATATGACCTGAATAAAAGTCATTGCAAAGAGAGGAAGAAAATAATCCCAAATGTAAAAAACTTTATGGAGAAAAAATTGATATAACAGAAATTGGGGGAAAAAATTACAGGTGGAACAAGATGGCATGTAATACCCCATTAAGCCAAGGAGCATTCTGGGTAAGCATTTCAGTGCTTGTAGCTAACACCATTTGATACGGAAGAGAAACAGCAAGATGAAGGGATAGAAGCCCTTAAATTGTTGCCATTTGCAGTTTAAAATCACAGCATCACCAGTGTTTGAACTGCACACAATTCCTTATAGTGTTTCCAGATTTTTCAGAAGAAATTAGAAATCTGAATATCTCTGTGAAATCTCCTGATGGCTAAAGGTTAAGTAATAATAATAACAACAGCAACAACAACAATAAAACACCATGCAGGACAAATGAAACCAGGCTCTGGAGTCTATTTCAGCCTATAGGCTGCGCATTTGAGACTTCTGTTTTAGGAGCATATATTTCTAAACAAAATCGAATACAATTTCCTGAAAATTGTTTTTGCATAAACATTACTGCATTGGCACAGATATCGATCTGTCTGTCTCTATCCACACATACATATTTATGAGTATGAGCAAAGTCAATATGTATATATGTACATGCATATACATGCATATTTATACACGTGAGCAAAACCAAAACACCAATCATTTGACCTTAAAAATGTGAAAGTAAAAATTGTGAATTTTTTGTCCTTCAGGAGACTAGCTGCTTATAATTGTTTAATGGGACATGTTTTTCACAGTTGTAACAAATAGAGGAAAAGCAAAATCATCCCAAGTTACAAGTGTACCCTCAATGCACCAAAACAGTAGTTTTGTAATCTTCTAACCAGGTGTGGGCTCTGTCTAGTAACTTTAAAATTGACTTGTACCGCACTGCAAAAACTTACTCTTAGAGAAAAAAAGTTAAAAAAAAAAAAAGAGTGAAGGAAGGTGGGCAATGAACAAGCTTTTCTCTCACCATCCATAAATGCCAGGAAGAAAAGAGTGTGGAAGATGAGAATTCTGTAGTTATTTTGAAGTATAGCTTCTTTTCTGTAAGCTGTCACAATCTTTAGTAATTTTAAAATTGTGGTAGCCACAATCTTTGGTGATTTAAAAAATCATTATTTAAGTACATTTTAGAAGACTTCCCCTAGACTTATTTAGTATTGATGTAGAAAAGTTGGGTCACCAATGATTTGGAACCTTGAACATACCAGTTATCATTTCACCAGAATCAATAAATATTAGAGACTAATAAATCAAAATACTGCAAAATTGTCTAGAGGTCATAACATTCCAGGTTCCAAAAATTCCCTTTTCAATATAATGTAAAACTTCAAATGCCTAATACAAAAATCCCATCTTATTTTTAAACTTCCACGTTTGTTTCAAATGAGATGAAGAAGGTGAAAATCTTTCTCACATTTATTGATTTACAAATCCACTGAACTTCTCTTTAATTCTAAGTAGAGACAATTTACTTAATTCACTCAAAAAATAAGTTCAGATCAGGAATATTAAAACAGTTCTGAAATATGTATTTTATTCAATTCAGCAACCATTTTTGATGTGATGCCTCTTGAACTCGCAGACAACATTCAAGGCAAAGAAACACAGATGCCAAAAAATGAAGATGTCACAGTTCTTGCCCTCAAGGAACTCATGTGCTTAAGTGTTTTATTAAAATGACTATATATTAATCCATGCTAATTCTCCCACTCAGATAATTCTCATTTCTAAAAGGGCCATTTTTGTGTGTCTAGTTAAAAATTAAACCACACTAATGCCTTTTTTAAATTGTTAATTTCCACAAATTGTATATGAGATTCTTTTTACCACATAAATACAGGAAATGAAATCATTACATCTTATTTCTGTAGTTTTCATTAATTTGTGAAAGCGTGTTACAACAATAACCAAAATAGGGGAGAAGGAAAGGTAATGACCAAATAGAATGTTGTTTTGTTTTTAAGCATAACAGATAGGAAAAACTGGATGTGAAAATATGCCCTTGCAAGTCATATAAATAAGTAAAACAAGACCATGAAGAAGATAATTTCACAAAAATAATTATTTTGAAGCATTTAAAGAATATGATGTGATAGAGATTGGTGTGAGGACTATTCTTTAGAATCAGCAGTCAAGGACGTTCTCTCTGAGGACAAGTTATTTGAACTGAGACTTAAATAACAAGAACGAGCCAGCCACGCAAAAAACCTGGAAGCGCATTCCATGGGAGAAGAGCCTCTGCAAAGATAGTATGGCTCAGAATGGCTGACAGGAAGGAAGGAAGGAAGACAAAAAGGAATAGGGATAGGGAAGGAGGGAAAAAAAGGTGTTTAATTTGGAAATAATGCCGGAGTTTGCTGGCTATTTAGGAGTTTGGATATTTTTTCCTAATTGAGGTTAGAAGCCACCAGTGATTCTAAGCAGGGGAATATAAGTAATCACTTAGAAAGGGGGAACCCCAAAAAACAGAATTATCTTTTGGAGGGTGGGCCCATTGTAGTACACTTGGATTCTTTGGATTGAACAGTCAACCAAAGATTTTATCTGGAATTTTTGAGACGGTTGCATCATGATTTGCAGAAGAAACATCCCGAGTTGTGGCAAACAGGTGACTTGTTCTTCCACTATGACAATGCACCCGTCCACACCATGCTGAGAATGTTCAGTAGTTTTGGACCTAAAAACGGCATGACCCCTGCGCCTACCCTTCCTCTTCATCTCATCCAACCCAGGTGACTTATTTTGTTTCCCGATGAAAAAAGTCCTCAAAGGAAATTTTTTCCAGTGTGGAAGAGGTGAAACAAAACACAGCAGAAGCTCTAAAGGGTATCAAAATTGATGAGTCCAAAAACCATTTTGAGCAGTGGAAAGTGTCTCAATAGATTTATTCCATCAAATGGAGAATGCATTGAAGATGACTGAAGTTTAAACATGTAAAGATAAATATACAACTTTTAAATAAATAAACTCCAGTTTTTGGGGGGTCCCTCCTTAAATATTAAACGAGGCAAAAAGAAGCAGTAGAAATAAAATAGGAGACATTGCTGTTGGCCAAGCAAAAAATGATAACTGGGGTAAAATGAAATTGTGATGATGAAAGAGAAAGAATTGGATTTGGGATCTATTGGAAAGTAGAGCCAACAGGACTGGCTGGTGCCTTGGTGTGGGGCAATAGTAAGAAGTCAGAAGCTGTCACCCGGCTTGAGACAATGCATAATAGTAATGCTGAATGATGAAGTATGGGGGAGAAATTGACTGGAAAAGAGAGAATCCAAAGATCCTGGTGGGACAAGTTACCAGTGAAGTGCCTCCAAGTTATTCCCAAGAAAATTATCAGTTGGATAATAGGATATATCAGATAAGTTTATCTACTATGAGTGATGTTGACAAGGAAAGTCTTGAGATTTTGCTTC
The DNA here is from genome assembly GCA_027257055.1 of Cephalopachus bancanus. Lineage (NCBI taxonomy): Eukaryota > Metazoa > Chordata > Mammalia > Primates > Tarsiidae > Cephalopachus > Cephalopachus bancanus. The sequence goes on along the minus strand of JAPVLO010000214.1, from coordinate 1,016,383 downwards.
GATCTAAAGGATGGGAAGGCATCAGTTGGTGGGGAGATAAATTGAAGTGAAATAAAGTATGAGGCAGGACACAGTGGCTCACACCTGTATTCCCATCACTTTGGAAGGAAAAAGGCAGAAGGATTGTTTGTGACCGGGAGTTTGAGACCAGCCTGGGCAACATAGTAAGATTCCACCTCTAAAAAAAAAATAATAATAAAATAAAATAACATTTCTGGTTAAAAAAAAAGGCAAGCATGAAGGCACTGGGGTAGGAAAGAACATGTCACACTCTTAAGAAGTGAAAGAAAACAAGAGTGACAAGGACATCTTGACCCAAGAGAGAGCTGGCATTCTATGAGTATGGTGAGTTGGGCTGGAAATACCCTAGAGCCTTTCATAGGCCCTGGTCAACATTTTGGATTCCAATAAACTTTTAACTCCGGGAATGCCTACTAAAGATAAAGTTTATATTGTAGTAAAATAGATCCCATTTTATTCTCAAAAAAAACTATCAAGGGACAGAACATTGCTTACAAAATTTAGGAATATCAAAAGGGAGTTTTGTCAGTTCCATGAGAAGAAAATAACAGACACTGATTCTGGCTAAATTAACGAAAAAGGGAATTTATTGGAAGGCATAGGGGTAGCTCACAGTCTAGAAGGCAAATCCAGGACTAGACAGGGCAGAAACAAATCTAGCTCTGGTGAGCATAAGAGAAAGACAATATATTCAGGTCACTACTCCTGGAATAAATTAGTGCCACATAATTTTTCTGTCCTTTTATTCCCTTCCTCAAGACTATAAGCTCCAAGAAAAAAAGCTCAATAGCTTTGGCCATGAGTATACCTCCTGGGTAGACAAGGCAAAAAAAACTTGACTGACAGCACCCTAAGGCTACACATGAGAGGTAGATGCTTCTTCCAAGGGGAGTTCAGGGTTCTAGCAGCAGAATAAAGGGAAAAATGATGCTGTGTGGCTCCAACCTAATGTCTACTCTAAGAGCTAGTACTGATGGTCCATGCTTTTCTCCACAAGGGATAATATTTTCTTAAGAACTTGACATGTGCTGCTGATGAAGCGCTCAACATTTCAGGAAGGAGAGTACTTACTTTAAATGTATTGGCCTTCAACTGAGGTTCAAATGTCAGAATCATTTCGATTCTCCGATAACCTTAATTTATGTTTAGAAAATTCAGTAAAAGATGAGATCTTCTGTGTTCTCATAGGTCAACAAATTAAGTTCCTGTGGCACGTCCTACAGCTGATGGCTAAAATTTCTTTCCAATGAAGCCTATAAAGTAGTAAGTTCATTTAGTATAAAATGATGACATTGATCCCAATGGAATGGAAGGCCTAGAAGATGCCATGTCAGCCTTGAGACTATGACCAGATGAATTAATCAGTGCAAAGTCTCTATAAGTTGTTAAATACCAGATTTAAAGACTCTTGTTCAATGATGATAAGGCAGTACATCAAATCCAGAATGATCTTAGCTCACCATTATTAATTGCAATTTTATGAACTAGGAGTGAAGCAATCTGTAGAGACAGAGGACCAATCCCTTTTGTCTCAATAGGAAGAGGAAAATTGTACATAACTAGAAATTTCAAGAGTTACATTTCTCAATAGAGATTTTTCAGTAGAGTCATTCATTTTTCTATATGTCACAACAGCTGTTGATGTGATACACTTAATCAACATTAGTATAAAGAGCAATTTTACAGTGAGAGGAAAAAAGTCTCTTATGTTCTATGCCTCAGGAATAAGGACATTCCATTTCTTGTAAATTCTACAAAGAGATACTTTACTTTTATATGATTATGGCCCATTTCTTTCAGCTTAGGAACCGCATTTAGAGGGAATATACTCTCTAATAAAATGCACCTACACTAGGTGTTCACCAGACCATTAGTTAAAAAAAGAGAAAAAAAAAAGGAATGTGAATAGAGCAAATGAAGACATCACTCTACAGGCATAAATCATTTCAACCATTTTAGCCATTATTTAATCCTGTCGAGAAGTAAATGTGCAGCAAAGACGAAAAGCAAGGGCAATGACAGTAGTTTTGCCAGTATATAACTTCAAGAAAAAGTAGACAGGACAACTCATAGAGGCGTAGTATTAAATAAGACATCAGGCAATTCTTCTTCTTGAACTGAATTTTCACACCAACATGGATCTGAAATGAAATAGCTACACTGCAGATAGTAAAAAAGTGCTCCATGATTTGTCATTTCAGACAACAGGCAACAGGAGAAGAAAGGCTGCATTTACTTCCTCTTTCACTTACCAAATTTATTTTCCTTTTCATATTTAGAAAGTTTAGCATTATAGATAGGACACCAAATTTCTTCCAGAATTACCAAAAGATACATGTCAGTACTAGAATACCTTGAATATAAATTTTATAAACATGCAAAATGTTCCTATAAATAAATCTTCTGGAAAATGAAGAATATATCAAAAGGCTATATTCAGAACACAAATTAATAAAATAGAAAAATTCTGCTCTTCACATGTATCATAAAACTAATTCATTAAACCAATACGTGCAAATCTAGCTTGATAAGACAAACTATTTAGACCTTAAAAAAACAATTGTTTTCACACAGTAATATGAAATTAAGTAAAACAGATGAACCAATGTTTTCATTTCCTGTAAGACACAGACTTACACAAAGAATGTATAGTGATTCCCATGTTCAAGGAACTTACAGTTCAGTTGGGCAAATAAAATATCAACAATACATCTTGTTTACCATAGGATTCAGACAAGCACAAGCTCTTCAGCTGTACTTGAAATAGAGTAGAATGTGCAAAGAGAATTTGGATGGAATTTTTCAGTTTCAAATCTCACATATACCAAGTCACATGAGTATGCACCATTCCTTAGGTGCAGATGTGCCCTAACATTTTTTAAAAAGTGTTTTTGTTTGTTTTGCTTTTAATGGACTTAGCAGGTTTGGGCTAAAATTACTGTACTAAGGAATCACTTGAAACAGCAGGATTAATTTTAAAGTATTAACTTAGATTTCTAACATATGCCTCTTAGAAGAAAAGACCTTTTGTATAAATATTCTTTCATATGTCCCTCAACCTTTTTTCTTTAAAAAAAAGGAAGACAACTAATCTCCTCTTTTAAAATGAGGAAAAACTACAACATAAAAAGATAGAGATACTTAATAGATAGTAGGAGTTCATTTTTCCAAGGGAAATTCCAAAGTAAATCATTTACTTAGTAAAGAAATAAGAGGGAAAATTGCACAAGGACTTAAAAAAAATAATGTAACTTACAGACATACTATATTGTAGGTCATGAATACATCGGCATGTCCAAATTCAGCCTACAGTGCTGTTAATCCTCTATTTTTATAGGGCAACACCCATTATTTAAAAAGCAACTTGCTGGCCTCTGAATTCTAGACCAAACAGCCAAGTATGAATTTTGTAACATAACTTTTTCTATGATAGAAGAATGTACATTTCACTTTAGTTTTACTTAGGAAATCAGTCTCCTCTTGGACTTCTCTAGATACAACTAAGAAAAATAAATTGCTCTTATAATTTTAGAGATGAAATAATGCTAATTAATTAAGAATAAAATTTAATTTTCAAAAACATTCAACAGATAAAAGTTACATGGTTAAAAGTTTATATAGATATGTAATATAAAACTATATTGCTGGAAAAATACATGTATTTTATTCCATCTGTCTTTCTAGCCATCAAGCAATACATTTATTGAATATCTTCTATTTGTAAAACAACATGATAGTTTCTAGAGAGAACCAAACACAATATTCAAGGCTCCTACAATCGATTTATGTATAATGTTGCAGGGGTAGGTGGTGGGTAAAAAAATTCACTCAAGTCAATAGATCTAAAAATTTTTTAAAATGGAGAACTGTTTACTAGATTGTTAATTGCTCAAGGGCCAGGACATATCTGGCTTATTTGCCTCTATTTTTGAGGTAAATAGAGGCAAATAAGCCCCTGGAGCTTAGCATATACTATCATATATTTATTCATATCATAAAAAATGATATGAATAAATGAAAGAATAGATCAATACATTTTCAAGAATATATGGAATTCAGAAGTAGGAAATAGCACATCTAGAATTCAGAAAAATTGGGAATTCAGCTGAACTGCAAATCATGAGTAGTGTTTCAATAGTTAGTAACAATACACGCTGATGGTCTTAAAGTATGGAGGCAGAAAATTCTGAGGTATGTTCTGTTCAGAGCATAATAGTTATATATGACTAGATAAAGGGTATGTATGGGAGAGTTGAAATAAATTCTGGATATATTGTGAAAACCTTTAATACCAGGTTGAAGAGCAAAAACTGAATGCTATTAGACAAAGGGAAGTGATCAAATATATCTGGGGTTAGGGTTAGGAAGGCAGGGGGTACCTAAAGATAGCAGAATCAGCTCTGTGCCTTAAAAAGACTTTACGAAGATGGGTTGGAAGGGTAGAGACTGGAAATAAAGTGACTAGTTGGAAGGTTGTTGCATCCACAGATGAGAAGGCATTACTTCTGAACTGGGATACGGGTTGCCAGGGCAATAAAAGCAAAGGGCTGGCACTCAAGAGAATGCTGACCCTGAGGCTTTGGCCATGAACTAGATAAAAGGAATGGAGTTGTAAGAGATTATATAAGCCTCTAGATTTAATTGGAGTTCTAATATATGTTTCTACGTGTGTGTTTGCATATGAATTTATGTGTTTTCTATGTTTATTTTAGAAAAATTAGTAAATGTAAATGGCATAAAATTACTCTGAATCTCAACACTCATAGATAACCACTTATACATCTTAGGTTTTATATTTGTATACATGTGTATATACAAACACATGTGAATTTATAATTTTCATAAAATCTGATTATGCAATATATTTAATAATACATTTTGATGACTCGTAAATGGATATGAATACCTTCCCAGGGCAATAAGTATAGCTTTACAGCACCATTTTAATCATTACATATATAGTATTCTATGAAATAACAACATATATGTAAATAATTACCCATTTTTGGATATTCAGGTTGCTTTAAGATTTTTGCTTTTAAATTTCAAAGGAACACATTACGATATGTTTTGAAATTTTCTTATAAACCAACTAAAAGTACCATGTGAGGTCCTCACACCTTACCTTTGGCTTTAGGGTGACAGTTTACAATCTTTCACACTTCCATGCCTTAGTTTAGTTGCATGAAAGCCAAATGCAGAAGGTCTCCTCATACTTTCTACAAATGAGAAAAGTAAAAGTCAGAGAAATTTAAATAATTTGGTCCAAAGTAACACAGGTAATAGACAGCAGGCCCAGATCTCAAGCCAGGTATTCTGATCCTAAATCCAATTTTTTTTTTCAATCATAGACTCTGCTTTGAAATATTCTTGAAGATAACCAATAGCCCCTATTTGTTCTCATTTTGACAACTAAAATTAAAGAAGACTGGAAAAGTGTGGGGAAGTCAATGAAGCTGATGAATCTTTAAACCTATTATTCATTTAGCAGGATTCTCCAAACACCTATCTTCAGCACAGTCATGGTGATATGAATGGCAAAGAGGACTTAGTTATAAAAATAGGCGAAGATTCAGAAACTGACTTATCTGTAGATTGTAGTGATTAAATAGTTCAGAATGAATTACAACTTTGTAATATTGCTGCATTCGTTTTAAGAGATAAAAGTGGGAGTTCAGCTCCCACAATATCCAGTCATTTAAGACACAAATGAATTATAAGGATTAATCATTTTTAATATCTTCCATTGACGTTGGCTAACTAAACAAAAACATGGCTGATGGAGGAGGAAAGTGGAAATCTTATTTTGTTTGCTTATCTTTGTGAAACAAGCACTTGAAAATAAAACATATCACATCAAAGTGTGGGGGAAGAAATAACTCCAGAGCAGAATCAACTATGATCAGATTAAGAAATAGCAATATATTTTTGCATGGCTAATAAACAGATCAAAAACCTGCAAACCTAAGGATATTTGGATGCCAAATCTAACTTTAATTTTCAAATATCCCTATCTGTTCAAACCATCTCTCTAGTAATAAAATTATATTATACACAGCACTATTTTTTCATATTCAGCAAGTAGCACCCCACCATACCTTAGACGGGATCCTGATTTCTCTTGGTATACTTAGAATTTTTAAAAATGTGTCCCCTTAAATCTTTAAACAGCAGAAATTTAGCAAATAATAAAATATATCACTCTGTAAAAGCTTTAAACTAGAAATAAACATAACATTTTTCAGTTAACTGTTATGGAGTTACTGTATCAATTGTATGTTTCATGAATTAAATTCAGTTATACTTTGGTGGTCAGAAGCCTGTGAGTTTATGATAATACTTTTTAGTTAAAGCCATTTTTAAGGTAATCAAATGGCACTTTAGAAATTACCTGATTTCTTAACACATACACCACAAAAGAAGAAAACAATAACAAAAATCTTAAGGAAAAACATATTTTAACTCCTGATTTGGCATAAGGGAGGAAACTAAATCAAATATTTTTTCAGCCTTGAAGAAGGAGTTTAATGCATCACAAATAATTCTAATTACACAAATATATATATTGTTCCACAGGGCACATAGACATATTCAATAATAAACATCCATATTTTTGTCTAACCAATTGAAACTACAGAGATTATATGAATTTGTCATTAGTAATAAGAGAAACTAAATAAACAACTTGGAGGTTAAGCAGAAGTATAGTTTAATTACAGCTTTCCAGTAGCTCTGGTATCTAACTCTTAATTTCCACCAAGACATTCAGTCTGCTTGTGGTCTAAAGCAAGCATCTTACAACCTTTACCTATCTCAACTTTCTCTAGCTTATTGAAGTAAATAGGCTCTTTGGTTCGTTTGCTTTGTTTCTGTAAGGGTTTATTTTACAATAACTAATTACCAAGAGCTAGAAAAATAATTTGTATGCTTATTTAAATTGCCTAATTTTAAATTTGACAAGCAGAGTATTGTGCTTGAACATAAATTTAGTTTGTTTTCTTTTTACTAGCAAGCGGGAATCGTAGAGAATTAGGTTTCTATTATTTCAGAAGAACGTTTTGATAAGCAATAGTATACTCTTGAATTCATCAATTAGCACACATTGGTTAAGCCACTATAGCTGGGCTCGGTGGCTCAGCCTGTAATCCTGCACTTTGGGAGGCCGAGGTGAGTGAATTGCCTAAACCCGGGGTTCTGCCAGACCTCATCGCTACAATAAATCAAAAAATTAGCCGGGCGTGGTAGCGCGCGTCTGTAGTTCCAGCTACTTGGAAGGCTGAGGCAGAAGGATCGCCGGAGCCCACCAGCAAGTCCAGGCTGCGGTGGCCGGGAGCTGCCACTGCACCCCAGTCTGGGCAACAGAGTGAGACTCCAACTCAAAAACAACAACAAAAAATAAGCCATTATATGCTGGGAATGAATGGAGGAGGGAAGTTGTATTAGATCAGATACTGGTAATAGACTAGACCAAAGAGACAGAGCACACAGGACTTATTAGCCTTGTAAAAGAAATTTACTTTAAGGGTGATGGGAAAACTTTAAATGACATTCAGCACAGAGGGACCATTATTAGATATGCTTTTTTAAGAGACCACTCTGGCTGCAGTGCAGCTTGAAGAGGAGAAAAAGTTGATTGGCAGAAAACTGGTGGGAGGGTGTGTGCAGTTACCTACATGGGTAGGAGCTAAAAGAACAAAAGAAGAGAAGTTTCAAGAACTCATCAAAAATTAAAACTGTCAGAACTTCTTGGAAATTGGTTGTGGACATGAAGGAAACTAAGACATCAAGGACAGTATCCAAGTTGCTGAGTAAATGATCATGCTCTTTAATCAATTGGAAACACAGGAAGAGATGTCGTTTCCACCTGATATGAATTAAATAGCTAAATGGTTTTTTAATTACCTTATTTGGAAAATTGTGTTAACCAACGTCAAGATATTAGAGGTGATGGGTTCTAAAAATTAGGGTTTAGTGTTTCCTGAACTTTGGTTACCAAAATTAGATCTATCATATTTTCTGGTAGGCAGTGGAAGCAGTAGCTAATAGTATGAACGTATCGAGTTTAAGCCAGGCACTGTGGCTCACACCTGTAATCCAGCACGTGGGGATGCGGAGGCGAGAGGATTGTCTGAGTTCAGGGATCTGAGACCAGCCTGAGCAACATGGTGAGACCTCGTTTCTACAATAAAATCAAAAAATTATCCAGGCATGGTGGATCATGCCTGTGGTTCCAGCTACTTGGGAGACTGAGGTGGAAGGATCACCTGAGCCCAGTAGGTGAAGGCTGCGGTGGTTATGAGCATGCCACTGCACTCCAGCATGGACAACAGAGTGAAACACTGACTCAAAACTAAAAACAAAGTATTGTGTTTAGCGTTTGTTTTAATCTCTTACTCAGGACGACAATAAGGTGATTTGGAGAGGGAAATAAAATATAGGGTTTAAATTAAGTTCCGAGCTGGGCGCAGTGGCTCACGCCTGTGAACCCAGCACTTTTGAGGCAGAAGTTAGAGGACTGCTTGAGCCCAGGCGTTTGAAACCAACCTTGCCAACTTGGCAAGATCTTGTCTCTACAAAAAAAAAAAAAAATGTAGCTGGGTGTGGTGATGTGCGCCTATGGTTCCAGCTACTTGGAAGGCTGAGGTGGTCGAGGCTGCAGTGGCCATGAGTGTTCCACTGCACTCCAGCTTGGGTAACAGAATGAGACTCTGACTCAAAAATAAATGAATAAATACCTCAGCATCTCACATTTTTAGCTACAACTTATTTGGGGACAATGGGAAAAGGATATCTATAGTTAGTAATAGGAGTAAAAGATTCGTTCATTTTATCTTCACCTCATTACAAAGTGAAGAAAATAATCTTTTACCCACCAGTAAAAATGCTGTTGCTTTGCATGAATTATAAGATATAAAACAGATTGAGAATGCTGTCGATGCTTTAACAAGTTGATACACACTTTAGACACAGTCTTAAGTGGAGGACACAAAGAAGCAGTTAAGGTTTGCAAGTTAGGGTAGGTTCTGTTTTAACACATAGTTTTAGCATGGGAAGCAAGACAGAGATAAAGTAGGGGGCATTTTCTTCTCTCTCTCTCTCTCTGTCTCTCTCTCTTTTTAGAGACAGGTTCTTGCTCTCACCCAGGGAAGAGTGCAGTAGCACAATCATAGCTCACTGCAGATTTGGACTCCTGAGTTTAAATGATCCTCCTGCCTCAGCCTCCTTGGTAACTAGTATTCCAGGTGCCCGCTACAACACCAGGTTAATTTTCCTAATTTTTTGTAGAGATCGGTCTCCCTGTGTTGCCAGGTTGGTCTCAAACCCTGGCCTCAAGCAGTCTTCTCACTTCAGTCTCCCAAAGTGCTCGAATTACAGATGCAAGCCATGGTGCCTGGTTGGACAGATATGCTCCTATAGATCAAATTCAGTTTTTAAAAATAAGGTTATATTGATATCAAAATGGAATATCTTTGGCTAAGATATTCAACATGAATCAAAGAATATCATGAATCAAAAGATGTAGCACTTTAAAACATTCTGTTGCAGGGTTTATACCATTGGGAATGACGCAGTCGAAGTGCTGTCTTTGGAACTACACATATCTGTATTTGAAATCTGGATCTACTACTTATTAAATGCTGATCTTAGTCAATCACTTAACATTGCTGAAACTCAGTTTCCAACATTATAAATCAAAACTAATAATGGTTACTGCAGCAGACGCAGTTGCTTGCCTTCCCAAAGTTCATTCTCCCATTCTTTTAAGGAATCGCAATCGCAATTTTGTTCAGGAATCCATCCAACTCAGTTCAGCCATTCATTTCCAGAGAGGCTAGCCCCATTACTGGTCTCAGAAGCAGAATAAATTCTGACCAATCTAACCCAATTATGGTGATCTCATAGCCTTTGCCGGTGATCATTTTAGGCAACAGTTTGTGAAATAACTCCAGAAAATAAGACATGAGGGCCCATCTGAGAGGAGTTTCTAGTAAAGGTTTTTGTTTTGTTTTATTTTATTTGGGTTGAAGGTGGGTTGGTTGGTTATTATTTTTTGCTTTGCCTTTGGATTTCTGACTTCTCTAAGCTTGTTCACAAGAAAAGATAATCTTCTATTTTGGATACTGTCAAGTTGTTATGTGATGCTTGAAAATGGAGAAACCATTTTATGTTCATAAGGGAAGCCAGGCTGAGCAAAAAGCCACACACCCCACCTAAAATAACATGGAAAATAATCTGAGTTCTTAAAAGTGTTGTGGAGTTATTGATTTAATCAATTCTCGAGCCATTCTACCTCTAAAATTGATATGTGAGTAATAAATCACCTTCTTTTTAAAGCTAGTTTGAGTTGGAATTTTCTGTTATTTGTGGCTGAAAGCATCCTAAGTGACCCATCTACCTTGCAGAATGAGTAGTAATGAATGAAGAGCACTTAGCTCCAAATAATAACTACTATTATTGTTTTACCTTCTTTCTCATAGACATTTTTAGAGTTTATTATTCCCTTTTCCTGAACTTTTCAAAATCATTAGGGATTGTATGATTTCTTATTTATTTTTATATTCCCCTACATATCTGCAGTAGTGTCTATCAACAATAAGTGCTGATAAATATTTGTTAAATTGAAATTAAATCAAATCTATTTATCCTCACATGTTGTACTAAAAGGTTTATTTATGAGCAAGGGTAAATAGGTTTTATTAGCAAAAAAAAGACAAAAAGGAGAATGTTTCATAAAGAACATTATTAGAAAAATTAATGTCATCAATGTTTCATTCTTCTAAAAAATTTTTTATTCTAAAGAAAAATATGATTTTCTATAAACTGATTTTTAAGTGCTAGAGCAGTATTATTTTGAACAACTGACATTTCTAGAACACTGATTAAAAAAAACCTGAGATGAGAAAACTTAAAACATTTCAATTTCTTTGTAAAGCCAAGCTGTATCCCTAATAAAAAGTGATAAATATTAAAAATTTATTTAGCTATTGCCCTGAGTACATTCGTAGTTTTGAGTAATAGCTTGGTTTATGTTTGTATGTTCGCTTTTTTTTTTTTTTCCTTCTGGCTCCAAGAGTCTCTTTAGGCCTCAATGTGTAACACAAAAATAGATGAAGTAATGAAATATTTCATGAAATGAAATAATGAAATAGAAAGTGGTATAGTTAATTTTATTATTTAGTATGTATAGCCAGGTCCATAGGAGCTCTTTTTTCTTTCTTTTCAGTAAGGTTCAGATGTTTATTATTATTTTTTTCCTTGAGACTATCCAGATGAAAATTAATGTAATTTAAGAACTATTGTGGCCAGGCGCAGTGGCTCAGCCTGTAATCCCAGCACTTTGGGAAGCCGAGGTGAGAGGATTGCCAGAGCCCGTGGGTTCAAGACGACCCTGGGCAACTGGAGAGACCTCGTCTCTACAATAAATCACCAAAAAAACTAGCTGGACGTAGTGGTGTGCATCTGTAGTTCCAGCTACTTGGGAGACTGAAGCGTAAGGATAGCCTAAGTTCAACAGTTGTAGGCTGTGGTGGCCGTGAGCGTGCCGCTGCACTCCAGCCTGGGTGACAAGAGAGAAACTCCAACTCAATAATAATAATAATAATATTGTTACTTCTAGTGAAATAGAATTTTGTGTTGGAAAGATAAATGGGAAGGAAAGGAATGGGTCTACAAAAATGTCTTATTTGGCAGCAAAACACACACTAACACCATCTTATATCACTGTAGCACCCATCTAAAGCACAGATGTTTTGTTTCACAAGCTCTAACTAAAATTTAAAATTTCTTTGAATCAGAAATATAGGCAACATCACAATAGTAAGATTAGCAATATCTGTGATTTTGTCACCAATACAAATCAAAGATGTTTTTATATCAATTTCATATCAATTGTTATTGATATAACAAAATATCATTGATTCTCATCTCAAAATTATTCATCTTCCAAATCTTATTATTTAACATAGCTAAGGATGCACGTTACTATATCACAATTTAAAAAATATTTTGATAACCATATGTAATTGTTTTATTTTGTAATAGTATGCATTTGATTTGATTTGATGGATTTAAGAACATTGTTCTGAAAGGGGTCCATAGGCTTTACCTGACTTACATGACAAAAGTATTAAGGACTCCTGAACTAATGAAATGTAAATTAGCTGAATACTTCCAGAATTCCACAAAGTGGGGAGGTTTAGAGGGGTAGGGAGGGAGAGTGGGCAGTTGGTAAATACTAAATTTCTTACCTTCCCATCATATAAGAACACTAAGTTTCTTACCTTCCCATCATATAATATGCTTCTTATTTTTTGTTTAAATCACAAATATCAAAGTCTTGCAATTGCACTACCCACAAATAGCCTTTACTTCTTTCAAAAAGATAAAATGTTTAAATTGTTTTTAATTAATTGTATGTGTGTTTCTCTTGTCAGATAATTGTGAATCATAAATAGTTTAAGCCTGTTGTTGAAAAAGTTGATTACATAGGATTTCTATCAAGATGATTTTTACCTTCAAAGGAAAACATTTGAACAAATCTACTGTTTTTTATTACAATTTTATTGTGTAACCATGAAAAGAAAATAAATCTTTCCTTTATCTGCAAATTGTGTGTGTGTGTAATTAAAGATACAGTTCTAAGTATTATACATCATAGAAGAGAAAACATTTGAAATGAATTGTTTCTGTCAGTAATTAGGTAGTGTAAATGACTGTTTTCACAGGGAAAAATTCATCCTAATGCAAGACAGACACAAACTGGCATAAAAAGTAATCACAAATTTATGAACTTTCCCTTTTTAATGTCTCTCCAACCAAAGAAATCCAACACACACGGCTTGAAATCCAGCCCCATCTTTGCAACAGCTTCTTGACTCGTCCATGCTATTATTACTTGTGACGTCATGCTTAATAATACTAAGTAACAGTAACTGAATTTACTGTATGTCAGGCAAGTGGTTGAACCTGGAGATATCAAGGTCAGCAAGGCATGCACAGTAATGGCTCTCAGAGGCTGCAGTCTAATAGGCAGGAATTACATATTATAAATAAATAATCAGTTGCATACAAATGTAATCAATATTATGTGTGAAAATCGCAAGGTGTATTTTCTCACTTAATCTTTACAACAACTCCATGAGATAAATATTATGATCTCCAACTGATAAAAGGAAACTTGAATCCAGAGATATGGGGTGAACTGCCCAGTGCCATACTATAAGAGGGACACAAAGCTACCAGTATAACAGGAAAGGCTGAAATACACAAAACTAAACATAAAGGAATAGCTTTATACAATAATAATGTTTACTTTCTTGAAGGAGGAGACTCTTTATTCAGCTTTGAAACTGTTGTGTCTTGTATATGCTAGGTAAAGCTTAATGAATAATGAATCTTAGAAATAAAGCAGAGCTATTGCAAAACATTGGATTAAAACTTAAGTAGCCACTGCCTTATTAGACTCTGGTGTGACCGTGTTTCCTGGCTTTGGCCCCCTTCCCTACCTCAGGAAAATGAATCTCTTCTTTCTCTCTCTCTAATTTCCTTTTTAAATAAACTATATTTTCTAATCTAAAACAAAACAAAACATAAGTATAGGGTAAAGGATGGGAGAGCAGAAAAGATTAGACTGCTGCATTCTTCCAGGAAGCCAAGACAAGATCTGCAGCCAACACACCTTGGAAGAAGAGTATTAAAAGACAATGTATTATTCAAAATTTAGTGAGCATCTGTTACATGGGGGAATAAATACATGACATCTTGAACTGTCTGTTTCTAACCTGTTGTCAGTGACTACCAGGGAAGCGGTGTTGAAGAGCATTCTGAGTGGGGAAAAGGCAGTAAGTCTATCATGAGTGGTAGAGGGGAAATGATAGCACATTGCCAAAGATGTGCCATTCCTGGTCACAGATGTTCCTGACATGGTGCTAAGTATGTTGTCCCTTCTCAGGACAATCTCAGATTGAAGTGATAGATAAGGTCAAATAAACAGAAAAAATACAACACATTGTGAAAAATACAAGAACAGAGCTATATACAAGACACTGGAGCAGTCTGGAGAAGGGAATTATGAGTTCTGCTTAGAGAAATTATTTGTTACAATAATAACAGTGTACACATAACACTGTCCTAAGCACTGATGTGGATAAAGTCAATGAATTGTCTAAAAAAAGAATCACATGAGATGGCTGCTTTTATTATTCCCATTTCACAGATGAGAAAACAGAGCTCTAGATAATATAACTTGCCCAAGATCAATACTTGGTAGGTGAGGGAGCTGGTTTCAAACCCTGGGTGATCTGGCTCTAGAGTCCTAGATGGTAACCATGCAAATATGTGAAAAATGCTTTTTATGGTAAAATTGCTTCAAGAATATTCTTTTTCTTAGTAAGAAACAAGTAATTTTGAACTATAGTGATTTAAGTTTAACCCACATAATACTGTCAATGAAACTTCAAAAACACATGGATCAACTCTATCAATTCCATTTACTCTAGATGTTGGTCATCCTTTAGTCAGAGGTTATTTGTTTTTGCTTTCATTTTCAAAAGGGTTAATAGAGTTTTGCTGGAAACGTTTGAAGAGTCAAATGCAATTTTGTTAGTTTACAGTTTGGAACCAGGCTAACTTCACTCTATAAAGCTATAGGGCAGAATTACAGAAATAAATAGTAGGGATTAGCAAGTAAAAATATCCCAGCCTTGTCAAAATGACTGTTAACACTTGTCCTGTTAGTTAATGTTCATTAAGTCTCTCTAATGAAATAAAACCTATAAATGAAATACAACATGACCCTTGTTTTCACGGCACTTGAACTAGAACAAGGTAACTGTTTTAAGAATTGCATTCATGGAAACCAGTCCAGCTAAGCTTTAAAACCAAGTTTATTCCAGGATTTTAAAAAGCCAATAGTCAAAAACTCTGCCCCCCAAAAGCATGAAAATTCCTTTTGTGTGATGGTGGGGGTGAGGGGAAAATAGAGATTAGCAATCAGAAGTGAAGAATCTGAAATGAAGTATAGTTAATAATTGTGTAAGATTATTAACAGAACATATATTAACTACTTGGTTTTTGACATTTAAACATTCTTTTAAAATTATATTATGTACTCACCATCCAGATTGAACAGATGTTAACATTTGGCCATATTTGCCTTTTTCTTTGCTTTTCTTTTTCTGTTTTATTTTTTTAAGAAATAAGTATCACATGCTTTTATTCTCTCTTAATCTGTATGAAATCAAGATTCCAACTTGAAACCTCTTGAAATACAGACATCCAAACCCTAACTGTTATTAGTTTCCCAAAGTGCCTGACCTAAGCATGAAGCCCTTTAATCTAAGTACCAGATAGTTGGAGGACACAATTAAGCCCATTGTACAGATGACATAACATAGTCTAGGAGAGTTTGAGACATGTGGATTTGAACCCAGCACTATCTAGTTCTGAGACTGATGTTCTCAAGGTAATAATTCTGCCTGTAGATTGAAACCCTGTCTTCAAGGCCCTTGTTCTTTGCATCAGTCTACAGTATCCAGAAGAATGACAAGATTCATTAGACTGAACAGTAGCTATCCAGTCTCAGCTTCTGCCAAAACCAGGTCTTAATCATTCAGCCATTTTGGAGCATTCACTATATGCCAGGCACAGTGCATTGAAAACATAGACCAACCTGTTGGGAGCTGGCCACGGAGGCCCGCTGAGCGTTAGGGATCAGGAAGGGCCGTTCACCCCAAGACCACTAGGATGCGTTCAGGAGCTATTGATCCCATTTCCTCTCCCTTTTCTGCCTAGTACTACAGCCAGAAAAAACTCCTACAAGCTCAAGCATAACTATGAGACCGGAACGAACATAAACTAACTTCAGAAGCTCATTGTTCCCATTTTTCCACAGACTGTGGTTTTGGTTTTCATACTACTTACAGTTCAAACTTAGGTCACATTGAAGAGCCTTAGTGTTGGCCACAGGCCTTTTGTATGTGATCTTAAGATTACAGCAATATAAGTTTTGGGAAACAGGTTATAGAGATAAGTTTTTAGGTAGCCATTTTGTCAAAAGAATGCGGTCAGCCTACTTCAGGTTGGGCCCACCATGAACTTTGGACTGGGCCACATTGCAAACATTCTGGGTTAGGCCGCCTCAGGTTGTAAGAGTGATCGTTTAACTTTCAATAGAATTGTTTAACTTGGTATTAGTATAAATCAGCATAGGATGAAAAAGGTTTATAGGATAGATCAGTCACAGATTAAGGTTAGTGGTCTGTTATGGGATTTTCTTCCTCATACCTGAAAGAACATCTGGTGGGTGGGGGATGCCCCTCACACACCTGGCTTTGTGTTCATGTGAAAGGCATGTGAGTATAAAATCCCACTGTTAACACTCAATAAAAGTCTTCTGCTCAAATCTGAACAGTTGTCCAAGTCTCTCTCTCTCTCTCTCTCTCTCTCTCTCACAATCACCGATGCCGTCTCCACCTTCAGGAATCTCTGAACTCTGCTGGAGCAGGACTCTGGCACCAACCAAGCTACTAACCTCAAAGCCTTGGTGATTGAGATGCATTTAACTGCTTCTTCAGTCTCCTGCTCCATTTGATCTTGTTACCAGAGTTAATCTGGGTGATAGGTCTGTCTGTACAACAAATGGTTATAAGATTCCTCTTTTATTCTGCCCTTTCTATTTCATATTGGTGACAAAATATTGGCAGGTTCATCCATTCTACAAATATTTACTTAACATCTCCCTTTTTCAGACACTGTTCTAGGCATACTCTAGAATGAATGAACAAAATAGTCATGATATTTGTATTTTAGTGAGGAGCAGCAGGCAGTAAGTAAATAAATAAGAACATAGTATGTCTGGTGAAAGTAAGTGCTAGAGAGTAGGAGCAGGAAGGACATACAGGGTAGTCAAGGAGGGCTTCTCTGATTAGGTTAACATCTGGGCAGGGATCGAATAAAATTAGGGCAAGAGCCACATTTATATATGGAAGGAAAGTATTTTCAGCATTAAAAAAAATAGCAAGTACAAAGTCCCTGAGTCAAGAGAATGCTGGGCATGTTCAAAGCCAATAAAGTAGGAAGAGCAAGGCTAAATGATAAGAGCTAAGGCCAGAGAGGCTTAGGTCCCAATCACAGAAGGTCCTGCAGGTCATGATATGGCTCTAAATTTTATTTTGAGAAATGTGAAAATCACTAGCCTGCGGAAGTAACATGATCTCATTTACAAAATTTAGGTAGTAATGGGAATTTGGAGGCATCCAATTTCATGCATGTGGACATTACCTCTTCAGTGGTATGTCTGTTCAGAAGGCCTTCTATTCCAAGCCAGGACTGGCCTTGTGCAGAGGAGAGGGTATTTTAGTACAATCAAGGGGCTACCAGCACTAGAATTACCCAGGATGCTTTTAAAAGCTGAAGATTACTTGAGTCCACTCAAGATATGATTAACTAGAATTTCTGTGGCTGGGGCTAAGGAATTGGAATTTGAATTTTAAACAATGCCCTGGTGACTTAAATGTGCAAGGGTTTTGAACTACCTGGAGGCATGGAAAGCTTTGCAAAGAAAAGAATTCTAGAATTGAATTCCAAAAATAGAAGGAGTTAATCCATAAGTGCAGGGGCAAAGAGCAATGATGGTGAAGATCCTTCAGGGAAAAGAACCATTATGGATAAATACCTGAAGACGAAAAACAGCAGACATTTAGATTCCAGCATATGATCTGGTATAATTGGAGCAATCTGTTTGTTTGAGATTTTGCCCTGTGCAAGGCATATATATGATCTCATTTTATCACCTCAATTCTGTGAAGGGGACTTTAAGCAAAGAATGGGTCAGAGAATCAGAGAAACTAAGTGGTCTGTCCCAGATTACTCAGCTAGTAAATGGTGAGAGCAGATTCAAGCAAATGTGGCTTAACTCGGAAGCTTAAAGTCTTAATTGAGAGTCAAATAATGGAGTTTGAGAGAGAATGTGTCAGATCAGGAAGTCTTTGAAGGCCTTCCTATAAGCCAAGAAGTTTGAGTGTTAGCACAAACCCATGGGGAGTTGCCTTGAAGAAACTTATGCAAAGGAGTGACATGATCAGATGTGGATTTTATCATGATCCTTCTGGCATCCTGCCTTCTACACCAAAACTGTAGAGACCAAGGGAAAATTTCCCCTTAGCCCTCTGAAGTTTCACTTAAAAATCAACTCACAAAAGGCAGATTAATTGGGGAAAATGGCATACAAAATGTATTAACATGTACATGGGAGCCTTCAGAATGAAGACCCAAAGATACAGAAGAAATTGTCCCTTTGTATGCTTAGGTTTAACAAAGTATGGACAGCTGTGTACATATATGATTGGGAGGGTAGGATCTAATGCTAATAGACTGATTGGGGAAGTCCAGCAAGGCCTGTCTCTTTAGATTCTTCTTGGCCTCTCTGAGCAGGCATTTCTTTCTCTGGGTGTGGGGCAGGATGCTCTCTGGAATGGGGGCCTTATAACCTACCAGAAAATAAGGTAGGTCAGTTAATTTCTTTATGGCAATTTTTAACACAGAAAGGTAGAGGGAAAGTTAGAGTAATATTTTGAGATTTCCTGGCTGGCTTTAGGAAAAAGAAGCTATGGTTTCTATGGTCTAGCTTGGGGATGAGGGATTCTAGTTTCTATAGCTAGTCTTGGGATAGAATGGAATTGAGAGACAGGAGGGCAGAAGGAAGTCAGAGAAAAACTTTTGCTTCTGAGGTTACTGCTGAGGTCTCTATTTGGGAGTATTGTTTGCTAAGTCCAACATAGAATGTAGGCAAGTAGTAGAGATGCCAGAGCTAAATGAATGACAAAGATAATCCCTCAGCTCAGCCTTCTCTGGAAAGCAGAGTTTAAGGTAAAGATGAAAGTAGAGATGCCTTATTTGAGAGGTTCATGCCTAGGGCGGTAAGGGTGAAGAAATCAGGTAAATTTTGTAGGCTGAATACTGATCACCAAAAATATCAAGTCCTATTCCTGGAACCTGTAAATGTTACTTTTTGAAAAATAAAGTTCTTTGCATATGTGATTAAGTAAAAAAAAATATTGACATTGGGAGATGACCCTGGATTGCCTAGGTGGCCCCTAAATTGAATCAAAAGTATCCCTATTAGATAGAGGCAGAGGAAGACTTAACCTCACATAGAAGGGGAGCTGGTGGCGCCAGTAGTGCCAGCAGCCACTGGAAGCTGGAAGAGACCTCTTCTAGAGCCTTCAGAGGCAGTGCAGCCAACACTTTGATATATTTCCCGTGAAACTGATTTCAGACTTCTGCTCTTAAGAACTGTGAGAGAATATATTTGTCATATATTCATATATGTCAATATATTAGTCATAAGTCACTAGGGTTGTACTTTGTTGTTGCATCAGCCTTAAGAAACAAATACAGTCAAGGAGAAGAAAGAAAGGATGCTAAGCAATGTGATGTCTTACTATGCTGGCCATCACTTCACAAAGAACAGGGACATGATGCAGCTGGTAGGCTGGGGGATGTAGTTGTAGCTCAAGGGATTTCTCCAGAAGCTATGCGAGGAGAAACCATACCCTAAAGCAGTGCATGAAAGGAGAACGGGTGAGGAATATATCTGTCTGATTGCATTATCCAGCCCATTGGCAACTACTCAGGTGGTCCGATTCCACACCTCAGGGTGTGCATTTCATGTAAATATAGAAACAGAGGAGCTACTTAATGCAAATTGGACTCAGCGTATGGTGCAAGAGATCTTTACAAATCTGAGCCTTTAACTCAGATTCCATCTGGACTGGGAACTCATCAAGGATGCCAGGAAAGGTGATGATGAGGTGACACTTTTGGCAAGAAGAAAGTAATCAAGGAAACCTGAGATGGTGTATAAAGTTTCCATGCAATATAGGGATTGAGGAGGAAATGATGTATTCAGGGATATGGAAGAGATAAAGTGCAGAGGACTTTCTGACTAGTGTGATGTACAGAATTATAGTTAATCAAATGAACTTTGGAGTCAAACAGATTGTTTCAAATTTTGGCTCTACCACCCCACTGTATATGTCATCAAGGATGCTTTGATCTCTTGGAATCTTCATTTCTGTCCATCTGTGAAATGAAAAGGATAATATGTAATTTGCAGGGTTCTTCTGAAATACTATATGTGCAAAGCATTTATCAGTGTTTGGCACCTAGCATTTGCTAAATGAAAAACTGAACGGTACCTATTGTCGTTATAGCATATAGTGAGTGAGGCAGAGGAAAGAATCTGGGATGACACTCAGAGCATGGCTTGGACAGCTGAAAGGATTTTAGGGAGGAAATGAAGACTGACAGGGAGAAAATGAGGTGCCGATGAGCACCTACATATAGACGGGTCTTCTCAGGGCAGCTTCAAGGTATAGCTTGACCACTGGGAGGAGAGGAAAGGAACTATTCACTGAGGCTCAGACATGTGTCAAGCACTATAGCTCTCTATGTTACATCTGCTATTTTAGTTGTCTTTACATCAACCCTTCTAATGAAGGACATCTACACAAGTATCTGAGTCATAGGGAGCACAAGTGACATGACTAAGTCCACCCCAGTTATTAATTGGTAGAACTAGGAACACCAACCTAGATCTCTCTAATTCCAAACCCTGTGTTCCCACCATTTCCCCCATGCCCCAACATACTCATCACACAGATTCAATTGTATATAAAAAAACATATTCCAGATCCAAGTATATTTTATTGAATGTTCTGTGCATGCAGTATATAAAGGCATTCAAATCTATTAAAACAATATTGCCACAGACAACATTAAGTGATGACAAAAACACAGAGCAACTGGAATTCTCATATGCTGCTTATGAATGTATAAACTGGGACCATTTTGGAAAACTGCTAGGCAGCATCTACCTAGAGCCAAAAATCGGCCCGTTCTACCACCCGTCAATTCTACTTCTGGGCTTCTTTTCAACAGTCTTTATATCCACCAAAACATACATAAGAAGGTTCATCTTTATACATAATAGCCAGTTACTGGGAACAGCTTAAATACGCCCCAACAATAGAATGGGTAAATAAAGTGCAGTGCAGTGTAGTCCTGCAATGGAATACTACAAAGCAATTTTTTAAGTGAACTGATATATGCAAAAATGTAATTGAATCTTACAGTCATGATTTTGAACAAATAAAGTTAGATATAAAAGAATATATGCCATATGATCCCATTTATAGTAAGAACAGTCAAAAGTAATCAATGGTGATAGAAGTCAGAAGTTAATCCTGGGGCAAATGTGCTGGAGGGGGTTGGGGGGGAGGGGGTGGGTGAGGAGGGTGGGGAAGGAAGGGTGGGGGAAGGGGGACTTGAGGGAGCAGTCTACGGTGCTGAAATGCTTTATATCTTGATGGATGGTGGTTACATCGGTGTGCACATATGTACAAGTTAATCAAGACGTACACTTACAATATATGCCCTTTATTCTATGCAAGTTGTAGATCAATAAATTTTTTTTTTTTTTTAGTTGGAGTATCACTGTCACTTAGACTGGAGGGCAGTGGCACGCTCCTGGCCACCGCAGCCTTGACCTGCTGGGCTTAAGCGATCTTTCCGCCTGAGCCTTCCAAGCAGCTGGACCTTAGCACTGCGCCCAACTAATTTTTTTTTTTTGATTTACTGTAGAGATGAGGGCTCGCCAAGTTGGTCAGGCTGGTCTTGAACCTGTGGGCTCAGGCAATCCTCTCACCTTAGTCTCCCAAAGTGCTGGGATTATAGGCGCGAGCCACCGCGTCCGGCCATATCAATAAAAATTTAAAACATTGAGAAAGCTAATGAAATCTTGCTAGTATCATCAATCATCAACCTGTGATTAAGATTGAGTTTCCTCTTAATCATATCTGTTTTGTCCTTTGATCTCCTGCGCCTGAGGCATAGTAGGACTCAATAGGCATTTAGGTAACAAATGAGCTCATGCTTAGGAGATAAGTGAGTTCCAACCCATTCTCAAGCATATGGCTCCGGTTCCTTAGGTGAATCCTAGGTGTGGTGGCATCATGCCCCATAGCTCAGAAGGTGGTGGGACTCTCTCCCTACCTGGCCATACTCATTAGAAAAAATAAACCGCAAAACCAAGCAGCAGTTTTGCAGTATGACACAGCAGTATTGCTTGCATTAGGCCAATTTTCCACTTATGACAGCAGTAATAGCACTAAAAGCCAATAAAAGCGGTCTGTTCGTTCAGAGATCAGCTTTTATGGCTTATTCTAAATATTATCAAGTGACTCAAGAGCCGTCATTATAGTGTCTAAAAAGCCTTCATACCTTGTAAGCAAACAGTGTGACTTTGACAAATAATCATTAGCGTGCCTGTGTGAGGCCAGTGCTGAGGGGAAAAAAAGTCAAATAACAGATATTTCCGTTTACATAAGTCATTAAAGTAATGTTGGTTAGTTTGAGAATAAACAAAATGGATTTCATATGTAAAATGATATATTATCGCTTCCAACAATTTCAGAATTTTTTGTATTTTATTTCCAGGCTGCTGAGGATAGGGGCTACTTCCGTTGTTCCAGCCTTCTCAATAGAGGAAGTTTGATAAAACTGCTGAGGGCTCAGCCAATCACACGGGCTCAGCCTATATTTCTCACACCTCATTGAAAGTAAATTTGAATAATTCTGATTTCATTCATTTCAAATATGGTGATTATTCATGCGTGCCATGCTTCAAATGACCTGTTTATGAGGAGTTTTCTAAGAAACAATAAATAAATCCTGTGAAAACCAAGACAAGTTTACCTTGTTAATGTGAGGACCGCTCGTGGATTATAGTTTAGAACAAAAGCTTTGCCAGCCTCTGCATAAGATTATTATAAGATTCATGAAGAACTATACCTACTTTATTCACCATGGTATCCTCAGGTAGGCTAGACACAAAAAGCAGTTATTTGGGAGATATTTACTAAATAAATGTTGAGTGAATCATGGCTCTTAAAAGTTTATAGAATTCATCAGCCAATAACTTCTAGGCATCATTCTAGGAAAATAATCAGAGGTATATGCAAAGATTTTGCTATGGGTGCTTGTCACAATATTCATTTACAATAGCAAGACAATAGAAGTAACATAAATGTTCAGAAATAGGGAGCTGGCTGAAGAAAATATATACATTTGTAAGATGTATAATAATATGCAATCATTTATAACCATGATATGTAATATTGGGAGAATAATATTTAATACTTTTTGAAATATTCAAATGTATTACATGAACAATTTTATTAGAAACAAATATTAGTCGGGCTCGGTGGCTCAGCCTGTAATCCTGCGCCTTGGGAGGCTGAGGTGAGTGGATTGCCTGAGCCTGTGGGTTCAAGACCCACCTGGGCAACTTGGTGAGACCTCATATCTACAATAATCAAAAAATTAGCCGGGTGTGGTAGCGCGCGCCTGTAGTTCCGGCTACTCGGAAGGCTGAGGCGGAAGGATCGCCGGAGCAGGTCGAGGCTGTGGTGGCCGGGAGCGGCCACTGCACTCCAGTCTGAGCGATGGAGTGAGACTCCAACTCAAAAAAAAAAAAAAAAAAAAAGAAAAATATTTTCCACTGAACAAATATTGATTGAACACCTAATATATACCAAGCATTATTCTAGACATTGGAAATCATAAGGAACAAAAATGGCAATAATTCTGTCCAGATGAGTTATATTATCATATTATTTTAATTATGATTGTATTTTTTTGTTAAAAAAGGAGTGTGTATACATGTTTTTTAAAAGTTTGAAATGCTCTTCTTCAAAATATTTTTAAAAGTTTATTGTTGGGGAATAAAATTATGGGTGACTTTATTTACTTCATTTTGATTGAGAATATTAATCAAAGCTGACTAGTTACACTGATTTGTTCCAATAATGAACAGTCTGATTTTAAGTAATTGTTTTCAATTAAACATTCACAGGAGAAGATATAGGCTTTGGAGTTTTTTAACAGAAAGTTCTTATTCCAAGTGAAATTTTATTTTATCAGTTCTTCATGTAGCATTTATTACATGCCAGATACTGCTCTAAGTACTTCCCAAATACTAATTTATTTAATCCTTGAAACAACCCTGTGAGGTAACCCTTACTATTCCTGATGAACAGATGAGGAAGTTGAGGCAGGAAAATTAGGTAAATGACTTGCCCAAGATCACAAAACTAACAAATGGCAAAGCCGGGATTTAAACCCAGGCAGTGCAGTTCCATGATCTTCTTAATCATCATAAATACTGGCTGGGCGTGATGGCTCACACCTGTAATCTCAGCACTTTGGGAGGCCAAGGCGGGTGGATTGCTTTAGCCCAGGAGTTCAAGACCAACCCAGGCAATATAGTGAGACCTCGTCTCTGCAAAAGAATCAAAAAAATTAGCCAGGCATTGTGGCCCGTGACTGTAGTCCCAGCTACTAAGGATGCTGAAGTGAAAAGATTGCCTGAGCCCAGGAAGTCAAGGCTGCCCTGAGCCATGATTTTTGTGATTATGTCACTGTACTACAGCCTGAGCGACAGAGTGAGACTCTGACTCCAAACAAACAAACAACAACAACAAAATCATGAATACTATTTGAAAGCACAATATATAAAACAGACAATCGTTTATTAATGCCAACTTTTTTGTAAGCTACAAATTCTAATGTTTATATAGTTATAGGTCAGTGCAAATGATGATCATAGGAATTTTTGTTTGAAGGCTATATATGACAACTGCAGGC
The DNA here is from genome assembly GCA_027257055.1 of Cephalopachus bancanus. Classification (NCBI taxonomy): domain Eukaryota; kingdom Metazoa; phylum Chordata; class Mammalia; order Primates; family Tarsiidae; genus Cephalopachus; species Cephalopachus bancanus. The sequence goes on along the minus strand of JAPVLO010000214.1, from coordinate 991,657 downwards.
TTACATCACTCCGAAGAACTGCTTATTTCTGTAATTTGCTTTGGGGGACAAGGTTCAGAGAATCCGTATTCTCACAGAAAAACAAGATCTAATGTTAATAGATTTTACTTTCCCTTTTTATATAACTCATTTTCCAAAACTGGTTAAGATGTTTAATGTAACAAATCCAGAGTTTACAGTAAGAATAATAGGACATTTGGGTTTTAAAGTTATATCATTAGCACTATCCAATAATTTTTTTAACATTTCTTAATGCATATTCAATTTAGAGTCTCCTAAGTTCTTCAGTCAATGTTAATTATCAGAAGAAAAATACTTTTCAAATATATCTTATAACAATGAATTGATGAACAATGTCATTAAAAAATTATAGATCAGCGTTCACTTCTGTCAGATACTCCACATTTCAAAAGAATTAAGTTTACTTTATTGAATATGATGACTAAATCTTGTTTAATTTTCATAAGTGATAATTTATCTGCAGTTAAAAGCACCCAAATATTATAATCTAAGTTGGCTTGTTGAACTCCCTGAGATTATTTTTTAAAAAATCAGTTCTTTTTGTCTCTACACAGCCCCCAACACTCTCACCCCCAGCCCCCACAAATATATGAAAGTATAATTCCACGTTATTTTGTAAAGGGATTTCTTTAGTGCAAGCAAGCATGCAAGCATGCATGCTTGCATCTGCACACACACACACACACACACACACACACACACACACACACACACGGCAGCTCTTTGTTCTATTAATAATATTTATAGCAGAACTTTGTTTTTAAAAAGCCAATAAACTTTTTTGTCAAAAGGGAAGTTTTAGACCTTATTGTATGTTCAATTACTAAACAAATCTGAAATAGCTACCCTTTAAAAACTGTGATTGACTAGTAATGTCTGCTGTTGACTCAGTAGCTGGAAAGTAGCAATATATGTGTGACAAGCACATCTGTATCTTACCTTTTTCTATTCTGACACTACCAAAATACACTTATAAACCAAAAGCAAGACATACATTTCTTTTTTAAAAATGTCCCTATAGCTCAAACTTTTCACTAGGATTGACCTTTTCCCAATTAGGTGATATTGTATTATCTGGAGTTTACTGTTTTAGGGAGGATTTTTCTGGGCCATCTCCTGGGTGATGGCAATGATCCCAAAATACTCCTGGAGAGAAACAATTCTGTGATCTCATCCTGAAGCTTTTAAGACTTCCCTTTGGATTAAAGGTCTTAGCATCTCATTTTTACGAAGAAAAAAGAGGTGATAAGTACTATATAAACACATATTTTCTTTAGAGTAGTCTTCCGAGAAATTGTTGAGTCGAGTAAGTTTTAATGAACTCAGTGGGCTTAGCACACTTGCTGTTCCACCTCTGGGGACAAACATTCACATCTGCATGAAACCTCATGCATACCTTTCAAGTCTCACTGATCACCAGGGTAAATCTTAGATTTGGCAGTCCTCTCAGGATTGTTTTCATCTGCCTTGTACAGACAGGCTTTCTCAGACAAAACTGTGGTCACTGCTGGACTTCCTTCAGCAAGGTAGGCAGAAGTGTGAGAAGAATATTTGGAGGTGGAGTGAGAAGGGAGGATATTATTATTTGACCTGGATTTAACTGATAAAGCTGCCAATTAGAAAGCACATGGCCATGAATGACTTTTTGGAGAGTTTTTGCAGAATGTTAGTTGCTAGCTGTTGCCTTCGTTTTTTGCTTCAGTAATTTTCTCTGATCTTTTTGTTTGTTTCCTTTCTTTCCCAAAATCCTGCTGGAAGTTCTAACACAATGGCACAGGAAATATTTGTTTAAGCTTTTCATTAGGAACCTGGAGGAAAGCATGGGGAACTTAGAGGAAGGATACTAGGGTTTGTCCATTTCATCAGCGCTATATATTCTATCTAAACTCAAAATCCAAAATGTGCTGAGCAATTTTTTATAAAGTTAAACATACACTTAACATTCTACCTAGCAATTGTACTCCTAGGTATTTACCCAAGAGAAATAAAGACATATGTCCACATAAAGATCTGCACAGGAATGTTTATAGCAGCTTTATTCATATTAGCCAAAGACAGGAAACATCCAAATGTCCATCAGAAGAGAATGGATAAACAAACTGTGGTTTATTCATATGATGGACTATGCCTCAGAGTTACAAATGAATGAACCCAATAATATAGATGAATCCCAAGAACATTACACTGAGCAAAAGAAGCCAGGCACAAAAGCATACATACTGTATGAGATCCTAGAAAAGCTAATTTAGTCTATAGTGACAGAAAGAATTTGCCAGGGGCTAGCTGGTAAGGATATGGCAATTGCAAGGGAACATGGGAGTATTTTGGGAAGATAGATATGCTTTGCATTTTGATTGTGGTGATATTTACATTTGCCCAGACTCTACTGTGTATTTAAAATGGGTACATTTTATTATATGTAAATTATTCTTTAATGAAGTCAGACAAAATAAATGTACTGAGTAGCTCTTGACTTCTGATTGTCATTATTCCTTAAAAAATACTTGAGCCGTCACAATTTTGGCCACTGTGATTCAGGGTTACCTTATCACTCTTTTGTGTCTTTTTAAGATTTTTAGTGTGACATAGTCTTGGTCACTATGAGTTTAGATGCTGAGATCCAAGGCTTAGTTTGTAACTGCGTCCAGACTCATTCTGCGCATCGCATGACAGCCAATAAATTGTGAGACAAGGAATATGAGAGAAGAATGTGACTTCATTTTGGAGTTTCAGCAAAACCCAAGAAGATGGCAGACCAGGGTCCTAAAGACTCATCTTGAGCCGTGCATGCTTTGCTTGTTTTTTAGCTAGACATGAAGGAAAAAGAGGGCACTGAGATTAAGAGGCGGCCGAGAACTGCAGACGTCTGGGCACTGGGAGGGGTCCAGGAAAAGTTGTAAAATCTCTTTGTCCTTTGTTAATGGTCTCATTGTTTCTTTAATTTTTTACCAAACATATTTAGTGTATGTACTCCCCTTTTTCCCAGAGCTAGTCTAGACAGCAGCATACTTGTCCCTACGCTACTGTTTCAATGTTTCAAAATTATTGTCACCTAGGTGCAAGCATGTACAGAGGCCAGAGGCCTCCCTCCAAGTCTAAAATGGAGTTAATTATGTTATTATTTTGCCATTTTGCTGTTACAATGTCCTACTTCCAAAGGTTCATCCCACAGTCTTGTGGGATTAGGGACAATGGAATGTCATCTCTCATCTTTCTGCTTCCTGCTGAACAGGGTGATATGGGGCGACGTGGGGCAGAAACATTTGACTTGTCAGCAAGTTGTTCATGTTCTTATTCTTTGCAAGTCTTTTGGAGGACCCGGTCTCCCAGCTGAAAGGAATACAAGGCCATGTCTGTGGGATGGGTGATCCTTTAGAAGCAAACTAATGAGCAGAGAAGTTAGTATGGTGCCTAGAATCTTAACCTATTTGACAGTTACTAAATCTCTTAAAGTATCAGTTGGTTTTCCTCTCGGTCATAAACTTGATATAGCCTACCCATATAATATTTGAAAGGGGCTTAATTTGAGTCTACTTTGGGGGCTACTCTAATCCACAACAGGGCAACCGGTAGTGCCTTATCCTAAGTCAATTTAGGTTTTTGACATATTTTGGCAATACTTCCTTTTAGAGTATGGTACATCTTTTCAGTTTTTCCCATTGACCTTGGTCTCCAACACGACAATCTAAAAATCGCAGCAAAGGGCGAGTCACGGCTCTCTCTGATATTCCTGTAACCATTATAGTCTTTCTTGAATCAGGGGATAAGTGGGTGTTAGCTACAGTATGTGTGGCCCCCATAAAAATAAGAAAGTCAATAAGTGTGTTCCTACTGTCAATTGTACTCCTGTGGGAATATGATGACAAGATGGCTAAACATACATACTTAAAAGGTTATTGGAGGAGCTATGAATATGCATGAAGGTGGTCCTGACACATGTATTGAACAAAACTTCATGAAACATATGACCTGTGTTTACCTTTCAGTGAAAACTTGACCCTCACCTGGAATAACCTTAGGTCTTATTTCTAATTTGGTAACTCATTGTCACAAAAAATCTGGTCTGTCAGTTATATAATCTCTATTTTAACATTAGTGCTGTTCAGTTGTTGTGTCTAAACCACAAGAAGGAGGGGAATATAACAAAATATGTCTGCTCTCCCAACCTGCCACGGCCAGGAACTAAGTTTTAAAGGTTTATCTGAGGTCCCTTGGCCAAGATGGGGTCCATTTAGTCGATGAGGGGCTTGGAATTTTATTTTTTAAGTTCACATTTCCCCTTTTTGGTAAATATATGCCAGAGCTAACATCGATAACCAAGCTTTTATTTTGTCCATTATCATTGTCAGGGTGGTATGGCTACCTACCCTGGGTTCATCCTGTCCCTTGGTGGGAACCCCCATAGCCAAAGGAGTTAGAGTCAAAAAACTTATAGCCATTTAAATGTTCTAGGCCAGACAGAAATGGAGGTGGGCAGGCACTCATTAACCCTTAAAATCTTTTAAGTAATGTAAGAGCCAAAAAACAAGATTAAAAATTGATTTGTCAGGCCGGGCTTGTTGGTTCAGCCTGTAATCCCAGCACTTTGGGAGGCCAAGGTGAGTGAATTACCTAAACCCACGGGTTCAAGACCAGCTCAGGCAACTTGTTGAGATCTCACCTCTACAATAAATACAAAATTAGCTGGGCGTGGTAGCATGTGCCTGTAATTCCAGCTACTTGGAAGACTGAGGCAGAAGGATCCCCAGAGCCTAGCAGATTAAAGCTGGGGTGGCTGTGAGCGTGCCACTGCACTCCAACCCGAGTGACACAGTGAGACTCTGACTCAAAAAAAAAAAAAAATTTGATTTGTCTATACGTTCTATGTGTTGAGCCATCCATCAGATGTTTAGGCACCTGTGCCCATCTTTGATTTGGAGGGTCTGAACTAATTTTATCCCTTGAAATTGGTCCTTACAATCTCATGTACCCACTTCATTGACAATAGTCTCTGGACCTCAAGGGAGGGTCCTTCATATTGTGTAGCTTTATCAGCAGTGCATTGGCAATTTCAAAAAAAATGGCCCGGTAAGATTGAACACTTTTTCAAATTCTGGAGATATTAAGAAGCGAAAGAAAGGTTATGTTAAAGTATCAGTTGGTTCTTCCTCTGGGGCATAAACTTGATATGGCCTACCCATATACTATATTAAAGGGGCTGAATTTGAGCCTACTTTGGGGAGCTACTCTAATTCACAACAGGGCAACCTGTTTTTTTGTTTTGTTTTGTTTTTTAGGTATGAATATCTCAAAAAGGGGTGGGGGTCTTAACTCTGGAAAACAAAACATAAAGCAAACAAAAAGGTCATTAGCTCTGTCTAGTTTTTACAGTGACAGGAAAAGAAAGCTTACAGGTAGCTAAGCATTCAAATTATTTAGCATAGAGCATCCAGATAGAGACAAAATTATTAATGAGTCTTAGTGTCTTTACATGTAGACTTATTCCTATGTCTCATAAAAGAGTTCATTTTGATTACTGCTTTCTCCCAGGTCTGAAGAAAAGGCTTTGTGTAACTTGAGTTTGATGTCAGGCAATGGCATCAACATTCAAGATTAAGCAGTAGTCATTGTCTTCTTAGAAGAGATATGTATACTAGAAGTCAAAACCCTACAACTTTATAGCACGAAGATTAGTTAATAGCACCTGATCAAGAATTTTCAAGGGGCTGCAAATGGTAATACTGGAGTTCATGACCTGACTGGAAGTTGTAAAAAGAATCAACAACCTTGCAGTGATTAATTTTTATAGCTTTGATAGGTCCCTAATAATAAGTTTAGATCAGAGACTTAATTTAGGATTTTGGTTTTGAAGACATTCATCAAAGATGTTAAAAAGCTCAAACATAGGTGTGAACCACTATGCTCGGCTTACATATATTTAATTCTCACAACATATATTTAATGGTACCTATCCCATTTACTAATAAAGAAACTGAGGAACTAGGTACAGTGGCTCATACCTGTAATCCCAGCACTTTGGGAGGCGGAAGTGAGAGAATTGCCTGAATCCAGAGTTTGGGATCAGCCAGAGCAACATGGTGAGACCTCATCCCTACAATAAATTAAAAAAAAAAAAAATCAGCTGGCCATGGTGGCACATGCCTGTGGTTCCAGCTACTTGGAAGGGTGAGGCAGAAGGATCACCTGGGCCCAGCAGGTCGAGGCTGTGGTGGCCATGAGCATGCCATTGCACTTCAGCCTGGGTGACAGAATGAAACTGCCCCCCAAGATAAAATAAAATAAGAGTAGATTTAGACCAGGCAGAAAAGAAATACAGAGCTTTAGAAGACTCTAACTCTCGAGTTTCGAGTTCCACATTTGAGTTCTGAATTTTCCTTAGTTTGCCCATAGGTTTTAAAAGGTGCACAAAAACAGGCCATAACATATAACCAGCAGAAGTTCCAGAAAACCTGACAGACCTTTGGACTTGCAGGAGTTTTGTTGACTCCTTGCTCTAACGGTATGCATAAATGCAGCCAGTACCAGCAAGGGAACTAAGTGGAGGTCCCTAGAGTAAAAAGTTTCTGGCAGTTGCTAGGGACTTACCTAAGAATTTCCCTATTTGGGTCAACTGGCCACGAGCATTGATTCCTGGGTGACTTGCCAAACTGTAGCCAAGTCCAAACTCCTTCTGCTCACTACATGACAATCAATAATTCAAGTGACAAGAATTGGAGCAAGGAATGTGACTTTATTTTGGAGTGCCAGCAAAACCAAGAAGGCTAGTGTCCTAAAGACCCGTCTTAAGCCATGCATGCTTGGCTCAGTTTTTATCTGTGTATAAAGGAAAAAGAGGAGGCCAAGATCAAGAGGTAGCTGAGAACCACAGACATCTGGGTACTGGTGGGGTCCAGGAAAAGTTGTAAAATCTCTTTATCCTTAGTTAGCGGTCTCCTTGTTCCTTTACATTTTAACCAAACATAGCATACATGCTGCTACATTATCTTTTCAATGTTTCAGAATTATTCTAGCCTATGTGCAAGCATGAACAGAAGCCAGAAGACATCTCCCCACTCTCAGTCTAAAATGGAGTTAGTTATGTTAATCTTTTACTGTTTTACTGTTACAAGCTCTGCTTCTAAGTTTCTCTGAGAACTTTTAGATATATCAGTTACTTATCTGGGTCTGTTTTCTCAGCTACAAAATGAAAGTAATGGGCCAGGCTAGAATTTGCCAACTGGTGGCCTTTGGGTCACATTTGATCAACATCTGCAAGACCAGGGCAATCTTTTTAAAAATTACTTAAATATCATTGAAAATCAGAATTTCTAAATAGAAATTCCAGACTTCTGACCTCTCTAGAAAACCAAAGTTCTGATGATATTTAATATGCATCCCAAATGGCACTGGTTAGCTGGAAGTAATTAGCCACAACTCCTCTTATTCATGAATAATACTCTGTAGTTTGCATTGCTTCCTATCAGGCCCTTTTCATTACTTACATATCTGCCTAGTCCTGGTCATTTTGAGTTTGCAAGCTTAAACTAGATCAATGATAAATAACTGGGATCTTCAAGATGTAACCAGCATCTCAGCTTTGATAAATGACCTATGATTTAATCTTTACATACAATTTTAATATTTTAATAATCAGTCCCTGGAAGTCACTCAAGAATGTATATACATAGAGAAAACACTGGCAAGCTGTGAAATTCCAGCCAACCTTCTGCAAACACTATACTTGGACTAAGAAAACAACCACAACCGGGCTCGGTGGCTCAGCCTGTAATCCCGTGCCTTTGGGAGGCTAAGGTGAGTGGATTGCCTGAGTTCGCGGGTTCGAGACCCGCCTGGGCGGCGAGACCTCATCTCTACAATAAATAAAAAAATCAGCCGGGCGTGGTAGCACATGCCTGTAATTCCGGCTACTCGGAAGGCTGAGGCGGAAAGATCACCGGAGCCCAGCAGGTCGAGGCTGCGGTGGCCGGGAGCGGCCACTGCACTCCAGTCTGGGTGACAGAGTGAGACTCCAACTCAAAAAAAAGAAAAGAAAAGAAAAGAAAACAACCACATATGTACTAGAAAAAGTTTTAGTAATTTAGGTAGCCCAGAACTTACAATATAATAGCTAGCCAGTGTCAACAAACTGAAACACAAACTTATCCCTGAAAGACACTTAACCCTGAAACATTCTATATTTATATGTTACTGGTCTGTGGTTTTTCTTTTCTTTTCGTTTTTTAAAATTGAGTACCAGTTTTAGGGATCAGACTTATATGTTCTTTATAAAATTATTTGGAAATTGTTCTTATTTATTGCCCATGCTTTGAAATATTTTATAATGTGTTGGTGTTGGAACTTTGAAAGAATTCATCGGTAAAATCAACTGGTTGTTCAGACTTATTTTTTCCAAAGTTAGTCTATTCTACTTGTTTACATATTCTAAATTTCAAGAGACTCCAACATTTCTAATTTATTTGCATAAATTATGTAGTCTGCATTATTAAATTTCTCAGGACATAATGTTCTCAGTATCCTTCATTCTCTGAAAAAAAATAAACTCATGGATTTATTTATCATTGTACTTTCGTTCATTTCTTTAACTTATATATCAACTTGTTTTCCCTTCCTTCTCTTTTCCTTAGAATCATTTTCTTTTTCAAATTTCTTGAGTTAAATAGTATGTCAGCTATGGTCACTTAAAAGTAATAATTTTTCTGAGTTATATTTGACTCATTTTAAGTTTGGATGTTTAGGTTTATCACTGCCTTTTGAAAAAATACTATAGAGTTTTGTTTTAATTTATTATTTGTCCTATTAGCAATTTGGACGATATTATTTAAACTTTCGATTACTAGGCATTTAAAAAAATTGTTATCATTAATTTCAGGGTGAGCCACTGAGCCCGGCGTCAGTCGCATTTTACTACAGTGACATGAAATTAGAAATTAGTGATAACACCGGGCTCGGTGGCTCACCCTGTAATCCCGCGCCTTTGGGAGGCTGAGGTGAGTGGATTGCCTGAGCCCGCGGGTTCGAGATCCGCCTGGGCGGCGAGACCTCATCTCTACAATAAATCAAAAAATCAGCCGGGCGGGGTAGCGCGCGCCTGTAGTTCCGGCTACTCGGAAGGCTGAGGCGGAAGGATCGCCGGAGCCCAGCAGGTCGAGGCTGCGGTGGCCGGGAGCGGCCACTGCACTCCAGTCTGGGCGACAGAGTGAGACTCCAACTAAAAAAAAAAAAAAAAATATGACTGACTCATTTTCTACTTTTTGTAATTTTTTTTTAATGACCTAGCATGTGATGAGTAATTAATTATTAATTTTTATGGCTATTGAATGTGGATATTTCAAATAAATATTCCACTGATTTTTAAAAATAATGTGTATTTTCTGATATAGTTCAGCCTTACAAGTTACTTTATTCCAATCTTTGCTCTTTATATGTATATGCATTTTAAAATTTTTGACAGATTGATTGAGACATTAATATTTCCTACCACAATAGTATTTTTATCAATTTCTATTTTTATTTAACCTTTGTACAAGAAACTACAGACTTTTCTAATTCAAAGAAGAGCACTATGTTAACATTGATATTGTTGTTAATTATTAATAGTGAGCATACATATGTGCTCCAGAAAAATAATTTTAATAAATTTAGATTTCTATAAATTTATTAACAGTAAATATTTGTTAATAATGTTTTAATTTCTTTTAATTAAAGAAAAATATTTATGAAGAAAACGATCACATATAAAGTGAATATTTCATTGAGGTACTTCTCTGAAGAAGTGCCAAAATCAATAGATTTTTAAGAAAAGCTTTTTAAAAATCAACTGCAACTAAAACAGAATACTGAAAAATTAATGATTGAGAAAAGAAAACTACATGTCATTATCCATTTGTCCAAACCCATAAAATGTACACCAACAAGATTGAACCCTAATGTAAATCATGTACTTGGGTGATAATGATGTGTCAATGTAAGTTCTTCAGTTGTAACAAATGCAACACTCTAATGAAGAATGTTGATAATGGTCGAAACATGCATGTGATGGACAAGGAATATATGAGAAATCTCTGCATCTTCCTCTTGATTTTGCTGTGAACCTAAAACTGCTATAAAAACAAAGTCCTTAAAAATAAAAAAAGGAAGAGAAGGGGGAAAAGAAAGGAAAAGAAAAAAAGGGGAAAGAAAAATGAAGCTAGGAAAGCTAGAAAATTTAAACCTTGGCTCCAATTCCCAAGTCCACTTTTCAGAAGGTGAACTAGTCCTCTGAGTACATTAATATTCATATCATATTCCCAGTTTTATTTAACAGCATTCATTTTCTAAAAACAACCAGCTCTTACCTGGTGAAGGTCCTTTGTCTTAAATTATCTGGTGTGCCTCTGCCATGAAAATACTATCTTTAAAAAAAAATTTTAAATGTATATCAGAGAATAGAGTCCACAATATTATAATGCTAGGCCCCATGAAAAACTTTATACCCTGGCCACATTATTTTAGAACCATGATAGAAATATCTTTACAATACTAAAATTTATTCATCAGTCCTTGGCTTTCCTTATTTTCTTGGTAAGAATGAAGCTTTCTTCACTATATAAGAAATAAGAAGGAATTAAATATAAAATCACTGCATAATAAATCAAATAAAATGTATCAAAATAGAAGCTTGACACTTTCTGCCCTTTCCCTCCCCACCTAGCAATTTGTGGGAGTGATTCAACTTAATTTGTTGATACAACATTGCTCAGAAGGGAGTGATTATGAGCCAATCATGAGAGCTTAAATAAAGAAAAGTATGAGAGGTAAATGCTAATGGGGTCCATCCAAGCATGTCCATATGTAAAGGCTCTTCAACCGACAAAGTTTTGATCATCAAATCCTGTTGCCAGGTCATACTTCTTTTTTTCCCCCCTCTCTCTTTTAATTTTTTATTTTAAAGATGTGGGCTACAATTCAGGGTTAGGTATACAAATGTTTCATTTATGCAGGTACCCTTGGTGATGAGGTGTACCCCCCCACTGCCAATTCCATCTTCTTCCCCCTCCCCAGCAGTTTCCTGCTACTGCCAAACCTTTTCTTATAGTGTTACCATAATTGTTCAAGGTCTGCTTATGAGTGAGAACATGTGATACTCAGTTCTTTGTTTCTGTGAAAGATCACTCAGTGTTATAGACTCTAAGTCCATCCAGGTTGCTGTGAAGTTCATGATTTTGTCCTTCTTTATGGCTGCATAATATTCCATCGTGTATATGTACCACATTTTTTAATCCAGTCCTCTTTTGATGGGAAGCATGGTTGTTTCCATGTTCTTGCTACTGTGAGCAATACTGCAATAAACATATATGTGCAGTATCTTTTTCATAGAGTGATTTGAGTTATTGTGGGTATATTCCCAGTAGGGAAATTGTGGGGTTGTATGGAAGGTCGATTTTTAGATCTTTTAGCAATCGCCACACTGTGTTCCATAGAAGCTGTACTAGTTTGCACTCCCACCCCAACAGTGTAGAAGTGTTCCCTTTTCCTCGCATCCTCTCCAGCATCTGTTGCTTTTTGAGTTATTGATGATGGCCATCCTGACTGGAGTTAGGTGGTATCTCAGTGTGGTTTTAATTTTCATTTCTTTGGTGACTAGTGAGGTTGAGCATTTTTTCATGTATCTATTGGCTGCTTGTATGTCTTCTTTTGAGAAGTGTCTATTCATATCTTTTGCCTACTTTGTAATGGGCTGTTTGTTTTTTCCTTTTGGCACGTTTGAGTTTCTTATAGATCCTAGATGTTAGGATGCATTGGATATATGTTCCCAAACTTCCACCTTAATGGTTTCCATCTTCAAGACTGATATCTACTAACTTGCTTTAAAAATGATTAACGTTTCAAATATTATATAAATATATTTTAGAAAAAAATAATGTATTTCTACAAGTAGGAAGGCAGAGTAGTGACAGTTGCCATAAAATGTTTAGTTAATAACAATTGCAGTTTAATCAATATGGCATTCAACTATAGACATTAAAAAAATTAAATATTATATATACACAATTAAATATATGTAATAACAGATCAAATCACTTTACAAAAATGTATAGCTAAACATAAGTTTCTCCCTCAATAAAAAGACCAAAAATGTATATAAATATTTTCAATAAATCAATATTCTGCTTCAGGCTTCTAAATTGAAGACAAAGATATAATAACCAGAAAAATGTGAGAGACTGTTGTCCAATAAAATGTTCAAAAGAGTCAAAGAGATCTCACATTCTCTTTTCTGAATAAGCAAACTTATTTGGATGGGTCCAAAGCACATACGGAAATGTTGCCATTCAGTTTAAAAATAACTTCATGAAGCATTTTGACAGTCCTACTCTAATCTAGAAGTTATCAGATGGCGGGGAAGGTCCATTTTTGAACTCTATTAGTGTGTGTATGCAGGGTATATGGAAGTGGCACAGGGTGAAGTTAGGGTGGGTCAGGGTAGTGTTCATCCAACCCAAAGTCAAAAAAGATTCCCTTCTTCCCATACTATCTCTATTTTCTTTCACATCTGCTCCACAATCAACACCTTACCTGGTTTTGCCTGTAGTCAGTAAGAATACCACACTTTGGAAAATATTTCACAGGTTAATTTTCCTGCCTTCTCCATCTTGATAATTATTTTTAATCCTCTACATCTAAACTTAAATATTACTTTCCTGATCCCTGGCTTACTTTTTTGTCCCCTCCCCATCAAACACACACACACCCAAGAGTACCCATAGCTCCCTGTATTTCCCCTATTACAAGATTCTATTATTTCCTATTAAACACTTTCCCAATAACTCTGTTATCATAAGACCGAATCTATCTTGATCACTGTGGTGAGCCTTAAGCAAAATAGATGGCATATTTTAGGTGTTCGGTAATATTTGTTGATTAGATTAATGATTTGTTGTATGGCCTGATGCCAGCAACTATTTAATTCAACTAACTCACTTTGTTCAAATTTTATGCTCAGGTGATGTTTTCTACAGGGAGAGAATGTACTGGTCATTGGACCCAAGTACACTATTCCTTGGGATCTGGAAATTAGCAAACTGATATTCAGTTCTTAGACATTCATCTGATGAGCCTCGTTGCTGTGAGTTGGCTCCTGAAAAGTAAATCCACTCTTAGAAGACTAAACACATTAGATTTCTAAGCATATAAAGATGTTAAAGTCTTACATTGTGGAAAATAACCAAAATGCACTCAACTAAAGAAACAGTTAACACCACCAACACCTTTTTAAGGTCAAGAGAGGTGGGATATGCTCAAACCACTGCCATTACCACTGCAATTTTTTTCTTTAGGCAATCTTTATATTCATAAAAATAAAGAAATGCAAAATGTATGCTACATTTTGAATATTTATATTTTTAATTATTTAAAAGGAAATACTTTGTGTAAAAATATAAAAGGCAAAATGATCATTCTAGCCACAAGATAATTACAGAATTTAATAAATGGTAATAATATATAGTAAACTAAATGCTTCCAACCATTAGAAAGTAAGAGAACCTGAATCGTCCATCCATTGTTAACAATTAAAAAATTGAATACAATATATTAAACAACTATTTTAGATATTGGACAACAGGAATTGCAGAATTGTGATCCCTGAGAGAGAGAAAAAGAAAGATGAACACTACTGCTGCCCAGACTTTCTGCCTAGGAGTAATTTCTGGACTGTGGTATAGAAATAGGAACCTAAGTGGAGTCAGGCAATGTCTCTGAGTTGAAAAAGTAGAGATTGAAATTTGGTGAGACCAAAGAGGATAGAACTTGTGGGACAGATAACTGAAGAGGAGGGAGCTACAAAGTGGAAAATTTCATAAATTTGTATAAGGATCCCTTGAGTCTGTTGCTAGATACCATCTATTTCTGTACAGTGATACCCACGAGAGTAAACCTGACACATTTTCTGGAAAAATAAAAAATTTCCAGAGATCTGTAAACCAAATATTTTCCAGAGATCATTTAGGGATTAGAATTACTTGAATTCCCACCAAACATAGTAGAGAAACGTCTCTGAATATGTGGTCATTCAGTGTCACATCCTCAGAAGGGTCATACCTTAGAAGAAGGACTGAATTAGCTCCAGAGCAAATATTATGATAGACTTACCTTAAAAGAACTTTAAAAAAAACTTAAAGGAATTATGTCAATCACAACTGTCATTAGAACAAAGTTGAATACACTTTTTAAAATACCAAATTTAAAAAACAGCACTCAATAATGTAAAATTTGTAATACCCAGCATACAATAAAAAGCTGCAAACATAGAAAAAGGAAAATATGATCCATAACCAGAAGGAAAAAATGAATTGATTAAAACAGATTCAAAATGATAAATATGATGGAATTTGCAGTCAAGAGTGTCAAAACAACGATTGTAAGTCTGTTTCACATGCTCAAAGATGTAATGGAAAGAAATATAATAAGGAGAGAAAATGATTACATAGTTAAAAATGAAATGAAATTTTGAGAAAAATGTAATCCTAAAATAAAAATTTCTCTGGATGGTGTTAGCAGATTAGACAGTGCAGATAGAAAGAGCCATGAATTTGAAAATAAAGTAACAGAAACTCTCCAAAGCAAAGCACAGAGAAAAAATATTTTTTTAAAAAAGTCTTGTTGACCTATAGGACAATATATCATGCAGTCTAACATAAGTGTAATTGGAGTTTGAAGGAGAAGAGAGCAATAAAACACAGAATAATATTTGAGGGTATAATAACTAAAGATTCTCTAAACTGGTAGCAGTGGCTCATGGCTCATGCCTGTAATCCTAGTATTTTGGGAGACTAGGGCAAGAGGATTGCTTGAGCCCAGGAGTTTGAGACTAGCCTGGGCAGCATAGCCAGACCTCGTCTTTACAACAACCAAAAAATCAGCCATGCATTGTGGTGCACACCTGTACTCCCAGCTAGTTGGGAGACTGAGGCAGAAGAATTGCCTGAACCCAGAAGGTCAAGGTTGTGGTGAGCTGTGATTGTGCCACTGCCCTCCTGCCTAGGTGACAGAGTGAAACCCCAGCTCAGATAGAGAGAGAGAGAGAGAGAGAGAGAGTTTGATTTTCCAAATTTGATGAACTCTATAAACTCACAGATCCAAGAATCTTAAATAACCCCAAGCAGGGTAAACATGGTACATTCACAAATCTAGTTATGTTACCTGAAAGGTGCAGGAAGCGACCAGAGGGGCGGCTCCCAAAACGGCGCCAACACACCAGACAACAACGGCCCTCTATCTGGCCTCGGCGAGCACAATTCCCGCGCAGGCCAATTTCAAGCCTCCCCCGCGCGTCAATTTCAAGCTTTCCCACGCGTCAATTTCAAACCTGCAAGCCTCCAATCAGTACCCAGCTTTGTTATGCGTCCAATAGGACCATAACACAGCATTGGCCTCTCTCTCTCTCTCTCTCTCTCTCTCTCTCTCTCTCTCTCTCTCTCTCTCTCTCTCTCTTTCTCTCTCTCTCTCTCTCGTCTGTGTTTCTTTCTCGGTTTCTCTTTCTGTTTCTCTCTTTCTCGGTTTCTCTCTCTCTCTCTCTCTCTCTCTCTCTCTCTTTCTCTCATCTGTGTTTCTCTCTTTTTCGGTTTCTCTTTCTCTCTCTCTGTCGGTCTCTCTTTCTCTCTCTGCAGCTCTCTCCCCACCTCTCTCCCACTTCCTCTCTCTCTCTCTCTCTTACTCCCTCTTTCTCTCTCTCTTTTCCTTTTTTCCCGTTACAGATCCCCTCTGTAACAGCCACTTTAATAAATCTCTTGGTCCTGACCGGGTGTGGAGTCATCACTGGCGCCGAACTTCTTTCATTACCCAAGTGTAAAAGTTCAGAGTAAATGACTACTTGTTTTAAACCTAGCAATACATCTTTGTATATATATTACAAACAACTTCATTTGGAAATAACTTTAAAATTCTTTTATCTTGACAGTAAATAAGGGCTACATGAAATGGCCTTTAAGGGAGTCCAAGCCATCCCCCATTATGAACACTAAACAACTTTGCATGTACTATAACTGGTCTTATTTCATCTCTACAGAAAGAGCTTTATTAAGAATATGTGTGCATCTTTTAAAGAACATTTATTGAAGTAATTTCCATTATATTTCCCTCATTAAAACTTATTTTATCAGATGGTGTATCTTAACAATGCATCATTTGTCATTTTGCTTTAGTTTGTAGGAATCTCAGAGTTAAAATTTTGTTTCAAGCCCCAGTGTCTGTTTTCAGTCTCACACTATAGGTACAACTATTTATCTGTTCCCATCTTTTCCTCATATGGTTTTTGTTCTTTTATCTTTATTTGATGGTTCTATTGAAAGTATTGTTAGAGCAATAGACTTGCTACTCAGTGCACATAAAAGCCAATACTATGGCAATGGCTTTTGAGAAAAGTCTTTATTGCAAGGTTTAAAGGAGGCATGGCTCTAATCTATCCTCGTGAGCTGGGGTTATGTCAAACTTTTATAAGTTAGGGATCATAGGTTAGTATACGGAAGCACTGGCTGGACAGGTGTTAACTGAAGGAGTTTAAACACAAACCTTGTTTCTGAAAGGGTTCTGGCATTCAGATTCTGGTCATGTCCTACTCTTCTGTGTTCCACTGGGTAGAAACATTGGTTCCGAGTGTTATTTGAGATTAAGGTTTTCTTCCTCTGCACATGCCCAGGTTACATGTGGTTTGAGCTCTGCTACATCTTCAAGATAAATTGACATTCTGTTATCCACAGAATAGGTCCAATTTGAACTGGTCATTTGGTTACAATAGAAACTGTAAGTGAAGAAAGCCCATTCAGGGCTGTCAGGGAAACCAACAAGAGAGTATGAGCTAGCAATAGTAGGAAAGTGAGCACCAAAATGTATGTTATGAATCAGGATATACAGAATGAAGCAAAGAAAATGCAATCACAACCATCAAGGGAAATTGAATCTGAAATGCTGAATGGCCACAGCGGATATTGTGAGAATGAAGCTGTGAAGGTTTCAGATCAGACACATGTGTTCAAATGAACTTTTTTGAAGCATAGTTGTTAGACTATGATGAAGAATAGACAAGACAACAGAGCAGTAAAGAGAAAGTTACACTGTATCTCTCTGAGAAGGGGTAGCTATGGTTTTGGTTTTAAAAATCTAGGATTGACTCTTGTGAATGATTCAAAGCTTTGACCACCCAATGTCTTTGAGAAAGTTTAAAGTATTGCATAAAAGAACTAAACCAAATTGCAATATTTTCTGCTAATGGTCATCTGATTTTTGTGCTTTTCTCCCCCAAATTAATGAAATTGAACTTTAAAGAAACTTTGAAGTGCTTACTGTTTGAGTAACTTCTGCAAGGTATGCTTAATTTTTCAAGACCTTGAGAAAATCACTTAATTTTTGGATTCAGTTTATCTAGCAACTGGAAGTATACTAGTCAGGGTCCCAGCAGGAGATGGCAAGTTCTCTGGAGGAGAGTTTTATAATGGAACTATTTTTGAAAGTCTGGGCAGATGTCAGAGCACCTGACAAGAGAGAGAGTAGACTTTGGAACTAGAAATAGTAGGGAAGTGAGTACATTAACAACCCCGAAAGTAAAAGAGGAGAGATCAGTATAGGCACACCAGGCGCTGAATCTGAAGTGAACAGCTGTATAAAGAGGGTGGTCTGACAGTAGCTGTAGCCTTCCATGGAGTGATGCAGCCAACCATGAAACTGAAAGAAGGTTTTTGAAATAAACTGCATATCCAGATTTTCCTTTCCTCTTACTCTCCAATCTCATGATAGGTACATCTACCCCTTGCCTTAACACAGTCAGAATATGATAGGCAAAGGGGCTGTTATGAGTTGAGTTTTGTCCCCTCTAAGATATGTTAAGGTCTTAACCCTCAGTAACTTCAGAATGTGACCTTATTTGGAAACAAGGTCTTTGCAGATGTAATTAGCTAAGTGAAGATGAGGTCAGTCTGGAGTAAAAAAGGCCTTAAATCCAATAAGACTGTTGTCTTGATGAGAAGATGGCAATGTGAAGACACAGAGACACACAGGGAAAATGCCATATATTGACAATGGTGGAGATAGGAGTCAGGCCAAGGAATGCCAAAGATTTCCAGAAAACCACTAGAAGTTAGGAAAAGCCAAGGAAATATTCCCCTATAGGTTTCAGAGGGAGCATGAGTCCACTGCTCCACTGATACCTTGATTTTGGATGTCTAACCTCCAGAACTGTAAGACAATAAATTCCTGTTCATTTACACCACCTAGTTTGTGGTATTTTGTTGTGGTAGCCACAGGAAACTAACATGGGAACACAGTGAAGCAGTCCATGCACGTCAAACTTTCAGGGAACAGAGATGACTGAAAGAGAATAGAAAGTGAATCTAGAAATGCAAAGAAAAAATATCTGTTACTGAAATGTCAGGGATTCAGCTGGGACCTGTTTCTCAAGGCACAGAAAGTCAATCACTGAGACAACAAGTATTGACAGGGAAGAAGGTCTTCTATTTGGAAGATATCATCCGAGGAAAATGTGAGATTCAGTCATGTATCCATCTCTGTAGCCAGTTGAAACTGGGAGTTTATATAGCAGGAGAAGGAATGTAAAATAACAATTAGGGACAAGTAAGGAAGCAATCATGCTGAGTGAGGTATTTGTCATCTCTTTTTCTGGATGTGTGATCTGGTGAGTTTCCGGCCCTTGGCTGAGTGTCTGTTTCCTCCTGAGGAAGGAACTCAGATAAAGCAAATGTAAGTTTCAAGTCTAAAGACTGGGAAGGTCAATTTCCATGTTTATTTCAAAAACTCCATAAATTCAGTTCTATGGGGAAATTGGGCCAGTTTTCTGTCCAGCAGAAGGGTAATCCAGAAAGTCCTGCATGGCTCTGATTTCTGAAGCAGTCATGAACAAAGTAGACAGGACTCCTGTTCTTCAAGTGCTAGTATGCTATTTCTAACATAACCCAGAACCTAGTGTAAGGCTTAGGGTTTACTTTCTTTAAACCAATAAAGGGCCACTTTCTCCAAAAGAGAATGTGAAATTCCAACTCTTACCTCTTTCTTCTAGGTTTTCAGCATAGATTATAAAGGGTATATTCTAGGAATGGCTAGAGCTGAGGTTGTACCTGGAAAAAAGGCCACACATGAAGAAGGGACCTGTCTGTCCTCCTAAGACATTCAGAATATAAACTGAGAACTAATAGGAGCTGCTGAATAATTTTAATTAGTAGACTGATCTAATCAGCACATTGACTGTATCATTAGCTAGTTAATTGGCACTAACTTCAGAACATTCCCCTATTATATTTCTTGTACCTTTATCTTTTTAACTGCTTTTCAAATTTATATTTTAAATTTATTTATAAAAATATTAGGTCCACCGTTAAAATGTGCCCCCAAATTTTTAATGACATATGTAATAATAATCAACCATAGGGCCATCACTTGCTGTCAACATTTAGTATACTTCCTTCCAGTTTTATATTTTACTGGCTAAAAATTATTTTCTTATATGATTTCCATTTCCATCAATAAGTTCCATTTCCTTATTTTTGGCTATTTTTATGATTTAAAAATTTTCACTATTAAAACATGCTTCAGTTTACCTTCTTATACACAAAGCTTTTATTGTATAGTTTCTTTTTTACTTCCTACAAATGTCCAGTAGTGTGAGAGCTGAGTTTGCGCATATGAATACTTTAAAAGATTATGCCAATCAGTACTCTCCACTTGCAACTGGTAAAAATTCAATTCATCATATAACCTTAAAAATGAGACTCTAGGCTTGCATTACAGAATAGTCCAAGGATTGATCAACCTTTAGTTATGGCTGAATCCAGAGGTTATAACAATGTCAGCAACTTTCTTTCTGTCTCTCTCTCTGTTTCTCTCTCTCTCTCTCTTACTCTCTCTCTATACATGTGCATACATATTCTCCATTGAAGTTCTTTGTCCAATAAATGTACTGCAAGTATCTTCTCCATAAATAGCTTACCCTTCAATTTTCTTAGCAATGTTTGTCTAAAAAAAAGATTTTTAATTTTGATGCAGTCTAATTTATTTATTTTGGGGGGGGGATATCCTAGCTTAGAAATTCTTGCCTACCTAAGGTTCAAAGTTACAAAGATATTCTCCTACATTTTATTCTAGGAGATGATAGTTTTTGCCTTTACGTTTAGATCTATAATCCATTTCAAATTTTGTTTTTATGGTGTGAAATGGAAGTTGGGGTTTATTTAACTTTTCCTTATAAATATCCAGATGTTCTAGCACCATTTGTTGAAAAGACTCTCTGTTTTCCTCATTTAATTACCTTGGCACCTTTGTCAAAAATCAATTGACCACATATGTGTAGGTTTATTTCTGAATTCTTCATTGAGTTCCATTGATCTATATGTCTACCCTTACACAAATACCACATTGTCATATTTATTGTAGCTTTATTATAAATATTGAAATCAGATAGCAAAAGCCTTCCAATTGTGTTATTCTATTTCATAATGATTTGGGATCACCTAGGTTCATTGTATTTCTACAAATACCTGCTGCTGGGATTTTGAATGGGATTATATTCAATCTGTAGGTCAACTTGTAGAAGATTGTCATCTTAACAGTATTGAGTCTTTCAATCCATGAACATAAATATATATCTCCATTGATTTAGGTAGTCTTTAATTTATCTCAGCACTGTTTGGCAGGTTTTAAATTACAGGTCTTACACATACTTGCTTGAATCTCTTCCTCGGTATTTCATGAGTTTTGATGGCTTTGCAAGTAGTATTTTCTTGAAATTAATTTTCCTATTTTCTCTCTCTCTGCCTTCTTCCTTTCTCTCCCTCCCCCACCCTTTTTCCATCATATAACTCTGCTTATCTACCATTCTTCTTTGCTTCTTGGTCGCGTTTTCTCCTGCCACAAATAGGTTCTTTCCAAGAGGCATGATAAGCCACTGATATCCTAAACCTAATTCCTTAAAGCTCATGATATAAAAGAGAAAGATTCTCCTAGCCAGGCTCGATTGCTCAGCCTGTAATCCCGCGCCTTTGGGAGGCTGAGGTGAGTGGATTGCCTGAGCCCGCGGGTTCCAGACCCGCCTGGGCAGCGAGACCTCATCTCTACAATAAAAAAAAAAAAAAAAAAATCAGCCGGGCGTGGTAGCGCATGCCTGTAATTCCGGCTACTCGGAAGGCTGAGGCGGAAGGATCGCCAGAGCCCAGCAGGAGCCCAGCGGGAGCGGCCACTGCACTCCAGTCTGGGCGACAGAGTGAGATTCCAACTCAAAAAAAAGAAAGAAAGATTCTCCCTGTTAGCTTCATTAAGACATTTATCCTTGAACTTCCCTTAGTGGCCGTATGTACCAGGTTTTAAGGAATGAGGAACAGTTTGACAAATAAACTCCTCTCCAGTATTGAAAAGACAAAAGGTATAGTTAACCAAGTCTCTTGCAATAATCATATATTACCAAATTACTTTCCAGAAAAGTTGTTCTGGTTTTGAAGAATGTATAAATATCTTCTTTCCTTTTTTATAGTCTATGCTCTAATATTGATTTTCACCATCAAATATCTAATTTATTATGATTCTGAAGAGATGCCCTGTGCACCACTGATCTTGCCCTATTTTTCTTGATTTATCCTACAGTCTGGCATTTCCTTGGGCTTAACAGTGGGGAGAAATTTTAATCCATCTCCCAAAGAAATGAAAGTATATGCAGAAATCCTAAATATCCATCTGATGAAGTTTATTTAAGTCTCTAGTTGCAGATATAGGGGAAATGCCCATTTACTTTTAGTTGCAGTGCTATTATGTTAAACATGTTTTTAAATCTCTTAATCTGGAAGCAAATGATTAAGAGAGGAATTTATGACATTCAGAATGAACTGGAAGACCAATAGTGTCATCTGACCCTTTCCTTTGCTTCTCCCTACTGCTAGAAAAGGAGGGACATATATCACAGCTTTATGATTTACTTTATAATGTATTATTTATTCTACTGATGAAGCAGAAAGTGGCATAGGTTTTTCAATATTGTATTAATTTCTTTAAAGTCACCGGGGTTTCAATATATACCATGTAAAATAACGAATTGAACAATTAGATCCTGAGATCTTTAAAAAGTTAATATACCACCTTAAATTAGAATTGAGATAATAATTTTTATTAATTGCAGATTATAGTCCATATTCTATTTTTAAGAAATTTTAGAGATTAGTTTATACAATGGCTCATCAGGGGAGAATTGATAAAAAGGCCAAACCATGCCTCTCAAATAACAAGTACATCTCTCTCTCTCTACTACTACTCAGAAACTCTGCAACAAAGGTATGTGTTATCTCTTTTCTTAGAAAGTGGCTTTGTTTTTACCAGCTACAAATGCTTTATAATGCAATTAAGGCTTTAGCATGTCCATATGAATTAAAATAACTCATCCTAAAGAGTCATTCCTAACCACGAGGAAACTAATAGATAAAACGATTTGACCTTGTAAATACTGCCTGACCTGGTTCTTGCCAACTGCACAGAAAAGCTAATACACTGAGACTGCAGGTGTTGCAACAGAAAAAGAGTTTAATAGTCACAAGGCAGCTAAGGAAGGAAGATAAGAGATATTTCTCAAATCTGCCTTTCTGGGAATTTGGAGGCTAGGGTTTTTAAGAATTGTTTGGCAGGCAGGAGTCTAGGGAATGGGTAGTGCTGATTGGTTGGAGATGAAGTCATAAAGATGTCAAAACTGTCCTCTTGTGCTCAGTTCCTGGATGAAGGCACAGGTCCAGTTGGCATCAGTTAGTCCACCAGAATGCTAAGTCTGAAAAATATCTCAAAGACTAGTCTTAGGTTTCATAATAGTGATGTTATCTATAGGAGCAACTGTGGAAGCACAAATCTTATGACCAACCACTACATGATTTTTGAGTGGTAAGAAGTTATAGAAAAGTGAGTTAGGAAGCAATGGCTGGCTATTGTTTGACTGTCCTGTCAGCTTAGCAGAAAGGTATGCAGGAGGTGAGATCCCCGTTGATCAAAGTTACTTGCATTCTTTGACCAAACTTGTGGATGCCATGAAAGATCTGTATGACCTAAGAAGTGTCGTTCTTTAAAAGAAAAACAAGTTCATTAATCTTGCCTTTGCCTCTGGGGTTAGGGTATGAAGATAATCAATTATTAGTGACTATCCTCTATTAAGATGACTAGGTGCAAGCAACCATGCCTAGAAGAAGAAAAGGACAAGGAGAGAGGAAAACAAGTAAAACAAAACATCTTATGATTGAGTTATGTTTATATTTTAACAGAATGCAGGCTTCTATCATAATTCTAAGTTTGTGGCCTTTTGTTAAGTTTATAAAGCCTCCATTACCTGGAACCCTGAACTCTCTATATATTATTAGTGTTTGTACTAAAAAAAAAAAATTGGAGTGGTATTATTACACCTTCAATTCTATTGGGGAAAGAGAAGAAAAGGTAGATCCTGACTTAACATTATATGCTGTAAAAATTTTACTAATTCTTCGTGTAATTAAAATTTTTTTCTTTTGTAAAATGCTCAGAATCTACAATTTGCACATAACCAAGGAATTAAAGCATTTTCCAAAGTGATGGAGGCTTCCATTAATTGGTGCACATTGATTGCTCCCCACTCCCAGTGTTCAAAAGATACATAAGCCATAGATGAGAGTTAGGTCTTCTTATAGATTCCTGAATCATAGAACCAATATGCTCATTCTATATCTGCTTATTATGAACCAAATATAAAGAACAGTCTAAACTCATCTTTGGCCCTTTCACTTGTACTTATAATGACTAAAAAATTACAAAATATTTTTTATAGACGTTTTGTTTTATAAAAAAATTATCTGTTATTAGTCCAATCTACTGTTGAACCTGTAGTTTAATATTTAGAAATTCCTTTTTATTTCTTTTTTAAATAACATATCTCAAAATAACTTTCTTGATGTCAAAGTATCAATGTGGTTTAAGAACTTCATTTGTTCATTCTTTTCCTTTTTTTTTTTTTTGAGTTGGAGTCCCACTCTGTCGCCCAGACTGGAGTGCAGTGGCCGCTCCCGGCCACCGCAGCCTCCACCTGCTGGGCTCCGGCGATCCTTCCGCCTCAGCCTTCCGAGTAACCGGAATTACAGGCACGCGCTACCACGCCCGGCTAATTTTTTTTTTTTTTTTTTTTTTTTATTGTAGAGATGAGGTCTCGCCAAGTTGCCGGGAGTGGTCTCGAACCTGCAGGCTCAGGTATTCCACTGGATTCAGTCTCCCAAATTGCTGGGATTACAGGCTGAACCACTGAGCCCAGCCGATCCATAGTTTTCAGTGGCATGTCTCTCTTCCTCAAGCTGGTTTCCCCACTCCTTGCAAAAATTATTATTATACAATTGTAAGAAATAATCTAAATGTCCATCAGTCTATTACTGGTTAAATACATATTGCATATTCATACTAGGAATGTAGGAAACCATTGAAGAGAAATGTCAAGGTGGGAAAACCCATAAGGTCTATTATATACAAGGAGCTCCTTTTTAAATAAAATTGAGAGGTGCCATATGTATGTGTAAATCACGTATAGAAGAATACCTAAGGAACTGTCAAGTGTTTAACTACTATGGAGAGGTGATTAAATGTCTCTATTGAGATAGAGTATTTTTCATGGTAGGACTTCTATTTCTCATTTTATAATCTTGAGAAAAAGACAACTTTTTTTCTGCTCTGATACACTTAAGTATAAACTTCTTGGTAATCTCTGATTTCATAGAGGAAAGTTGTTTTCAACTTTTTGTTTTCTAAGTATGACTATCTCTGCCACCACGCCATTAGGGAAAATAGACTTGTCTTTATTGTCCCCAAAGCTTTCTAAGTGAAAACTAATTTTTCCCAAAGTGAGTGGAAGGAAAGCCCAAAAGCATGTCTGTTTTTGCTTTAATATCTTTTTTATCTAAGATGGATTGTGCTATTTCAGTTCATGCTCACATCTGTTTATAATAACGTAAAACTTGTACAAAACAAAATAATAATTGAGAATAATTGCACAGATTGAATAAAAATAAGCAATTTTAGAATGTTTGGGGTTGAGCTTTTTTGAAAAACGATTCTTTTAAGTAGTCTTAAAATATGACTTTAATTTATCCATTAAATTCAGTAGAATTCAAATACAGACTTAACAGCTGTTAAAATCATGCAATTGACACTAATGTTTTATCATTACTAGTTAGCATACAATTTTTTTTGTAATTGGAACTAGGTTTTGTTATGTACAATTACCAAAAAATTTAATGTTCTGAAAAGAATATTAAAAATACAAATATGCCTACTAAATAACTGTTATTTGAATCAAATTGTACAGATTCATAATTAATCTTATCTCTGCATTTGTTAATCCTTTTATTGGTTCTGCTAAACTGGCTATATTCTAGCAAACACCATACTAGAAAAGCTTCTGGATTTTGTTTCATTTTTAAAAGTGATTGTATATTTTCAGTATACTTAAATCTTTTTTATCTCCTAGAATTGATTTTTTTTAACTTAAGTTTATTTGATATAAGAGTTTCAACTGTCTCTAAATGAATTATGGCATAGTCTTGCTGGCTGATTATTTTAAGCTCAGAGTACAGGGTCTAGATGAAACTTTTTTGTTGTTGTTGTTAAAGACAGGGTCTCAGTCCCTCCGGCTGGAGTGTAATGGTGCAATTATAGCTCACTGTACTCCTGGACTCACACAGTCTACCCACCTAGCTGAGAGTCTCACTTTGTTGCCTCGGATAGTCTCAAGCTCCTGGCCTCAAGCATTCTTCCCACCCTGGCCTTTCAAAGTGCTAGGATTACAGGTGTGAGCCACTGGTTGGATGAAACAATTTTAGTGTGGAAACAAGGTGCCCAGCTGAGGCAGCCAAGTATTTGGGTGTTCTACAACTCTTCATCCCCTCTTTCCTTTGTGTATCAACCCTTTCCACACTGACACTTCCCCATCTCCACCCCCTGGACACTGGACACTCTGCTGTCTTTGCATCTTTGCACTTGCCCTTCCTCATAAATGAAATGGTCTTCCTTATCCACATGGCTCCTTCTACTATTTCACTCAGTACTTGACTAATCACTCCCAGTAAGGACTGACGCTACCGCCCTTTCTAAAATGTCACACCTCACTTATTGGCTGTGTTTTTTTCTCCTTAGCACTTATCACAATGCAAAATACCTTTCATTTTATTTATTAATATTTAGTTTTTTTACAGTTTAGTTTGTTTTGCTTACTGCTGTATCCACAGACCCTAGAACACTTTCTGACATGTAGTAGATGTTCATTTTTTTTAAAATAAAGGGCAATATAGTGCCTGTAAATGGGGCACATGTTCTCCAGTTTACCATGAATGCCTCATTTATATGATCTGACTCAATTTATTGATTTATGTTGTTGGCCTGGCCTTGCTTAGCTTTTGCGATTGTAACCTTTGAGTCATGTTTCTAACTTATTATTCTCTCTAACCTATTTTAATTGAAACATTTGGCTCCATAATCCATCAACAGTTATTGCTACAATATATCCGCAGTTGAGACCCACTCCTCAACTCTCATTTGTCAAAAAAAAGTCATACATTGATGCAAATAATGTGACACTCATGAAAGGTTTCTGGGACAGTGTTTTGCCACACCATATGCCAATGGAAAAATCACAGCACATAATACATATACTTTAAGCCTAAGTAATATATTGGTAAGAATTCCACTGAGACTCTAGGTTTGCAAAATTCTTCCTTTTTGTTTAATTTTACCAAGTAACAGGCTTGGGGCATTAATCATTTACATATGACTCATAACTTTATGGAAACTTTTCAGATCTCTATGAGCTGAAGTCAAACTGCAGCTTCAGAGCAACACAGAATCAAAAGACAATAATGACAGACGAGATAACTCTTTTTACCTTCTCATCTATGCAGAATGTTGTTTTAAGGATACTGGTTAAGGAACTAAAATCGGGCACACTCTATCAGTTAAATGCTGCCATTATACTACTGTATAACAAACTTAGTTTCAATGACAAGTGACAGTTACCATTTATTTCTTGCTTGCATATCTAGGAGTCAGCTGCAGCTTTGCTAACCTGAGCAAGTAGCAATAGGGTTTGACTCAAAGCTGCAGGTGTATCCAGGTTAACTCTACATGTTCCTCATCTTCCTTGGACCAGCAACTACGTAAGCATGTTACTCTTAAAGCAAAAGCAGAAGCCCAAATTTGCAAGTAAATTGCTCTCATTATAGTCTCCAGCTTGGCCAAGTCAAGTCATTAAGCCCTCCAAAAAGAGCAAAAAAGAATGTATACTCTACCATCATGAGGTCAGAGCCAGGATGTGCATGTAAAATACTATTTAGGGAAGTGAAAACATTAGACCAATAAATCAATAAATCAATCTAATATGCACCCAGTATTATGCAAGTAGACAAATTCCTGGTATATCTATAGACTTAGACCTTGGGATGCATAGTCAGATGAAATAAAATTCAGATGGTACCCTAATTGTGGCATAGATGAACAAGAAACATAGAATATAAAGACTGAGGACTGCGGTAAATAACAACTTTTCCTTCTGGAAATTATGTTCTAAGAATGCAGATGTTAGAGTTGAAACTCCACAAAGCACTGGCATCTCAAAATCCTGAGACACTAATAACTACAAAACCAAGAAGTTACTTTGTCTCCAAAGATGTGAGCAGAAACCACCATTTTGCAGTGTCTCTAATGGAATTACAATTAACCACCGACTTGTTGTGGAATAAGGCTCTACTGAGTATTACAAGTTTGGCTTTAATGATTGCAATTCAGCAACGTATAGCGTATTAGCTAAGTCTCTCTGGTAAAGGCATTTAATTGGTGATTTCACAAAATATTACTTTTAATCAGATCACATAGGGATATCATTATTTAATAGTTTGTCTTTCTCTAAATAGATTACATTTTATTAAAGATCACTTTTTTCAGCCAAATGTACTATAGTGTTTTGATGAAGTCTTCTTACTATTTGACAATTTGCCCATTAAACCTGGCTTCCCCTGAAAAGAACTGTGTGCTGAAGAAGAAATACATATGTTTATGTCTATAAATCCAAAGGGGACACAATATTTTCTTAGTCCCAAATTGCAAGATGCTTCCAGAACAAACAAAGGAATTGCCAGTGGAAACTCTGGATATTAGTATTTGAAGGGTTCTAGGGAAGCTGGAAATTTTTGTGAAATAGAAACATACAGTAATTTGAAATTACACACATTCACTGAACAAACCTTTGCCAAACTGGCTGCTCAGAGATTATTTTTCCGCCCAAATAGCTTAATGGTTTTTCTTTCAAGTATTAGCAGAAAATATTTACCTACAAGCTCAAAGAAATGTCCTAGAGTTGATTTAATCTGGTGTTTGAAAACATTGAGTTTTTTTTTTTTAATGGTTCATTATAAAATACAGAATGTTGTCACTAACAATAAAAGATGAAACATAGGGTGTGGCTTCTCATCTGTCTAAAATAATGTCATTGATAGCAATAAAATTACAATTAACTTATAAATTATGTACTTAGAGAATACAATTAATAAATAGAATGAGAGAGATTTAGTGCTTTAGCGACTCAAGATGAGAAGAATTCAGAACCCCAACTCACTTAAATAGTTGCAGGAAAGTGTTAAAAACTCCAAATCCCTCAAAATAGTTATTAAACAGAGAGGAATAACTAGCAACAGATTGAAAAAGAAATTCTCTGGTTTAAATCACTAAGAAGAGAAGACATAAAATTTGTAAAACCTGACCGCATCCTTTATTTAAAAACAGTAACTTAATAAACAACTCCAAGTCAGAACTTCTCGCTAGATTTTAAACCAAAATAGCTCAATACCAACTAGACTAGTGGATCTAATTATGTGCTATAGCATAGGCCACTTGACGTACTGTTCATTTTTTTTGCCAGAAAATTCCCTCTTCCCCTTAAGAATTTGTTTTATTAGCATTAGAAAATAAAGGAATTTTAGTCCTTTATTTTATGACCACTGGCATCGGCAGTTACAATTCGAAATAACTACTGTATCTTAGCAACTCTAATCTTAACAAAATAAATACAACAAGGCACAAACTGACTTCATGCCGTACTAATGTCTCATCAATATCCAAAAAAGAGAAAAGGGGGAAATAAACGGAGGATGGACTCTCCTTGTGCTGGTATTGTGGAATTGGCAGTTCTCCCATGGCCAAAAACATTACATTTCTTTCCATTTTCACAGCAGGGGCACCTGCAATGATATATTTTAAGAAAAAAAAAATTCACTTAGACCTAAAAGGGTAGGCATGAATGAGGGAGAGGAAAGGATGATTAATCAGAAAAAGGAAGATGTGAGGGAAAAAAGGGAAATTAAGTTATATTCTGTATCTTTTTCTCCTGTGACGTGGTGGCTGTTAGTCTCTTAAATTGCATCCAAACCAATGCTCATGTTTGCACAACTTAAGTTATTTTCCTTAGACACTAAAGCCTGAGGTAACTCCAAATTAGAACTGCAACAAGAAAAAAGGCCCTACATAAATCTTGACTGAATGAATGAATCTAGTTCTGTCTCTCAAAATGGTTAGAAATATCAAGAACACAAAGCTCTTAAACTTTATACTCCTAGATAAATCACTTAAAATATCCTTGATGTAGAATTAAATCCTTATTTAGCTTGGTCCAAACACATACATCTACATTGATCTGTAGTCAGTCTCAGGAAGTGCAACTTAAAGGAAAGACCAGGGACTTCGTGTGGTTAGAGGGACTTGAGTAGGGACTTCCACTCCATTGTTTCCTAACTCTGTGAACTTACAATATTACATTTAATGTCTCTGAGCTTCGGATTCTTCTTCAGCCAAACAGGATAAATCTTCCTAGAAAAAAAAGATGACGATAAAGTTGTCAATTGGCATTATGTCTGAAAAGCCACCTAGCCCATTTTCTGGCAAGTAGATAAACCATTCACTTTGTCGATTCACTTCACTTCTCTTGATTTCCTTTTGCTTGAGTCAAACAGGCCACCATTGGCAAATATATCACACATGGCAGCTGGCTCAATACTGTCTTGTTTGATATTAACCAGGTTTATCACCACTCCCCAATATGTTGAGCTGTTGAGTTCTTCGGTTCATTAACTCTTGAATCTGTTACACTCCATCCATTTCCAATTACAAATTAACATCTTGTTTACACCTTCATTGACTTTTGCCTGAACTATTTATTGCAAGAGCCCAAATACTGTTCTACTGCTCTTCTAATCCAATCTTGTCTCTTCCAATCCTTTGCCAGCATTCCCCTCCTAAATTTGACTATGTATTTTCCTGCTTTAAATTATCCTTTCTATGATATATGGGGCCTCCAAGTTCTAAGCTATACCTAATTCTCAAATCCCGTTTTCTGGAATTATTTCTACCCTAAACCCTATACTCCAGTTCAACCCAGTTTACTTCTAATGACCTAACACTTTGGCAATTGTTGGGCTGTCGAAGAAAAATGCTTTTTTAACCTTTTTTGCCCAGTTGATAAACTCCTTCAGAGCTCAACTCAAGCAATATCTCTCCACTGAAGACATTGCTGCAAACTCTTTAGAAGGCTGATAACATTCTATACGGGATCATATCTATACATCATACTATGTCTTTAAAGCACTTCATTCAAATACTTTGCAATAATTTACCTGCTCATGTGTCTTGCTCATTAAATTGAGCAACTTGCTCATTAAACTGACTCTGAGTCACAGGGTCAAAGACTTTAGGTCAAAGATTATGACTTAGTATTCTCATTGTTTAGCACAGTGCTTGAATTTAGTAGGTGCTCAGTAGATGTTATTCCATCTTCTCTACCACTTTCTTCCCTACCCATTAAATAACAAAAAGATGGGTTGAATTGACTTGCTTAGACTTCAATTTTGATCATCTTTACTTAAATTCCACTTTATTTGTTAATATAATGTTTGATCCAATCTAAAAGAACAAGTATCTCTTTACCACAGTAAACAGAAACTTCAAAAAAAATTATGATGTTATTTTTGTGCTTGATGAACATTATTAATGCTCACTTTTTTGATGACATAATTCTATTTTGGGTGTTTACAACCATAAAGTTTTTAGGCTTTATCTCACTCTCCTTGCTACTTTCATCCTACTTGCTTTATACTGTGTTGTGTCAAATGCCCATAACATGTATACAGTAGAAACAAGTTCAATGATAATGATGTTGAATTTTAAAAGACTTACCTTTTTCTATTAATGAGCCATAAATGCTAGATTTTAAGGGAATATAATGGTATTTATTACAATTCTAATAAAATGGAGTTGCAGTTTGGGGTTATGGTTCAAAAATTGGTATAGTACTTAAGATGAGAATTCTGTGTGGTTATGTTACCAAAACACCAGGAGTTTGGTCAAGGTCCTCTTACTCATTACAGAAAGCCAATCACTGAGACAATGAGTATTGCTAAGGAAAAAGCCTTTTTCATTGGGTGGTATCAGCCAAGGAGAATGGAAGATCAGTTTCAAATGTCTCCCAGCAGATTGGAACTGGGGATTTATATAGTGGGGGATGAAATGTAAAACAGTCATTGTCAATATTGTCTTACTGTTTGAATATGGTGATCTAGTGAGTTTCAGGCCTTTGCCTGAAGGTCTGTCTCCTGAGGAAGGAACTCAGATAAGGCATTTTATAAGTTTTGAGTCTTAAGACAGGAAGTGACAATTTCTATATTTATTCAAAAAAATAAAAACCCACTATCGAAAAATTGGGCTAGTTCCCAAGAATATTCTTAACTCATTTATATAATAGATAATATATATTAAATGATAAAGAATATATTGGAAGTGCTATAATACAACTTTCCTGGTAGGTTTAAACATATACTTCCTTAATTCTCTCCATCATTAGGAAATTTGACCTAAGCCATCCAGAACTTCTCTGTTTCCATCCTTGTAGGAAATACTGCCAGAGAAGTACTATCCATACCTTATACAGAAGGTGTCAAATTTCACCTTGCGTAAGCTGAAAAATATTTCAAAATGGAAATGAAAACATAGAGGAAACATTATCATTTTGTCTGAAAAAAATGGAAAATGATAAAAAGTTAGACGAAAGGAGGAAAAAAATCAATTCAAAGACTGAGAATGAATTCATTCAAGCAATGTGGATTGATCTACTATGTGCTTGGTACCTTGTCTGGCATTCTGGAGAAAACACTAAAAGAAGAAGAAGGAGGAGGAGAGGGAGGAGGAGGAAAAGGAGGAGGAAAGAAAATATCACTATCCATTATGGCAGTCAAGGAAACAGACAACCCACTGATTAATGTAATATGACCCAAGTCTTGAATACTCTATTCAGGGCCTATAGTAGTTATCGAAAAAGGAGTTATATAATTTTGTTTCTATTCTGTGAAGAGGAAAACAGATTTACAAATATTTAAGATAGTAGGGTTGCTTTAAGGATAACAAAAAATAAAGTTCTATCATTTTTTCTCTGAAAGTTTTCCTTATCCCAATTATAATATTTCTAAAGAGAACGCAAAGTCTTGCTTTTACAGTTAAGACTGTCAGATTAAATACAGAATTCCTGTAATTTTTACTGTGCCCCACATATTGTTATGTAAATGTAGATTGTTGTCAATATCAGTATTATAACCCACATATTGCATGGGAGATAGCCTCATGCTAAAAAAGAAAGAAGAATATAAACTGAAATTCAAATTTACCTGAGCATCCTCTATTTTTATTTACTAAATCTGATAATCTTATTTATAGTGACACACATATAATGATCAAATGTCCTACTTTGAGTTCACTGTACGTTATTTTCACCTATCGGTGGATAGAACAATTACTGAAATACCAAGTAGTCTACTTGACCTTGTGTCTACAGCAGCAAGCACTGTCTACAGTGTTTTTCAAACATGTAGACTTAGACATTTTCTTTCTAGCTTACTTTCTAAACTGCTTCTGGTTTGTAGCCCAAGTAAAAAAAAATGACCTTTATCCTTTCCTGCTTGTGAAGACAACAGAAATTTTCTAAGGAGGCAAATATATCAAAAATTAAAAACAATAATGTACTATTTCAAGAATCTTATGGCTGTCAATACTTTATGCTTTTAAATAGTTGCTATCATTCACCCCAGAAGCATCTGCATATATCTGTGGTTTTTTTTCATGGTGTGTAGTGAACTTTGATATCTTTTGGAAATAAAAGAACTCTCTGTCTATCTACACATATATATTTAACAATGCAAGTTATTGTTATATAAATGTAGGCTGTTGTCAATTTCAGTTCCCTGCCATCTCAAAAGAACAAAGCAGGCAGGAAGAGCAAGAGTATGATCTAATATGCCTACGCTAATAACAAAGCCAGTGTCCTAAATTGGCAATGGCAGCCTTCTTCTGCAGAGATTGTTTTTAACACCATCAGTAGACATTCAAAAATATTGGATGGTGACAGAAAGAGTACATTTTAAATTGTCAACCTTCATGATGTCCTTTTGAAGAATAGCAATTACATAACTCAGGGAGCTTTATTTTGCATTTGAAAAAAATATATATATATAAAGCAGTTTGCAAAATGTTATGCAAGAATCCATATTCTGGATTCTTTGTAGAAATTAAAGTTATTTATCTTTATTATGATATTTTTTCCCTTTTATTTCCCTTTTGTGCTCAGATTGGCATCAACACTAAGTAAGTAATACAGAATTAAAACTGTTTTCTATTTAAATGATTAACAAACTCATTTAAAAAGGTCATAGACCAGGTGCTATGTCTTGATCATATTCAAGGTCCAGTTTGTAATTTTCCAGGAGTCATGCACTTTTTTTTTACCTACATAGCATTAAAACATTAAAAGTTTGCTAGTATTCTAATATTTGGTTAAAGTTTTAAGTTGTTTTCTTTTAGGCAATGAGAGAGGAAAATGTTATCCAAAAGTAATTTTATGTCACCAAAATTTCATTTGGTCTTTTTCTTTTTTCTAATTCTCATCTTCTTTTAAAAATAATTTTAGAAAAAAACTCTTTTAAAAATGCAGACTTAATGCCAAGAGAAACGCATTACAAGTACCCTAAATAGTTAATGTATTTTCTAAATGAATGATTTAAAATAGCTATTAAAGGAGAGGAAATGAGCTTAGGTTTCTAGTAATGACTTCTCCTCTTCAAAATGAAATCTGTAAATCCCTGATTGCAATTCCAAATCCCCAAAGGACCAGCAGTTCTGGGACCAGGGCTCACTGGCTTTATGTCTAATAGCACCAGATAAGTAGCATGATTTTTATATATGTAATTTGGGAGAATATTCAGAATTTATAGTCCTGGAGACAAGTTATGAATGAATTTCCTTTTTAAAGTACATTATTCTAAAAATCAACTTTTCCACCCGAATTATAAGCAGAGCACATAGGAATGTGAGAGGCATGAATTTATACGTACAGAGACATATGTGTATGTATTTATATATGCATGCACACACATGCAAAAAATATAAGTACCATTTTATTCATAAGAGCATAATGATTCAGCCTGTGATTGTTAATAAAAATGCATTTCTAACCATCAAATTTGAGTCTATTATTCTAAGTTAATTGCATTTGCCCTAAAGAGACTTACAGCTGGCTGTCAGCCTGTTTGTGTCAGTTTCATTTTATTCATCAGTCAATCTTGTCTCTTCTTCTTTTTACATCCCACATATTGATCAAATAGATTTGTTAGTCTACCTTCACAGTTTTTAGAGAATTACAAAAATAAAAAAAAAACTTGATATTGTCATCAGATGCTTTTGATTATTTCATTCATCTGCATGATATTTTAATTGATATTTCTGTAGCAAATAGAATGCCCTTTTGACAGGCACATAAGACGGCCATTAAAAATAATAGATGTAACCCACCCAAAGAGGCATTGAGAAAAAGTTAAACATGAAAAAGTGTGTACTGCAGTGGTCGGCAGCTTTTCGGCTTTTCAGTTGGAACAGAGAATACTCATCATGGTAAACATTAGTTCTTCACTGGAGTGCATTAGAGAGTAAAAAAGCATCTTGTTAAAATTGGTCCTCAGTAGAGAATGTACTATTAGGTGGTGAAGTGGATTAAAGAAATAAATGGGCACCTTGTTCCCATTTGAGCCAAAGAAAACCAGTGGGAGAAACAGAAGAGCAGAGAGGTTAGGCTAGGAAAGTAGTTAAGGTGGAAAGTCTGAGAAGAATTAGAATCTTCCTTATGTGAGTCAAGTTGCGTAGAAGGGAGATGAAAGGCATCACGGGGTGAGGAGATAATTAGCAGATCAGAAGCAAAGCAGTTAAAAGGTGACCCTTACCTCCTCTGTTACTCAGTCTAGGAAAACTATAGACAATTATTACAGTATTTTCTCCAGGGATGTGTGATACAGTTTCTCCACGTATCCTCCAAGACACAAAGCTCTCTCAGTATTGTCATTGCATTGCTTGAGTTTAGTGCTTTTTATGGAAATTCTGTTACATCACGACAGCCTCGTCTTTCAACCTTGCTTTAGATCAATGATACCTCACTGGAGGTTATTGCACTCCCCCCCCACAAGAGACACTAGAAATACCTAGAGACATTGGAGAAGGTGCTGCTGGCATCAAGTGGGTAGAGGCCAGGGACGCTGCCACCCAACCCACAATGCACAGCACAGCCCCCAACAACAAATAATTTTCCAGCCCCAAATGACAATAGTACCCAAGTTAAGAAACCCTGCTTTAGATGGATGACGGAAATACACTAAAGCTCAAAACCGAAAACTACATCACAGTTCAGCAGCAGCGCAGTGAGTAGGATTTAAGCAACTCTGCGAGACAGAAAGCAGTGCAAGCAGCTGCACAGAGAATTTCACACTTGCCTATTAAATAGTACAATTCATTACCTAGACCCCAGGAACAGTTGAGCCAAATACAACCCCAATTTTGAGGGGAACAAAGAAAAATGAAAATGATTGCTTGATAGAAGACATTTCAAAGACCTCCAAGACAAACCGGCTGAAAAATCCCCAGTAAAAAGACTCAGCAAGAAAATTGTGTCACAGCCCCTAATCCTCAACAGACCTTAACAAGATGCTCATGAGCCAGAGACTCATGTCTGCAGAAGACAAAAGACACGAGAAACAATATAGTCTAGAGAAGGATTATCGTTAAGAGGCGAGAGAAAGATAAAACAGATTCTTCAACCTTGCAATTAGAACTCCTAAAAAGAATAACCAGGAATGTGCTAAAAATCATGTCACAATAACTCTTCTATCTTCTTGCTCTTGGGAAATTAATATTTAGGTTAGGCCTGGGGCAATATTTTTTTCATACCTTTTTTTTTTTTTATGGATGCTTTTACCCACCTGACTAGACACCCCTGCCACCAAACCACTCCCTGGCACAGATGGCCAAGACATTTGCTTTTTCAAATACTCCATATTTCCACAGCCACCCACCAGACAAAAATTAGATTACCAATGCTTGTGTAAACTTTCCAAGCTCTGACACAATAAGATTCCAGGAAATGTACATGCACAGCTAAAAGCAGCATTATACATAATGCACTGTAATTCCAACAGACAAGTTGCTATCTTCGATAGATATACACATTTTCTATGCCAAACACATGAACGTCAATACATTTTTCTCAAGTTAAAATGGAAACCATTTAACAGATATAATGGGCACAATGAATTTCATTTTGCATTACTAATGCAGCAGAGATGGAGGGAAGTTTTGGAAAGGATTGCAATGAAGCCAAGAAAAACAGGAAACAACTTAGAAGTCATCATGCCTGTCCAAGCTATTGCCCAAGCATGGTCATGGAACCCATGGGCTACTGAGATTTCATGTTTTCAAATATCTAATTTCACAAAAGCAAATTTTCTGCAAATGGAAACAAGTTTTTAGATGGTCAAAATCATAGATGCATTTTTGCAAAAAGATCAAAGGAATGTCACTGTGTTTTTCCCACTGTTTCCAAAGAGATGTTATCATAGCCAACTCAATTTCAGGGGAGTTTCATTGGAGGCAAATGAATTAAATAATATGTCATGTAAAAGAGACTGGGAAGATACTCCAGAAGCTCAATTCTCAACCTCTGTTTTTGCTACTGGAAATATATATCCTCCAAGACTCCTTTTCATCACCGTTACAAATATGTCAAAGAATAGCCGTATGCGTCATTGGCCCTTACCCTTACCAGGAAATTCTCAAGTCTTTCCAGCATCAAAGACAGTATATTTAGTCACTGCACACTGAAGAATTGTATTGATGCCATCTACCAGGTTTAGACTCTAATGCCCTAAACAAATGTTGTTATGCGATTTAGGGTAACATTTGAGCATAGGTTTATTGTAATCAGGCAGACCTTGGTTCTAGGCCCATCTGCACTACTTAGGAACTGTGTAAACCTGAACAGATCATTTTATCAGAATTTTGGTTTTTCCATCTGTAAAATAGAAATAATATTTGCAACATTAATAGTTTTTAGGAAGAATTAAATGGAGTCACATGTAAAAAACATTACGTACACTAAGAGTTTCAATGCCTAGGAAAGCAGGACATGATTGAACAACTTGGCTTTTCTGGGTTCAAGTCCCTGCTTCTATCACTTCCTGACTCTGTGGACTTGTGTAAGGTACAAGCATCTCTAAGTCTCAGCTTCCTCACCTCTAATGTGGAGTTAATACTAACAAGAATCTAAAAGGTATTGTTGTGAGGATTCAAGTGAGATAATTAAAATAAAGGGCTTAACAATTCCTACCATATAACTCATTACATTGTAGCCCTAATCATTCTTTCCATCATATTTACAAATGAGACATAATCTGCTTTAGTGTTAGGCACAAAAATAACTGGTAAAAACATCTCAAAATATAAATGCATATATAGAGATAGACTCAGAGAACAACTGTAGAAGCATGACACATTCTTCATTATGTTTATCATGAGTTCCAGCAATAATTTGCCTTTCTTTGATTTTATTTTTGACCCTAGAAAATAAAAACACACCTCGACAGAGTGAAGTTTTAAAAGTGGAAACATGACAATATTCATGAAGATTCAGTTTTAGCAATTCTTCCAAAATATCCTCACTCCCAGGAACTGATGACATTTTTGGCTCATGTGCCATTTGTGGTACCCCATCCAAGTACAGAAGTTAGTATCACCACAGTCACATCACAAGCTAAAAACATTGTGACAGCGAATTGGTTATGAGGTGTAAAAAATGGTGGACACAAAAAATGAAGAACATCTTTGACTATGAAAGGTCAAGATGAGTTAGTAAGCTATTAACTTGGCTCATTTGTCAAATGATGAATCAACTTTTATGAGAAATACTCAGTGTTTTCCAACTGCTTATCATGGATCCTAATTCTGTCATCTCATGGGCCTATATTATTGAAATTTTCAAAA
This sequence comes from Cephalopachus bancanus, assembly GCA_027257055.1. Classification (NCBI taxonomy): domain Eukaryota; kingdom Metazoa; phylum Chordata; class Mammalia; order Primates; family Tarsiidae; genus Cephalopachus; species Cephalopachus bancanus. The sequence continues at coordinate 953,239 of JAPVLO010000214.1, read as the reverse complement.
CACCATTTAACATCCCAATTGTTAACTTGCATTGATGCACCTTGGAGTATGAAAATAACTCAAACCTATAGCTTGTTTCTGTCTTCTTAGGCAGAGTAAACGTTTCAAAATAAGGGGTTTCTAAAGTGCATCGTGTTTGGCCAGGTGAAAAATAAGCCACATTGGTACTATAGTCAGCAATAGAAAGAGAAACAAATTAAGTACTTATAATTGAAGCTTGAGGAATGAAAGAATTCACACTTTCTTAGAGCTATTATTTCAGACAGTCTGGTGTCAGAATTAAAAGCCAGCCAGTGCATCTGTTTATATTGCCAAGGATTTTCACAGTAAGAAGGGCTAGGAAACACATATTTTTTAATTAGGGTCCAAATTCCAAAGAACACCAAAAAATAGTATGTCAAAAATATATGTTCTTGTGATTTTTTATTGTCCAATGTCTAAACAAAGACAAAAAGCCACGTTACTTACTTTTCCTTCACAAACACAAGTGAAGGAATTAAAAAAAAAGTAATTCTGTTGGTTTGGCCACAGACTCTTTTTTTTGTTGTTGTTATCTTGCTTGTTTCTGGCTTAGCTACTGCTTTTCTTTCTTGGGATGAAATAATATAGGAAAAGCTGGTTAAGGAACACTCATTCACACAGAAAGTTCACCAGGATGGTTCAGTTACCAAGCCTTAGCGGATGTTGAAATACTATGACCACTTTACGCTTTAAAATACAGCTCTTATTTTAACTCCTTGTTTATCTTGAAGGAAAATCCTGTTTAAAATTCATAGTGATAAGTAGAATATAGGAATACTCAGATCTATCATTAATCTATTTTTACTTCTCACCAGCAAAATTAGAGGTATTTTCTTCAATTTCAAAGATTACTTCTTTGGTCAGTGAAAAGCGCACACACACACACACACACACACACACACACACACAATTAAAAAGTAAAATTTTGTGCACAAGAGTACATAGACTTAATTGCTTCATTTATTTATTCAACAAATATTTATTGGTGATTGATTTGCCAGACACTGGGCTCATTGTTGTACAAGACGTTGTACAAGAGTTGTACAAGTCACTGTATTTAGCATATAATTATAACACAGGGTGATAATATGATTTCTAACAGGGGACATACAGGGTACTGGGGCAGTATTTTCTACTTACCAGTAGAAGAAAGCTGGAATAGACTTGAGAGATAATTGATCCTCGTGCCCTTTTTTTGACCAATGCAGAAACCAAGGTCTAGAAAAGTTGAGTTTCATAATCACAGAGATCTTTACTGGAAATAAAACTAGAATTCATGTCTCCGAACTTAAATCTCATACTCTCTATACAGCAATATACTTCTCCATAAAAATGACTGGTTTTGTTTTCCCAAAACAATAATGATCAAGCCATGCACTTTAAGACAGTTGACTGAAGTTGGAAATGTCCTCTTAGAGAACAGAGTCAATTCAAACATCCTGAATGGTGGAGAGGAAGAGCTGAGAACACTGACACAGCTGAGATTTAATCTTGTATCTATTATACCTATTAGCTAGATGTCCTTGGGCAAGAATGGAACTCTGAAAATCATTGTGATTATTAAAAAAATATTTCAAAGCAGGATAACAATATCTACATGGCATGGGTAAATGTTATGGCATAAATGAAGTGAGTAGGTACTCAACATACATAAAACCCAATCCCCACTTCTCACTACTGAAAATTGAATAGAAACTGATGAGAGACCAGGTCAGCAGAAACCACGTCTCAGTTTCTTTATTCCTTACCATTCATTTTAGCATAAGATTCAGCCTCCAATTTTAAGTCATTTTTGTAGATCATTTTTGGCATACCTTCACAAAATTAAACATTTCTACTCTGTGAATATTTTGGGAGTTAGAAAGCAGAGATTAAACAATTAGATTTAGAGAATTTAATCAGCATACATCCTCTAAAAAGAGATTGGAAGAAAATAGAGTCAGAAGAGATATATAAAATTAATTAAATAGAGTCAGAAGAGATATATAAAATTAATTAAACCTCCTATACTATTATATGAGTCTCTTTCCATTACAGGTCACAGAAACCCAACCAGTCTAGATAAAGAAGGAATTTGTAAACTCATGTATCTAGGCTATCCAGGAATACACAGGCTTCAGGAGTAACTAAATTCAGGGACCCCAAAAATGAATTTGGAATATTTTCCTATGAGTAGAGTGCCCTGCCTTTACCTCTGGTTCTTGGTTGTTTGGCCCCTGCTTGGACTTTATTCTCAGATATTTTTACATATGGCAAGAAAGATGGCTTCTGACCATTTCAAGCCCAAATAATCATTACACCTCACATACGAAGAGAGAACTCTTACTCCCCAGTATGCTAACTTCAAGTTTCAGGGAACACCTTGATTGATAGAGAACTCTGGCTACCACAGGTCTATGTAAGGAGCAGGAGAGGGCAAACCATTTTTACTCAAGCTATTTGGAACAGGTTCTCTACTGGAAAGTAGGGCTCTCTTTCCTGTAAGAAAAAAAAAAAGGTGGAAGAGATCCTGGAGGAGCAAAAAAGTAACAAACACTGCCAATACTTTTCTTTTCCCTTTTTTTCCAGGATTATCCAGCTCAATTCTGAATCCTCTTGGAGATTCTGGTGAGTTTATCTTCCTTTCTTTGGGGTAGCATCCTATATTGACTGAAGGCCATGTCTGATGCAATATGGTAAGGAAATAATTCTGCCTTTATCCATGCCTACAATATGGCTTCGATAACACCAGCATACAAGTCATCCCACATGAACATTTTTCAAAACATGTTGAGGTATGTTTTTACCTTGGAGGTGCTTATAATCTATGGGTGTATACATGTTAGAAAATAAAAGGTTAAAAAGCATTTTCTTATTTAGGCAATACATAGATTCAGAGTTTACTATATGTAGGACACTAGGTTTAGCTCTGTGGGAGTCCTGAAACCTCAGTCTCTGTCCTTGACTAATTAAGGAGGAAGAGTAAGAGGTGTAAGAAGATCACTTTTAGTATAGTACAGAGGATGCCATGTCGAGTTAACATTTAAGCTGAATTTGGGCGGATAAGTAGAAGTTTCATCATAAGGAATAGGAAAAGAATGGCATGCAGAGAAAAGTCAAGACAGAAAAGCTTGAAATGTGCTTTTTTATTTGGTTAAAAGACTACACATATGAGAGAGATGGGAAATAAATATAGAAAGATAGCGTTTAAGCATTCATCGATAAAGATCTGTTCATATACTGTTGCATATGCAGTGGAAAATATTATGCAATAGTTCTGTGGGATGAAACAGATCTAAATGAGCACACTTCCAAGATATATTAACGAGAAGAAAAATCCAGTTTCATATTAATAAATACAGCATGGCGTCATTTTCATTAAGTAAAAATCAAATATGCAAATGTTCATGAATGTATGTAAAAATGTCTGAAAGAGCTTTATTCCAAACTGATAATAGGAATTAAATCAACTTATCAAATAAAGAATTATGAGAATGAGGCAAATGGCAGTGGCAAAATGGAAATTTACTTTGACACTTCTGTTTTGATTAAACTATTAGTTTTCTCAATAAAAACTTACCTATGTGTTACTTGTTTAATAAAGAAACATTTTCACATAAGTAAAAGAAAGTTTTCTATTAAAATAAAGATGAAATTACTGGCAAGATAAAAAGTGTAAACTTTTAAAAATTAAAATTATTATTTTTGTTTGTCAATGTAGGTGTAGTTAATATATTAAGTCACACATTAGGAAGAACATGTAGGAAATGGAATTATCTTATAGCCAGTGAACAATTAGGCAGGTAAAACTGCTTAGAGGATATTTCAAACAAATTTGTACAATAAATAAGTATATATAATTAGTGAATATATATGAATGAAAAATAAGAATTAAGGGGAGAGAACAGTTGTTTTTTATTTTTAAGTAACAAGAAGTTAAGGTATCAAAGTGATGTCTTTGAGAACGTTCTTTTGGGAAGTGTGTAAAAGACAACAAATCTGAGCCAGGCACAGGGGCTCAGACCTGTAATACTAACACTTTGGGAGGCCAAGGCAAGAGGATCGCTTGAGCTCAGGAGTTAGAGCAAAATCATTCTGAACAACACACAGAGACCTCATCTCTACAAAAAAAAAAAAAATTAAAAATTATCCAGGCATGGTAGCAAACACCTGTAGTCTCAGCTACTCAGGATTCTGAGGTGGAAGGATCACCTGAGCCCAGGAGATTGAGGCTATGGTAAGCCATGATAGTGCCACTACACTCAAGCCTGGGTGTCAGAGTGAGACCCCGACTCAAAAAAAAAAAAAAAGTCATGCATTCATGTGTTTATCCATTCATTCAACGATTATTTATTAAGTACCTAGCACATATTATTGCAAGAGCTTTAAGAGATCAGTTGCAATGGATTAAGGAGTGAGTGGAAGATGAAATAGTATGTGTTAAGGAATACCCAAAAGAATTCTATGGTGGAAAAATTGGTGCAGGAAGGATTTATAGGCATTGGCACACCTAAACATGCATCTAATAAAAGGAGTCAGTAGATTAAGACTGAAAATTCAAGGAAAGAAGATGATGGTTGATAAAGACACATCTTTTGTGTATAGTGAAAGAGAAGGATGTCAGCTGATGAGAAGGTTCACCTTTTTAAAATTTTATTTTGAAGATGTGGGGTACAATTCAGGGTGAGATATACAAATGTTCATTATGCAGGTACCCCTGTTGATGAGGTGTGCCCTCCACCGCAGGCAGATTCCCGCTACTGCCAATCCCACCTTCCCCCACAAACCCCTGTAGTTTCCCACTACTGCCAATCCCTTTCTTATAATATTATGATAATTGTTCAAGGTTCGCTTATGAGTGAGAACATGTGGCACTCAGTTCTTTGTTTCTGTGATAGATCTCTCAATATTTGTTTTTGTTTTGGGGTTTTTTTTTTGAGTTGGAGTCTCACTGTCTTCCAGGCTGGAGTGCGGTGGCACGCTCACCGACAACACAGCCTTAACCTGCAGGGGCTCAGGTGATCCTTCCACTTCAGCTTTCCAAGTAGCTGGAACTACAGGCATGCACCACCATGCCTGGCTAATTTTTTTTATTTATTGTAGAGATGAGGCCTCATCATGTTGCCCAGGCTGGTCTCAAACCCATGGGCTCAGACAATTCTCTCACCTCGGCCTCTCCAAGTGCTGAGATTATAGGCGGGAGCCACCGTACCCAGCCGATCACTCGGTATTATAGACTCTAAGTCCATCCAAGTTGATGCGAAGGTTCACCTTTAAAGGAAGTAGGGCCCCTTCTCCTTGGTTAGGGGATAGAAGGAAACACAGAGGTACAGAGAATACAGAAATTTTGCAGAGCAGTGCAATCATAGAAAACTGTACCAATAAAATCACTTTGGGACAGAGATTCTCAATCCTGGCTACACATTAGAATCATCTTCACAGTTGTTACATATTATAATGTCCAGTCTGCACTCCGGTCCAAATAAATCAGAAAACCGTAAGGTTTCTTTAGGCTGAGGATGTCCAAGGCAGGGTTTAAAAAGTTGCTGGCAAGATTTGATGAGGTAGGGAGAAGAGGAGGTATGCCACATGATAACCTAAGCAAAATTGAAAAGCCAATAAAGAAATTAATTTTCCTGAAACAAAGGAAGCAAGGAAGAAGTGAAGGAGAAAACACAAAAGCTAATCTGTGGGTAGGTCACAAAGGATCCATATAATTTTTCGAATTTCTGCAACATAGATACATATGTATCCTATAACTTATGACTCTAAGCTCTACTAAGCACTAGATCTTTTTTATTTTATTTTTCCACTTTTATTTTTTATCTGGGGGTATATTAGTACCATTCACTTTTGTATTTCCATTCCCCTGACACATAGTAGTTGTTCAATAAACATTAGTTGAAAGAAGAGCTCAATAAATAAAGGAATGTGCCAGCCCAGGCTCCTCTTTAAGTGCCTAGAATACTTGAGAAGGTAGAATTGTCTCATACCCAACTCAAGTCACTCATTGCAAGTGCTTTTCCACACTCTTCTCAGATATTCTTGTATCTTCAGCTGGCTTCCTGAGATATGATTCCAATCTCTTTATTCTTAATGCTACCAACAATAGAATGTGTGTGTATCAGATTTTCATTAGTGTGTCAAAAATAAGAAAACATGGTGTGGTACATACCTATCACGCAATTTAACATTTTATTCCTAGCATTTAATCCAAGAGAAATATCCACACAAAGATTTGCACACACATTTTCCTAGCAACTTTATCTGCACTGGCCTACAACTGAAAACAACACAAATGTCCTTCAGTAGGTGGATGGATAAAATGGATTAAGGTATCTTCGTGCAACTGAATATTACTAAGCAAAAAACCCACAATTGTTTATATACACAACAATCTAAATGAATTTCAAAATACTTATGACGTGCGAAAGCCTGACAAAAAGAAGTGCAAACCGAGGAATTCTGTTTATATGAAATTCGAGAAGTCAAGCTAATCTGTAGTAAGAGAAAACAGGCCAGAGAATGCCTAGTGAAAGAGAGAGATGGATGACAATGGGCATGAGGAAACTGTGTGTGGGTTATGATAGAAATGCTTCCTGTCTTGACTGTGATGATGGTTTCATGATGCATGCGAATGTCAAAAGTCATTAAATTTTACACTTTAAATATTTATCAGTGATTGTATGTAACATCTTAAATCTGGTTTTTAAAGTTTCCAAAAGCACACATACAACGGGAAGGGGACGCTTTATCATCAAAACACCAGCTAGCTAGTGATCTATCATTGGACACTAGATATCTGTATTGTTAACTGTGTCACTTAGCCATGGGCACTGGTCATTACTCCATGCGGAAGTCTTGTTCCTGCCATCTTGCTGCACTCCTGTTTCCCCCAAGCTTCATTGCAGATTTCAGCTTGTGTCTTATTCAGAGCAGTTTAACTATGACTCTCTCTCACAACACATCATGGTATGCGGGAAACTCACTTTTAGTACTCAAACTCCCCTAGAGATTATTTTGCCAAACCAAAGATCAGATATTAACCCCACTAGGGCTCCAAACTTTTTTAGTTAATTATTATTTTTCAATGGCAATTTAAAACTTTTTTTTCTCTGTACAAGGGTAGGAATCACCCTGGAAAGGCAAGCAGAAAATCTCCAACCCAATAATGAGAGGTCCTGGGAGGGAGTAAACATTCATTATGAAACAATGTGTATGCACATGATTGTTATGAATAATCCTCACCTTCCTTGTTGGGAGGTTCCAAAATCAATGTCTTCATCCTAAGAACATTGTCACAGTGTCCAGTCACATGAGTGGTGGTTGAGAGTGCAGTAGGCGCCCAATATATGTGCTCTAATCATGAGGATAAAGGCTAAAGATGAAACGCCCGCTATGATTTTATACCTTATAATAATAGTAATAATAATAGCTACTTTGTATGTCCAAAATCGTTTAAAAGCATTAACATTTCACATGGCGCACATCCTCATGAAGCAAATCAATATTTATTCTTCCAAGTGTGTCGAGATACAGTTAGGGCACCTCGAAGTGAAAACGTCACCCTGCTAGTGTCACCATGTCAACTTCGGAACTTGGAAAGCCCATCTCCCAGTTCATCATGTCAGAATAACAAAGTGATCCTTGTCATTTGAACATATTTATTAACGTCTAGTGGGAGAGAAGAGCAGAAAAAAGCAGGCAATAACTCTTTAGGGGCTTACAATACTAAATAGCCATCAAGAACATATGACTGTTATTTGGTGTAGCACCAGTCTTAGAAGGGAAACACACTACACACACACACATGCACACATGCACACACACATCACAGCAGGCCTGTTTAGTCCTCCCTGATGAGAATTCATTTTGTGACTCCTGGTCCAAATAATGTCATTGCCACTCATTGGTAGGGGTGAGGGAGAGTAGTGGAACACCTTTTGTCCCTTTATTCTGTCTGTGTGTCTCTGTCTCTGTCCCTCTCTGTGTTTCTATTGCTAGTGTGTGTTTTCCTGATTAAGCAAATTCGCCTTGATTAGTGACTAGCCAGAGAAGAACTTCCCAGCTTGTTCTCCCAGCCCATTAAGGGGTAATCATCCAGTGCAACTAACAAGTCACTCCGACCAGACTTTTGGAATTTGGCTCTTTTGTTCTGTCAGTTTGAAGAGAACAGAGGCACATGTGATGCAATTTAGAAGGGAGCTCTTTTAGAGCTTTCACTCAGGAAGGCGTCGGGAGCTCTGGGGGTAGAGCTTAGCTCAGAAAAAGAGAAAGAATGCAAGTTTGCCTTGACAGCTTGATCCCAGAGAGAGATGGCTGGCTGCTTGTCTAGCAGGTCCTCTGAGTGTGGATGAGGCAGGGGCAAGAGCGTCATCTGAAGCGAAATGTGTGCCGCCAATGTTAAAGGAACAATTACCTTCTTGTGCACTGCTCGCTGTTTGCAACTGCTGTTTCCTTCAATAAAACCTCTTTTAACTTGCCGATTGGAGCCTGTCAAGCAATAGTATTTTTCATGCATGGTACACATACGAAAATGCCCTTGTGTGTTTTTAATACATGTACGGTTGATAACAATAGGGCTGTTTTGTCAGGAAAGGTAGAAAAGGATTTGTTACAAATGCAGAGCTATGTCAAGACACGATGCTGCAAGGCTGCTGTGTTCCACAGATGCTGGGCCTGCAGGAGGGTCAACGTGGCACCCTGGAGCAGGGAAACATGGCAAAATGTGATCAGGCTGTGGTCTTTTCATTCAAGTTGAAGTTCATCTTTTTAATTAAGAGCTGTGTTCATTCAAACTTGCTTTTCCGACCTAAGAGAAAGATGATAATACAAGCAGAGTTGGGTTTGGCATACAATATCCTTGTATTTGAATATATATTGGCCCTTGGTCTTACCATGGAGCATTGTCTTCAAAACTCAAGGAGGATGAAGGGATGGGATAAACTGTTTCATTGACAAAGCACCACTTACAGAGGTAACCACCAAAAAAACTAGAATCCTTGACTATTAAATTATAATATGCTGCTGGGGGCGGTGGCTCATACCTGCAATCCCAGCACTTTGGGAGGCAGAGGCGAGAGGATTGCTTGAGCTCGGGGGTTCAAGACCAGTCTGAGCAAACATGGTGAGACCTCGTCTCTACAATAAATCAAAAGATTAGCCGGGTGTGCCTGTGCGCACCTGAAGTTCCAGCTACTTGGAAGGGTGAGGCGGAAGAATTGCCTGAGCCCAGCAGGTCGAGGCTGCGGTGGCCATGAGCATGCCACTGCACTCCAGCCTGGGGGACAGATTGAGACTCCGACTAAAAAAAAAAAAATTATAATTTGCTGTTACCACAGCTCAAACACTTTTGTTGTTGTTAAATGAAACTGGATATTAAACAATAAACAAGAAACAGATAACTTTTGTCAGACAATTCCAAGGGAGATTTCTATTATTCAAACATCTACTTGGCTATGGTTAAAACAAATTGTGTTATAATGTATTCATCTATTATTTGCCTAATGGTAGCAACGAATTGATAGAGGTTTTAAGAACTAAATTAAGCTGGGCTCGGTGGCTCAGCCTGCAACCCCAGCACTTTGGGAGGCCAAGGCGAGTGGATTACCTGGCCCACGGGTTCAAGACCAGCCCAGGCAACTTGGTGAGACCTCGTCTCTACAATAAATCAAAAAATAAGTTGGGCGTGATAGCGTGCACCTGTAGTTCCAGCTACTTGGAAGGATGAGGCTGAAGGATTACCGGAACCAAGAATGTCGCTGCGGTGGCCATGAGTATGCCATTGCACTCCAGCCTGGACAACAGAGTGAGACTCCAAATCCCAAAAAAAACAAAAAACAAAAAACAAAAAAACTAAATTAAAGTTCCAGTGGTCAAAACTAAGGATTTGACACCAGCCTGTAAACAATATTTGTATGAAAGGATATACTGGTGAAAAGAATGTCTATTGCTGTGCTAAAAGTGAAGGGAACTGCATTGGGTGTTGTTAAACTCTGGTTACCTTGAAAAGATATTCATTGTTCAACATAAATTATGGTATCTACTAGTAAGTAACAATACACAGTTAAGTGGATGGTTCTTGTATCTGACTATAGATTCTGGTCTTACCACTTTTAATTCTATAATCTTTTATTTTAATTTTTATTATAAAGATGTGGGGTACATTTCAGGGTTAGGTATACAAACATTGATTATGCAGGTACCCTGTTGATGAGGTATGCCCCTCCCTCCCCTAGCAGTTTCCCTCAATTGCCAATCCCACCCCCATCCCCTGACAGTTTCCCACTACTATCAATTGCTTTCTTATAGCTTTATAATTGTTCAAGGTCCGTTTATGAGTGAGAACATATGGAACTCTGTTCTTTGTTTCTGTAATAAATCACTGAGTATGATCAACTCAAAATCCATCCAAGTTTCTTCAAAGTCCATATATTTGTCCTTCTTAACAGCTGCATAATATTCCATTGTGTATATGTACCACATTTTTTTATCCAGTCCAGCTTCGATGGCCAACACAGTTGGTTCCATGTTTTAGCCATTGTGAATAGAGCTGCAACAAACATACGTGTGCAGGTATCTTTTTGGTAGAATGATTTGAGTTCCTCCAGGTATAGCTGTCTCCAACTCTCTGAGCTCCAATTTCTTCGTGAGAATGGTAGCAATAGCATCTGCCACATAGGTTTGCTTATTGGATAAGATTAGACAATAAACATATTGTATGCTGTACAAATTCTGGAATTCAATAAATATTAAATATTTTAATTAAAATTTCATAATAAATACAAAAAAAATTTCAATTCATTCACATATGAGTTGTGTTCCAAATTAACATGTTGTTAGCTAGATTGATCAACTTACAGTATCTGCTATAAATAGTGACCACCTAAGTTCAGCAACCTAATTTAATAAAAGCGAATTCTTGGACACCACAAACTCAAAGCGAATGGATACTCCTGGATTGCTCTCTGTCATGTGGTGACTTAGAGATCCAGGTTTTTTCCATCTTGTGGCTCTGTCACCTCCAGGTAGCTCCTCGGAGTTCTCTACCATATTCTCTGTTTTCAGCTGGCCAATAAATGGAGAACAAAAAAAAAATGTAGAGCATCATGAGGTATATGACCCCAAAACACCCAGAATTGATTTATTTTAAAATTGTGTATTTATTCTTACATGTTTAAACTTCAGTCATCTTCAAAGTACTCTCCATTTGATGCAGTACGTGTGTACGATTGAGATACACTGCTCAAAACAGTTTTTGAACTTGTCAGTTTCGATGCCTTTTAGTGCTTCTGCTGTTTTTTGTTTCACCTCTTTCACATCAGTAAAACGTTTTCCTTTGAGGACGATTTTCATCCAGCGAAACAAAAAGAAGTCCCTGTAGCAAGATTAGGTAAAAAGGAGGGTGAGCACAGGGGCCATGCTGTTTTTGGTCAAAAACTGTTGAGCACTCAGCAGGGTGTTGGCAGGTGCTCTTATAAAGCACCCATCAGCCGGGCTCAGTGGCTCAGCCTGTAATCCTGTGCCTTTGGGAGGCTGAGGTGAGTGGATTGCCTGAGCCTGAGGGTTCGAGACCTGCCTGGGCAACTTGGCGAGACCTTATCTCTACAATAAATCAAAAATTAGCCGGGCATGGTAGCACACGCCTGTAGTTCCAGCTACTCGGAAGGCTGAGGCAGAAGGATCGCCAGAGCCCAGCAGGTCGAGGCTGCGGTGGCCGGGAGCGGCCACTGCACTCCAGTCTGGACGACGGAGTGAGACTCCAACTCAAAAAAAAAAAAAAAAAAAAAAAGCACCCATTATGAAATAGGCAAATGCATTGAAAAAAATCTCCAAAAAAATTCACTGAAGCCAAATGCAGTCTTTCACAACAACCCTAGCTGGTACACTGAAGCTGATGGGTTCCTAGAACACTTACCTAGCAGGGGAAACCTATACTACCAAAGGCCCACCCTCTAAAAAATAATTCCATTTTTTGGGAGGCCTTTCTCATATTTTAGGGGCCAAACATGAAAGTGAGGCATATCATTTCTGCCATATCCCTTTGGCCAGAATTCCTTATATGACTCCACCTAGATGCAAGAAGGCCAGAAAATGCAGTTTAACTTTATTTCCAGAAAGAGGAAGCAGGTTCTGCAAGGTATGCATCTAGTCAGTCTCTGGGACCAACATAAATCTCAATGAGTTAAAGATAGTGTAATTGATGATCTTCTTTAGCCATATTTGGAGAATTGTATTTACCAGTATGTGCAAATAAGGAGCATTCAGTACACATAATATTCCTAATATATGCACTGACACTGTTGACCACTAAATTATCTTACATACTCCCCTTCCTTGACTATCTCTGGGTTTTTCTCCTATTTTCTGACCTTTTCTTCTCAAACTCCTTTTCTCTTCTTTCATGTGTAAGGCGTTGATATTTAAAAATAATAATACAATTTATTTAAATTGTATTATTTATTAAATTAAATTATTTATTTAAATAATACAATTATTATTTACAATGTAGTTAAATAATACAATTTATTCTTGGCTTATCTTCCCTGGAAAGACCTCTTTACTTATGGAAGCTAAGCAGGGTGCCCCGCATTGGTACCTCCAAAGCCTCTGTCACAACATTAATTACGTGATATTCTCAGTGTCTCTTCACTGGACTCTGCTATTGGACTAAAAGCTATGTGAAGTTGACTTATGTTTTTCATCTAAGCTTAATCCTTACCCAGTACAGTGTCTTCCATATAGTATACACTCAGTAGCATTTGTTGAAGAAATTAAGCAAATTTGGGGTATAACCCAGGTATACGTATTAGTAGGTAAAGAAAATCAGAATACAAATGAATCTTGAATGTTGTCAGTCAAAAAATGAATGATCCATTAAAAAAAATGGGGGGAATACACATTTTAATAATAGTAAAAAACCTTTTATGTTTTGTTTGTTTTCAATTTTCAACACTAAGCACTATACTTTAAAATAAGTAAACAACCTTAAGTATTTCACCAGGTTCCAGTATAGCCTTTGGAAATATCTTTCTTTCATTTACTTAATCTAGAAGACAGAGAAAGGGAAAAAGAACTTAGAACAAACAAATCAGTAGACCTTCTTCCAAAACTTTGTGCTGTATTAAAAAACAGAGTCTATCTATAAATATCTATCAGTGAAGCATCATGTTTTTTGGAGACTAATATCAGTCACAAGACAATTACTTCTAAGAATTAGGAACTTTGATTAAAAATTTTTTTTGGTTAGATTTTCTATTAACAGCGAAACATAAAATATATAATACACTGTTATGTTTTCTTTAGCATTTTGATGTTATTGCAATGTTTTCAATCTTACTGTGGATATTCAGCTCTAAAATGTCTTTCTTGATGTCAAAACTTCTAAAAGTTGAGAATAGCAAAGACTACTGTTAGTACTTTATTCAGTTCTAAATACTGAACCATTTCACACACATTATTCCAACAATAGTGGTAATCTCTTCAATCTGATAGCATTAAAGATTTTGCTCTGCAAATATTTGTATTACTTATTATATTACTATTACAATACTACCATAATATCCATGTTACCTATTATAGTACATCTTAGTATGACTGTTACTATTTACCTGTTAAGTTTACTGTATCAGAAGCAGCGTACCATGGTAGCACTGCTCATGTTTCTGAGTTCAGTTCCCAGCTCTGTCACTTACTCTCTGCCATTATTATTCTCAACTTATATTACCTTTCTGTGCTTCAGCCTCCTCATTTATAAAATGTGGATAAATAACGGTGCTTAGCCCATAGAGTTATTGTGAGGATTATAGAAGCTTATACATCACAAGCCTTAGAACACTATCTGGTGTATCAAAGGCTTCTAGAAATAGTTAGCTATTATTGAAAGAATAATCTATGTTCAACATTTCCACGTTCTTACTTTTGTTTTCCTTCATTAAACTCCTTCAACTTGTCTTCTAGCCTTGCCCCTATATTGGGATTATTTTGGTAAAGGTCTTCAAGTGACATCCAAATAGCCTAAGTCAGTGGGTTGTTTTCCATCTCAAAATTTCTTTGCAGCATTTTGTCCTTTTAATCACACCCTTTTTTTGAAATGTCCTATCTCCTGTGTAAGAGAAGTATGAAACAAATCAAAACAAATCAGAGAGACTGGTATCACAGTAGCCCAGAAAAATTTAGTGTAAGGAAGAGGCTGTAATGGTTCACAGGTTAACTTGAAGGACAATAGCAAATAAGAATGACTAGAATTCAGTCTATTTCTTCTCTAATTCATCTTACATCATGGCGTTTCTAAGATTAAAATATGATATTGTTTTATTTCTGCTTAAAACCTCTATTTCAGGCTTTCCATCAGAAGTTAGGGAACATGGATATGGTTTTTGTGCTGGGGCCCAGAATCAGTATCATATGTCTGCATATGGTGATTTTCCAAGGAGATTACCCATGTAGTTCCTTGAGGTCCTTCCTCTGCCCATCAACAGCCATGGCTCCAAGGCCTCTCCATTGTCTACCAGCTAAAATTTAAAACGGATAGGTAAAGATCAAAAGCTTCCCCTTAATTGCTACCAGCCCCTCATCTCTCCTCTCTCCATTCCCACTTTTTACTATGCTATGCTAAGCATTGATTTTTTACACTTCCATATTTTACAAACTTTCTTCTACCTGGAATATCCTCACTTTTAATTGCCACCTGGAAATTGTACACTAATTTTTAAAGATACAGTGAAAATTTCATCTCCTCTGAGAAACTCTTCTGCATTACACCAAGCAGAACTGGAAGTTCCTAGGCTTTGAACTCACAGAGCTGTGTACACACTTCTATTATACAGCTTATCAAAGGCTATTGAAACTGTCTGAGTGCCTGTCACCCCAACTGAAGAGTGAACTCAGAAGGCAGGGCTAAGTCTTACTCATCTTTGTATATAACCACCAGCAGCTAACATATTGCCTGGCACTTTATAAACAGTCCATAAATGTTCCCTGAATAACTAAATGAATTACCGATTGTTGTTTTACTTCAAATTCACCTGTTAGGTGGAATATTGTGTGGTGTTTTTTGAGGGATTTGATAAACTGCTACCTCTTTTTAAAAAATGAATGTTAGCCGGGCTCAGTGGCTCAGCCTGTAATCCTGCGCCTTGAGAAGCTGAGGTGAGTGGATTGCCTGAGCCCGCAGGTTCGAGACCCACATGGGCAACTTGGCGAGACCTCATCTCTACAATAAATCAAAAAATCAGCTGGGCATGGTAGCATGTGACTGTAATTCCGGCTACTCGGAAGGCTGAGGTGGAAGGATCGCCAGAGCCCAGCAGGTTGAGACTGCAGTGGCTGGGAGCGGCCACAGCACTCCAGTTTGGGTGACTGAGTGAGACTCCAATTCAAAAAATAAAAAATAAAAATAAAAAATAAAAAATGAATGTTGATTAATTCATCCTAGAAAATGCCTTCTGCACTCTTCAATATAGAGAGGAATTGAGGAATAAGGCATTATGTTTTACTCTCTCTACATTGTTAATTCTGTAAGTATCATATCAAAAAACCACCTGGTAGATGGTGATGGAACAAATATTTGGTAACATGATTTTTAAGTCTTCAGAGGCCAGAACTCTTTCCATTGACAACGTTTGTCCAAATAAAGCTCATTTATAAAGCTATTTCAGCAATAGCATCACCATATATCTTAAACTGAAGAAGAATGGCATTAAAAAAATACATAATCTTAAGTGCTTTTGTTCTTATCACTAAAATATATTTCCACTACATTGTTTCAACTCTGTGGGTTCAAGAAACACTAACTCATTTTTGATCCAGAAGAGAAAAAGAATGTTTGTGAATGTGTATGGAGAACTTGGAATTAGGCATGTTTCTGGCATCTTCACTTTTACAGTAAAAAGGATTTGGAAGCAGAGGGAACATAAACAGTATACACTGACTCTTGACACATCATTGCTTTCTTAAACCTGAATAATAAAAATTTGCAAATGAACAAAAGAGTGGGAGGTAGATATCTGATTTACAATGTTTTTGAGATAAAGAACACTATAAAAAAAGATCAATGTGAATAATAAAGCATTGTTAACTGAGTCATGACATTTCTATTCTAGTGACGACTTGAACAGCAGAACTCTGCAAATGAGCACCTTGTGCCACTTTCAAAGTGGGAGGAAGACATATAATTATAATTCTTTCACTGACGAGAATTCAAGAAAATCTGAGGAAAAGTTTATTGAAAAACATATTGACATATCAGTATTATAAATTACTTTCTCTTATTAAACCAAAAAAAATTCCTTTTGTAGGCTAGCTCATCGTGGCACAAAAGGTATTTCATGAAAAGACAAACCTGCTTTGAAAATTCTTTTCTTACATTGAAAAAGATCTACCATATATTTATTCTGTAACTTTTTCAACACCCAAAATATATTTGAGAAATATATTTTCCAAACAGTTTTAACCTTCATTGTCTTGAGCACACGTATCAACATTGTCATGTCACCTATCCAAAATCCTCATGGAAACCTTGTATTTAGTCAAAACTAATGAATCTGTTTTAACACATTTTGCAAAAGTAAAAGAAGATATAATATTATGTTTTTACTTAACATACATTTTCAACCATCTCCTTTCTTTGTTAGATGGGTAAGGGGGAAAAAACTGCAAAAATTACAGTGATGTTATCAGCTGCAGTGTTTTAATAGAGAACAGAATTGGAAATAGCATTTTGCTGAGTGAATGTCTAAATGAATTTAAAAAAATAAAAAAAGAACACAGAGGGCAAATTTTCTCCTGATGTTTAAACTCCAATAGTCTCCCAGGGTGAATTCCCAAGTATTGAAGGAAGCTCTCAACCTGACCCCATTACTGTCTTTAGCACTTGAAAAGGCAAAGGGGCAGTTGTAAAATCAGACACTTAGAGAGCATTGTGGAAATTATAGTGTTGTGCTAAATGTATCCTCTGCAGGGTGCTTTCCTATCTTCAGAGAACACACTCATTAAGTGCTGCCAACAAGAGAATGAAACTTTTTTTATATATATAAAGGGCCACCTTTCACAGAACATCTGGAGCCCATTGAAAGGGCTTCCAGAATAGGTGGGAGAACATAAGAAAGTAAAACAACTCAGCTGTGGAGTTTGCACCATCAGCTGTAGCTTGGACTCATCTCTACTAATATACTGAGGTGATTTATTCACCGTTCTGATGTGCTTGGAAGATTGAGGATGAATGAAACCTGTCTGGTCCACATAGAAACCTTAGTTGGGTTTCGCCTACTTACAAATTTAGCAGAAAATGTGTTTTGGTTAGTTAAAGTTTACTAATCCAGTTTCAATTCACATTTGATTATTTCCTCTCTGCTTGTTAGCGATAAAGATACACACAAGGATTTGGTTTTTACACTTACCTGGTGTTTTTTACATTGCCTGTTATGATAAAGTGTAGAGATTAAGATATGTGGGGAGATGGGCTTGGTGGCTCAGCCTGTAATCCCACACCTTTGGGAGGCTGAGGTGAGTGGATTGCCTGAGCTCGCGGGATCGAGACCCACCTGGGCAGGCTAGACCTCATCTCTACAATAAATCAAAAAAAATTAGCTGGGCGCGGTAGCACGCGCCTGTAATTCCAAGGCTACTCGGAAGGCTGAGGCGAAGGATCGCCGGAGCCCAGCAGGTCGAGGCTGCGGTGGCCGGGAGTGGGCACTCCAGTCTGGGCGACAGAGTGAGACTCCAACTCAAAAAAAAAAAAAAAAACGATACGTGGGGAAATATATAAAAAATATAGATAGTGCAGTCTTGTATATTTCCAGTACAGATTGCATATCAGGCTATAGTCAAGAGAGGAAACCACAAGAGTGGGGAAAAGGGGATTACAATAGTTAGATTGATAAAGCAGGAGTCAGAGAAAGAGCACAAAAAGGAAGGAACAAAGATTAGAGCTAAGAATGTCTAAAAGCAAATTCACCTCTGAGAAAAACTATTAAAAGAATCTGAACGCAACTAGCGTTCATTTGTGTGTGAATTAAATTGATTGCATGCAACCTTGAAGTTGACCTGGTCCTGTTCTGGGATGCACTTAAAATTGGGCAATATGACAGGAAGAGACATTTTTCAAACTTAAGTTTTGAGAATGATCCTGGGACTTTACACCAGGAAACAGCCTGTAACACCGATTCTGACAGCCTAAAGGACAATAATTTGTGAATAGATTTTTCCTTTTCTAAGGGAAGAGAACTTCAGTATTTCTGAATTGAGGCATTGCACTAGTTTCCTTGAAATCTAGAAAAGTAAGTTTTGCTCAGAAAGGAAAAGATGGAATCATTTTTAATTCTAACTAAAACATCTTAAACATATGCAGGCTCAAAATACTGGATATGAGTGTTTATATCAGTGTTCTTCACTTATCTCAGTTGATTTTAAGGAATCTGTTCAGGGATAGGTGGTGGCAAGAAATAGGACTTTGGAATCAGAACAAACTGGGTTGAGTCTTGACTGTGTGACCTTGAGCAAAGTGCTTCATCTCTCTGAGTTTCAGCTGCTTTGTGGCTCATAAATATGTCCCGAATAAATGAAAAATTTGGCAAAAAGTGTCACTTTCACATATTATCATACTGGTGCATATAGAGTAAAAGGACTGTGCAGAGCAATGAGAATTATCTGAAGCAGGTGGTGAAAAGTTGGCCATAAGACTTGCCACATTTTCCATCACTCTCTTTTTAATGTAATTTATTAGAAGTTTGACATCTGCCCCTAACTCAGACTTACAGAATCAGAAATTCTGAGGGTAATCATCTATCTGGCTGTCGGAAAAATGAGAGACAGACTCCATCATCATGATGTCAACTCCTTTGAATGCTTGCCTACCCCCCTAAAAAAGAAGTCTTAAAAACCCCTACTCTCAAGCATTTGCCACCAAACATTCCTTAAGTGTCTGGCCCCTTCTCCAATCTCAGAGAGATGAAGCTACCCTTTTCTCTGATCTACTTTCTAAATAAACTTTCTTTTCCAATCTAAAAAAAGAAAAAAAGAAAGAAATTCTGAGGATATAACACAGCAATCTACGTTTCAACAAGCACTCCAGGTAATTCTGATATATGTTGAAATTTGAGGACCATTGAATAACAAGATCTAGGTGGACTCATGCCAACATGATGTATAACTATGCAAGTATACCAGTTGAACTCACCTAGCTGATCACCTGTAAAGGCATTCCTCCCAGTATGACCTTGACAATAACAAATGTAGTTCCTCTAAAACATCAGTGGTATCATCCGATGACTTATGGAGCTCTCTTAGGGAGAAAAAAAGACTCTTTCCAGTCTACCACATTATTGAACAGGATTCACCTGGTATATTTATATTTGTTTGTATCACCAGGAGACAACTTCAAACAAAGTATGTCTTGGTCATTTCAGGTTTAAATAGTCCATTGGCTAAGTGGTAAGAAAGTTTGTATATCCCAAGAGGCCCTATGGTTCCAACCTAAGTGTTACTTCTTTAGAGTTTCTGTCACTGGTTTCAGTCTTTTGAGTTTCTACAAATGTATCTGACATTCAGTTAAAGTGAAATTAGTCCCAAGTAGATTTAGCAGTAATAAAGAATTGCTTTGCGGCTGGGCTTCTTTGTAAGCTCTGGTTTCCTTCTCAATATGAGGCAAGTAGATCCCTCTTCTCTCTCTCTCTCTCTCTCTCTCTCTCTCTCTCTCTCTCTCTCTCTCATCTGCTTTCTAAATCAACTATATTTTCCTTTCTAAAAAAAAAAAAGAGTTTCTTTGCTTAAAGCTTACCTGTTCAAAATACTAAATTGTAAGCACATAGACACAAACAAATCCATAAATATCTAGTATTTAAATTAATTTAAAATGTATAGTTTTATATACTCATTTGACAAAAATAAAAATGCCAATGAGCTCTTAATAATGAGCAAAAATTATGAGTTTTATCTTCATGGTGACACAAAAGAATTTCAGAAGTAGAGAACCTGGACTTTGAGAGTCTTCATTGTCAGTGGCCAAGAACAACTCAGAATTTTTTAACCCAAACCTGCATGGTTCTGACTGCTCTCCTACCTTAGGATTTCAGAAAAAGTCACCAGCAGAACTTCTTTGTCTTTGTAAGCCCACGGATGGGGGGGGGAGAAGAGAGGGTCAGGAACATAAAAGCACCTGGAGTGTCAGAGCACTTACCTACTGAACACTTGAGATTTCAGCCAGGCTTGATCGGTCTTTTTGTATGACACAGCCTAAATGATTGAGGTTCTTAAAGGAGAATCAAGTAATTAATCTAACTCAACAGATGGGATAAGGACCACTCATCATCTCATTTAGTGATGCTCTGTATAAGTGAAGACCATCTTAACAACGATCACTTGACATAATCAGGGTCCCAAGAATTGGGACAACAGCCATATTGCCTTATCTCCTATCCTACAAGACCTATCTCCTTGTTCTTTCTCCTCTTCATTTGAATCTTGGTTTTGTTGGGAAATGCTGACCAGTCATTCATTAGTCATTAAGGAGAATTATATTGGCTTACAAAAATCAAGTTAGAGATGGCATAGAAGGGATGCCTGTAGGTAATCTATCTGTTGACATGTTTGTCTGCTTTAAATAGGCCGTAAAGTCTCCAAAGGCACCACCATGCCTCATTCTTCTTTGTATCTCCCGCATATATCACAGTGGTTAAGAGAAAAGATTGTAGCCTCTAAATGCCTAAAATCAAATTCTTACTCAAATCTTTACTAGTTTAGGAATGCAACAATGAATAAGGCACAGCCCCCTTCTTGTCTAAGATGTATTTTCCTCACTAGGAAAATTGAACCTATAATAACTTCCTCATTGGATTATTGTGAAGATTAAATGAGAATTCATTTAAAGCACTTAGCCAAAGCTTCTCGTAGTGTGAAGTGAATGTTAGCTATCATTATTTTTATTATTATAGCAGGCACTAACGAATGAATGAATGGATGAATGAGTATGTGGGAGAGGAAACTGACATCTATGGCTTATTCCACATCTAAAATTCTATAATTCTATTCCATTTCCAAAGAACTTCATATCTGAAAATATTTTACCAGAGCTGGCTATTATTGTGCCTGTTTTAAGATCAGTGTAATATAGGCAAAAGCATATAGGACTAGCAGCCTAAGAACCAGAATTTAAAACCTGTCATTACTGACCACTTAGTAAGATGACACACATCTACATTCGTTCAACCTTTAGGCCAACCTCTGCGCTAAGCAGAGGAATGCCAAAGCATGGCTCCTCTCTCTTATGCTGGGGAATACACAGGAAAGGAAACAACCTTCTTTTATGCAAGTCAAGGAAGACTTCAGAAAAGCTGAGATCTCCATGAGAGAGAGAAATGAATTTTATTTATCCCATATTCCCATTGCCTGGCAGTCTCCAAACAAAGTAGCAGCCAACAAGTATTTATTGAATAAGTATAGTATCATTTTTGTGAGTCTTGAGTGATGATTAGGAGTTCAGTAAGGCGAGACCTGAAGACAGAAATTCTAAGAAGAAAGGACATTCACAAAACCTGGAGATGCAAATGTGGGAGGGGAGCCGAGTCTTGCTGTCAGGAGGGAGTTGTGGATCAAATAAGATAACGACTATGAAAGCCTAGTGTGGATCAAAATGTTGTGCAGCTGTATCATTATTGTGCTGAATGCCTCCCTTGTCCTGACGTTTTGGCAACCCACATGGTCCAAAAATGGGTTCCTCATCAAAACATTCACCAGCTCCAAGGTGTTCTCCAAAATTTCTTGATGTTTTTCTTCCTTTATTCTTTATTTCTGAAAATACTTTAAAGAATTGTGAAAGAATGAAGACATCTAATACTTGGCTTCATTCCTTTCACAAAGAAAATACTTATCAAACTTTCTAAAGAGCAAGATTATGAATGTATGCACACTGATCACTCTAGCCACTAATATTTCTATTTGACTGTCTTGGTTTCTAATCTGTGCCATTACATTTGTTCTTTATAGCACTCATATTAAAGATTTCTATTTTAATTTGTCATTTTAAAAAGAAGTATTTCTTTAATGAAATGTTTTCCCTAGTTTTTTTTCTTAAGGACTTTCTGTATTGAAATGCTCTATTAAAAAACCTTGGAAAATTCAAACAAACATAGAAACTCATGCTCAGTAAGAACATTTGGACAATACTTTTGTGGTTGAAGGTTTTACCAGAGAATTTTTTAAAATGTGTAATGCCAGTTTACTGCCATACGAAGAATAAAAATTAGTCATTAAATGATTTTCTTACAAATTTTACTCAGATTCCATTATAAAGAGAGACCAAACACATTCATGTACTTCCTGGGTCCTGACTGTGTTGAGTCCAATCAGAGCTGCTTTAGTATGTTGAAATTCAGTTCAGTGATTTTGTAATAAGTTCAATTTTATACCAATTGGTAACTTTTTTGGTCACAGCTTTTCATAACTTGAGTTCTTAATTTTTGCTCTCTCAATCAGCAAAAATATGACTCTAAATAATTTTTTCAAGAAAGTTTTTCTAATGGAGTGTATTTTCTTCTGTAATATATGAAACTACTGTATTCTCACACAGAAAAGACAAATTAAGGATAAAATTATTGAAATATAATTTTATTCTGTCAAAATTGTTAATATATTATACCACTGTTTTTCTCTTCAGGACATACATTTCAGGATCATCTTTGAACAAAGCTTATATTTAGATTATTTTGATTTCTTCTAAAGAAATTCTATATCTCTTAGGTGAGATCCATGTGCTTTGACCTCTATAAAGTTATGTTGCCATCATAACTTTAATTATTTGTGAAGACTTTTGAATATGGGAGAGTTTTTTAAAATTTGCACTCATCTCTATATTACTAATAATATTTTCTGCAGTGTCAATTCTGTATTTTACTGCTTCTAATATGGATTTTAATTTTGTAATTACAATTTTGACTTCTTCAGTACCTTTCTTATTTCACACAATTTCCTTCGGATCTATCCTGTTGGCTTTTCATCCCAATTTTTTCATTTCTTGAGATTATTTCTCATTTCTTTGCAAAGTTCTTGCAGCCTAATGAGAGCCTTGTACAATTTTTGAAAGTTTTCTTCTGTTTATTGTAACAAATTATTTCTGAATTGGTGGGGTAACAAAGAACTATAGCTCTCTTGGTCACATGGAAAAAGCAACACCTCTTAAAAAGACATGGCAGCCCAGTTTCCTGGTTGACACAAAATATGGTTTAGGAACCAGGAGCATGAAGAAAACAAAGGTAGTTCAGTTTACTTTCAGCAGCCCTAGCATAAGTGCTAGACAGATTAGCTTCTTTAGTTCAATTCTAATGGGTTGACAGTTAGAGTAAATCTTTCCCAGGACTGTCAAACCGAAATTTTGTGACTGTGAGCATTCTTTTTTTTCCCCCCTGTAGTTTTAGAAGTGTTTCAGAAGAAAGCCATGAGAGGCTTTATCAAAGACTGCTACAGAGACAATACCTTAAACATGAAAGTCTTGACTATGACTATTAGGTCTTTAGAAATAAATCTGGAAAACCTGTCATTATTAATAAATGGAACAAATGAACATTCTTTTTTAAAGGAGACTTTTTTTTTCTTGAAATGGCCTAAACACTTCATAAAATTGTCCCGTTATATTTAAGACCTGAAATTTTAAACTAACTTTGTGGGAGCTTATTTTAACACTCTAAAATATATTCAGAATAGTTCACCTCAACATGCTTGAATGCTGAATATTTTATGCTTGGACAAAGAGCAAACTGTAGGTCTTTCGCCAAGCACAGTCAATGCACTTGAGTATGGGTTACCAAAAATGCTGAAGAATTTTTTTTCTATTTATTGTTATAGCTCAAATCCTTGTGTCTCTTGTAGGCTTTAAGTGACATAAATATGCATTTCCATCTGCACATCCTTGTCAGGAATAGTTCTGCTGGGAGGTGTTATGCCACCCAAGTACTTCCAGAATAGAGTCTGTTAATCCTGTTACCACTATAGAAACTCAGAGGAAAAGTCTACTCAGGCCACTACTGCAGCTGCTGTGGCTGTAAACGTTCCAGCAACCACACCCTGGGTACCAAAAGAAAGCAAAAGAAAATTGAATTTCTTCAGTAGGAGAGGATGTAGAATGTTGACCTCAGTCGATTACTTGAACGGGTGGTCTCCAAACTTCTTATTGTAAGCCTTATAAACCTTTATTAGTAAAAAAAGGCAAAAGTAGCAAGCCTACCTAATACATACATACAATATACAAACATATGTACACACACACAGTGAAAGCATATGCTACCATGTTAACTGTAATATACATTATTAAATATACAAAAATAGCTATTATATTTGGATTTTTAAAAACAGAAATAGATACTCTAACCTCATTGGAGAGACTTGTGCCTCCTCTAGATATACCTATATGCCACTCTGGCAGCCATTGGGATAAACTTTCACCAGGTGGGACACCAGGAACTTAGATCTTCAAACCGCAGTTAGGCCTTTTGACAGATTCCATAATATGTTGGGTGCACACACTGGGCAAAAAGAGTCATGAATAATCATGTGGCTTGCTCCTCCGCTTCCTCTCATTATCTCTTGCAAGGGCAATATATCCCGACTTCAGGTCTCTCCAAGATCTTTGTACAGGCCTTATTTCTATCCTATGTTTGTAGAGACACAGAATAGATGGATACTAACCTAGGTGCTGATAGGGAGGTTCCCAAGTCCATCAACTAATATGTCACCTCGAACCCCTCATAACTCAAAGACAAGAGCTAACTAAATAAACCAAATCCAACAAGAATTTATTGATCTATTAATGCAGAATGATTGTCTTTAACTGCCTGCCCATTTCCGTATAATGCAAGAGATCTCAGAATTATTCATGAACCTTGTTGTGGATCAAAAATCCCACAGAAAAGCAGTGGATATGAAAATACCTTCTACTTCACCTGTAGGAAACTGGGCATGAATCAAAGTTTCTTTCAAATTGATAAAAATAAGTTATTTTAATGGTAAAACCTAGAATTGGTCAGAGAACAGCAGATAAACTTTTAATCACTGCTGTTGCTGTGAGTACAAATGACCACAATTTTTCTGGTATGTGATTATTAAATTTTATTAAGAGCTTTAGATATCCAGTCCTTAATTCAATACGTACTTTCCTATAAATTCAACCTACAAAAATAAATATTTTTTTAAAGATTCATTAAAATAATTTTTATTTCAAGAGTATATAGAGGGCCAGGCATGTTGGCTCACACCTGTAGTCCCAACACTTTGGGAGGTTGAGGTGGGAGGATCTCTTGAGGTCAGGAGTTCAAGACTGGCCTGGACAACATAGTGAGATCCTGTCTCTACAAAAATTAAAATAAAATAAAAAATTACCCAGGCATGGTGGCTCAGACCTATAGTCCCAGTTATTGGGGGAGCTGAGGTAGAAGATTATTTGAACCCAGGAATTTGAGGCTGCAGCAAGCTGTGATTGAGCCACTGCAATCCAGCCTGGGTGACAGAGTAAGAGCCTAACTTAAAAAAAAAGAAGAGTATTTATAAGAGCAAAAATGGGAAACGATCTACATTTTTATTAAATGGGAAATTGCTAAACAGTTTATGAGACACCATGCAAGAAATGCTATGTATTCTTTGATTCCCCGTATACAGAGTTTTCCAGGAACTTTTCTAGAATATAGCAATTAATTAACACAGACAAGCTTTCCTAAAGGGGATATTTTAGTTAAAGGTGGGAAATACATATACATCATAAGCAAGTAAACAAATAAATACACAAAATGTTTTCAATATACTGAGAAACACTATGGAGAAAATGAAACAGATGATAGGACTGAAATGGCTGGTAGAGAGGGTAGAGGATTACTTTTTATAAGAATTTCTTGACCATGGCACTATAACATTTGAAGCCGCATTCGTTATGGGTTTTGGTGGTGAGGCAAGGGGTTTCTTTGCACAACAGAATGTTTAGCAGCATCCCTGGCTTCTACTCACAAAATGCTAGTAGCATCCATCCCATCTGGACAATAAGCATTGTCTTCAGATATTGCCAAATATCTCCTTGGGGGGCAAAATCTTCCCTGATGGAGAACCACTGTTTTAGAGTTAGCATAAAGAAAGGACTCTTTGAGGAGGTGACATTGAGCTGAGACTTGAATATTTTTTTAACAGTCTTTAAGATATACGGTATAGGAAAAATGTTTATGATATAATGGCAGCATTTATAATATAGTCAATAAGATTTCAGTGTTATTTTTTAAAAAATCTCTGTCTAGATAGACAGTATGGCATATTGGTTAGGATCATGGGCTCAGAGCCAGGCTGCCTCAGTTAAAATCCCAGCTCCATCACTTACTAGCTGTGTGACCTTGGCTAAGTTATTTTATATCTCTGTGCTACTGTGTCCTCCTTTGAAAAATGGGAATGAGACTAGTAATACCTATCACATAGGGTTGCTGGTAGTATTTAGTGGGTTAATATACGCAAAACTCATAAAAGAGTGAGTGACAACTGGGAAGAACTATATTTAATATATAGGTATATATATGTTAAAATTAGAATATCTGTATTATATAATATCAATTATATATTTGAATATACAGTGATATAAAATAATCAAAGTAATATAAATTAATTTTGTAATTATGTGTTCTAACATATAGTCTAATTATATATTAATTTATGTATAAATTAGAATAAAAACATATTCTTATTCTAATTATCATCTATAAATATATACATACACCAGATATTTCCACTTTGGGGAAACAAATGTGATGATGTGTTACAATAGAATTATAGGGATTTAATTATCTTTTTATGCTTTTATATTCTTCACAGTTTTATAACTATGCAATGAATAAATACAAAATGTAAAACATGTGGCACTCAAATAAAAATCAAGATGTATTTCAGCACAAAGAGAGAAATTTGTAGACTTTTATCAGGATCAATTGGCATATTGAGAGTGAGGAAGGAAAACAAATGGGATGTGCTCAGCAAACCTCTCCTAGGGATGAGTTCATTGGCAACCTAAAGCCAAGACACTCTACCTGAAATCTTTCCATCAGTTATCAGTCTACTGAAATTTGACATTTGCTTTCTGCCAGACACCATGCTAGGTGCTGGAAATGGAAAATGAATGGAACGTGCATCTTCTCAAGGAGTTCACAACAGAAAGGAGAAGAGAAATTACACCCACAGTCAAATCATAGAACAGGACAGGCATGGTGGCTCACACCTGTAATCCCAGCATTTTGGAAGGCCACGGTGAGAGAACTGCTTGAGTCCAGGAGTTTGAGCCCAGCCTAGGCAACAGAGTGAGAACTCACCTCTACAAAAATAAAAAATCAGGCAGGAGTGGTGGTATGTGCCTGTAGTCCCAGGTACTCAGGAGGCTGAGGCCTAAGGAGGTCAAAACTGTAGTGAGCTATGATTATGTCACTGTACGCCAGACTGAACAGAGACCCCGACTTAAAATAAATCACAGTACAGTAAACTAAAATAAGGGATCTAATGAGGGTATCAACCCAGACCTCTGGGGGCTCCCAAAGGAAACAATTTTGACTGGAGTGGGGAAGAGGGGGAAATTGTAGGAAACTTCTTGCATTTGGCTTTGAGGAGTAAGTTTGAAAAATGCAATCATTACTTATCAAATAGGAGTTTTGGTTTTAAATATATATATATAAAGTATCTTCTAATCAAGTACGAGCAAGATCAATTAACCTAAAGAAAGAAAAGTTAGAAGAAACAAAGGAATTATACTTCAGAAAAAGTATCTCCATCTCATGTCAGAGTGCCTGGTTTCTAAAGCAGTTTGGGAATGTGAAGTTTGCCATCAGAAGGAGAAGATATAAGGTCAAGGACCAGCTCTGCCCCTTACTAGCTGGGTAATCTTGGGAAAACCACTAAAATTTCTGACCCTCTATCCACTTCCTTGTTCATGTAATAGCAATAAAAACACTTTGCAAAACCGTTGTGAGCTTTGAATGTGATAATGCATGTAAGAGACTTTTTAAGTGACATTCAGATATTTGGGATGAATGTATTGTGATGGTTTTAACATAATAGAGAATATTTTAAATAATTATGGCTTCTTTATCATTTATATTTAAAGCGATAGTAAAAAAAATCAACTGTATATGTAATACCAATTACACATGGGTTTATAGCCTGATTGGCTTCATTTATTCTTCCTGAGCACTAAACCTATTACTAACCCAAGTGCATCAAACTATAAAAACGGCTAACCAATTTTTTCCTCGGATAACATAATCTTTATTTCTTGAGACACTTTTTACAAACATTAAACTGAAGGTAACTGCATAAAAATGAAATGGAGACTCATAATTGCAAACTGCTTTCATGTCTGAAGAAGATTCAACCACCTCTTAGGAGTCAATTGCTCCTTGTTACCAGCTTATAGTCTAGCTATAAAAGTATATCACTTAGTCTATGTCTGTCTACAGGTGCAAAGTATAGTGGCGAGCAGAAAAACTAAGGTAATTATCTGGAATAGTTAGGAAAAAAAAAAAAAGCCCTACTTCAGCCCCAAAATATTGAAATTGTTTCACAGGTGTGGAGGAAGCTTGGGGAGAGGCTATGTTCAGTCTCGTTTCCCTCAGTTCCTTTTTATCCTTTAATCCTTTTCACCTTGAACACTTGCTGCTATTATTTCTGGAGAAATAATATACGTTTACTTTCTTTCTCTTTTTTAAAAAAATTACTAAGGCTGATTGAAAAGGCTTAAAATGTCCTCTTGTCATAACCCTTGATAAACATTTCATCTAGCGTTTTTTTTTTTTTTTGAGGCAGAGTTTTAGTTGAAGCACTGCAGAAGACAAATCAAAACAATAATTTATATAACTGCTACTTTAACTTGAAAGTCTTTAAAGGACATCTTCCAACTAGGGCTGGCATTTGAAAATTAAAGAAAAGATGTCAAATGTATTTATCTTATTTATTCCTCATTCCCCCCCAAGAAATTAGAGTTAATGAACTCAAAATTTGTCTTATCCAATCTATCAGAATATAGCAATTGATTACTCTGTGAAATCCTTATTCTCATTCATTTCAAAAAAATGAAGGCATTTTAGGAAGCCTTCATCCCTCAGCTGAAGAAAATTATCTACTCAGCTTTATAACTCAGCTTCCAAACAAGAAAATATAGTTTTCTTGAAAGCACAGCTTTTTGAATATTGATCACCCTTTATTATGCTTTTTATCGGTGCCAAGGATTACCTATTTTCTTAATTTTGTTTTGTCTTCGGCCAAAGTATCAGTTTTCAAATTTTATTCAATGTAAGAATAATAATGATCTATACATCTAGAAAAGGTGATTTTTATCCTTTCTAATAATTTTCATCATGTTTGATCATGTGGAATGATTTCTTATATTTTGTATATTGTATTATTACCTATCAAACTGTGAAGAATATAGTCATATATTTTAACAACAACAATAAAATTCATTGCTAACATTTGTGTGAACTTTACAAAATTCTCATAAGAAGGAAAAATTTTTTTCTACAATGTCACTTTAATTAACTACCTTTCCTAACCACAATAATTTGTTAATGGTTTAGTAGTTTATGCCTTGAAATGTCACTTATCTGCCTTGATCTAATTCCAGTCACAGATAATTACAGTACTAAATTCTAAGCCAAAGTATAGTTTCAATCCAAGGGAAAATATAATTCACCAATATATAGTTTTAAAATGGTCTATACATTTGAGATACACACTCATTTTAAATGTTTTGGCCTAGAACTAAAATTAAAATCACCCTACCTTAAAGTCTTATCTAATAATTTTCATATATTTGGAGTTTCATATATCTGGAGTTTACCACTCACAAGAAAAATTTAGCAGCAAGCTACCTATTTCAAAAGGCAACTTGGCAAAGGATTGAGTAGGTTAAATGAGAACAAGAAAGCTCCTCAGAAGGTTGAGGTGGGAAGATCACTTGAGCAAAGGAGTTCACGTCCAGCCTGGGCAACATAGCAACATCCTATGTCTAAAAAGACAAAGAAACATTTTATTAAAAGAATGGGAAAATATTCAGGTAATGATGAACCTTTACTGGGTTTCTGTGTGTGTATCTACGATGTATGTGTTTTGTTTTGCTTTTTTATGAGTAATATGATCACAAGAATATTGTTAAAAGCATCATTTTGATTGTAGTGCATCCGATCTCTTGAAAAGAGTGGTGGCAATAGTTAGACCCAATGACTACTAAAGAGTCCAGATTTGAAGGCACAGAGAATTAAACGTGAGTGGTTGTGATAGAAATGAAAATGCAGATATGGATTGAGAAATATTTAGAAGGAATAAGAAATAAGAACTGGTAAATATTGGATGGAAGGGTGAGGCAAGTCAAAGACTAGTTTTGTTTTTGATTTTGTTTTTGTTTTTGTTTTGCCCAGGGTGGAGTGCAGTGGCACAATCTTGCCTATCACAGCCTCAACCTGCTGGGCTCAGGTGATCCTTCCACCTCAGCCTTCCAAGTAGCTATAACCACAGGCGCTCGCTACCACACCCAGCTTATTTTTGGATTTACTGTAGAGATGAGGTCTCACCAAGTTGCCCAGGCTGGTCTCAAACCCCTGGACTCAGGCAATCCTCTCACCTCAGCCTCCCAAAGTGCTGAGATTACAGACTTGAGTCACCGCGCCCGGCCAAGACCTAGGGAACTGGAAAAATGACAACACAATGAAGAGAAATTTAATTGTGAATTTTCCAGGGATAACCAGAGTTACTCAGTTTGGGGGAAAAAGTGAGAGGCTTAGTAGAAAAAAAAAGACATCCCGATTAAAAGGATTTTGCTGGTTACCAAATAAAATATCCAATAGTCAGTTACAAGTGTGAGACTACCATTTGTGATGACTGTGGGCTTCTTGAGGACTGAGACCATCTGTCACTCTTCTCTGAATTCTCGAGTGGTTAGCATGGGGTCAGGCAAAGAGTTTGTGCTCAGGAAATATTGCCTGTCTCATTGTCTGGCTGGCTGCATGAAGATTGAGGGGCCAAATTCTCAAAGAAAACAATGAAGTTGTGAGTGTGGACTTCAAGGGTAGGGTAGAAGGGAAGGAATTAAGAGAACAAGGTCCTAAGAAATAAATACAATGCAGAGCTGGAGAAAATAAAGAAGCTGATAATAGAGAGAGCAGGTCAGTCAGGAAATTAATCCAAAGAAAGGAAGAGGGAACAGAAAAGGAAAAGGAAAGGAAAGAGGAAAATGAAAGGAAAAAAGAAAAGGAAAGGAAAAAACAAGAATAGAAACAGAGGAACTAGGAAAGAAAAGATGCTACTTATTCATAATTTTAATGCTTATATCTATAAAAACTCAAGTAAAAAATACACGGATGCAAAAATTACAAGGTCACATTTAGTGAGCAAAAATGAAAATCATTAAAATGTTTCCTTAATAACTTAAAGTAAATAAATTAATAGCTCCTGTCACATTGATTCATCTATTGCATGTGGGTACTCAATAAATGTTAATTGAATTAAATTAATAACATTTACTCAATGGTAATAAAAAATTAATTAACTGTCTATCTTTTCTGTTACTTAAGTTTATGCCCATTGGTTCTTGCAATTACTTCTAATCCACACATGAATTTTCTATTTCACTGACTTTTAAGATACACTTTAATTTTTTTTCTAAGAAATATAGATGAGTTTCTAATTTTTGTTCTAATTTTGGTTTGTATTTTTCTGTTGAAAAAAATTATTTTCTCTAAGTTAATGTCAAGAACTATGTATAACATCCCAAATATAGTTTCACGAGTTCCTTATTTAATTCCAAAGTAGTTTTTTCTGCAGAAGATGTGATACCACTTTTTATGTGTTTCTTCTTTGAGCTTATGCTACTTTATATTACTTTGGGTGCAATGTCAAATAATACCATCAAGGAAAGAATCTGAGAAAATTATTGTTAGCATTCCATCTACAAAAGATGGAAGATGTCAGTAACATTCACCCAAAAATTGTGACTCACTTCAGATGTCAGAATTCTGGGTTGAACAGACTGGGTTCTCAAATGTGTATATGTCAGATGATTTTCTAATGAGCAACAGATAGTTGCCACAGCGGAATGAAAAAATAAAAATATAAACAGAGATATAGAATTAAAATAACTTTATGAATGGCAGTTTAACTTCTCCATAAAATTCTCTCAGTACAAGCCTAGTGTGCTCCAAATGGTTGCTTAATGTAGCACACCACTTACATTCAAAATGCTATACTTAAAATTGTCACAAAATTAAAAAGAGAATCATATACCACTTGGCTGTATACCGTATTCTCCGCATGTTCTTACATTCCAGTAACCTCTATCCAACTTTTTTTTGTTACTGAATTACTTTGTGCAAAAGCAATTTAAATTACATGCAGCCTGACTACGTGTGATAATTTGAACTGATTGTTAATTAATTCTGTTAAGTAAATAGCTGCTGCAATCTCTATACTCATCAAGGTTTCGTTATCTATCAGCTCTGTCTGAGCTGCTCTCTAATGTGCAGTATAAAGCAGCTGTGACTGAACATGCAGGATTCTCTGAGTGTGCAAGAAGGTAGTTTCGCTTTGCAAAGACTGCTCAGGGAAAGGCAGGTCTCTAAAATCTAGTTATTTGCAAGGCTCAATTTTGGGCAGGTGACACATCATGGGATTTAGGGTAAAGAAGGTTTTGCTGATGTGCAGTCTCAGCAGTTAGAGAGCAGAGATAAAAGTCAAGAATAAATCAGAGAAAATGTTGTATGATATAAAAGGGGCAAGGATAAGAACAAAGCTTTTGGAATCCACCAAGCCTAGGTTTGAATTCTAGTTCTCCCATTGACTAACAAGAAGGCCTTGGACAACTTACCTAAATAAACTCTCTAAGCCTTGCTTACCTTCATTCATCTGTTAACTGGGGATACCCATTCATACATTTCCCATCTGTTCAAGGAGGCTAACAATATCTACCTCCTAGAGTCTTTGTGATGCTTAAGTTCAATAAGGTATATAAGTGGTAGCATACAACTTGACATAAAATGCATGCAACTGTGTGTGCACACATGTGTGCATGTGTGCAAAGCAGTGGTTTCAATCTGAATGATTTTATTCCACAGGGGAAATTTAGCAATGTCTACAAACATTTTTTATTGTCATGACCTAGTAGTATGATAGGAGCTATGGGCATCTAGTGGGTTGAGGACAAGGATAGTGCCAAATACTCTACAATCTCCCCATGTCAAAAAATTATTTGGCCCAAAATATTCAATACTGCTCTTAATGTTCTAGGGCATAATTCAAATATCCATCTGTTTGTAATATTAGCTGATGACTGAGTGCTTTGATATCCAAGTAACAAAAATAAACTAATTATTACTTTCGTCATCATTAATTTGGTGAATCCCTCTCAGGTAAAAAGAAGCCTAAAGTTTCCCCATCTGTTGAGTCAATTCTATTTTAGTATTCAGTATTCAATACTGTGTTAATTACCATCAACAATAGGTGTCTTCATGAGCTCCTATTTCTGCTCATCCTTTTTAGGGTGGATCAAATCACAACCAAGAGATTTAAAGCCAGCACATAAGGGGAATAAAAATCAAACACCGTTGAAAAACAGGGTGGTTTGAAGGATCAGAAAGAAACAAAAATGACCTAAGACAATTATGTGTACTAAGCTATTAGCTCTGGTGCCAGTTAGGAGCTTTCAGAAAGTGACTATCTCATGGTTGGTTTCTGAAGATCACTGATGCACAAGTTCTCTCTCTTTCCTCTGTCTCAAAAGCAGAAGGCCCTAGCACAGTGGTTCCCAAACTTGTCTACATGTTGAAATTACCTGGGAAGCTTCAAAGCCCACCCTAACCCAAACCCCCACCCCTGTGAAGTATTGTGATTAAATTTGTCTGCTGAGGAGGTGTATGAACTTTTTAAAATTCCAATTTTTTTTTGAGTTGGAATCTCACTCTTGTCATCCAGGCTGGAGTGCAGTGGCACCCTCATAGCCACTGCAGCCTCCACCTGCTGGGCTCCGGCGATCCTTCCGCCTCAGCCTTCCAAGTAGCTGGAACTACAGATGCTCGCCACCATACCCAGCTAAAATTCCAACTTTTTAAAAGGTTTCCCGGGTGATTCTACTCTACACGAAAGTCTGGAAACCACTGTCCTAGGAGGCAGGACCAAGTAGAGATTTCCATCAGCCCCAAACAAATGACTTTGGAAAACACAGTGAAGATGGGTTTGGGAAAAATGTATTTCTTGCTCCAAGCT
Source organism: Cephalopachus bancanus (assembly GCA_027257055.1). NCBI lineage: Eukaryota > Metazoa > Chordata > Mammalia > Primates > Tarsiidae > Cephalopachus > Cephalopachus bancanus. Next base: position 918,991 of record JAPVLO010000214.1, on the reverse strand, counting down.
GCATAAACATGATAAAGCCCAACTAAGTTGCCAATTGCATTATTAATTTCAGTCACTAGATGAGTAATGCTGAATCAGCCAAACATTGTGCTAGCAACAGGAATGTAATTCCCCAGAACGCATCTGAACCACCTCTCAATAGTGCCACCAGGACTGTTGCTTGTTTAGGTCTTAAGATATTCCTGGGAATCAGCCTGGTTGCATGTTCAAGAACTTCTTCTGTTAATTCCTTTTGCAATCTGGGGACTCTACTTAATGGGTATAAGTAAGTTATAAATTAACTATCCAGTCTAATGTGATTTCCTGGTATGCTTCTCTTTCATACCTCCTCAATCCTGTAACTTAAGCATTGACTTCTTTGCTAACTTGCTTGATGCTCGTGAAAGCCAGGGTCAATGCCTTTCTTAGTCATCACCATATCCCCAATGTTCAGCCAGTGCTATTTACATAACAGAATGCAATTATTTTATGGAATGAGTGAATGAATGTATTCTTCCTTCGGTACACAAAGGTAATTTGTTCCAAGACTCCCCCCCACACCACCACGGGTACCAAAATCTTTGAATGCTCAAGTTCCTGATTTAAAATGACATAGCCTCCACACATCCTTATAGCCATATAGCCTCCATACATCCTTCTATATACGCTGAATCATCTCTAGATTACTTATAATACCTAATACAATGAAAATACTATGTAAATGGTTGTTACACTGTATTGCCTTTTGTTTGTATTATTTTTTATTATTGTATTGTTATTTTGGGAGTTTTTATCCAATTATGTTCTACTGGCAGTTGATTGAATGTGGGGATGTAGTACTCGTGGATACAGAGGGCCAACTGTATAGATCTAAACCACATAAGGCACTTGGCCTTCTCTGCCTTCTCCATAATCTCAGTCTAGGACTTTGCCAAAAGTTCCCTGAACATCTCTAACAATTGTGTCAGATGGCTATGTGGACATAAAGCATGTTACCAAGAAGCACACTCCCAAAGCCATATAGGTTATCTGCTGAGTAGGGACTTAAATCCCAAGGCAGAGAAAGGGATAGCCACTGAGAGGTTCTGAGGGCAGAAGTAGAACTGAGCTTATAGACTATTCATCTCTATCCATTTTTCTTTTTCAGGGGAGGAAACTGAGGTTTGCAGTGATTTGACTGAGATCATGTAAATCACACAGCAGTACTACCCAGCATCTGAGGCGGGGGTGCGGGGGTGCAGGGGGGAATTTAAAAAAAACCCAGAATTATCTTTCTGGCAGGCAGGCTCCTTGTAGTACACTCAGAATTGGTTCCTCTGGATCAAAAGGCAACCAAAGTTTTTAATTGGAAGATTTGAGAAGGTTGCATGATGATTTCTGGAAGAAACGTCCCAAGTTGTGGCAAACAGGTGATTGGTTCTTCCACCATGACAATGTACCTGATTGTCTACAACACACTGAGTGTTCGGCAGTTTTTGACCAAAAAAAAATCACCTGACCCCCATGTCCTACCCTCACTATTCACCAGATCTCGACCCAAAAGACTTTTGTTTTGTTTCCATGGATGAGAAAAGTCCTTAAAGAGAAATATGCTGCTGATGTGGAAGAGGTGAAAATTGATGAGTTCAGAAACTATTTAACCAGTGGAAAAAGCATCTTAATAGGTGTATTGCAAAAAAACAGAGTATTTCGAAGGTGACTGAAGTTTAAACATGCAAGAATAAATATACAATTTTTTATAAATAAATTCTGGGGTTTTTTCAGGTCTCTCCCTCGGTATGGAACCTTATTCTGATTCTCAAATTCAGAATGCACCATGACAGTACACTGAGACAGTACTACGAGATTTTGCTGATACAAATGAATGAATTCCTCGATTCTCCCTATATATCACCAAAAAAAGTAGAAATAAATAAATTACTGTGATAGGTGAAACTTCTAATTTGTATAAAATGTTATGAACTCACTCTGTAGTCTCACTTACACTTTTACTTGTAATTATCCTGCTCAGTGCTTCATTCTTTTTTGTCAAGACTTCATTCATATAAAAGTCTAGGGTGTAAACTTTTCTGTAAATGTCCATTCTTAGATTACTAGGTCATGTAAACTATAGTGGGTTTGTGTATGTGCTTTTTTTTTTTTCTTTTTCCATCTAGATACGCAACTCACAAATGAAAAGCATACAGACGAGAAACCTAATAATGCTATCATTATAAAGTCAGTATCCGAATTCAATATCACAGATGGACCAGCCAAGGAAACCCCCAATGCGAAAACACTGTCAGAATCCAGCACATCTCTGTCCTCCCTTGAAGAATGCCAAACGAAATTCTCCTACCTCCAAACTGATACTTCAGTTCATCAGAGAGACACTGATGGTATGTTTCTCAGAATTCAACCCATCTCTAAATAAAGCTCCCCAACCCCCAACCCCTGTAAAATCATCACATATGCTGTTAGAAAAAAAAAAGTCTTTATGAATATTAAACAGGAAGACTTCGATTTGAAAACCCTGGTGAATGACACATGTCAAGGTCACTTTGCAGTTATGAGATGCTTGGCAGATTGTTTGCTCTCAAAGCTGGGAATCGAAGGCAGTGTGTTTTAAATAGCTGTGATGGGGCATAACCACTCTAGCTATGAGACTATGAAGTAGAGAAAAGAAAATGGCAGACTTTTTTCCTCTCTCACATGTGGGACTAGTCAGCCTGTAGCTCTAGACTGAGAGAAGGAGTAGAAGGCAGAGTGGAATGGTATTAAACTTCTAGAAATATATAAATAGAAACAGTATAAAATATTAAGATGCTTCCATCAGCAATCTATGAAAAAGGGTTGGTTCCTCCATGTAATATCACTTCCTGGGTATTCTGATCAGTGCAAGGCTAGACCAAACCATCTCTGTACATGACACAAAGGGGATATTCTGTTTGCAAAGCAAGTTTCAAATTGCTCTGGTGGTAAACGATCAGCACAGTCAAGTTCAAAATCATGGACTCCACACCAAGACCTGGAATTCCACTCAGGTTAACTTTACAGTGACCTTTACAGGAGATATAAACCATTCAAGAATTTTATAGTATTCAATATCTACATTTGCATTTAAAGAAAGCCTGGAGTTTCTCAAAGGAAAATGTAACAGGATATGGTTTCTGGGCCACATTTAAATGCATATTTACTTTTGGAAATAAGAAAAAAAGATTAAATAAACTTTATATAACAGCACCTTTGGAGTCACATCAGTTTCACTCTTGCCCCTGAAGTTTATTAACTACATAATACCAGATGAGACTTTTTTTTTTTAACCATCTCTGAATCTCAGTTTTTCAGTTCTATAATAGGGCTAGTAACATATCATGGGGCATTTTGAGGATCAAATAAAATAACATGTGTAAAGCACCTAGCACAAAAGCTGACACACAGTAAGTATTCAATTTCAGCTTTGGTTATGACTACAGTTTTAATAAAGTAAGGAGAGAGAAGACTTCTAACACATGTAATATATGTGGTGTCTTGTGCACATGTTGTCATGGATGCCTTAGACCAAAAACTACAAACATGATTGCAGCAGTTGCCAGGAGAGAATATGTATAGCAATAAAAGCTGAAAGTAAACAATAGGGATTGGTGAGGACTTTGGCAAGCTAGAGAACATTAAGTCTCACTACTTCTACTCTGATAATTGCCCGAAGGAAATACAGGCCCAAAATGTCAGATCTTGGCATTTTCTAAGAAAAGCCAGAAACCAGGAGTGTTGTGTGAAATTTCTATGTTTTCTAGTGTTGATAACTAGTTCTATTTATTTTATAAAACTCAAGACACTCCCAACAACACATATTTGAACCAGCTTTGGCCTGTAAACATTAGGTTGTGATCTTGAGTTCAGGATAATGCTCAAGTCCCTAGTGTTGGTAAAGGTTAATGACAGTCAAGAAAACAATTCATGCAGGAGATTTCTCTGCAAAAGCATCTTAAATGCTAGAGCATTTTATCAAATTTTACCAGAGATGCATGGGTATTGCTCATGATGTGTGTCTGGTTAATAATCCCAGAGTTAGGAATTGTCATTATACATATCTACACAGTGAAATGCAGTATCCCTCCAAAACCACTCTGTTCTGTCCTATTAGGGACACTGGGAGAATGGAAAGGGCCTAGTTGCCTAGCACAATACCTGAACCTTTGTATTCCCAGGGAAGGGTCAAACTAACTACTCCATTGAAATGGCAAATGATATTTAAAAGCCTCATGCAAATAAAATAAAATATCAGGTTATTCTTTATTCTAAGAGCAAAGGAGATTTATGAGGATGATTGCACCAGGCTGTTTTTTTCTGAAGGACTGAGCAGAGAGGCCAGTGTGAACCAAAAAATTCAGGTTATAAGCTAATGGCATGGGTGATGTAGCAAAATCTTCCCAATGAAGTAAAGAGCTTTTGGTACCTGGATAAAAGAGAAAGTGAAAAAAAAAAGCACAAAGAAGAGTGATAAGAAACTCTCATTATCCTAAACAGCAAACATCAAGGAAATCAAGAGTTAAGTCAGACTCACTTCATTTTAGAGAATTTTTGATAGTAATTAATTTAAGGATGCAGAAATTGAGAGCTGGGGTCATTGTTCGTACTGAGATAAATACAGAAATATCTTTTAGGAACAGCAGGGAAAACAGAAGGGGAAAGAGAAGATTGCATCCACTTTCATGTAGTTTGTGGTTAATTTATTTTCAAATGTATAAATGAGTGCAATGAATGGATGCTTAATTGCTAATATCTATTATTTATATACATTGCCCCACTTAAAACAGGATGGAAAAGCCTCACACATGCAGATTTTGTAAAATGTGTTACATCCATTAGCACAGTTCATGGTGTGTGCTCTGATGGGAATTTAAAAGGATCTTTACTGCACATCACACACTATGTGCTGCAACATTACTTTATTATTAAATTGTGGTTCGTCGTATGTGGTCCCTTTCCTGAATAAAATGGAGAAAGTCCAGAGAACTGTCTGTGTCCCTGCTTCTGATTCTACACTCTTCTGATTGCAGAAGCATCCCTGTGGATAAGAAAATCAGGGATACATGATATTAGAAAACAGGCCCCTTAAAAAATAATCCTGAAAATATACCTAATTGATGTATAATTTTGAATTTGAGACATCTCATCCAGGTGGAAGAGGAAAATCATAAATACAAGATACCTCAAAAGAATAGTCTTAATTACACCATGGACTGCTGAATAAAATGATTACATTTTCTACCCTGTAAATTTCATACAATTAAATGCAGTAGTGTCACCTTATAAAATGTTTCAATTTTATAATTATTTCAGTTCATTTGCTCAGAAAAAAACATAAGCACAAATTTACTAAGTATCACCCAAATTGAGTCATTCTAGTTCTAAAGAACTGACTTGAGTGTTAGTTGTGCTTGTCTGAACTTAAATAGATCTTGACATATTTAAGTAGCTATTAAAATTGATAACATCAAGGATGATACCCCAGCTAAAGAAAGGCATTCAGTCACACTTTATTTATTCCCATTCTACATTACAGACATATTTTTTTTCAATAACTTAATGTAGGGGGAGTAGAAGCTAATTTTTACACTTTTGGACCAAAAACTTTTAGTAATTCATTGAAGCCATTGTGTCATGTTGCCACATTCTCTATAATAGCTCACGAACCCATTAGAATACTAGCTTTGGGGCCGGATCCATTTTCCTCTTTTTTTTTTCTCTCTTTGTTTTGGGTGCGAAGGAGGAAGGATTGTGATTTATCTGGAAGAATTCTTGCTACTTTGAATAATGATCCCCAAGGTAGCAGGAGGTGTGTTTCTGAAGCTGAAAAATGCTTCAGAAACTAGGGTGGGCGCTCTTGTCCCTCCTGCCTCCTAATGGTATGCACCAAGGTAGCAAGATCAGAAGTTGAGCAGGCAAAGTCAGGGAGTACAGGACAGTGACCCTGAGGCTGCCCTCAGGTACAGTATGTTTGTAGAATCTCTTTGTGTTGTTACCTTTTCCACTATAATTAAAATGATGCTTTCCGGTGAGACAGATTCTCCCTCTTAATTAGTCAATTCCCAGTGGTACATTTAGCACCTCTGGAAGCTGCTCAGTTCTTCGGTGTCATTAGGGTATCACTTAGCACATTACAGCCTCCATATCCTAAAGGTACCCTAGGGTGTAAAGAGTAAATGAAACAACCCTAAGACGGTTTATGTCATGGCTTCTTGCTCACAGCCTGCAGGTCTCCATCTTAAACCTTCTATAATCCAGGTTTAGGGAGTGGGAAAGTCAGATGAGCACTCCAATAGCGGTGACTAAAGCCTACACAGGATGCCAGGTGGTTCCACAGAGGAGATTTAACATATGAAGAACTTGTTACAAAGGAATTAGGAGAGAGGAAAAGCCAAACACAGTGAACAGTAAGGCACCCAGACACCCAAAACCAACAGTGCCCCCCCATCTCTTCTCTTTGACCTTCCACACCACTGGGAGGTTGCTAGTACTGGTGTGAACTTGGAGACCTCTATTAACTAACCATTGTTAGATTAGCCAGAGCCAGGGAGAGAAAGGCCGTTCAGAGAGACATCAAAGCAAGGAGAAGTTACAACCACTGCCAGCAACACCACCCAAAGCAGAGAGAGGGCAGGAGAATCGCCCTGCATTTTCTTTCTCTCCTATCCCAGTTCCTGCGGCTGCCTCCTATTGACTGAATTTAACCAGAAACCACTAGGGGGACCTGGAGAATGTACTTGCCAGTCTTAGGAATAGAGCACAGAGCAAGGTAAGAGAGGGATAGTGAAGAAAGCAGGCCATCAGGAAGCTGGCAGTGTCCTGCAGCATGTTCAAATGTGACCGAAAGAAAGTGGGAGAGTGTAATCGAGAGCAGCTTATAGTTAAAAACTCTGGAGGAGTCAGTCTGGGTCCAAATTACAGCCCCCACGACTTCCTGTGTTTCCTGGGGTTTGCCTCTTCAACTCTGGGCCACAGTTTCCTCATCTATAAACAGAGATAATAATAGTACTCAACTCAGGGTGATTTTGAGGCCTGTGTGAGATGCGCATGTAGTGTGGAGGACTGTAGATTGGACTGAAGTGAAACCATTGACACATATGCAAGTGGAACAGAGAGCGGAGCTCAGGCTTTGAATCCAGAGAGACTTAGAGTTGAATCACATAGCTGGGAGGACTTAAGAAAATCAGTGACAATCTCGGAACCTTAGCCTTTTCATCTAAAAAAAAAATGGAGATCACAGTATTTACTTGTTAGAACCACTCATTGAGTTATTCATTCAACAAGAGGTATGACCTTCTGTCCTCCTACAACTCAGATGCTAGTAGGGGGCGATAACAAACTAATTGGTGTAATGCCATCCAATGAAATAGGTTGCTGTGAGAGTTTTGGCAGGGATGTGATTTAGAGGGAAGGTGTTGTATACTAAAGACCTAAAGGTTTGAATAGGAGTTGGGTTAAGTTGAGTGGGGGTGCAACAAAAGCAAAAGGCACAGGTGAAGGGCTCAGAGAACAGTCAGAAGCGTCCCCAGGATGGCGCTGCCACCCTAGACAACAAAGGCCCTAGGTTCCGGCTTCTTCACGCATGGTTCCCCTAGCGCGCCTCCAATCATTTTCCACAATGTAGCTAGCTGTGTTATACGTCCAATGGGCCTGCAACACGGCATCTGCCTACCCTGCTCCCAGTCCGCTCCTCCAATAAAACCTAGTGCTGCCCCTTCCCGCGCTGTCAGGCTAATAAATACCGCCCTCTCCCTGCATAGCTCTCTCTCGCGCGCGCTCTCTCCCCCCTCTTTCTCTTGCTCCCCCCCCCCATGCCCCCCGCGCGGTTACAGACCCCTCTCCTTTTCCCCTGTAGCCGCTGCTTTAATAAATCTCTTGGTCTTTAAAGGGTGTGGAGTTGTTACTGGCGCCTAAGTTCTTTCAACAGGCATGTGTAAAGGTCCTGAGTTAGCCGTGTTCTAAAGACTGAAATTTAGCCAGTGTGACTGGAGTGCAGCAAGTAAGGAGTCAAGTAGGTCTAGAAGTCAGAGAAATAAGCAAGAGCTCAATCATGCAAGGGCTTCTAGGCTATGGAAAGGATTTGGGTATTTACTCTAGGGGACGAATAAGCTGTTCAAATTTAGGATTAAAAATATCTCATGAGCCGGGCTCGGTGGCTCAGCCTGTAATCCCGCGCCTTTGGGAGGCTGAGGTGAGTGGATTGCCTGAGCCCGCGGGTTCGAGACCCGCCTGGGCAGGCGAGACCTCATCTCTACAATAAATCAAAAAATCAGCCGGGCGTGGTAGCGCATGCCTATAATTCTGGCTACTTGGAAGGCTGAGGCGGAAGGATCGCTGGAGCCCAACAGGTCGAGGCTGCGGTGCCCGGCAGCGGCCACTGCACTCCAGTCTAGGCGACAGAGTGAGACTCCAACTCAAAAAAAAAAAAAAAAATCTCATGAGCTGATGAATTTGAAGTGCACTTGTATGGAAGCAGTGTCCTAGACAGGAAGCTATTGCTATTGACGTGACAATGGCTGATGGTGGCCAGAAATAAGATGGTGGGCCTGGAGGTAGAGACTTGTGGGTTTCAAATACAAATCCAAGGTGAAATCAGCAAACTCAGCAATGAATTGGAGGGGAGGTTATATTGAGGAAAAGGAAAATGGCAAAGAATGATGCCCAGGTTTCTGCCTCATTCCTCTCAGAGTTCAGGAGTCATTCATTAAAGCAAACTGGAGGAGGGATAGGTTTGTAGGGAAGAGAAGAGAGATGCAACATGCACCATGGTCTTGATAAGTGTTACGTTTTGAAGACAATGCAGAAGAGATGTGACGCAGGCTATTGAATACACGCCATATTCCTTTAGATGAGTCGAGAGAAGACGTGCTAGTGCTAATCATGGACATTGATTTAAATATCATGTTTATTAGACACTAAAGCCCCAGGAAATAGTGCAAAGGAAGATATACTCATTCAGGACAAGGGGAAGTTCAACGCCCTTTTCAAACCATTGCAAATTATCCCCTGAGCTGCTTATGCAAACAAAAATTGGCCATATGCAAAACAGTTTTGCCTGCCCATGTAGAATTATTTAATATGCCTTTTAGGAAAAGTGTGGAATACTCTTGAAAGTTTGGAAAAATCTGTTTTCAATTCATTAATGTTACCTTGTTTTTTTTGGGCAAGAGGTTCTGCCTCTTAAAAACCAAATAAAAAGGACTGACTTGGGATCAGAAAAAATGGGCTCTATTCTCAAGTGCAAAATAGAGAGAGGTGAAAGGAAATAAATGCCAATTTGGCCAAAGGATTAGGCCAACCCCTCCCCCCTTTTTTGGTAAATAAAATCTACAGTATTCATCAGAAGTAGAGACCTTCAGAGTTTGCCAACTTGAGAAGACATTGGTAAGAGCAATTGGACCAGAAGGTTGTATGCCCTTGGGAAATTAAAAAGTCATTTCATAAACAGGTTCTTCACGCTCTGATAGAAAACACCAACTCCTATCCTTACAGTCACTTGCATCCTACCTAACTTAGCTCCAGAGCAAACTTTCAACCTTGATGTATGAATGACAGGATTTAGTGGAATCATTGTAATATGGTTACAACCTTGAATAAGTCTCTTGAGCCTCCAGCCTGAGGTATCAGGAGTAGTCACTTGGAATATTTTCTGCTGATAGCTTCTCTTCTGCCAGGAGCTGCTATAGTAGCGGTGTTGGCCTCAGCAAAACCCACGAGGTTGTATGCCATGCATCTTTGACTGCCAGCCCTCCTTCTTCAGACAAGTGTAGGAGAAATAGAGTCTATGTTACTTACTCCTGAATTTTTGTGGATGGTTGTGGTGACGTGTGAGATATAGGTGAGTTGGCCATAAGTAGAAGTTGGCTAAAAGTGAAGAAAAATATATCAAGTTTGGCAAAGCAATGAACGTGTACACCATAGAAGTATCGTGGAGTAGGTTGTCTAAACTATAAATACTGAGAAATGGTCATAGCACCTGCAACAATATATGGCAATTAAAGTCATCATAAAAGTCATGATGTGGTTCTTTACCACCATCTTATTGGCAGGAAAGGAAGGGAGGGTGGGAGGAGGGAGACAGAAAAACAGGAGGAGGCAAGATTTCTGTTTACCTGTATTCAGGACTCACTTTAGGACTTTAGATAGTGCTTTTACAAAAAATTAAACTGACTTTCCTTAAAATATTTGTTCTTTTTCAGGGCATGTTTTTATGTTTTCCTTTCACTTAAAGACCAATAAGTATATAAACAATGAAAGAAAAATATTTCCTGGCAAATACTGTTAGAAGAAAATAAATGGGGCTATAAGAGCTATAGCATATAGCTAGTCCAGCATATTAGACCATAGCATATAATGCGGAGGGCAAAATCTCTTCTCTTATTTATACGGTCTCCATTGACTAAAGTCTGAAAATCAAAAACTTACTAACAATCTAAATGGGGGAAAAAATCCTTATGAAAATCAAACTTTAATCAATTGATAAGCCCATCTGGAGAGGAAATTTTTCTCCAATTCATTCTAGAAGGTTACTTTTAATCATCACCAATCTTCAGATTCCTGATTTTAATTAATTAGGTAATATATCACATGAACACTTATCTGCCTTTTTGCAAAACACACTTTTGGAATTTTTTTAACTTAAAGAAAGAAAAGTTATAATTTTAACAAGAGAACTGCTACATCTTCTAACTAATTCCCTTTATGGAAACACAAAATATAATAATCTATAACCCATCACAGCTGTTTGGCTAGAATTACCAATTACCTTCAATGCCTTAGAGATACTTTCCAGATTTTTACAAGTCTGCGTAGTAAATTTTTAAACCAATTTTCTTAAAGAGGATTGATAAGATTTAAAACCTTTTAGGCATATGATGACGTATTTCACTTAAACAACTTTAATATAAAACCAAGCCTTTACATAACTGGAGGGAAACGGAAACAGGGATTAAAAATAAAACACAACCCAAAAGCTGTGATTATTTTTAAAAAAGCATTTATATTAAGTTTTGAAATGTGCTTTTCGCTTGCATTTGAATATGGGTGTGGCGGATTTATGGGAATCTATGTCAAACAAATAACAAAGCCTGGTGACGAGAAGCAGGACATTTGTACAGTCTTTCCTCGTCCTCAACTCTAATTGCTCCTTAAGTCCCCTCCATTTGGGGCGGCTCTGCTATGTTTCAGATAGTTGCAAGGTTTCCAGAGAGGTAGCTAATTGTGTGGCTTCCCAGTACCTTGCAGGCAAAGTAAATAAAGGAGTTTAGGAAAGTGACAGCACTTTAAATAACCAGATTATGCAGAATCAATAAGAAATGCTCAGGAAGTTAATAAAGCAATTACTTAAGTAGAGTGAGTACTGGCACAGAGGTGGGGGAGCTTGAGAGAATACCAGTCTGCATTACCCCACTATAGATAAATCAAGTTATCACACATGCCTGCCCTCCCATAGCGCCCCCAGATGTGCCACTATTAATTGTCTTTCCTCTTCTTTAAACAGAGGAGTGTGCCTCCCTTATCCTCACCTGTCTGTTTTGCCAGTTTTGGGACTGTCTCCTGATGCTCCCCAACACATGCGAAACGGTGTGTGCCAACGTGTGCTGCCCTTCTCACCGGTATCACCACACCTCGGACGAAAACCACTCTCGGAATGATTGCAACTGCAATTGTGACATGGACTGCAGCCTTTTTGAATCTTGCCACGAGACCAGCGAGTGTCTGGAGCTGGCCATGGAGATCTCAGAAATCTGTTACCGCTAACGCCACGAAGTAAGCACGTTCCTGCAGTCGTTTTGGCCACGGTGGGAAATTCCATTACAAGAAGACCGTAATTTCCATGTGCTGAAATGTAAGGACTGTACACATTTCTTGGACGCTATGGGCCATTTTATTCTGCACCTGTCTGGGAAAGCTAGTATTGTCAACTCGGTGGTCTTATTCCAAATTTCACAACCGCATGGCTCACTGAAAAATAAGATTCTTGATCACAGTGATGAGCAAATCTTAAATACCTCTTAAATGCCATAGGTACAAGATGTTCCTTGACTATAAAATAGCATGTTAGACCATTCTGTTATTGTACTCATCAGCTTGCATCGTGGATTCAACCTCATTCACAAATTCAGGACAAATTAGTGCATTCTTTTAGGATTGACATACATTAGCTCATCTTTCTAATGGACTCATGCATAAACATTATGCATTGTTGGTTATTATTAATAATGTATTGTATAATATCATTTTGTAATTAAAAATTTATTTATACAGTCTCTTAAAATTCACTTATATGTACAGTTTAGGTAGGAAAGGGAATTAAATGAATTAGAAACCATGTTCTGTAATTACAACAGATGTCTCTAAAATATCTCTAGTGAATTTTGAATATGGTGTACTTCAAGAGAGTACTATAATTCTAGACCGTATTATTGTATGTCTATGACTATGTCATAACAGGTTATGCATATTCTTAATTTGTTACAGAGAAGCTCTTCTTTATTCTAACAAGCATAAATGGGAATTATGTGCAAGTTTTAAGAAAATGACCTCAGATAATCAATTCTTCATTTTCCTCATTTCTATTTGTCAGGTACAATAAGCAACAGGATATTAAAACAGAATCAGATTATTTTATTAAACTACCATTTGTGTAAGCACCCAAAAGAAATATACATGCAGATATTTATTTAGCACCGAGTTTTCTAATACAGTGTGTGCTTCAGAAACTATATTTTTTTCTGGTAATTAAGGTAATTAGTAATTATGTTGAACACTTCTTTTACTTATAATATTCTTTTTACAAAAAGATGTGCTATAAACTGGAAAGTGATTTTCAACTCAAATAAGTTAAATCAAAACATTTATAGAGAAAACATATCTAGGTTCAAGTTACTTTGGAATCTTTTACTTTCTTTAGGAATGATTCTATAGTCGCTAGACAAATAACACTGCTCATTAATTTGTGCTTATATAGTCCCACAGATATATCTCAATCTATTTATTGAATATTAGAAAGCATAATGTATAATCCAAACAAAGAACCGAAAAGTGAAATGGAGAGATGAGGAAATGTTTTGCGATGTAGGGAAGGAGCACCAACAAAAAATTTTTTAAATACCTGTTTTTTTCCTGACAGGTAATTTCAGGCAAAAGCAACATTTGTTTATTTCTGTTGTAAACTAGCACATTTTTCTAATCAGAAATAAATTCTCCCACGCATTGAAAACTATTCATCTTAAAAGAAATACGTGTAAGCTGCCTATAAATATATTTAACTGCTCTTGACTTGCTCCTGACAACACAGTGCATCCATGGTTAATGCCAGCTTCCTTCCTGTTTGATGATCATGTTATTCACAAACCACAGAGCATGAGCATGTCCCACACCCCCTACGAAGCCTTTCAGCCTCTGCTTTGCAGAAGCTCAGAGAGACAGCTCTGTACTCTATGCATAGAACTTGTAGATCACTAGGAAAAATAAAAAGTAGATTCTTAGAACAGAAAGGGAGCCTAGGGCTGTTCTTATCCAACATTCTTGTATTTCATAAAAGAAAACAGAGGCCCCAAGAACTGACTTATCCAAGACCACACAGTGAGTTAATGGCAATGTCAGGAACTCTAACTCGGGGGTTTAATTTTCTGACTAACCCTGTAGGACTCCATACTTCTCAGTCCAGCTGGTATGTGGTGATACAGCTGTTACAATTGTTAAAATACTAAAATACTACCAGACTGGCTCATAAACAGTTGCTACCTTGCACCTGTTTAGTGCTTCCTCCACATCCCAGCCCCCTTACCACCTCTCTGAGCACCCACACCTCTACCTATGGTTGAATGATGAAGGGAAGAACACCTGGACCTTCAGAGGATCTCTGGAATCCTCTCCCAATAAATATGGTACTTGGTGTCATTGATTAGGCCAGGCCATATTGGTGTTAAATATTTCACTCATCATTCCCTATCCTTTCTACTCTACATACCCTCAAATTATGCAAAGATTGTGCATTTCAAATATGAATTAAATGCTTGTCAATTAGACACATAAAAATCACCAGGTCTTATTTTATAATGTGGTCAGAATACCACAAGATCTTTCTGTGGCCTTGCTTTCCATGGTTTATTAACTTTGTTCCTCACTTTCAGAATTCACTGTGCTACAACAGAAAGAGTTGGTTATACAAAGTGTGAAATTTCTTTTCTTATAACCAATAATAAAACATCATCCTTTTTGCAAACATGAATGGCTCTTTCAATTGAATTTTTACACAATAAAACATACGCAGCTGGGAAAATACAACTGCAGAGGTAAGGCAGATCAAAAAGGGATGTGGTTATTGATTAAATACAAATATCAGAATCTGAGAAGGCTCAGATATTTTCTGCAGTGATGAAGGTCTGTGATTACAAATGAAGATAGTGTTGTTCTTAAAGGCAGGACTTCTTAAGGAACAGAGTGTTCTGATTTAAGGAAGCACATTGGAATAAAAGGGATTTGAGAACATACAACCTTTATAGAGAATGGAGAACAGAGATTTTTGTTTTCCTACAGCTACATTGTCTTTGCTTTGCTCAATGGATTTGTATTAATAAAACCACTGCTTCTCTAAAACCTGACAAATATGGAAAGCAATCAAGAAACAAAGTTACATTTAACTTGCTAATGAAATTTTCCCACCACATAAGCTGATAGACTTACAAAGGTAATTATGGGTGCTGGACAATCAAAGTTAATAAAGTGAAAGTCACTTCAGTTTTTCTCCATAGGCGTAAGAAAACATATTCAGTTAGGGAGATTTTACAAATAGGAATCATCGTGGGAGGGCATATCAGCATTTTTTTCAAGGATAAATGTGGAGGTGGAAAAAGTTTGATGGGCAGAATTCATTACCCAATGCCTCTACATTACTCCCTCTACCAAATGGAGAAAAAGAATAATATGTGCACTTAAGTAAGCTCGTGACTGTAAGAATTTTGCCCATCAAATGCGAAGTACCCCAGGCCACACAAACTGGTGGCTTCTGATAAAAATTTATATACTTAGTTTAATAGTTTGTTAGGAGCTGGGCACGGTGGCTCTGCCTATAATCCCAGCACTTTGAGAGGACAAGGTGGATGGAATACCTAAACCCAAGCCAGCCTTGGCTACATAGTGAAAGCTTGTCTCTACAAAAAGTTTTTTAAAAATTAGCTGGGCATGGTAGCGTGTGCCTGTAGTCCCAGTCACTCAGGAGGCTGAGGCCAAAATATCACCTGAGACTGCAGTGAACCAAGATCATGCCACTGCACTCCAGCGTGGGTGACAGAGTGAGATTCCCAACTCAAAAAAAAAAAAAAAGTTTGTTGGGTGTTCTTTGAAGAAGAGATCTGAGTAAAAGCCTAAGCAGTTGCCTCGCACAGCTTCAGGAGGGTTGTGTAGAAAGGGAAGGGAGTACAGTCAGATGATCTTCTAGTTTTTATAATCAACGTGGTACTAAAGTTTATTTGGAAATTTCTCAAACAGAGATCAGGACAGCTCTTGACAGCTCTGGGAAGGAGCCCAGAATGTGGAGAAAGAATGAGGAATGGAGGTAGGTCAGAACTTGCATCATCATTTGTATATAAGTACCACCTTCTGGTCTACCATCTTGATATGCTTCACAGTTCTGTTCTTGCCATTACTTCTAAACCAGTGGTTCTCAACTACTCCCTTCCTCAATTTGGCAAAGTCTGGAGACATAACTGGTGCCACAGTGGAGAGGAGGTGGTTGCTACTAGCATTTAGTGGGCAGAAGCCAGAAATGCTACTAAACACCCTGCAATGCACCGGACAAGCCCCTCAAAATAAATACCCAAATGTCAAGAATGTTTCTCTGGAGCCTTTCTGTCAAGTCTCAATTAGCCATCACCAAAATTCACCTTTACAAACTGTTGGAAATAGAGTTGCCAGACAAAACACAGAGTACCCAGTCAACTTGGAATTTCAGAAAAGCAAGTTTAAGTATGTCCCAAATATTACACGTGCCCTACTTATGCTACAAAAGTGATTCCTCATTTATCTGAAATTCAAATATAACTGAGTTTTCTGTATCTCTATTTGTTAAATCTGGCAACTCTCATTCTAAAGACTCCACATTGTGAGATCTTCAGAAGTGATGAACCTTCAGCTGTCTTCCAGGCTCCAAGGGAGGAAGAGTTGTCTATCTCTTTGGTTGGAGGCCACGACATTCATTGAGCTACATTTTACCATGTGGGTGTAATTTAAGACAGATTGAGGGAGTCTGGCTTAAAGGTCAGTTCCAGAGCATTTTCCTTCTTGACCCCCACCCTTGGGTCACGCAGGGCCCATTGCCTTGGACTAAACTGGCCAAGGCTCCTTCTCTGCTTCATATCTGGACTGACAGTTGAGGAGATCCTTTGGTCAAGGGTTATCTTGATTAAAGAGAGAGGAAGCAGAAGTCCTCACTTAAGCCTGGAAGTCTAAACTACAATTCCTAACTCAATCCTTGGCCAGAAAGACTCATCCTTGAAGTGCTTGCATAGCTGTAAGGGAGTATTTCCCCATATCTATTTAATATCTGTTTTCCTTTCCATATACAAGAATTCTGTCAAGACACTGTGGGGAAAGATGGTGAATGAGAGGGTGAAATAAAGGCATTTATTGGTGTTGGATTACAGCAGTACCGTCTACTAATACCCAAACTTCACCGTGCTTTCTTAGTATATAGTTAGGAGTGGACCAGGGAGATGGATGTATTCTCTTCACTACATTATTCTTATTTATTTACTTATTTTACAGATTTTTAAAAATTACATAGAAAATATTTATGTATTTTATATAGATTCTCACATTTTCTAAATAGCCTTATGGAATTTGTTGTATTATTATTTTCATTTTTCTCAGGGAGACAGAGACTTAAAGAGATTAAGTAACTTGCCCATGGTCACACAGCAAACAGGCAATTGTCACAAGGTTTGAACCTAAGTGTGTTCATTCCAAAGTACATGCTTTTAATCACTAAACCTAAAAGTCATATATGGGAAAAATGATCAAACCAAGATAAAGTTCAAGTATTCACTTTTAAAGCAATCAGAAAAAATATAATGGCTATGTTCAAAGAAAAACATTCCCTGATAGTAAATGTTTTAAGAGTTGTTATCCTGTGCAATGATTAGAATTTGGAACATCTTCAAAATGCTTTTAAGATACGTACCCAAAAAGTAATAAATGCAAAGTCAATGTATTGCAATTTAATCCCTATGTCAGTAGCTTTGCCTCATTCATCTATGGTTACAAAGACTTACCTTTTAGTGTTCCATTTTAGCAAAGCAACTTTGATCTCTGCTTTAAGAGAGTCAGTCGTGCACACTGCACCCAGGCCAGCCCCTCATCAGCATTCCACCAGAGGGTTCTTGGAGCATGAATTGTTTTTAATCAGTCAACAACACTACGGTCAACCAAATGCATTCTGATACTTAGACCTTTTATCTCAAAAGCTATACAGAATCCAAGGTCACAGTAACCTCTTTTATGGTTTATTGTTCCTCAAATGTACTTAGAGTGAATTTACAAAGCCACAACTTATTTTGTGGATACAGAGCTTTCATTAGGTTCAGCACTCCCCAACATCCTCTTTGTTTCCTTTTTCAGCACTTTCTGCCTATGGTCTCTCATTTAATATCAAGTTCCCGTAAAATTGAAAAATAAAATAAGAATATCAAATAAGATTCTCTCAGTAGCTAAGCTACTCATCATTTGTAATTGGGGCTCTTCTGAAAGCTGTATTAACGTTTTCAATCACTACTGTACAGTCTTGCAATACTAGGGGCAGGTCCCTGGAATCGAGAGGTAGGCAAGAGGCCAGGATGGTGCCAGTGTTGCCACTCTGCCACTGTTGCAATCCTATCATTGATGAAGTGGTCATGGCAGTAAACCACCTGGCACCTGGCGAGTTTGTGGAATTGTCCCTCAGGAAGTGAGGCGGACATGGAGCTCTAAATGTTGCAAAAAGGCCCCAACAGATCGATCCACCCCATAAAATTATCTCTTAGCCTACTTTTTTTGTATGGCTATCATTCTAAGCAATAATACACATGAACTCATAGTTTGGGTCTGCTAGTTAAATTGTTATAATGCACAGAAGTAGTTTTGTGCATAAAAGTATCTGTGTAGCACCAAATATCATCCTGCACATAACCAATGACACCTGTATAATATTTTGGGAAACACTAGTTAAGTGAAAGCAAAAGTGAGATCAATTAGATAGCCAGTTAGGAGTTCATTGCTCAACTCCGGGTAATACCTAGTAGAGGCCTGGACTAAGATGGTGATTATGAAGTGAGCTCACAACTTATCGAGGAGCAGATGAAAACATCACTGAAGAATGGCCAGGGATTACATGATTAAAGTGGTGGAGGGGGAAGATGAACCATGCGGTAGCGTACAGGACAAATTAAAGCAAGGATTGCTGGAGACTGAGAACGGTGCAATTGCACTAAGGCATGGGTGATGAAGGCTTGAAATAGGATGGTGACAGGGAAACAGGAGGGAAGAGATGGATGGGAAAGAAATTAGAAAAGGACCATTAGTCCTTTCTCAAACTCTTCTTATTTTAAGACTCAAATATTCCCTACTGTCTATCACATATATGAGTCATGAAGCCATTATTTTCATTAGGGAAGAAACGGGCTGGGGAGGGGGGAGTTCTATTCCAAGTGGAAAGTCAAGGTATATTTTTAGCTACATTAAGCCAGCCTTCTGCTGCTCTGCACACTGATGTAATTCCAACATAAAACATAATCTATAATATTCCAGGGGAACAAATCCAATTCTTGGTCATATAAATTTTCATATAAGTCCATCACAATTCATTCCCAAAACATCTCATTCTCTTTGAGAGCTGGAGCTGCAGCAAGTGATCAAAAAGAGTAGTTTAAAATTGCTCTGGAATTTCCAGAGATGCTAAATCTAACCTGCCTACGGTGCAGGACCAATCCCCCAAACTTTAAATCAGAGGTAAAGCATTTTATGTTTTAAAAGATATATTCCTCAAAGTTTATCATGGTATATTAAAGTCAAATGTGAGTTATTACTTACCAAATCTGGAGCTGATGTCTCTCCTTGATTACCCTAGGTAGGCGAGAATAAGTATCTTCCAACCAACATATTTTTTACCTTTTCATCTGCCTCTTGCTATTTACAATAGAGTGAAAAATAATAGCCAAGGAGTGACTCTGCTGGGTTGGACAAAGTGCAAATCCCATCTGACAATACTCTAAATTGTATTCAGGAACCCTGGCAAGTTTTGCTTCACGGAGAAGAATAATGGAAACTACTTCTCAATAGCTGGATTGGCCCTATAGGAATAATCAGTGAAAACTCATCTGATGAACTTTCAGCACATTTGCATGGCTTAGAACCTAGAGTATATATTATTGTTCATGCCTGAAATGTACTTCTTTTTGCCCCTGCTGGGTTTTTCTTCATGAAAGAGACAGCTATACCACAATGTCCTGTGAGTCTCTAGAATGAGCAGACACCTTTTAATACCATTCATCTAAAACAAAAACAAAAAAACAAAAAACTGTCAATTCTCCTGGCTTTCTCTGTTGTAAGCACAGCAATTATTAGTAATTCAAGATTCCTCCCAGGTGCTGAGGAATGGGGGAGAATAGAGGCTACCCTTGAGTTTAAATCCATCTTAGAAGGGTTACACTTCTCTGTGCTGGGGGCAGTACATGTTCCAGGCATCTGAATTAGAGGAACATCCTAGAGGTCCACAGTTCCAAGCACCCTCCCTTCTGGTCTTTTGGGTGTTTGAGCCATTAGGAGACTCCTGCTCCAGAATGCCCTGTTATAGTGCAAGTATATTCCACAAAAGGGTTTCCTGTTAGTTATGTAACAGTAGACTAAAAGACTGATGTCTATAGATAGACAAGGGTTCCAATCCTGCCACCACCACTTACTAGTTAAATGCATTGAGTTAGTAACTGAACCTTTTTGAGCCTCAGGTTCCTTATGGATAAAATGTGGTTAATAACACCTGCTTCACTGGGTCACTGTGAGGAGAGGAAGGGTTAATTCAGCAAAGTCTTTAGAGTAAGTTTAGTACATACAGTACACTCATTAAATTTCAGTTACAATTATTATTAGGATCACTACATATTTCATTTGTTTCCACAACACATCAGAGATGTCTATGCCTGATTTCTGCAATATCCCACATCATATCAATTTTTTGAACCTTATTTCATTATCTTTTTCATCAGTTTTGGTTACTCCTCCAGAAAAATGTAATTCCCATATCTCTTTATTTTTTCTTCTCCTTGATATGTATGCTTTTCTCCCCAAATTAGGGTAATACTATAGTAGTTAATTTTAATATAGTAATTAGTTTTAATATCATTTGCCAAACACTGTATGAATAGTCACTAACGTATTATCTCATCGAATTGCCTCAACAATCTCTGAGAAAGGTATTATGATTCCCATTTCATTGATGAGGAAAACTGAGGCTTAGATAATTTAAGTAACTTTCTCATACCAAGGCAACACAATGAACTTGGAGTCTGTCTAATTTTTAAAGCCCATGCTCTTAACCACTTTACTATAAAGACAATGACGAGAACCGTAAGATGACCATGGTCAAAGGCCAGATTGGCCATTCCACCACTTTGAGGGCAGGGCAGTGGCAGACAGGTAGAGATGAGTTCATGAAATTGATTTCCTTGGAGAAACTGCTCAGTGATGCCTCCCCATGGAAGGCACAGGGTAGCTGTCTTCCTCCTTAATGTGGTGAGATAGGTGTCAATGTGACCACTCAGAGAATTTGCTATGTGCCCTTTTTTTAAATGAGGATAAGGTGAACTGCATCAGCACCCATCCAGGAAATGAGAAGGTTGAGCTGATTTGCCTTTGTCCAGAGAAATCACCATGCTCCAAAGTGAATAAAGGCAAGGAATTGTGTAATCTGATACATGACATGTGGATGAGGCACCTGGGAGAGAGTTGATCCCAGAGCTGCCTCAACCCAAGGGTTATTCATGCTCTCTGTTGTCCTGTAAAACTTATAAAATATCCAGATATTCTATACAAGGTTTCAACCTGCTGCCTAGAGGTGGATGGGAAAATTTAATCATTGGAGAGTTCGAACCCCAGAGCTGGCATGGCCCCTTAATTACAAGAAAGAAAAAACAGAATGGACATCCAGCTGCAGCTAAGCACCTGTATGAATCAGGTGAATACTGCACAGGAGGACAGGGTGTTTTGAGCCTTTTTATGATTTCTCTGGGATGTGTGCCATAGATGAAATTTTAATGTGATCTCTCCTTTTATGGCAAAATCCAAATAAGGCTTTCTTTGGGAATGAGGGAGGATCCACACTTTGTGGGGCTTGATGCTTAAAACTTGAGAGAATCTCTTTAAAAATCAAGACTGCAAAACTGTCTTAATTTTGCAATTTTTCAAAAGCATATGAATATATTGAAAGAGGCTCAACACAAGTGAGGGCCCCTGAAGCTTAAATTTTATTAGCTTCAAGGCAAATCAAGGGGCAGCTCCAAGCTTCTGTTTGGGATACAAGAAAGCAAGTTTCTCTGCAATCTGTTGATGAAGACCTGGATGTCAAAACAATACGTGATTTTACACCTAATCAAAAAGGACCTCAGCAGGGGATTTGCATATGCTAGCATTCTCCTTGGTAGAGATAGTCTCTCTCATCTTATAGGAAAAAGGCACAGCAAACTTGATCCACCATACTTAAGAACAGTACAAAACCCAAACAGGTAAAATACTGTGTGCCAAGAGGTATCTCAGACTCCATTGCAGGATCTTCCCAAGGATTCCCCACAAAGGTGGCTGAATCACATGTAGTTATTCACACAAGTGCTTTCAACTAAATTATACAGTAGCAGCTTAGACTCCAAATTTTGGTTGCAACTTCCCTACTGTTTTATTCTCTCTTCTTTTATATCTTTATTTTCTGATTGTGTAAAGCTCTAATAGTTATTAATCCTTAGGAATTGTGTGCCACAAACATGATAAGAAACCAAAGAGGACTAAAAAGAGGAGTTAACTGTTAAAAAGTGATTCATAATGAACTTTTGTGTAAGTGGAGGCTTAATGTTAATAGGGTTAAATCACTCTAACTATGGTGAAAAAGGCCAACTCCGCTTTACCTAAGTGATAGTATTCCAGCCTAGGTTTCCCTTAGGCTGTTTGGCAACACAGTAATTCCAAGCAGACACTGTGGAAAAAACATTCTAGATCAAGTGGCATAATATGACCCCTTCTTGGAGATGCCTAGGGCATATTAAAGGTTCTGAAAAGTCCTGCAGGAAAAAAAAACTGTCCATATATGTTTAAACCAGCATTTCCCAAACATATATTAACCAAAGAATGTTATCTATTAACCTGGGCAAATATATTTGAAACATTTGTTTAAGTATTTCTTTAACATTTTCGAAGAAGCATCATGGTGATGCAATTCACTGGGTATTATAAATTCTTTTAGCAGTTACACAAGACTGTTTTTCAGAGAAAATCAAATGACCCAAACTCCATCTTTGCAACCACACTGCTTCAAATAGGAATCTGTACCAACATGGAGCATCCATCTGCTTTAGCTCACAGAACTAGGAATTGGGAATCTTTTCAACATGACATCCAAAAGAAGATTGTGATTCTGCCATGGGGAAGTAGTGACACACTCTCTCTTCTTATCTTTCTCTTTGTTTCATGGTGTGCAACTTGCTCTCTCCTTCTCTGTCTCGCCGTCTCTCTAAATATATATATATATATATCTGTGCTCTCATTATTTTTTTTTTTCTTTCAACTGCTCTCAGTTTGGGAACTGAGAAAAGTGCTCATTTATTTATTGAATTAGTTCATACGGACAGAAGAGAATCACAAATTTCGGATGAGGGGAGTCTTCATTCACATTAAACCACCTATGTCCTGACTAGCTTATTTCAAGCTGGCTCTACTTTTTGTCATATTTTATGCACCCCAGCGGACATTGCATATTCACTGACTTTCAGAGAAAGCTGTTCCCCAATCAGGAACCTGTAACTTTCATATTTACTAACTAATTAAGTGAGAGGTTCAGTTGCATATTCAACAATTCCTATACTTGAAAAAAACCGAACTGTTTTCAAATTCTGCTCTTTGGGGCATCAGGATTATTTTTAACTCTAAATTCCAGGATAAGCTATTTCATATGAAATAGAGACATGAGTGCAATATTTACTCCAGGAACTGTGGAATATTTTGATAATCATGGCTCCTGAAAACTGAAAAGCACCAAACAAATATATCCATAATGCACATTCACAACAGACTCTTTGGGCAAGTGATTAACATTTTGCAAGCCTCAGTTTCCTCCCCTGGAGCCTAAATATTATATGCACACCTCACAGTTATAGTAAAGATAAAACGAGGAAGTTCATGGAAAGCATCTAGGCCAGTAGTTAGCACATAGCAAATGTTCAATAAAGAATAGTAGTTATTATTGAAACCCAAAGGCCTGAAAACTATTCAAATGCCAACTTGTGCCTAAACTGTCAGAGTAAGAGGAACTTTTTAAATGCTCAAATATCAGTGTTGATTAATTCTCTTGTTGAAGTCTTTTTCTTTTGCATCATTAATATACAGTCACCCCCCCAAAAATCTAATTAGTCTTTCATCCTTTGAAATGATGAGCCACGAGCATGATAAGGAACCAAAAAGGGCTACTAAGAAGGAAAAGACGAACAGTTGACTATTAAATGTTCATTCATAATGAACATGCATGCCGGTGGGAGCTAAGCCACAATTGCCCTAAATTAGTCAGAAATTTACATCACTAAGAACGATTCTGCCATCTCCATTACTTGGAACTGTTGGATTTATGTTTGAGTAAAATTGAGCTAAATTGGGCTAAAGTCACATTTGGGGCCCTCGCTATAAATTAGCCCGTGAAATCATTGAGATTGAGGTAAAATTTCCAAAAAATGTTGTCTTGGGGGGTGGGGATGAACAGACCCACAATCCCTTAGCGTGAGCACCACCCCGCTCCAATCTGTTACTTTTACGTCCAACGTCAAAGGCAAGCTCGCCTCATTCCAATTGTACCCTGAACACTCTCCCCCATAAAACACGGTTTAAAGGCCAGCTGCAGTGTGGAGCCTTTTCTCGGAGCCTACAGTTTCAAACAAACGACTGGGCAGAAGCCAGAATCTATATGGGCTCACGAAGACTGTAAAACATTTGGTGCCGAGTGGAAAACGACGTCTGTGAGCTCTGCCAGACGTTTTCAGCTTTCTTGCACCTGTGCCAAGTGTTTTTCAGCTCCTCCACCCCTTTCTTTCAAAGGTGGGGGCGGGGGTTGGGAAGATAAGCAAGCTTTCTGAGGGCATATGCCACAGGAATTGAAAAAGGCCTTACCACCATGAGACACTTGTTTCCTACCCAGTTCCCTTTCTGAAGGCAAAATGAGGTCCTCCAGCCAATCTCAGTCCCCGAATTCAGAGCACTCGAGTACCCTTGACATTCATTTCATCCTATCAGCGTCATAAGATTCTGAATCCTATAACTCTGGAAGACTACCTCCCTCCTAATTCCCCTTCCTGAAGTCTGCCTGAAACCTCTTTCTTGAACTTTCAGTTGATTCACCCTTGCCCATCACCGATACCAAATTGCCAATTATTTCAGGGAAATAATTTGCACGACAACAGTTTGTTGCATGCAAAAATATGTGTGGAAGAAAGTATATGTTTCTTAAAGGAAGAACACCCAAAATGTTTTCGGATGAAAGTGTGAAAATGTCTAAACATAGATGACATGATACAGATCATGAGAAAGTCAATTTGAAATTACCCTGGAATCTTGTGATGTTTTCAAAAGAAAGAGAATTCAGGGAAGGGAGGTCTTTTTCCCATCCTCCGTGGTAGGGTTTAATATAAACAGTCTTACAATGGTACATTTATATGCATGCATCATATCACTTAATCCAATCATCCCATGAGATGAGGACTCTTCTTTTTCCAATTTACAGATAAGGAAGCCGCGGGTTAAGGAAGTTAAGTGTAATAAGTCAATCCTAAGAAGCAAGACTTTAACTTGATCCTGGTTGTCTTGCCTCTGAGCTTTCAAACACTGGTAGGGCTGGCCACGTCCCTCTCCAAGAGAAATCCCTTCTGCTTTTGGGGTTGTGGATGCAAGAAAAATCATACTTAGAGATTCATTCCTTGAACTTTTACTAAAAGATAAATGTCCTCTCAAGACAAAATATACACCTTCATCAGCCACCTTAACATTTCAAGAGTGAGAAAATTAGATCCCTTTCTATGGGCATGTTTTTCTCTATAAACAGAAAACTGGAGGCCAGGTACACCTGTAATCCTAACACTTTGGGTGACTGAGGTAAGAAAATTGCTTTAGCCTAGGAGTTCAAAACCAGCCTAGGTAGCATAGCAAGATCTCGTCTCTACAAAAATCAAAAAAATTGGCTGAGTATGGTGGCATGTACCAGTAGTCCCAGCTACTCAGGCTGAGGCAGAAGTATTGCCTGAGCCTAGAAGGTTGAGACTGTAGTGAGCTGTGACTGTGTCACTTCACTCCAGCCTGGACTACAGTGAGCATACTGGGCAGTTGCAGAGGGGATGGAGCTGTGCTGGTGAGATGAAAGTGCTGAGGAAGCTTCCTGAAAGTGTAAGCTGAATCTTGTCACTTCTTGCTTAATAGCCTCAATGTTCACCCAATGCTTCCTGATAAATCCTAAGCTCCTTACCATGACTTATGAATCCAGAAAGACTGACCCTTGCATAAGGCCTCCAGCTTTGGCAGGAAGCACCGTTAGTTCCCCAACACAAGGTGCACTTTCCCATCTCAGGCCATTTGCTCTTGCTATTCTTTTTCAGCTAGTTCCACTTCACCCTTCAGATCTAAAGTTTTGTTCCCTTTCCCCCTGATACCTCTATTTAAATCAGGGTGTCTTTGTTGTTTTCTGACTCACAGCACCTTTTCTTTCCTTCACGGTACTTCGTTGAATTTGGAACTCTATAGCAAGCTCAGGAACAGTGAGTCTGTTGTGCACCACTGTATACCCTACAGTTAGCATAGTTTCTGTCCACGGAAAGCTCAGTGAAAAACTTGAACATTTGCTTCATTGGGCACTAATGTGACCCAAGAAGATTCTTGTTTATGTAGGTATATAAAAAAGACTGGCCTTTAGAAAGCATTCAGATCTTAGATTCTATTTTCTAAGGCCCAGATATTAGGCATAAATATATATGTGTGTGTATATACTCATATAAATATATATTAGGTGTTATAAATACTACATGTATAATATATATGGGTAGTACAATAATTACATATTTATGAGTAACTATCAACATAATTATAATTTTATTGTTGTTACTTTATTATTATTAGAGTAACTCCCTCTGGCTTGAAAACTTGTTATGTGTTAGGCACTGATCAGCACAATTTATATATATTATTTAGTTCAAGCTTTACAAAAATGCCATAAAAAGATATTAGTAATCTCATTTTACATATAAAAAAGTAGGACTTAGCACCATTAAGTTATCTGTCTGAATTTTCTCAGACCCAAGATTAAAACTTAAGTTTACTCAAATCGTTTATCTTCAAGGACAACTAAATTTCTGTTCAATATTCCATCACTCGAAACAAACTTCCTTCTCTTTACTCATCTTTTCTCTTCTTATACACACACACACACACACACACGCACACGCACACACACACGCGCGTGCACGCACACACACACACACACACACACACACACACACACACACCCCAAGCTTAGGTAAAACTATGACAAGCGATCCCATGACGAGAGGGAAACAACAAAAACAACACAAACAAACAAACAAAAACTCAGGAGAAGAAAGCTACAGAAATGTTGAAACCGTTGAGTCTGTCCACTGAGCACCTTGCCCATACACTCACCCACTCAAGAAGTACATGTTTCTTATGAGTCGAGCTTTTCCCCAAAGTCTTTTGGACATAGTAAGCCTGTCACTATAATACAAGAGTTCAAGTAAAAGTTTATTGACCCCAGTACAGAAAGAACAAAGAATATTCCAACAACGAGTAAGAGTAAGAAGTTAAATAAGCTCTAAGTTCCCTTGCAACTCTAATACAATTGGTCATTCTCTTGTAAAAGGAGGGACCTGCTTAGAAGCAATGTTTTGGGCTGGGAATGAAAGATCCTAGTTTTAAGAACCACCTCTGCCACAAAGGAGCTTATTGCCTTTCAGCAAATAAGGAGGTCTTGGTAAAATGACATCTTGGTTTCTGTTGGGGGGTGTATCATATTATGAGGTATACTTTATTATTGGGGTGCTTGAGCAGATCAGTGGGACAGGGTGGTGACCAAGGGCAGCTGATTAAGCAGGGGGCCAGGTTGCTTTTCTCCCGACCTCTGCAACTCACTCCTGTCTCTCATGGATACTATGGTCCCACGCCGGATTCCATTTTAAATCACCTGACCTGCATTCAGCACACACCAAAACCTATTTATTGAGCACTCTGCTCCAGGCAATGTTTTACTGCCTAAACATTTCACTTCTAAAAAAAGAAGGGGAGCAAGGGTTTAAGAAGGAAGAGGGAGGAAAAGAGAAAGAAAAAAAAAATACAGAGCACCCACAGGGGAGAGCACAGGGTCCAGAATGATCTTGAGAACCCTTCCAGCTTTGACGTTCTAAGTTTTGAAGCCACTTAACCTCTTAATTCTCAATTTCCACATCTTCAGAATGGGACTAATTATCCTGCCTCCCTCATGAGGTTGTTGTGGTTTCAAAGGCAAAAACGTAAGATGAGACTTCTCTAACAGTTATAAAGGTCTTATTATTGCTCCATGAGAAACTAAAAAATCCTTTTTCCTAGTGAGACATATAATCACTTCTCATGACCCAAACAGGGAAAAAGTCTTAATGCCTCCCCAGTGTTATTTGCAGAGCTGGAAACTCCCAGCAAATGCCGCCTTTACTGTGCCATGCCCCAGTTGTGAAACATTAGTCCCTTCTCAATTTAACGCATTTTCTTGGGTTGCAGTGACTCTTCCACTAACAGACAGAGGTGCATTAGTGGGAGATTTATGCTAATATCTCAGCAGTGGAAATCATGAGGCTCACTATATTCTCATTCGGTCCGAGACAAGCGGCCAGGGTATGTCCTTTAACAGGATTTCCAGGAAGGATACTGCAGTTTAAGAAATGCTGATTTGCTGGCATTTATATATTCCAGGAAGAGGGCTGTCTTAAGTGTATCAGAGCCTAGAGCAAAAAATTATTTTAATGCCCCCTCTTCCCTCCACACATCCCCAGCATAAGAGCAGAGCAGAAAATATCCATTGGCTGTAGAAATGCTGGCATTAGAGAAGAGCCTGGAACCGTTTTGAAGAGCCCTCATAAGACAATAGGACAGCCCTCTTAGGGGAAGGGGGGTGCTATACATCCCCAGCAACTGCTCCTAGGATGGCCCTGCCAGCATGTGTAACGGCCAACTGGTTCATCTTGCTAACTATAACGCTCGGCATATGGGGAGGGAGTGTTTATAGATATATACATACACCATACATTTTCGCAGCAAGTACATATAGAGAACATCCAACTGTATATTTTGCAGACATACAAACACGCACATATATTGTCCATATGTTCAAACAATTTTTAAACTATATCATGAACAAATAAGGATCTCCTTACACTAAAAGTCGCTGGAAGTACCACAGTGGACACTTTAGAACACGTATTTTAAAGATGGACA
Organism: Cephalopachus bancanus; assembly: GCA_027257055.1. NCBI lineage: Eukaryota > Metazoa > Chordata > Mammalia > Primates > Tarsiidae > Cephalopachus > Cephalopachus bancanus. The sequence continues at coordinate 890,254 of JAPVLO010000214.1, read as the reverse complement.
GAAGTGAGTATGAATTCTGGTTTTATCCTTTTCAGCTACGTGACCTCTGGGAATAATACAAGAATCTTCCTCATGGGGTAATTGGAATAATACAAGAATCTTCCTCTTGGGGTAATTGGAAGGACTGCATGGGATTGTGAATGTAAAGCAATTAGTATATTATCTAGTGCAAGGTCAATTCTTAATCACTATCAGTCTTGTTAATACTAGGTGCCATGCCAGTTTGTGACCACCAAAATTCTTTCAGAAACAAGAGGGGTCAAAATGAATGGCAGCATATTACACAGTGCCCATCTAAAGACTTCAACAATTTAATGTCCAGCCGTGGCTTCTTACCACATCCCAGGCACATATCTATCATTGTACTTACCCTATTGTACCTCTCTCCCTTCATTTGACTTGACCTTGGAGTCAGGTAGAGAGTATTTTTATCTTTGTTTTCTACCTTCTTGGATCAGAGATCGGTTCATGGTAGGTGCTCAATAAATATTGATTGGACAAACTACTATGAATGGATGACACCCCCTGTGCAGATCTTTCTGCACACAGAAAAGCATCAGATTTGGTCAGGCCGGGGTATGTACAAATGTAAATTATTACAACAAAAGCTGATCTCTTAAACAAAGACATCCAGATAAACCAAAAGAGCATACAAAATGATACACACTTACTTTAGACATTTTTTTTCACTGAGAATACGTAGATTATTATATTCCCTAATCTTTTGAGTTAACACCAAAGGATAAATGGATGTCTGACAATCAATGTCCTGCATCATTTTACTTGCATATACCAACCTCTTTATACTTCACCTAAAGTTTTCATCCTTAGCCCTTAAGGCAGAGATTCTACAGATCTTTAAAAAATCTTGTGCAAAGAATTCTAGGTATTTATGATACTAACATCCCTAAGACTTTTATACTCTTCTTCTCTACCTAATTGAAGAGAAATTTTAAATTTAATCTTTTATTAGTCTTCTCGTAATATAAATGGAAAAAAGCAATTATCTCTCACATTCTTACCTAATCAGTTTATATAATATTTAATCAGATATGCATATAACATGTACACTAGACATTAACATATTTGGAATTATAGTCAACTGATCTTGTTAGTATACAAATCAAGTGATAGGTGTACTAGAGCTATTTTGTCATCACAAGTTATCAGAGTATATTTTCTAGTAGAAACAGAAAATTATTAGTCTGACAAGTTACTTAAGTGAGGGTCAGATTAAAAGATTTTATTGAATTACTGCTGTAACAACGCCTGGATCATCACTTTTAGGGGAATTAAAGAAAGAAGAAAATTGTAAATTTCACATTATGAAAGTATTTTTTTAAGTCCATGTTAGGCCCAGACATTGATGAAAAGTTGATGAAGCTAAATTATCAAACTATGATGTCATCCCATACATGGGATCTGTGTCACCCACAGAAGCTACTTCTGCATTTTTTCCTTCCTGTAATTACTTACGGGGTTTCCTTCCAGCACATTTCTTGAGTTTCCCTGTGCAGAGTTCTGCCGAATGGCCTCTTATGGGTATCACTGTGGATCGGCAAACAAATCGAGTGCCCCTAGCCTCTAACTTTACCTCCCTGATTTGCCTAGTCCTAACTTCCACCAAAGGAAATATATTAAAGCATGAAAAATACAGTGAGATTTTATATCCTGTTTGTACGTATTTTGTGTCTTGGTGGTTTTAGTGAACTCTGATTCTGACCTGAAGTGTGAATGCCTATTGCATGGAGATATTATGGGTATGCTGAACTGGAGTCTTGGAGCAGGAACAAAAATGTTTCTGAATGAAGTGTGCTCTTGTATGGCAAAAAATAAAAATGTAAGCCTAACTGTTATGTGCAAAGGGGTTTTGGTGGCATGATATAAAGAGCAAAGCAACCATGAATAATTAAGACACCCCATCTCCAAATTTGCTTTCTCCTGGAAGAAGCTAGGACCCAACTTTTTGCCATCACCAGAGAGAAATTTTATGTTAGGAGCATCTTGGCATAATTCAATAGTCCTGAGAAGCCTGTCTTATGCCATTCTAAGCCATTATCACCTTATTAGTAATTCATTGTTTAGTCATTTGGCAGAGTTTCTGGAGGAGATTGTAGAGGGAGTGAGATTTGAGAAAAGATAAATTCAAATCTTTGGACAACATCTATCAAATCTCAGAAACACTTTTTTTTAAAGCACAGCAGATTTGTGGTCCTGGGTCAGCCTATATATGTCCACTTCTCTAAGGTGAACACAACATGTTGTCTATCTAGATCTATTCCTTCTGCTTCTTTCCTAAAAGAATCCTAGTTTTAATCCCGATCCTTCCATCTCTCATATAGCTCAAGTGATTCATGAGACTCAGGGGAGGCTTCTGGGATAAAGCTTCATGAGAATAAACCAATCAGTGCAAGGCATTTCCCTGGTAACTCTGATTGGTCCAAGCCAGTTACCTAAACTGACCCATTTAGCCTGAAAGGAAGGACATGCATATTGTACTGGGGGCTAGGCACTCTTCCTCACTTTCATTTGTCATGATCAAGATAGAAAGGTGTTTCTGTTGCTATTGGCAGCCAATTTATGGCCATGATTAAATCAGTGCTACATCTATATTTATATCACTGACTAAGAAGAGATGAAAACAATGAAAATGCCTAATACAGTTAAGCCATTGTGACAATCAAAAAGGAAACCTGTTCATCTCTAGGCTTTTTATTAATTGAGATAACACATTTCCTTGTTATTTAAGCCAATCGAATACCAGTTTTTGTGATGTAAAGGAAAAACTACCTCGTTAAGTGTTCATATTGATTTTAAGATATATTTCCATTTGAAAACACTAAAATGTACATAGGAAGGTGGGGGGGTACGTACTTGTTAGAATTTGGGAAATAAGCTATAATACAAAAATATGTTTGAATTGGCTTGGTTCATAATTTTGAAATTAGATTGTCCACTTAGGATTTATGGTCTATAATTAGAAGTGTTTCCAGTTCAATGGCTACTCCTTCACAGATGGCAGCCTTAAAAAATCTTAGACCTCATTGGTACTGATTGAGTAGATAATTGAAAGGATAGAAGATTAGCATTTTCTACAATTTTAGTTTGTTTGTAAGCATATGAATACAATAAAACTAGATTCTGTAAGAAAAATACACTATTGAGAAAAATTGAAAAAAATTCTTCTTAGACACTAAAAGTTACCTCTCATATTGTTTCCTCTTATAATAACCGATATCTAGCGTTACTAAATATCTGTAACCACTTTCAGGATTCTTTATCCTTACATTTATCTTGCTTAGCTCCTTTCCTCCGCGTGACTTGATGTACACTCTGTTCGGGCTTGACTCTGAGCCTGGGTTTTATTTATTTTATTTTTTTATTCTTTTAAATTAAAAAAAGGGCGTGGGTGGACCCGGCCCAAGCGCTCCCGCTGACCGGGGAGACCTCATGCGCACGATGGCTTGGCAGAGCCTGCGTTTTAGATGCAACTGTTTCATAAGGCAACTAACACTTTTCTTCCTCTATTCAACCATTTTTACACCCTTAAAGCATGCTTAAAAAGATGTCAACTTGTGATTACATTTATTATTTAAAGTTTTTGCAAAAGATGAAATGATGGAGTTTCCTAACAAAATTTCTATTCTCATCATGCTCAACCACCTTAATAAACTCTCAGATGTGGGGATGTTGGTTTAAACCTGACCATGAATACAAACCAATACAATAATTCAAAAATATAAAATTCTAGTCAAAAACAGAGTCTATTTTCAATCTAAGAATTATGTGCAAGATTCAGCAGGACAGAATATCTCATAAAAATAATAACCAAATAATCAAAGAGAGGATGTAATTTAAGAGTTATCAGTGTGAGTGACTCTCCTGGGAAGTTTTTTGGGGTTTTTTTTGTTTTTTGTTTTAGTCTGTCATTCTGATTCCCAGCTATTCTACATTCCCCAGATGCAGAAATGTGGAACTTAGTAACATGTTATGAGAAATCTACATTATTTCCCTACAACTTAAATGCATTAAATTGCTTATTATACCAAAAAGTACAAAAATATGACTTCAAGGGAAAAACAACTTTATGATTATTAGGGCTAGTAACGAGGTTTTTTATTGTCTTCAAAGAACAAAATTAAAGAGAGAGATGATTTTTACTTGGCTAATATAATTAACAAGACAATGAAAACACAGGATGCTAAAATTTAAGAAGTATGAATTTTTGTCATTTTGACTCATGAAGATTGTAAGCAACTGATAATTTTGAAGAGTCACAGAAAATAATAGGCATTCAATAAATGCTTTTAATAAATTAAACTAAATTAAATAATTCAGTACCCCTACCCTGCACAGGTCCTGTGACAAACAGAACAGAGACTGTTTTAAAAGTAATTCATGCTGAAAAATAAATGGTTGAACTGTAGCTTGTATTGCAATTTATTAAACTCTCAATGCATTAATTCGATAGGGCAATAATATCCCTATCAGTATAAATTTAGGCTGCTTATATTTATTCAAGAAGAAAAATGCAGTAGGCTGTTAACGGTTACATGCAAGCAATAATTTACATGTCCTTCTCATCCCTGCACAGTACCGATCACCTTGTATGGATGGTTTCAGCATCCTCAGTAAGAAACAGCCAATATGAGAATGCTATGAGGCATATCTAAGAGTAGAAAATTCTTAGACAATGTAAGTTCCAATATAGAAAAAAATAACAAGTGGAAAACTGACACTTGACCCAAATTGAAAACAAATAGATAGATACCACGGAAAGTGTAGTGTCTCCCTAATATCGTTCTCTTCTTTAAATTAAGAACTCAGATTTTGGTCAGCATAATTAAGTGTGCCCCGCTAAAATCCTGAATTTCTGAAGCTCCTTTTGGTCTGAGAGGGGCCATGAGAAATAGTTTTGTTCAATGAGCATATAGGGAAAATACAGTTATCTTGAAAAGAGACAGATCCTGAAGGCCTCCCCCTTTGTTGTGTTCAAGCTACTCCTATGCATTCTTACCAGCAGCCAAAAGCAACCCCTAACACAAACACAGGTTTGACATCTTCGAAGCAATTTGTTATTAATAGATAGAATATCTCTTCAAATAATATGCAAATAAAACTAGTGCTTATAGGCAAACTAGTGTAATGAACTTTTTACCGCTTGAAATAACACTAGAAAGCTGGCAGTAGCAGTTTCTTCATTGCATGGAATTTCCAAGGACTTAAAAATGAAGCTTTGTTTTCTCTTTCTCGTAGATGCAGGTGGGACCATAAACTCTTTCTAGCATGACGCAGAAAGCACCCCATAGCCAACATGAGATTGACACCTAAAACAGGGAAAAAAAGGGGACCACTAATGAAACAAAGTAACAACTTGGGAGGAAAATCTGTTTGGGTTCCAATAACTAACTAGCCTATAAGGAATTTAAAAATATTTTACCTGGCCTGTGGTTACCTATTGAATAAAGGCAAAAGATGTGAGAAATGAAACTTAATTGAACAAAGCTTAATAGAAAGTTCTCTGTAATAGGAAATGTATTTCTAGTGGATTAGATCAACTGCCTAGATTAAATCGTTGTCGTTTAGCAGATTCTCCCCAGATAGCATCTCCTTTTCAGGTTACTTTCCAGAGACAAAATGACTGACTCACTGCTTACTTTTCAAATCACTTATCAGCACTAGCCAAATCACTCCACTATAGCTTTAAAATATAGAAACTTGAAGCTTTTCAACTGAATTCTGTATCTCTCCTAGTCTAATATGCCAGGTGTCTTCCTGAAATATGTGGCAAGAATGGGGGATTCATTCATTTTTGAATACCTAGTGATTCTTGTTTTGATTTTCTGGAATATAATGATTATGCCCCTTGAAAAGAATAGATAAGGCTTAAAGGATACCAGAATAAATCCCAAAATATATTATGTAACATTCAAGTAGAAGAATATAAACATCTTTTATGATTTCTTTAATGAAGATAATTCATATTTGAGTAAAAACTGGAATCAAACTCCCCCCAAAGACTGTGCCTTTTAAGTTACATCAATGTCCATTTTTTCATGCTTTTTCAAAATTATTTCAGCCAAAACTGTACTCAGATTTTCTATTTTTTGCGGTGCTCATTTTGAAAATGTATTTTTATTTATAGCATTATACATAAAACCTATAAATTCTCTGAACAGTATGGGTTTGATATGTCTGAGGATTTTTTAAAAAACTTATATTCACAATATCTTCCAGGAGAAATATATGGCAATGAAGTTAAGCTTCAGCTAACCTTTTAGACATAACTCTTAGGTGCTCCCAGATTTACTAGTGATCAATTCTCCACACTTACGAAAAACATAGTGTAATCTCTCTGGCACTTTGATATACAAATTTCATTTTTAAAATGTTGATGTTCATAAAATGTCCTGAAAGAATAGACCTCTTAATTTGTGAGAAATAGAGTAAAGAGAAAAAGTAACATGAAAAATGTTGTGTATGTGTTTTTAAATGTGTTTTCTGGACAGCAGGAAAGCAGTTAGTTATTTCTGGAACTCTTTCATTGCATAAAAATATCACAGAGCCAAATTCTGCCCTCCGATGATTTTTCTTAAAGTTACTTGAGTCCATATGTTTCTAGAAACTGAATTTGTTTCATTGCATTTCAAGGTCTAATCACGCAGTTATTACACAGGCAGAATCTCCATGAAATTAAATTTTGTTTGTGTAAGAACAGGGTATTTAAATATTTCCTACAGCAAAATGTGGTCAAAGACTGTGGAGAATTAGGGTCAGTGGAAAATAAATTGCAGATCACCAAAACATTTCTGCACTTGCTAATTTTTCTTAAGATACTTTCCCTTTTATTTGGAAAAGACTTCTGAGATCACAGAAGGTAATAGCTAGAGAATTTTTATTTATATCTATTTCTAAAAAACTTAACAATGCCCTTCACAATTTCCTTTTAAAAAATTTACCTCTATATAACCAGTGAATACAATACAAATTTCTATGTAAATCATCATAAAATACCAAAAATAAAAAGAAAATCTAGACTGCAAGTGATTCTGTTTAAAATTGTTATTCTTGAAAGTGTGGTTGCCAATTTAATACCATATGGCTGTTAATTGTGTAGTATAAAGTAAAATATTATGTGCTTTTCTGTATAATTAATGAATTCTTAAATTCAAGAATTTAAAAGAGACAAAAAATGATTCTACCAGATTCCAGACATTCAGGAACCTCTATATAATATCACAAATCTTTTAAAATTTCTGAACATTTGTCATTTTTCCTGTAAAGTTGTATTCATCTTCATACGAAAAGTACCTGTTTTATTTTTTTCAGATAATAGGTGATGGGGAAAAAAAACTCTTCTACATCTGCACAAAATATGTCTATCCTCATTAGATCCATTTTCTCAATTAAATTCAAGTTTCTCTGTCCAAAAGGCATAAATCTGGGTATTGATTTAACTATAAAATCATAAAACTCCCGGTAGTCTTCTAAAATCATTTTACTTGGATGAGCATATAAGCTTTTAAAATATCAAGTTATTCCAGTATTTAATACACATAACTGCTTCCAGAGGGCTAAAGGCAAAATAAGGCACAGCTGCCCATTTCATTTCAAGAACTGCAACAAGACTGCTAGCCAGTATCTCCCTACTTTCTGGGGTATTTTTTTTAAGTGCTTGCTTCTATTTTATTCAGCATGAGTTTGATACTTTCTGAACATGAACCATATCACCAGCAGCCAAAATCAATAAGCTATCTAATCAAGGCCCTATAAACTAACAACAGACCCTTGGTGCTCTGTTCCTATAAAATGTAGTTCATTCTAAGTCCTTCCTTCCAAACCAGTCTAACTCTAAATTTATTATCCTCTTCTGACAAGGTTAGAGCATTGTCTACCTAGAGTTCTAGAAAGACTCTTTTGGGGAGCAAATCAATTATCTCCTGAAAAGAAAAAAAAAGAAAGAAAAGACCTCTCTAAACTCTCCTTGAAATCTTTTTATTTAGCTTCAATTTTCTTTTGAAAGCAAGGAATCTTCGCCACGAAGCTTTCATGCAGCAACCAGCAACTTCCTTTCAAATAAAAATCATGTGTAAATATTTCATAGACATGTCTCTAGTGTGAACTGTACAATATGAAAAGGAGATGTTAAGGAAATATTTCCCTAAATCATACCAAATAAGAAATACAAACATTTTCCTAGATCCATAAAGTTTTGAAGTGTAAGCCACAAATTCTCCTTGCATAAAACATCATATGCTTTTTTGATATCCTGAAAGCTGTGGCTGAATAGCCTTCACTCAATGACTTCATAGTGTATTTGATACTTATGTTTATTTTAAGCTTTTTCAAATGATATTTTCCATCTTGAAACTGAGAAGGATTTTTGCCTTGAAAGATTATTCATAGGTAGCAATATAAGCAAAACCAAAGTTTATCCAAAATTTCTTTTTTTCTTCTAGATCTGTGACATTAAACACATGTGTGCAAAACCACTTTCCATGATAGCAATTTCTTTATATTTTAGTTGTTTTAAGAGTCTTTCTTCCCAGCTAGATACTGAACTCTTTCTGGACAAGGGACCATGATGTCTTCAACTTGTTTCTACAAGGTTTCTATTATTAGAGCAGTTTTAGCACAGTCAGTGACAAACACACAGCTATTGAATTGAATGGAAACTAGCAAACAGAAAACAGCTGGAGAACTTGAGTCAAGTATCAGCAAACATTGGTGTGAGCTCCATGCTAACTCCTTGTTTCTTGATAAAATATAACCAGCAATAACCTTTAGAATAGTACAAGAAATTAAAATTTATTATAAACATTATAAATAAGATATGTGCTAATAAGTTGACGAACAAGTGGAAATGATACTATCTATTGAGAACTCGCCACATAAGCCTAATGATAGCAAAGATGGGCCATAAATAAGTATTGATATGGAAACATTAATGCTGATGCTGGCTACCAGTTCTAAATCTAACAGCATTCTTATCTGCACTCATTGATTTCACTGACTTGTGTTCTTTCAGGAGATACTGATACTGATAGCCCCATATTTCAAAGAGCTAATCTCTTCTGCTGCTTTGTTTACTAGCTTTGTATCCATTCTCAGCTTTAGTGCCAAGGCATACGTTCACTGAAAATTCACCACTATCAAATTTATAAGCATATGACTCTTCCTGGTGGCATAAGCTCTGTGTGTTGGTTTTCTTTATAAGAGGTAACGGATAAGAGCCATCTCCATAGGTTATGAGTTGCTTTGTCAATAGAGGGATAGATGGTTCTTATCTGTTACCCCTTCCTCTCAATTCCTTTGAGACAAACTACATACTCATTCAAGACAGCAGCTGGAAGAGGGAGAAAGAATCTGGCTGGGAAATATTGAAGTTCACTAGTCTGCATGGTATTTGAACCTGTGCCCTTCAATTCGTAAAGCCTGCTAACTAACTCTCTAAGATACTTGAAGATGGAATAGTGGAAGATGGAAAGCTTGAGGAGAACCCTCTTTGTCCTCCATTCGGAATACGAGTGAGTCTTTCATGAAGTACATCTTTGGCCATGGAGAGAATGTTTTACTTTTCACTCCTTTAAAACTGCTTCTGTGGAGGTGGTATTGTTCCCTGTGAGGGCGGCTCTCCAAGATTCAAAACTACCGTCTTTTTCACATTCAGATATAGTCCAAAATCAATACTTTAGTAACTCTCATTACAAGCTGTTCAAATGATACTTCGGATTCAGTGATAAGAATGACATCTGCACCACATGCCATGACCACAGTCTTCTTCCAGTATGAAGTCTGTCACTGCAGCCATTTCCAGCATGGCTCATTACCATGAAAGATTTAGCAGCTAGACTGTCAGAATGCAGTCAGTGCTGATGTTCATCGGGTTCTGGAATGCCTATTTGTTCCCCTAATACTCTTTTAAGGAGATATAGATCTCTCAAGAGAAGAAAATCAGGAGTTCCCCAGGAGGAGTTGAAAGGAGTACTCTGGTCATATTTTTCTCTGCTTGATCTCTCAGTCACCATTTTCTCATAGGCATCTCACTAGCTTTGTATTGTTCAAAATACAGTGTGCCCAAAGACTGTGAAAATACATACACTGTTGCACTTAGGAAGATACTGCCTCTAATCATGGTCTTTATTTCCATGTACATGTGACATTTTACAAGAGGGTCTTCTATTGGGTGTTAGAGTTCTGCTAAAGTGTTCTTTAAATGTAAAAAGCACTCACTATATATTCCATATTTATTAGTAGGTAGCAAATAACAAGACTTTGTGTTTCCACCTATCTACTTATTTAGTATTTGTTAGCCCATGATAGTTTAATAAGCAAATATATAAGACTATACTATCCAATAGCCACTAGCATGACTACTGAGCACTTAAAATGTAGCTTAGTGCAAACTGAGATGTGCTGTAAGTGTAAAATATACATCAAATTTCAAAAATTTACATTTTAAAAAGATTTATATTGACTACACATGGAAATGATAATGTTTTGAGTATATAGTTTAAGAAAATGCATTATTAAAATTAATTTTACCTTTTTTATGTCATTTTAATGTAACTACTAGAAAATGTTAGATAACACATGTAGTTCACATTTGAGGCTCTCCTTATAGTTCTGTTTGCATAGTACTGATATAGAAGATAAGGATAAGTCAGATGCCAACTAAAGGGAATAATTTCAACAAAATATAATACTTTCTAGCCCCATCTACCTCAAATACTATTTCTTCCTGGAAGGCAAGGAATGGAAAATTTGTTAAGACATTCACTATACAAAACAACAGATCTCAATGATTTTAAATTAACTGAATGTCCTAGGTGAGTATTCAGTATTGATAAGCTAGAAGAAAATTGCGACAGCAAATTTTGACTTAGAAGGCAGAGACTCAGCATTGACATTCAAAACCAAATGGGCCTGTGGGGTATCAATAGACATTTAACCCTAATTCTGCACTTCTCTACATCACTCCCTACCTTTAGAGGAGCAGAGGTCACTTTGGTCATCCTGAAGGTCAGTGGATTCTAGCAGGGAAATAACTTCATGAAAGAATGCAGTGAACGATATGGGTGCTGTAAATAGTTTAAAAATTATTGTTATATTATTCTTTTTAGAACATCTAGAGATCTGCATTAAAAATAAAATATTATAAATAAGATAATAAAATATGAGGAAGAAAAATAATCTGGCTTGTATTCTGCCAGCTGTTGGAAGCACTTCTTCAAGCTAGGAGGCAAGGCACTATCAAAGTAATAGCTAAAGGGCTTCTTACTTCAAAGACTTCACTGTGTATATTTTCACTGTAAAATTCTAATGGGATTTGTTATTCAGATACACCTTAAAATGAGTTTGAAAAGGTTAAGTGCCCAATACCACAGTTCTGAGGTGGAATGTAACCCCTCGTTTATCTGACTTTAAGTCCCATGATCTTAACCAATTGGACACAAAACAATGACTCATCCAAATTCTTGCCCCTGAAATTCCTAGAAGCTTCATAAAGAAGCCATGTCATATACAAGGAAAATTGGAACTCCTTTAGTTCAGTCTCTAAGTCTTACAGATGAAGAAAGTGAGGCTCAAAGAGATTAAAAATCTTGCCTAAATTTGTGGTAACTATTTAGCATGAAGTTGGGGCTCATCGAGACTCCCTTTCTTTTCTCTTCAAGGTGCTTCCTTCACAAAACACCCTGAGAGTTGTATGGCATAGTTTTCCATGGCCACATCCTTGAGAACATGATACATTGAATCAGCTCATGTAAGAATGGTAAATTGGTGAGCAAGAATTTTAAAAGAATGTACAGGGATGCATCTTCCATTTCGCTGGCCTCGCAGAAACTTCTGATACTTGGTAGAAAAGGCTAGGAAAGAGTGTTCAGCGATGTGTTTTTCCATGAATTGTCTAGATAAAAAATTTCTACTGTCTTAGTTAGATGATGCTGCTATAACAAATTACCATAAACTGAGTAGCTTATAAGCAACAGAAATTTATTTCTTATGGTTCTGGAGGCTGAAAAGTTCAAGTTCAAAGCATTAATAGATTCAATGCCTAGTGAGGGCTGCTTTCTGATTCATAGATGGACCTTTTCACTGTGACCTCTCATCGTAGAAGAGACAAAAAAGTTCTCTGCAGCTTCTTTTCTAGGTATACAAATTTTATTCAAGGAGGCTCTGCTCTCATGACCTAATCACTATCTAAAGGCCCCATTTTCTCATACCAAACATTAAGTTTCCAACATATGAATTTGGAGAGTGGGGTCATAGATATTTAGAACCCAACATTATGTTAGCCTAGGTTTTTTGGTAACTCTGCAACAAGTTCTGCTCTTTCTATATTATCTATAACATGGTTATATAATTGATACATATTACTTCCTAATTAAGAGATTTGTTTTTCTGCATACAAGGTGGATTATTCACAGTAAATCCTAAAACCCCTACTCTACATTTCTGGATGAGTCATTTCTTTAGGGCTCTCCGGTTAATATGGCCTTATAGTAGAAAATATCTTGAAACCATGAATATAAATGCCCTATTTCCTAAAAATATTCTGCCACCAAATTCAATAATGTAAAGAGGCAGTTTTTAAATTTCTTTTTTAGCCCCAAATTCTTTTCTGAAATAAATTTTACGTGAAACTCAAATAACAACAGCAATAACAATAGCATTAAACTGTGCATAGAATTTACTTTGTTCCAGGCACTGTTCTAAGAACTTCACGTGTGTTAACTCACTTAATCCATTGTGGTAGGTTCTATTATTATCCTCTCTATTTTGTAGATGAAAAAATGTTTCCCCCAAAGAGGTGAGAAATCTTGTCAAAAGTCACAGAGTAAAGGATTCCAGATGGTCTGGCTCCAGAGCCTATGCACACAATGCTATGCATACTACCTTGATTTAGAAACCCTATTTCTTGCACAGGTGGGAGGTCATGAACTACCTGATAGAACTAGGCTTGCCTTCTATAGTAGCAATGGAGACATCTCTGAGGAACCAGCTTCAAACAATCTAATTATAAACAGTATAAGCACAAGTTTTATAGAATTCACACAACTAATATTCACCTCAATAAATCCCTGAAAATTTCAGAGAGAGAAAAAATAGCTCACTTCTTGAAATATTAGACTGTTCTCTGGTAGGACCTTTTTGGATGATAGCTACTATTAACTGAGTATAACCTTTGTCCAGTATTTTGCTAATGGTTCTATAAGGGTGCTAGATAAGTGTTAGTACCTTAATTGAGTAAATGAGAAAAATGTGGCTCCAAAAAATTAGGCAATTATCTCAAAATGACACAGCTAGTTTGATGCAGAACTAAAATATTAACTTGTGTCTGTTTGCATCAGAAACTCAGATATTTTTCTGCTTGTTTTCCCTCAAATGACAAACACATGAATTAGTAATAACAAAATATAAACTTTTCATAAACCAAAATCCATCAGCACAACCACTGCAGGGCCAATCGACCAATATGTCCAATTAATCAACCTCATGTAAATAAGTTAAAGGGATTAGTGTGCCTGTTAACCCCAGAAATTTGCCCTCAAAAATAGAGTTCATGAGTTTATGTGGGCACATGGCTAAACTATATATGGCAGTTATTTGGGAATTTCTATATCTTCACATTGAACCATTTGACTCATTCACAAGTGGCCTAGGTACTTGATAGTTTAGAAGCCAGGAACCCTGAAAAACCTTGAGAGTTTGTCTATCTTTCTCCAACATAACTTTACTTTCAATGTGAGAACTTCAGTAAAATTAAAAAGCTGTTGTTTTGCTAAGTCATTGCTCTGGCTTCTTTTTACTCACTTTTAATCCCCAACCTGCCCTAACACAGCATTCATGCCACTGCCTGGCTGATATTCTTTAGATGTGCCTGTTATTATGACTCTTTGCTTTGTACAAGGTCTTTAAGATACCTGCTTTATGCCTATGAGAATAAATTCAAAATCTAACTTGCCATTTAAAATCCTACAAAGTAAGGTTTTGATGTAATTTATATGATGACAATAGCACAAATGAAGAGAGAGGAAAGCTGTACTGTAACAAATTCCTGTATACTAATAAAATTAATCTGAAATCCCAAGAGCAACTGCTAAGATAGCTAAAAGATATGTATGAAAGAGAAGTAAATTAAGAAACTTAAAAGGTACACTTGAGAATACATTTAACATGAAAGAAGGAAAGAAGTAAAATTGTCTTTATTTGCAGATCACATGATACCATATGTAGAAAATCAAGAAATTCACCCACAAAAACAAAAAACTTAGAACTAACAAGCAAGTACAGCAAGGTCACAGGATACAAGATCAATATACAAAAATAAATTGTGTTTCTAAACACAAACAATAAAGAATCCAAAAATAAAATTAAGAATACATTTCATAATAGCACCAAAAAGAGCAAAATACTTAGGAATACGTTTAACTTAAAAATTCTAGATTTGTACCTGGAAATTACAAAACACTGTTGAAAGAATATAAGTAAATGGAAAGATAGTCTATATTTATGGATTATAGTCCATATTGTTAAGATGGCAATTATCCTCAAATTGATCTATGAATTCAGTGCAATCCCTTTGAAGTTTCCATCAGCTTTCTTTGTTGTAGTTTTAGAAATCAACAAGCTAATTATTAAATCTATATACAAAGGAGAAAAGCTAGAATAGCCAAAGCAGTTTGAAAAAAAGAACAGTCAGAGAACTTTCAACTTCTCAATTTCAAAATGTACTGAAAAGCTATAGTTATCAAGACAGTGTGGTGCTGACACAAGGACAGACATATGGATCAATGAAATAGAGTTGAGTCCAGAAAGAAATCCTTATATTTATGGTCAGTCGATAATCAAAATACATACCAAGGAAATTCATTGGAGTAATGATATCATTTTTAACAAATTGTACGAGTAAGTAAGCTATCTGCCCACAAATAAATACATAAATAAGAAGAACATAAACCCTTAACTTATAATATATACAAATATTAACTCAAAGTATATAACAAATTTAAATGTAAGAAGTAAAACAATATAACTTTTAGAAGAAAACAAAATCTTCAAGACCTTGGTTTAAGCAAAGATTTTTTAGATATGACATGAAAAGCATGATCCATAAAAGAAAAAGATTAATCAATTGGACTACATCAAAACTCAATATGTTTTGTGCCTTAAGAGTTTTAATTAAGAAGAGAAAAACACAAGCAATAAATTGGGATAAAATATTTGCAGAATACACGTGTGACAAATTACTTACATCCATAATACACAAAGAACTCTTACATTTCAATAAGAAATCCCATCAAAAAATCCCATCAAAAGGGGCAAAATATTTAATAGATATTTCACCAATGAAGATATACAGATAACTAATAAGAGCATGAAAAGATGGTCAATATCATTAGTCATGAGAAAAACTGCAAATAGAAACCATAATGAGATAAAATCTTACATTCATGAGAGTATGTTTTTATTATACTAAAATAATAATTTAAAAAGTCAGACAATAATAAATACTAGCAAAGATGTGGAGAAATTAGAACTTTCATACATTTCTGATACAAATGTATACTTGAACATCAATGTTCTTAGCAACATTCTCCATAACAGCCAAAACTTGGAAACATCCTAGGTGTCCATCAACTGGTAAAGTGAATGAACCAAATGTGGCATGTTCATACAACCGAATACCATTCTGCAATAAAAAGGAATGACCTACAGAACGTGCTGGACAATTGGCAAACCTCAAAACACGATGCTCAGTGGAAAAAGTCTAACATAAGCGACCACATACTGTAGGATTTCATTTGTATGAAATGCTCAAAAAAGGCAAAGTTATAAACATGAAAAGTAGATTAGTGGTTGTTGGAGGTAGAAGAAGGGACTTGGAGAGGCATTAACAATAAATGCATATGAGGGGAACATATTGGGATGATCACAATGTTCTAATACTTGTTTGTAGCGATGGTTGTGCAGTTTGGTAAACTTTCTTTAAAAAATTGGAAATGTGCACTTGAAAAAGGTGAATTATCTCATATGCTGAATATGCCAAATAAAGTCATTTTTAAAAAAGTACAAAGTCTAATCTGGTATTTAAGGTAAAAAGTCCTGTAAAAATACAAAATCTAATTTCATCCTACCCAGGACACAAAAACTATGAGGGTGTAAGAGTCTGGACTTGAGTCAGACAAATCCAACTTATTTGTTTGTTTGTTTTAAGGATGTGGGGTACAATTCAGGGTTAGGTATACAAATGTTCATTATGCAAGTACCCTTGCTGATGAGGTGTGCGCCCCCCCGCCCCCCAGCAGTTTCCCTCAACTGCCAATCCCACCTCCCCTCCCCTGGCAGTTTCCCACTACTGCCAATCCATTTCTTAATAGTATTGTGATAATTGTTCAAGGTCTGCTTATGAGTGAGACCGTATGGCACTCTGTTCTTTGTTTCTGTGACAGATCACTGAGTATGACAGCCTCTAAATTCATTCAAGTTGCTGCGAAGTTCATATGTTTGTCCTTCTTCATGGCTTCATAATATTCCATTGTGTATATGTATCACATTTTTAAAATCCAGTCCAGCTTCAAATGGCAGCATGGTTGGTTCCATGTTTTTGCCGTTGTGAATAGAGCTGCTACAAACATGAGTGTGCAGGTATCTTTTTGGTAGAATGACTTGAGTTCCTCCAGGTATAATCTCAATGGGGAATTGCTGGGTCAAATGGAAGGTTAATTTCTAGTACTTTCAGAAATCACCACACTGTCCTTTTTCTCCACATCCTCGCTAGCATGTGTTGTTGTTTGTTTTATTAATGATGGCATTCTTACTAGGGTTGGTGTTATCTCAATGTGGTTTTGATTTGCATTTCTCTGATGATTAGTCAGACTGAGCACTTTTTCATGTGTTTGTTGGCTACCCGTGTATATCTTCTTTTAAGAAGAATTTATTCATGCCTTTTGCCCACTTTTTAATGGGACTTTGTTTTTTTCCTTTAGCGTACTTGAAATCCTTGTAGATTCTAGATGTTGGGCCTTTGTCAGATATACATTTGGCAAATATTTTTCCCATTCTGTGGGCTGTCTCCCTGCTCTCCTGATGGTTTCTATTGCTTTGCAGAACCTTGTCAGTTTGATGAGGTCCCACTTGTCTATCTTATCTCTATCATGGGCACTTGGGGTTCTGATCAGGAATTGATTGCCAGTTCCAATTTCCATAAGGGTATCTTCTGCATTTTCTAAGATTCTTATAATTTGAGGTTTTACATTTAGGTCTTTGATCCATTTAGAGTTCATGTTTGTGTATGGTGATAGGTAGTGGTCCTGTTTCAATCTTCTGCATGTGGTCAGCCAGTTTTCCCAGCACCATTTACTGAATAGTTTCTCCTCTCCCCAGTGGTTGTTGTTGGAGGCTTTGTTAAAGATGAGTTGGTTGAGAAATGTGAGACTTTGCTTCTGGAATCTCTATCCTGTTCCACCAGATCCAGCTTTAAATCTGACACCTCCACTTACCAGCAGTATGACCTGGGCAAGTGATTTCACCTCTCAGAGTTTTATAATACTCACCTGTAAAATGGGACCAATAAATAGTGTTGCTTGCAAGACCATCATGAGAATTAAAGGAGGCATGATACACAAAGTGTTTAGCAAATACAAGGCATAGAGCGACTCCTTACTGATTGGTAGCTGGGATTATTAGCTATATTTCCAAATTACCTCCAGGCTTTTCCAAAATGAGTCCTATTTAAACCATTTTGGTTAAATGCCCATCCCTAGAGATTTCTGATTCAGCATAGTCTCACACTCTTCACCTAAAGGTCTATAATTCTGCCACAAAACTAGTGATTCTTTAAGCCCACTAACACCTTCTAAGAGTTTCAATCTATTAGAGACATTTCTCTTCTAAACTCTTGTAAATTACTATATACATGCCACTCATGTAATTCATAAGCAACACACTCACATTATTGCCATTTATATTTCCTCACTGTATATTTTGATTCATGTGCTACCACACTCCCCCCTGCCTGAGGGCAGGAAGGTATCAAATCATGGAACTCTTGCCAAGACAGCAAAGATTAACCTTTAAATCCTTCACCACCATTCCAGATAGCCAGAATGGCAGGTGATTTGACCATTATTTACTATCCTTGAGTCTAGTCTAATCTTTATAGGTATACATTTGCATCAAGCAGTGTTCAGATTGTGGAATAAATAAAAATGTATAGAAAAACGTAAAAATCCCCCGCTATTCTGATGGTTTCTTTTGCTGTGCAAAAGCTTTTCAGTTTGATGAAGTCCTACTTGTCTATCTTAACTTGTATGCCATTCACTTTGGAGGATTTGATCAAGAATTGGTTGCCTACTCCAATGTGAATAAGAGTGTTTCTTGCATTTTCTTCTAGGATTCTTATAGTTTGAGGTTTTATGTTTAGGTCTTTGATCCATTTAGAGTTGATATTTGTATATGGTGATAGGTAGGGGTCACTCTTCTGCACGTGGTCAGCCAGTTTTCCCAGAACCATTTGCTAAGTAAGGTCTTTTCTCCCCAGTGGTTGTTACTGATGGCATTTTCAAAGATGAGTTGGTTGACATATCGAATTTTTGTAAAAAAAAAAAAACCTATAAAATCTATTTTTTAATATTTGTAATGTATTCAATACATCCTCTTTTACTGCTAGGCTTTTAAAAATGTCTATCTCTTCTTATCCTGTTTTCTACAGGATAAGAAGTAGATATGAACCCATCACTAGTAGTTATGAACTCAGTAAAACTAGGCAAGAAAACAAGTTCAGGTTTTTCAAATGCCTAACTTATAAAGAAATTCTAAATTCTCTGTTCTTGAACTATCAATATACTGTAAACATTCAGTAGCACTTTTGTGAATGAGGCAATGGGCTACTGTAAGCACAATTAGTCTTCCTTATTGGCAATAACTTAGCAGTTTTCTATTTCTTAAAATAGAAGCATACATTGTAAGAATTTCCCCCTCTTATTTCACCTCTTATAATTCTTCCAAAGAAGAAACCAGACATTCTCCAGAAGTTTAGACA
The DNA here is from genome assembly GCA_027257055.1 of Cephalopachus bancanus. Classification (NCBI taxonomy): domain Eukaryota; kingdom Metazoa; phylum Chordata; class Mammalia; order Primates; family Tarsiidae; genus Cephalopachus; species Cephalopachus bancanus. Next base: position 871,209 of record JAPVLO010000214.1, on the reverse strand, counting down.
TCAAAATTTCAACCAAAAGACCTGTCTTTCTCAAAGGAAAAAACTGCTCTCACTAAGGTTCTTATTCTTCAAATGATTTCTAAATTGGCCCCATCTTTATTTTTAAATACATTTACAATGAATCATCATTCCATTCCTTGTCACTTTTGATGGGGTCTTCACTCTTCTACTGTATCCTTCAGTCTTGTCTCTATCGAATATCAGTTATTGAAAATGTTGATAAAACTACGTGATTACCCTAGTTGGGGACTAGGAGCAACATTTTCCTGGCCTTGCATTAACACTGACCCTGTGTATGGCTTACCTTGGATAAGAGACTCTCAAAAGATACACTGGGATCAGAATAACTAACTTCACAGGCATGTTGAAAGAATAGCTGAGACCACAAGTATGATTCCATGATTTGGAAAAAAATTCAAAATCGTCATTATTCCTCGCTACATTTCTTCCTCGGCTCTGATGGAGGGACCACCAAGAGACAAATCCTCATCTCTTTCCTGAAGTTTAAGGGTACCAGAGAGTTAGTTGATTTCATCTTTTCTTTTATTCATTAAGTGGAAGATTTACCCTTAGTAAATTAAACTTGAATCTTCCTGTTAGGAAGGAGGCAGGAATTCGGGGCAGAGGATTTGTTTTGCGTCTTGGCTCTAAAAAAGCTTTGAGCAAATCGCTTGAATTCTGAAGTCAGTGTCCTCATCTGCAAAATGGGAGTGAGTATCAAAGGTTATAAAACCCTTGAATGCTACTCAGACATAAATGCTTATTAAATATTTAGTACTTCTATTTCAAAAGGATGCATGCTCAATATCTGAAGCACTCTAACACCTGTCAGCTCTATTATTTGTTCCATTATGTATTTTGCAATAAGCTCCTTCTCCTGCCCTCTATCCTTAGCACTAACTGGATTTTCAGAACAGATCAGTTTTGCAGGAACAAAAAGAGACTGATTTGCCAATATACCAAAACTAAAGGGAGATTTCTAGGATATCGTATATGTTATTACAGCAAAATATAGAAGAAAGGGGTAGAAAGAAAGCTTCATTACTGCCCAAGACAATTTGACTCTTGCAAACCTAATTAAACATGTCTTGAGTATATAAAATATATCATCGCCAGATAACATAAGCTAAGTTCTTCATCTTATTAAAAGCTTGCATTAATGCTTCTTCAACATAAATTTTATACATAGACAGGTATTATTTGAGAAGGCTCGCAATAGGAATGACCTAAATTAGGTTGACAGAGGCAAAAGATGGATCACTATTGCCTGTCTCAACATGAAGAGGAATGGGGCTTCCATCTTCTATTATTGCCCAATTCTAATGTGCTAACATTATCTTCTGAAAAGAGCTTCCTTCCTCAGGCCTTAGACTCCCTTGGATTCTGCACTGGGCTGACGGGTTTCATAATCCAGAGGAATAAACCCCAGCCCCCAGAGTTATAATGTCAGTACTAAAAAGCCTTTAGAGACCCTTGAAACCTCCTCTTACTTTATGAGTGAGGAAAATGAAGCCCAGATAGGTGACATGTCTGAGATTATAGATGCTGTTACCAATTACAGCATTTTGAACTAAAGCAAAGCTACTATATGTCAGATATTTATGAGAACTTATTTGACCACTAAGCATACAGATAAACATTTTAAAAAATAAAATAAACCTGGAATTTTATCCATTGATATGATTGGCCCATGTTCCTTGCAGCCTATATGTAAATTCTTCTGTGGGGTGCACTCTTTTCTATGGGATCAAAGGTAAAGCCAGTGTCGACAAAAGCAGCATGACCCACCATAAGTTTCCTCAAGATAACTGGCAACTAAAAAATTTACTAGATAAACCTTCTAAAAACAAGTTCTGCTTATATAATTCCCCTGAACTCCCATGGCTTCCTCCATTGCTAACTATATCAAAGCCAGACTTATTTAAGGAGACTGATGCTCAAGGCCATTCACTTAGATACCCAAGCTCATTTTTTATTATTTTCCTCTACTCTATCCCAAGGGTTCTCAACTTGACTGCACATTGGAATCATTGAAGGAGTTTTAAAACCTGATGAGTGCTCAGACTCAACCTCAGACCAATTCAAGACATCTCTTATTAGTGGGAAGAGTGCATGAGAAGCAACACAGTACAGTGCTTAAGAACACATCCCCAGGAACCGGACATCCTAGGCTTACAACTTGGCTATGTCACTTACTTGTTTGTGATCATAGGCAAGCTACTTAACCTTTCTGTGACTCAGTTTACTCTCTCTAAAGTGAGAAAGATAATAGACCACTTTTGTAGGGAGATTATGAGAATTAAGTAAACTAATACATGCAGGGTACATAGGATTATGCATGGCACATAGAAAGCCCTATATAGTATTGCTATTATTGTAATACTTCAAGATATAGAGCAGTAATTTGTATATAGGGATTAATATAGGTTAATACATTTTTCTGACTTAAACTTAAAGGCTGCCTTAAATAGCTCCTAACATTGCTCTAAGAGGAAAAAAGTCAATTTTAAGGAGTTTTTTGGTACCACAGAAGCTTCAGAATTTAATACTCAGAACAAACATCTTGGAAAAAATAGGATAAACGAAACTTTAAAGCAATATGCTAACAAAATAAGTCATACACAAAAGGACAAATATCGTATGATTCCACCTATATGAGGTACATAGAGTAGTTAAATTCAAAAAGTAGAATGGTAGTTGACAGGGGCTTAGATGGGGAGAATAGGAGTTATTGTTTAGTGGATACATAATTTTGGTTTAAGAAGTTGAAAAAGGGTCAGGCCTGGTGGCTGAAGCCTGTAATCCCAGTACTTTGAGAGGCTGAGGTGAGATGATTGCCTGAGCCCAGGAGTTTGAGACCAGCCTGAACAACTTGACAAGACCTCATCTCTACAATGAGTCAAAAAAATTAGCCGGGCATGGTAGTGCATGCCTGTAGTTCCAGCTACTTGGAAGGCTGAGGCAGAAGAATCGCCTGAGCTCAGCAGGTTGAGGCTACGGTGGCCATGAGTGTGCCACTGCACTCCAGCCTGGACGACAGAGTGAAATTCCAACTCAAAAAAAAAAAAAAAGAAGTTGAAAAAGGATTGTGGTGATGGTTACACAACAATGTGAATGTACCTAGTGCTAGACTGTACACTTAACATGACTAAAACAGTATATTTTATGTTATGATATTTTACCACAATAAAAAATGTTAAAAGAGTTTCAAAAATCACAAAAATCTAGAATATGTTTAAATATAGTTTAAGTATAGTTAAATAAAGTTTTTCCTGATTAAAGATTATTTTCAATGTACTGAAATCCCATGTGTATTCTTTCTTCTCTTTCATGTTCCGCAGATGTAGGCCTCATTTCAAATATTTTATTTTTAATTTATGACCTCACTTATAATAGGTACAATGGAAAATTGACCCAACCACAAAAACATTCCTCAATGATATCTGTTGCAATGAATTGGAGCTATAGAGAATGCCCTATGACTAGCAGGGTTCCCTAAATAGCAAATCCTGAGCATTAATGGGTAAAATTTCACTGACATTGTAAAGTTTCTATAGAGTTGACATTTGATTGATGCTGTGACAGCTCTTTCAAACCTTATACACTGTCAGTGCAACAATATTAGAGGCTGCTCTTGACTTTGTAAAGTCATTTAAAAAACTTAGGGGGGGCTGGGGTGAGGATTAAAAAATATTTCATTGACATCCCAAGGACACTTATATTGACAGAATAATGCCCCTCACCTTGGGATCATTTCCATGGGAGAAAAAAGTATGTATATGTATATATATCCCTTCTAGGGACAATGTGTTGGCTCTGCAATTCCTTCAGACTCATTAAAAGGCCAATGGAATGACAACTCTGCATATATTTACGCACTGTGCGAGACACTTCTACTGAAATTCAATTGTGACTGTGAATGCTTCAGACCAGATACAATTTTAACATTTTCTGCTACTGGAGTGGGAAGACCAAATAGCTATTTCGGATTCACATTTCCCTTTTCCAATTGATCGTGGCACTCCCCCTGGAACGCCCCAATGCTACAACAGCTCTAACTTTCCAATTCATTTTCTCTGGAAAAGTCTAAACATGAAGCAATACCTTCTACTCTACCAGTCACTGTGGTTCCCCTAAGGGTATTTTTGTGTTGAAGCAAGTCACTGAGTAGCAGACTGATAGCTTTTTGTCTTCCGAAGCTCATTGACTAAGAAAATAATACACATAAAGGCAGTCTATTCCAACAATATCCCAAGGGGAAATAGTCTATTGCCACCCACTTTTAGTGATGGTGATAGAGGGGGGTTAGAGAATAAAACACCTTGGGGCCTGCAGAAAATAATATGCCAATACTATAAGTTTTGATGAAAAAAGTAAAAAAATAAAAATCATGAAAACTGTATCGGTTTAGGAAACATGAGAGAGGGTACCCACTGACATTTTTGATTAGAAGAGAGAAGAAAAGACCCATTGATAATAATTTACTGATTTTGTACATTCTTTACTAAATGAAAAATCCAAAAATGAGAGAGACATCAAAATGACATTTTGTTATTCGAACACCACCTAGCCATACTTTCAGGGACTGTCAATGCTCAAAACCATATACTTGAAATGGTAACTTGAAACTCTCCCCCAAGTTGTTTAATGACATTTTTTCTTAATGGTATTGAAAACTAAGTGCTCAATATCAATATAGAAATATTTTAAAATGTGAAGGGTAAACATATTTCTGCAATAGGTTCCAGAACTGTATCTTATTTTATAAATATTTTTACTCTAACCTGCATAAAAGCAGTATAATTAGAAAAAAGAATCAAGAAAAATGGAATTATATTTCTGTTTAGAATTTTATAAACACAGCTATAGTTTCCTTTTAGTGCTGTGATCTGCAGCTGTAAAACATCTTTAACACTATTTTTAATAATCTGATTTTACTTAAAATTGCTTCCTTCCTCTGTATATCTATTTCTTGAAAAAACAAATTTAGTGTTTAAAAACTTTAGACTTATTTTAGAGAGATTGAGAAACAATTCACTTATGTACTCAAAGACAAAAATTTCAGGGCTGAATTTAAAATGACAGTAATAGCAGGAAGTAAAAGAAACGGAATGATTGTGTTTTAAAAAAATAAAAGCCTTTTGCTTGATGAGATGATGTGATTATAAGCAATTTTTGTCTTATATCCCTCTAATTTCAATATTGTAGTTTGAAGTAAAGTAATGCTAAGATTTATTCAGTGCTTTATCATTTTTCAAGTGTGTTAATGCTTGTTTACTTTCCAAAGACACCATCAAGATTGATAGAGCAAAGACTATTGGTCCCATTTTATGGTTGAGGATGATGGAGTTCTTAGAAACTGAGGCAAAGAAAGGAGGAAAACACAGCATATCATCTCAATTTGAAGGATAATAAATATACATAAGTGGACACGAATACAGATTAGACCATAATTCTTGACAGTAGAGGTCTTTGCTCAGCAGTAGCAGTCATTTCTACTGTCCAGCTTTCCTCGGCAATCTCAGAACAAGCCTCATGGAGCAGAACTCAAAAATAACTCCACTAGCAAGGAGGTCCTCAGAGGTCTGAACTCCAGTTCCACGGAGTTTCTCCTCTAAGCTTCCGGTCTGATAACATCAGCTTATTCTCTTTGTTCTTTCAGTCTAAGGCATGGTAGCTGCTTCCTGCAGTTACTTACTCTTTCTTCAGTTTTCTCTTTTTGATATTTGTGGCTTCCCGTATCTGTTTAACCCGTTCCCTCTATTAAAGTACCTCTTTAAATACTTAAAGTGGGTCTAGTTTTTTTTTTTCCTAGCTAGACCTTAACTAATAGAAACATGCTAACTATAAATAAAAACCACTTGTTTGTATATATATTTCTGTTAATCAAGTAACAGAATCCAATTGCATTTCTACATTATAGTCTAACTCAAAAAACTGAATATTCACACAATTCCGTGTTCTTGGAGATTTGTTATGTGAATCTTCGGGGCATTGTAGCTAATCATTTGTTTTCCTTCCACATTTCCCAAGCTCTAATGTTAAATGGGCACATAGCTTGTCCTCTCATACACTTTAGAAAATGAGGCTTCCAGCCGGGCTTGGTGGCTCAGCCTGTAATCCCAGTGCTTTGGGAGGCTGAGGTGAGTGGATTGCCTGAGCCCGCAGGTTCGAGACCTGCCTGGGCAACTTGGCCAGACCTCCTCTCTACAATAAAATCAAAAAATTAGCCGGGCGTGGTAGCGCGCACCTGTAGTTCCAGCTACTCGGAAGGCTGAGGTGGAAGGATCGCCACAGCCCAGCAGGTCGAGGCTGCAGTGGCCGGGAGTGGCCACTGCACTCCAGTCTGGGTGACAGAGTGAGACTCCAACTCAAAAAAAAAAAAGAAAATGAGGCTTCCTCATCAATGAAGCTTAAACAACAGTACTGCATGTAGTTTATTTTCACTCATGTTCTTTCTAGTTACCTCCAATACTACACATGCGATTGCATACAGCGTACAAAGCAAATAGCCATATTTTTCTAGAAGAGTAAAAAGAACCCTGCTAATCTCTTTCAAATTTAAACATAAGGCATTTGGGGCCAAGTTCAGAAACAAAGCCAAATATGGTTCAACTTTTCTAAGCTGCAGCTTGGTCTATATTTTGTAGTGTTTTAACTAACATCCTATTTCTAAAGATTTTGAGAGGTACGTGATACTTGGATAAGAAATAGTTCTAGCAAAATAATATTCTGATGAGTTAAGTGTAAATGAATCAGAAACATGCGAACTGTATTTCCCTTAAAACACACAGGGATTTAAAAGTTAATGGAAAAAGTGCTGGCAACTCACATTTAGAGCTTTTATTGAAACCAGGATGTTTGAATAAACATTAGACATTCAACTAACTCAAACTGAAAAAGGGTTCACCAGTCCTTAATTATAACAGTGCTTTAAATGATGAGGAAACATGTCACATTCAAGTCTCAGACAGAAAGCTTTACTTGGCAGACATACTTCTGGTTCGAAAATCTCTACCGTCATATTATGGCAACCAATTGAGATATTAAAACAGACAATGAAGTTTTAAACTCAGTCTGGCAAGTAGAATAAGACAATAACTACCAACTGGACATTTTTTAAAAAGGAGTGCCAGTTTTGAAGTTTTGAAAGAAAGTTAGAGCTGGACACATAATTTAGAAAAAATACACCTTCTTAAATGGGCTAATAATGAACTAATCACATAGGAAGTTGAGGAGTGGTATATGTTTAGATTTCTCCTTTCTGATCTGGGAATGGTAATTTGGGGCTGCAAATCAAGATGGCTTGTAAGTAGGAAGTGTACAGACCTGTGATGAAATTTTCATTTCTTTTATGGCTAATGCTTGAATTAAGCAAGTAGCGGGCCAAGTGGAACTTCCATGATGAGCATCTGTTTGTGACAGCATGATATGAATTGCCAACAGCTTGAAAATCACCTCCAGGGTTGTTTAGACCCCTGCTTAAAACAAGTCAGCAGCAAAGTTAACTGCATGATAGTTATCAAACCTTCACTTGCGTCAGAATCACCTGTAACATTTATTAAAACACCGATTGCTGGGACCCCAGCCTCCCCAACAATCCTCCACCCAGAGTTTCTGATTCAGTAGGTCAGTGACGGGCCTGAGAACGTGCCTTTCTAACAAGCTCCAAGGTGAAGCTGATACTGCTAATCTGGGCCATCCACTGAGAACCACTGACTCAAACACATGGCTAAGGACAGTTCTAAGCCACTACTATCTGTAGAAGTGAGTTAGCAGGCGCTTCACATTAGCATTGTAGAAAAGAGCTTTGTCCCATAATAGACCAAACAAGTATAAGGAATTTTCTAGGGTACAATCAGATCAACAGTTTTATAGGAAAATCATCATAAATGCTTTTAAAATTAGACATGCACATCTATATAAAAGTTTATAAAAATAAATAAATTGGAAGTAATTCTTTTCACCACATTTGATTTTCTTATGAGGAGTAATTTTCAGAAACTTAATCTGATAGACCAGGGTTCAAAATGGATCAATCTCTACAAGAATTTTCATTGACTCTGTTCCTTGCAAGAGACACAATATGATGTACAATTTAGCCAAGCAGCATCGTTCCTTATTGCAATAATAGATGTTTTTGTCATCCCTCTGCTCCTGATTATTTCACCAAATCTCAGCTAGAGTAACCTCAGAAATTTAATCAAATATTACACTTTATGCAGAAATCATGCTACAGTTTTATGCTTGTCCCCCCAAACCTCATGTTAAAATGTGGTCCCCAATGTTGGAGGTGGGCCAAGTGGGAGGTGTTTGGGTCATGGGGAAGAACCCTTCATGAATGACTTGGTGCCCTCCTTGAAATAATGAGTGAGTTCTCACACTATTAGTTCCTGCGTAAACCAGTTGTTAAAAAGAGCACACCGCATCAACAAGAGTACCTACATAATGAACATTTGCATACTAACCCTGAATTGTACCCCACATATTTAAAACTAAAAATTAAAAAAAAAAAACACCAAAGGCAAAAGAAAAAAAAAGCCACCTCTCTCTTGCATCCTCTCTCACCATGTGGTCTCCAAACACACTGTATCCCCTTCACTTTTAACCATGAGTGGACGCAGCCTAAGGCCTTCACCAGGAGCAGATGCTGGTGCTGTATTTCCTGTGCAGCCTGCAGAACCATCTGCCAAATAAGTCTCTTTTCTTTATAAATTACCCAGCCTCAGTTATTCTTTTATAGCAACACAAAATGGACTAAAACTGGTCACTTTTACAAGTACTTGGGCAAGGTTTTCTATCCTTTGCTTGAATGTCTCCAAGAATTGGAAACCAACTATCTCTCAAGGTAGGACATCATTCTTTTTTTGAAGGTTAACAGTTCATGTACAGTTTATTTTATTTATTTATTTATTTATTTAGAGTTGGAGGCTTACTCTGTCGCCCATGCTGGAGTGCTGTGGCACACTCACAGCCACCACAGCCTCGACCTGCTGGGCTCCGGCGATCCTTCCTCCTCAGCTTCCATGTAGCTGGAACTACAGGCGTGGGCTACCATGCCCGGCTGATTTTCTGATTTATTGTAGAGACGAGTCTTGCCATGTTGCTCAGCCTGGCCTCGAACCCCTGGGCTCAGTCATCCTCTCACCTTGGCCTCCCAAAGTGCTGGGATTACAGGCTTGAGCCACCATGACTGGCCCTCAAGTATAGTTTTTTTGTGTGAACATAATTGTTTTATTTCCCTAAGGTAAATACCTACTAGAAGGTAGTTAGGTTATTTGATAAGTGTATATTTAGCTTAGTTAGAAGTCATTGAATTATTTTCCAGAGTGGCTGTGTAATTTTGTTTTTACTTCAGCAAGGCTTGAAAGGTCCAGTGTTGCTCCACAGGCTCACCAGTGCATGTACGATGTTTAATTTAGCCTTTCTAAAAGGTATATAAAGGCATCTCATCTTGGGTTTAATTTGCATTTCCTTAATAGATAACAATATTGAGCATCTTTTGATGTGCTTACTTATCTTCTGTATATTCTCTTTGGTGAATCATTCAAGTTTTTGTCCATTTTTAAATTTCCTACCGTTGAGTTTTCAGGGTTCTTTATATATTCAGGCTACAAGTCCTTTGTTGGATATGTGATTTTTAAATATTTTATCCCAGGCTACAACTTGAGTTTTATTTTCTTAACAATATCTTTTGCAGAGCAGAGGATTTTAAGTTTGACAATATCTAATATGTCATTTCTATGGATTATCTTTTGGTGTCATGGCTGAAAACTCTTTGCCTCACCCCAGATCACAAAGTTTTCTTCTATGTCTTCTTCTAAAAGTTTTATAATTTTATGCTTACACCTAGGATCCATTTAGAGTTCATATTTATATAAGGTGTGAGATTTAGGTCAAGGAGTTTTTTTTCCTTTTTGCATATGGACGTTCTGTTGTTCCTGTATCATTGTTGAAAAGACTATTCTTTTTCCAAAGAATTTTGTTTGCACCTTTAAAAACATTAATTAGCACACACATGTGTGTCTATTTCTGAGCTTTATTCTATTCCATTTATCTATGTGAGATCCCCTTGACAATAATACAGTCTGGATTACTGTAGCTATACAGTACATTCAAAAATTGGGTAGAATTATTCCTCTAACTTTATTCTTTTTTCAAATTGTTTTTGATCGTTGTAGATCCCTTGCATTTCCAAAAAATGTTAGAATCAGATTTCCTATTTCTACCAAAATAATTATGCTAGGATTTCAAATGGTATTATATTAAATCTATAGAACAATTAGGAAAGAATTGATATGGTTCCATTTTCAAATTCATGAAACAAGAAGTATCTCCATTTATTTCACTCATCTTTAATTTCTTTCATCTGTTTGATAATTTTAAGCATACAAATTTTAAGCATGTATTGTCAGATTTGTAACTAAGTATCTCATTATACAACAGCTATTACAGATCATAGTTTTTAATTTTTAAGTTTATATTGTTGGTAATTTTGGTTTTCTATTTTTCATTAATGATAACTAGAAAACTATTAGTTTTCGTGTCAATTGTATGTCCTGTGTCTCTGATAGACTCACTTATTTCTGGAAATATCTTGAATATTTCTTGGAATTTTCTACATAGATAATTATATTATTTGTGAGTAGGTGACAGTTTTCTTCCTTCCTTTTTAGTATGAGTACCTTTTATTTCTTTTCCTTGTCTTATTGTACTAGCTGGGATTTCCAGTATGAGGTTGAATGAGAGTGAAGAAAGTACACATCCTTGCTTTGTTTCCTATCTTTTTAGTGTGTGTGTGAATTGGAGTCTCACTCTGTTTCCCAGACTGGAACGCAGTGGCTGCTCCCGGCCACCGCAGCCTCGACCTGCTGGGCTCCAGCAATCAATCCTTCAGCCTCAGCCTTCCAAGTAGCTGGAACTACAGGCGCACGCTACCACACCGGCTAAATTTTTTTTGATTTATTGTAGAGATGAGGGCTCGCCAAGTTGCCCAGGCGGGTCTCGAACCCGCGGGCCCAGGCAATCCACTCACCTCAGCCTCCCAAAGCGCGGGATTACAGGCTGAGCCACCGAGCCTGGCATTGTTTCCTATCTTAAAGTGAAAACTTTCTTCTTTACTATAGTCTAAGTGTGATGATGCTGGCTGTAAGATTTTTGTAGATTCTCTTTGTCAAATTGAGGGGATTCCCTTACATTCCTAGTTTGCTGAGAGATTTTATCATAATTGGTTGTTGAAATTTATTAAATCCTTTTCCTGCACAGATAGATATATTCATATGGATTTTCTTATTTAGACTGTTAATGAATTACATGTATGGTGAATTACATTGATCAATTTTTAAACATTGAAGCAGCCTTGCAGTTCAATAACACATCCAATTTAGTCATGGTGTACTAATTTTTACAAATTGCCGGATTTGATTAGAAAATATTTTCTGAAGATTTTCATATGTATCTTCATGAGAGATATTTGTTTATTGTTTTCTTTTTTATTCTTTTTTGGATTTAATACCGGAAAAAATTCTGGTGTCATAAAATGCATCGGGAGGTATCTCCTCTTTTTCCTGGAAAAGATTGAGTATAATTACTGTTATTTCTTTTTTAAATGTTTGGTAGAATTAGTGAAATTATTTGGGTCTGAAGATAACTTTTTCAGAAAGTTTTTAGCTATAAATTTTACTTCCTTATTGGTATAAGACTATTAAAACTATCTACTTCACATTGGGTAAACGTTGGCAATTTGTTGTTTGAGGGGAGCAAACAACAATCTTAATTATTATATTTATGTGCTATAAGTTGTTTGTAATATTATTTTATTATCCTTTTAATGTCTATAGTGATACTACCTCTTTTATTTCTGATGTTAAGAATGTATCTTTTCTCTTATTCTTTGCCAGTTTTGTTAAAGCACTATCAATTTTATTGACATTTCCAAAGAATCAGATTTTAGTTTTATTGAATGTCTTTCTTTTTTTTTTTTGAGTTGGAGTCTCACTCAGTCGCCCAGACTGGAGTGCAGCGGCCCCTCCCGGCCACCACAGCCTCGACCTGCTGGGCTCCGGGGATCCTTCCGCCTCGGTCTTCCAAGTAGCCGGAATTACAGGCATGCGCTACCACGCCCGGCTGAATTTTTGATTTATTGTAGAGATGAGGTTTCGCTGCCCAGGCTGGTCTCGAACTCTTTTTTTTTTTTTTTGCTTTACATTTCATTGATCTCTTCTGTCCTTATTATTTCTTTTTTCTTGCTTGTTTTGGATTATTTTCTTATTTTTCTAGTTTCTTAAGGTTTTACCTTAAGATTATTTGAGATCCTACTTTTCTAACATAAGCAGTTAATGTTGGAAATTTTTTTTTTTTTGAGTTGGAGTCTCACTCTGCCGCCCAGGCTGGAGTGCAGTGGCACACTCCCGGCCACTGCACCCTCAACCCACTGGGCTCCAGCGATCCTTCCGCCTCAACCTTCCAAGTAGCTGGAACTACAGGCATGTGTTACCACACCCAGCTAGTTTTTGATTTATTGTAGAGATGAGGTCTTGCCAAGTTGCCCAGGTGGGTCTCGAACCTGTGGACTCAGGCAATCCACTCACCTCAGTCTCCCAAAGCGCAGGATTACAAGCTGAGCCACCGAGCCTGGCTTGAAATTTTTATTTAAGTACTAATTTAGTTGAAACTTAGAAATTTTGTCATATTTGGTCTTTATTGTTGTGTAGTTAAAATATGTTCCAAAATTTTTTGAGATTCCCTCTTTGACCTAAAGATTATTTAAAAGCATATTGCTTAATCTTCAAATGTTTGGTGTTTGTTTGTTTTATACAGTTATTTCAATTGTTATTTAAATACATTTTAATTGTTTTAAATGTGTTAAGATTGTTTTATGACCCAGAATGTAATCTCTCTTGAGGGTGCTTTATGCACTCTTAAAAAGAATGTTTTCTGTTGGTTTTTCTATTGAAGAATTCTACAAATGTCCACATGATTCCAGTTGGTTGACAGTGCTATTCAGTTCTTCTATTGCCTTGCTGATTTTCTGTCTACTAATTTTATCAATTACTTATATAGGAGTGATACAGTCTCCAACTGCAATTGTCAACTCATCTGTTTCTCCTCCTATTTCTAACAGTTTTTGCTTTATGAATTCTGAAGCTTTGTTGCCAAGTGACTTCACCATATGAGAGCATCATAGAGGGAAATAAGAGCACTGGGTTTTCTGTGACCTGAGAAGATTTGCTATGGCTGCAACAGTCCTGGGTAAGAAGGGAAAAGAGGGAAGAATATCAAGGGATAATGGGAGAAGGGTGAGTAACAGATTCTAAATATAGGGCCCTAAGTGTTAGTTGGTAGGCAATGGGGAGCAATTACAGACATTTAAGCACAGTAACATGATCATATTGTTCTTTACTAAGTATATTTTGGAGGACATTGTGGATAAAGTGTAGGATTCCTTTAGGAGAGACATGAACTTGACATACCTACATACATAATTCTAACTGATAGACTTGGGAATCCACAAATAGCAGATTGGAAAGGGTAGATTTTATCAATTTAGGCCAGAAATGCATTCAGAAAGAAATAGACCTTGTATATGCACAGCAGGATTGGGATCTAGTGTCATATTGTCAGTGTGAGTAAAAAAGGGAGAGAGAAAATTATTTTATGTATAGCAGCTCGGCATATTCATTACAGATTTAGCATTAAAAGTTTAATGGAAAGGCCAATTTGCCAATTTGCTGCCTGTCCCTGTGAATGGTCTTATTAATAAATAATGCATATTGTTTAATGAGAAAAATGATGGTCAAGGTAAAAATATAAAACATTTTAATGGGATGTCTTTACAAAAGGTCATTGCCCTTTCTAAATATTTTTTGATGATTTCTTCTATCCAGAAAGCTGTTTTTAAATGCACACACTCAACAGCATACAATTACTCCAGCAGTTAGAGAATATCTAAGTGTACTCTGATAAGAATCCAAAGTTGTCTTCAAAAATGCTTAGCAGGAATCATGACAGTTCACTACTTACACACTTATAGAGGTCTATAAATAAGAGCAATAAAAAAATTACTTCTCATTTTAAAAAAATGTATATCAGACAACTCTCCTGGCAGGACTTCAGAAAACAATTGCCACATCAAAGGAATTTGAGAAGATTTGAAAAAAAAATTTATTCACAAAGATGTGGACAATGCAGGAAAATCAGCAAAGACTGGTGAAGCACACCAAGGCTAGCAACAGTGGAGAAATCACTCTTTGACCTGAAGGTTCTGGGGAAGGAACAGTTTCCAAAGTAGCTATAGCTGAAGAAGAGGACACTTTCTACTCTCACCTCAGCAAACCCCAGGTGTGGCACTTCATTCTCTCACCCCCTGCTGGCAACTCCCATTGGCCAAACCCAACAGGAAATGATTGATTCATAAACGTCAACCTCCGGTGGTCCAAAACAAGGTTAAAAAAAAAAATAGTAGAGAGTAGATTGGGAGAGTAGGGGGTGGCTGGGCAACTGAAAGCCTTGAAAATAGGTATATGAAATAAAAAAACTTGTCTCAGGCATATTATAATTGAAATAATTCCACCTCCATTCACCGTTACACACACACACTCACACTCACACACAATTCTTCTTACTAAAAAGATAGTTTTAGGTCTCGTGTATTAGTTCTTTCACTACAACTCAGTCCTTTGAATCTCCTAGTGCCTGTTGAAAGATTGATGTTGCATATCAGAATTCCGAGCCCAGAAGTTTCTTCACATGAAGAAATTATGTTACTTTCTAATATAGCATAAGAACTATACCTGTACTTTGTCCATTATCTTAACTGATTGGGCTTGGAGTTGAGCAAGAAGTAGAATGATTTATTTTCAAAATGAGTCTGAGCCATGGTTAAATGCCTTTGCTGAGTCACTTCCTGTTTCTTTGTTTTCTTTTCTTGGGCTTTCACTTTGGCGGGCTTTTATGTTCAAATTTCAGAGGGAACCAATCAAAATGAAATCTTGTAAGCCAATCAGTCAATAGGATATGTAAATGAAGGAATTTGTAGCAACTCTAAACCAATCAGTAAATAGGACATGTAAATGAAGGGATTTTATGACAGCCCTATAAACCAATCAACAAATAGGACATGCAAATAAACTAATTATGTGACCCAGTTGATGTGTGCCATGTAGATGATGTCTGGGAAAGTGTTGTAACCTCTGGAATGCCCAGCCCATGGGAAAACAGGGGAGGGACTTGAGTTCTAGGTTACAAATATGCTAGCTGTAATGGCTTCAGTGTGCCTGCCGTACAGACACCCAGTCTTGCAAGACCATCATCAAAGTCTCACCTCTGCTGCACTCCACATCTTTGTCCATCCTTTAATTTTGGACAGGCGAGTTCATTTCTCACAATTGGGACAGCAAATGGTCAAGCAACAAGTCTAAAAATCTGAAATCCCATAAGTACATCTGATCATGCATCCCTGAAAGTAGCTAAATGTCTCAATGATTTAAAGTGCTTGAAGCTTTAAGTGGTTATTGAGAAGGCAAACTGAGCTCATCCTGAGTCCTTGTCTTTTTTTTATCATCACTTGATCACAATCCCTCTAATGAGATGAAGGACTTCTTCTCAGTGAAACAGGGACTCAAGCACTCAAACAGGGACTTAAAGCAATTGAATTATGTTTCTTTTGTGCAGATGCTTCACTTATTTGCTAGCTTTTATATGCCTCAGGCTTTGACTGTGGCAGGAATCCACTGGTCTTATTCACTCCTGAAACTCTGGGAATAAACACAAGGCATGGCATAAAGTAGGTACCAAGTAGATATTTTTGTAAATATTAACAAATGAACTAGACAGGCAACATGTACTAGGAAGGACATCTTTTCTAATCCAGAATTTATTCTAAATTCTGGCTTTAACTGTTAAGTAGTGCTGTGTCTTCAGGAAGATCACTTAACTTCTCTGAGTTTTATTCCCTTGAGCCATAAAATAAGAACGAAACCAATACTGCAAAGGGTTGCCAAAGCATCATGGGAAATAATATGTTTAAAATTGTTTGGAAAGCGTAAAACATTTAAAAATATACACTATTTTTACTACTGAAGTTGGTTATTGTGATGGTTAATTTTACGTGTCGACTTGACTAAAGAATGTATGGTGGCAGGTAAAACAATATTTCTGGTGTGTCTGTGCAGGCACTTCCAAACAGATTAGCATTTTAATCAGTAGAATGAGTAAAGAACATCACCCTCACCCATGCAGGTGGGCATCACTCAATCTGTTGATGGCTCAAACAGGACAAAAAGGTGGAAGAAGAGCAAATTTACTCTATGTTTTAGCGGAGACGTTCATCTACGCTTTCCCTTAGACATTGGCAGTCCTAATGCTAAGACTTTCAGACGTGGACATACACTACTCGCCTCCTAGGTTTTCCATCTTGCAGATAACAGACCACAGGACTTTTCAGCCTCCATGGTCAGGCGAGCCAATTTTCATTACAAATCGCATGTATACATATATCCTATTAGTGCTGTTTCTCTCAAGAACCCAGACTAATGCATACGGTGGTACCAAGAAGTGGCAGTGCTGCTATAAAAAAACTATTTGTGTGGAAGCAGCTTTAGAACTGGGTAATGGGTAGAGACTGGAAGAGTTTTGACTTTCATACTAAAAACAAACCCTAGCTGGGCTCGGTGGCTCAGCCTGTAATCCCGCGCCTTTGGGAGGCTGAGGTGAGTGAATTGCCTGAGCCCGCGGGTCCGAGACCCGCCTGGGTAGCGAGACCTCATCTCTACAATAAATTAAAAAAAAATCAGTCGGGCATGGAGGTGCATGCCCATAATTCCGGCTATTCGGAAGACTAGGCGGAAGGATCGCTGGAGCCCAGCAGGTCGAGGCTGCGTGGCCGGAAGCGGCCACTGCACTCCAGTCTGGGCAACAGAGTGAGACTCCAACTCAAAAAATAAATAAATAAATAAATAAATAAATAAATAAATAAATACCCATTTTTTTTCTAGGCAATTCTGATAAGGGCTCATAAAGGAAGTAAGAAAACTTTAAAGAAGACTTTTCTTAGAGAATACTAAAGTGGCCCAGAACAGAATGTTGGTAAAAATATGAACAATAAGGTCCATTCTGATGAGGTCTCAGATAGAAATGAAGAACATGTTATTAGACAATGGAGGAAAGGCGATCTTCATTATAACATGGCAAAAACTTGGCTGAATTTTGGTCTAGTGTTTTGTGGGAGACACAGTTTGTGAGCAATGAAATTGGATATTTGGCTGAGGGAATTTTTAAACAAAGTGTTGAAGGGGAAGCTTGGCTTCTCTTGACTGTTTACGGTAAAGTGTGAGAATAGAGAAATGACTAACAGATGAATTAGTAATAAAAACGGAAGAACTTAAAGATATGGAGAATTTTCAGCCTATCTGTATTTAAAAAACAAACAAACAAGAAAGCCTGTATGAAATGGAGCATGAAAGATGTGGCCAAATTTGATAAGGAAATTGGTACAGGTCAGCCATCTCAGTGGAAGCCAGGTGCTATTCATCAAGACTATGGGGAAATTAGTCACCTAAAGAGAAGCCAGGAACTCATAGTCAACATAATGGAAGAACTAACCCAAAGACATTTTGGAAAATATCAAGGCTGCCCTTCCTGTCATAGGCCAAGAGATCTGAGGCCTAGGTGGTGGAACAATTTCAAATGAGGGACCATTGTTCCTCAGCACCATGTCACATTGCAGGCTCCATCCCCTGCACTCCATTGCTGTTTTCCTCAATCACCTCAGATGTGGGGCCATGCTCCACCTAGAAAAGCTGTGGGTACAAGGCTGCCTTCATCCAGATTTCAAAGGATGCCTCAGAGAGCCACAGGATCCAGGTAGAAGGGGTAAAGCCACTACAAAGAACCCAATCCAGGCAATGCTCATCAAAGCCATGAGAGTTGAGTCACCTAGAGTCATGGGGGTGGGGCTGTCATCAGAGTGGGTCCAGAAGACAAGACTACTGCCCCAGTGGGCCTGGAGGGCAGAGCATTAAGCCAAAGAAAATTAATCTCAAGAATTAAGGTTTAGGGCAACCCCCCTGGGTCCCCTCCCACTGTGGGAGCTTTTCTGTTCTCTTAAATTCTTTCTCTATTTCAAAAAAAAAAAATTAAGATTTAATGTTTTTTGCCCTTCCACCATTTTATTTTGGAAGCACACAATATGTTTGATTTCACAGGTTCACAGCTGAAGAGCAATGTGACTCAAGACTAACCCTACCTTGAGTCTTACTCACTTCCAACTTAGATGATATTTAGATGAGACTTTGGACTTTAAACTTTTGAGTTGATGCTGAAATTTATTTTAAGACTTTGTGGGCTATTGAGATGGAATGGGCGTATCTTGTATGTGAGAAGGGCATGAATTTGGAAGTGGAGCAGGGGCACAATGAAATAGACTGAATGTGTATGTCCTCTCCACCCCACAAATTTCATATGTTAAAATCCCTGATGGTATTAGAAAGTAGAGACTTTGTGAAATGATTAGTTCTTGAGGGCATCATGAATAGAGTTAGTGCCCTTATAAAAGAGATCCCAGAGATATCTCTCACTCCTTCTACCACATGAGGTCACAGTGAAAAAAAATGGCCAACCAGGAAGTATGCACCAGACTCTGAATCACGGTGCCTTTACCTTGGGCTTCCCAGCCTCTGGAACTGTGAGAAATAAATGACTACTGTTTATAAGTCACCTAGTTCATAATTCTTTTGTCTGAGCAGCCTGAACATACTATGACAGTTACCAAAAAAGGGGGGGAGGATTTTTACTTAATACAGATTTTAAAGTGCCAATGGAAAGGGTTTTTTTTCCCCTAGAAATAACACTGAGAGAAAATGACACAGAAAAAACAAACTTTTTATGATGATCTACAACCAACATGCTTTTACATTTGAATCTCCAAAATCAGTTTCTTGTATCTGTTAATATTAATAATGCACATGTCTTTTACTCAGCAACTCTACTTCTGGGATTCTTTATCCTTCAGAAATAAATATGTATAAGTATAGCAATGCTTATAATGACAAAAACAAGTAGGAACAACCTGAATGTCTGTTAACAAGGTATATATTAACAAATTATGGTATATCTTTACTATAGAACTACACTGTCCAATATGGTAGTCATTAACTTTACTTGAAATGTGCTGTAAGCATAAAATATACACTGGATATCAAAGACTTAGTATGAAAAATAAGCATGCAAAATCTCTCATTACTAACTTTTAATATAAATTACATGCTGAAATGATAATATCTTAGATACATTGAGCTGACTAAAGCATAATATTATTAAAATTAATTTTTCCTATTTCTTTTTACTTTTCTTAATGTGGTCACCAGAAAATTTACAATTACATTTGTGGATTGCATTGAATTTCCATTGGACAATGCTGCTATAGATCAGGAATTGGCAAACTTTTTCTGTAAAGAACCAGATACAGTACATGAAGTTTCTGTTGCAACTACTCAGCTGAATTCAGACAATATCTAAACAAATGAGCATGGCTGTGTCCCAGTAAGGCTTCATTTACAGACGCCGTAATTTGAATTTCATATAATTTTCACATGTAAGGAAATAGTATTCTTCTTTTAATTTTTCCCCCAACCATTCAAAAATGTAAAAACAATTCTTAGGTTATGGATCATACAAAAACAGGCAATAGGACAAATTAAGTCCACAAGTCATATTTTACCAACCCCCGCTGTAAATTATTAATGAGTTATTTAAAAAATGAATTAGATCTATCTGTACCATATGTCCTTTCTCTAAATAATATAATGCAGAGTATGTAGAACATGATTTCGTGTTTGTAAAAAAGACAAAATTATTATGTTGATATGATTGTCTAATACTATATGACCAAAGGACTGTGAGGACTAGGAAGTATACACACTAAACTGTTTATCTAACCTGTTGCCATTATATATAAGATCAGAAGCAAAGAATAATCTGTAGGTTTCTCTTTATTTGCTTGTGTCATGTTTCCCTGATCACAGCAATTATGTGTGACTCGCAATTAAAATTCTAACAAAATAAAACGTACACAAAATTCAAAAAGTGTCATCATATATACATAAAGCCTCTATCTTTGAAATGTTGATATTAACATTTATTTCCTCTGAACAGGCTTTGTGTTTATTATAGCTACAAAATCCAAGGAGAAAAACTTAAAGCAAAATTTTAATGATACAAAATACATTAAGTTAATTTTGGTTTTTTTGGCCTTCAAATTCTGTCCTTTAAATCAATAAGTATAAATAAGTAAAAATTATCTGGGCTCTTGATAAAATACAATGTTCCTATAAGCTCTTATTCACTTAGAACATAATAGAGTTTGATTTAGCAGATAGCTTTACTTTTGGCTTGTGCTAGTTATCTATTGCTGCAAGGGGCAAATTATTCCCCAAAACTTAGAGACCTAAAGCAAAAAGTAATCATTTATTATCTCAGCTTCTGTACCTCAAGAATTCAGGAGGAATTTAACTGCCCACAAGGGCTGCAATCATTTGAAGGGTTGACTGAGGCCAGAGGATTCATTTGAAATTACTTCAGTCACATGACTATGGGCAGAAGACCTCAGTTCCTTGACATATAAACTTCTCCACAGATCTACTTAATACCCCCATGGCATGGCAGCTGGCTTCCCCCAAAGTGAGTATACAAAACAGAGGAATGTGCAAGCAAGCTGTAATTCCTTTTATAGTCTGGCCTTGGAAGCCACACATCCGTAATAACTTATTGGTGTACAGGTCGGTTCTATTCAGTGTGGGAGGGTTCTATTCACAAGGGTGTGAATATTAGGAAGCAAAATCATTGGGCACCATCCTAAAAGCTGACTACCACATGGTTGCCCAAAAATATTCACCAAGATAGCTATTGGCACAGCATAAATCTAGCTATTCACCATGTTTTACAAGTGGAAGTCTAGTAAAATATTCTAATTTTTTGTGTATTGCAAGAAAAAAATGTACATGTTATATTAAAAGCATATCTTACTACAATTTAACTATAATAACCAACAAATCAGTGTTTTTAAAACACTTAGAGAGCCGGGCTCGGTGGCTCAGCTTGTAATCCCAGCGCTTTGGGAGGCTGAGGTGAGTGGATTGCCTGAGCCTGTGGGTTCGAGACTTGCCTGGGCAACTTGGTGAGACCTCAACTCTACAATAAATTTTAAAAACTGGCCGGGCATGGTAGCGCGCGCCTGTGTTCCAGCTACTTGGAAGGCTGAAGCGGAAGGATCACCAGAGCCCAGCAGGTCAAGGCTGCAGTGGCTGGGAGTAGCCACTGCACTCCAGTCTGGGTGACAGAGTGAGACTCCAACTAAAAAAAAAAAAAAAAAAAAACACTTAGAGAACAAATGCTATTTTATACATGCAAAGCACCTAGATGTATAAGCCACATGATCAAGTGAATAAACACAAGATGCAAGGCATTAGATGGAGGAAAATTATATTGTAAAAATGAAGTGCTTTGGCTTATTATTTTCTTGACAAAATACATATATAGCATAGAAAGTACAAGTTTCATTTAGTGAAAAAAATCAGGTAATTAAACAACATATAGAAAATATTTTTCAAAAAGAAATATGTATACATGGAAAAAAGACTAGAAGGATATATACCAATATTAACAGCAGCTATCTCTGAGTGATTGAATTGGACAGTATGGCTTTCCTTTTGGCTTATGTGTTTTTATTTTTGATGTCCAGAGGACATGCATCAGTTGCTTTAATGAGAAAAAGACATATGCAAAAATGCCAATTGTCTGTTTCACATGAAAGTATTTCTGTTCCCGAAACTGCCTTTTGAAGAATTTTATTTGAGATTCATAAATCATTCTTACATACCTAGAAAGAATAAGTTACCTGTTCTAACATTCATTCCTGAGGCTATTAGAAGCTAATTGTGAATAGGTGGAATAAGAGATAAATTTCATTTACATTAACTTACTTTTATGCCCAACAAGGTCAAAGGTAAAGGTTTTGTCTCTTTCTGGTCCATAAAATATAGATTGCTATTTTCAAAGTACATCAACAGTGGTAATAGCTATTCCCATTAGTCAGTCATATAATCTTATGAAATATTGACATGATAAAACAATGCAACTGAGAAAAAACCAATAGAGCACACGTTTTATTGACAAATAAATGCATAGGCTTAAATGGTCTCTTACCACCTTTATACCTGATTGACATGTTATTAGAAAAATAAAGATTTAAACTGGCCAAGATCAATGACTTCAAAACGATTCTTTAGTGCAGATAAAAATCCAAATTCAATTCAATCCTAATTCATATTTGGGTTCATGCCACTTTGACAGTTACATTTTATGGCAAAATGTACTTTAATTTTATTCAAACCTTTTTCCAGCTTTTCTTAGAGAACTCACTTTTTAATTTATGATACTTCCTTGCCCAATTCAAGCTTCATTCACTTTTAGATACTTCAGAAAGATAAATAACTGACACACTCTGCCATTCATGAGTAATGTACTGCCTGTAACTTAAGAAATATAATAGGTAGCCAAAAAGATATATTTGTTTTAGAAATAAATATGTATCATATGTATAAGTAATAAAATAACAATAAATTAGAAATATGACATAAAAATGCTTTTCTAGTTTACTAGGATTAAATTATATACTGTAATATATTGCTGGGTTATATGCATTTAAAGAATAAAACACCTCAGGTGTGTCTCATGTGAATATAACTATGTTTGAATGTAAAGCATGCAAATTAGCTAAGTCATATGTTTACATCTTATTACAAACTACTACTTGCAGTATATATCTATTTGGAAATATTTTCTTTTGCTGGTAAAATACTGTGTCCTCACAACTGTGAGTCGACAACAACAAATAAAACTTGAAAAGCAAGGATATCTTCACGTAGCCCTAAGACTTTTCTCCAAAACGTAGGCCATGGCACAGTGAGTACTTTTTTATTAAAAAATAAAAAAGAAGAAGAAGAATAAGAAGAATCAGTTACTGAGTACTTTCTATGCATCAGGAACATTCCTGGGCACATACTTCACCATACACATTAATTCACTTAATCTTATAAGCACGTGGCAAGGTGGAAAATATTATCTTCACTTTACAGATGAGGAAACACATTAGTCTGAACCCAAAGCCTGAATACTTAACTGCTATACCTCAGAAAATTAGTTGATGTGTGGGTTGTATATTTGTGCCTGAATAAGAAAAAAAATCAACTGTTTTTCCTCTCAGTACTCCCCCTCTTACTCAGTACACATCAATTCTCTGGCAGACACCAACTGCCTACAGTTTAACTCAATTGTGCCCAACAACTTAGCTCAATTCCGACATTACGGGGAGACAGGTCAGACTCCATAGGTTAATGGCTCAGTCCCACCAGACTGTCCCAACTTCAGACCCCAGTCACAAGACCCAGGCTGTGACCTGCGCTTCTGACTGGTCAGCTGTAAATCAGAAGTACCCTTAACTACCACCCCAGCCACTACGCCCCACTCCTCTCCCCAGCATCAGGTTCAATCATTTGCTAGAATGGCTATTCAATCTCAGGGAAACATTTTACTTACATTTACCATTTATTCTCAAAGGATATAACTCAGGAACAACCAGATAGAAGAGATGTTTAGGGCAGAGTATGGGGAAAGAGGGAAAAGTGTCATGTCTTCTCCAGCGCATCACCCTCCATGTGTTCAGCAGCCTGGAAGCTCCCTGAACCCTGTCCTTTTGGATTTTAATGAAGACTTCATTATGTAAGTATGATTGATTAACTCAACCTTTAGTCAAGGGGTGTGGCTGAAAGGTCCAACCCTCTAATCACGTGGTTGGTTCCCTTGGCAACCAGCCCACATCCTTGGGCTATCTAGGGGCCACCAGCCATCAGTTTTCTCATTAATATACAAAAGACATTTAGCACTTCAGACATTCCAAGGATTTTAGAAGCTGTGTGCCAAAAATCAGGGGTTGGAGGGGATGTATTACTTGTTATATCACAGTGGCCTGTATCTTTGTGTCGCTCAGTTTATTCACAGATGAGATCATTAACAGACTCCATTCCCCTGGTGGCAAACACTCATTGAAGTCAGAGACATTGCTCTGATTTAAATTTGCCTTTAGACGACCTGCCTTGCAAAGCCCGTCTTCAAAGTAACTTCAGACGTTTCCCATTGTTAGCTGAAGAATGACAAGGTTCATAAATTTGGAAAGAAAAACTTTATTTCTTATAAAGCGTAGCAGCCTGTGGGGTGGCCATTCCAACAGGCTGGGAAGCAGAACCTCTGGCCAAAAGCCAGAAACAGGTACTTCAAGGATGGGAAGAATAAGTCAGGGAGGCTGAGTGGTTCATGCCTGTAATCCTAACACTTTAGGAAGTCAAGGCAGGAGGATCACTTGAGGCCAGGTGTTTGAGATAAGTATGGGAACATAGTGAGATCCCAGCTCTTACAAAAAAAATTAACCTGGTGTAGTAGTACATGCCTGTAGTTCCAGTTACTCAAGAGGTTAAAGCAGGAGGACTACTTGAGCCCAGGAGTTTGAAGCTGCAGTGAGTAACAATTGTGCCACTGCACTCCAACCTGAGTGACAGAGTAAGACTCTGTCTCGTAACAAAAAGAGAGAGAGAGAATTATTGTGGATGGGGTAGCCAGATATATATGCAACATGCATCCCATGTTCACTTTAGGGTTAAGACTTAACCTTTAAATGTTTTGTAATGCTCTATGCATCAATAGGTGAAGCAGAGGACACCAAAGCCTTTTGTGTACAGCCTTAGTAAACCGGCCAGAACACTCGGTGGTTGGTGGTCTCTTCTCAGGAAGAATTATTGATCAGCTTCTGTGTGAAGACCACAAAAATATATCTGTGCAAAAGGAGGGGCAGTGTCAGGCAGCTGGTTGATAGCAGTGAAGAATATTTCAAAACTCTGGTTTCTGTTTAATCCTCAAGGAAGAAAGACTAAAGGTGGTTATCAAAGAAGGAGGTATTACAAAGCGTGTCCAGTCTATCATTCTGCCAAAGCCAGAAGCTCAGTTTATAAGGTTTTTCTGGGGTCCTCTTGGCCAAGAGGAAATCTGTTCAGTTGGTTGGAGGGCTTCAGATTTTATTTTTATTTCTTAACATCATCTCCTATTTATTCTCTAGATCTGTTTATAAGTAGACCACTTATAAGCATCGTCAAAATTTGCAAATTCTATTGCCTTGAGTTAACCAAACCCTGTTAAACCCAAAGTTTCTAAATCCGAGAGACCACCAAAGAGCCAGCTCCGATGCAAATACATGAGGGTCTTTATTCAGGCTCGAGTCTGGGCTCACGTTTGAAACCGACGCAGCAGCTTCAGGGACGAGAGCCCCGATCCAGGCTAACACACACCTTTTACACATAATTCTGAGGGAGTGGGGTGGCTTTACAAACTTGTGCACACAGGGTTGGATGAAAACTATATGACGCAGTTACAAAGACTTTGATTGGTTGATTCGAGTTCATTTTGCGTGGGCTCAGGCTTAGTTACTTGTGATGGACAAGTAACTGTCAAGCAGGTGGAATGAAATGCCAGATAAGCTAGGTTTATGCAATTAATTAACTTGAGTCAAGCATGCAGGAGGTTTGAAGCAACGCAGAGCCCACCGGGAGAGTGACTGGTGCCACCAAGTCCACCATAATCTTCTCAAAGGAATGTTCAGGAGGAGTTTACAGAGTTAAGTATACACTGTTTAGATCATGGTGAAAGTTTTACAATTGCCGTCACTACCAGGCACCTATTCATGCCTGTCTCACGGGATCAGAGGTAGAATTTATAAAATATATTAAATGTGAGGTGGGGGGGTTGTGAAGTGTAGTGCAGTGAACGTGAGGTAGGGTATGTGGCAAGTATAGCTTCTTAAGTCTCTTGGGTTCCTCAACCCTAGTCTTCCTTTTTTTGATTGGAATAAAATAAATAATATTTTTTAAATAGTGGCTGTGATGACAACTTCCCCATTTTCATCCTGCCCCAGATAACTACTGATTGTTGTAATTCCATTCTCCTAGTCAATAAGAATTTTTAACTGGCAGTGAGATCTTATCAGTGGTTAGTTGCTTCTAGACAAAGCTCCTACTCTTAAGAGAGAATCACAGAAGGAAATAGCCTCTGTCTTTCTTCTAGATATTGTTGTAACTGTGTAGGAAACACAACTTCCAAAAATATCTTTCATTTAGATGTAGAGAATGTGATCCTGAGAATGGTTCTATGAATTCAAAGAGGCTGAATTCTTTGATGATATCACTGAGCCACTGAGAACAGACTTAGAGCTTGTCCAACTTCTGAGCTCATTGTTAAGTGAGATAATATAGTTTCTATTTTTTTAAACTAGTTTGAATCAAGTTTCTGTTACTTGCAGCCAAAAACACCCTACTTTCTATCAGTGGTAACCAAATAATTGTCACTGCTTGAACATTCAATATTCCTCTTAACTGATGACAGTTTCAGTTAATTCAGTTGAGTGACAAACTTTCAAAATCTAATGGCATAAAACAACCATGTATTGTGCTCCCAGATTCTGTAGGTTAAGAATTTGGACAGGGCACAGAGGGAATAACATGTCTCTGTTCCATGATATCTAAAACTTGGGATGAAGGCTTTGATGTCCTTGAAGTCTTCAGAATCATTGAAGACTGAGGACTGGGATCATCTAAGGACTCATCACTCACATGGTTCATGGTTTTGTTGCCTTTTGGTTGAGAATCTAGTTGAAGCTGTTGACTGGAACATATATATCTGGCTTCTCTATGTAATAACTGGGTTCCAAAGGTGAGCATTCCAACAGAGAACTAGGGCCACATCACCTTTGAGGTGCTAACTTCAGAAGTCACCTAGTGTCACTTCCACTGCATTCTATAGCTCAGGACAGTTACCAAGTTACATCCAGTTTCAAGCTGAGGGAACAAAGAAATGTCATTATCACATTGTAAGAATAGCATGCAGCATGGATGTATATTTGTATGGCCAACTTTGGAAATGCCATCTGCCACAGTTTGCTTCTGGCCACAATAATTCACAACCCTAGCACATGCAAAATATGCCATTCCTCTCCCGAAACCCTCGAGTCTTATTGCAGAATCAGTTCAAACTTCAGGATCTTGTCACCAGAATCAGCTCAGGTCCAGGTACAGATGAGGTTCCTCAGAAGCACTTTCTTAACTGTCGCACCTCAACTATATTCTACTCCATCTTCTCCAAATATACAAGTTACCTATTCCAGATACATCCACATTTAATGGTGGAACAAGCTTAGAATATCTGCCAAGAACAGTCGTATTCATAAAGAGAGGCATGGTAGACACACTATCATCTCTGTTCCATAGCAGTTCTAAAATCAAACAGGTGTATATTGCCATCCCATTGATTAGAGCTTGGTCCCAGAATTTTTTTTATCATAGTTCTTGGTTCCACCCTCTGTGTTAGATTCATTTTTTTCATAAAATGTAGTTATGTCAGCAGCTGAGCTGTTTCCTCAGTCTACTTCCTTCCTATAGAACCCAAAGACCTCTTTTCATGTTGTACTGCCTCAATCCATTTTATTCTGACCTAATGTAATTCTTTTACAAATTTTGTGTTTCTAATGCACTAATTCATCTGACATTAGACAAAAGCCATACCCGCAAATCTCTTCAAGATGAGCCTTTCACTAGATTGATCTTCCTGTAAGTTTGACATGAAACGACACCTTGAAGATCCTTAAAAACCCTATTGTTTGTTTTGAGGTACAACTTTAAACCTTTCTGAAGCCTTAACAAAGGGCTTTGCAGCCATACTCTTGGTTTTGTGTTTATAAAATGTTTTTTCTGACAATATCCTGGATTAGACCTCCACCTGAAAGATATTTTCTATTTTGAGACTCCTAGAGAGTTTGAAATGAGAGACACTTTTTACTTTTAAGCTTGGCAAGTCTTGGCTCCTTTATGTTTTCTCAAAATCTCTCTTAAAAACAAGTTCATTAGGAACATTTCCAATTACCTACGCTACTGCAGATGACAGTGTTGATGCACTTTCTACCATTACGTGACAAGGGTCTCTGACCTTCAGCTTCTAGTGTCATTTTCTTTACTTTCTTCTAAGACCTTACCAACACTTTTTGAGGGTCATCAGAATTCAGCTACCATTATGCCCTAATAAACCTCCTCCTGGAGATCAGTCAGATCTCCATAATAGCGTCCTCTTGCCTTCCAATTCTACCTACTACTAGTCCCAAAACTACTTCCTTGTATTTTTTGTTATGATACCTCCCCACTTCTAGTACCAAAACATATTTCTGTTACTGCAGCTTCATGCCAAATGACTCCAAATATTACTGGCATAAAACAATCAGTTATTGCACGCATGGAATCCAGAGAAGGTACTGTAGAGATGGTTTGTCTTTGTTCCATGATTTTTGGGGCATCAGAAGGAAAACTAAAAGGCTGGGGAATAGAATTACCGAAGGCTCAGTGGTCTTAATTGTTGGCTTATTAGATGAGATTCCTATACGTGACTTTTCTTTGTGTTTTGGGCTTCCTCACAAAATGACTCCTGGGTTCCAAACACAAGAGTCTTGAGAAGGAGCAAGGACCACACAGAAGCCACATCACCTTTTATGAATTAGGGTTAGAAATCATCCCAAGTCACTTCTGAACAATCTGTTAATTGAGTTACAAAGTCCATCCCGTTTTGAAAGGATAGTCTCTTCAGTAACTGGTGTTGGGAAAACTGGATATCTGTAATACATGTAAAATAACGAAATTAGAACCTTATCTTGTGCCATGCACACACACAAAAACAACTCAAATGGACTAAAAACCTAAATGTAATACCTGAAATTGTAAAACTCCTATAAGAAAGCATAGGAAAGCTCCTTGATATTGGCAAGGGTTTTTGGATATCACACCAAAAGCTCAGGCAACAAAGGTAAAAAAGCAGATGGGACTACATAAAACTAAAAAGCTTATACACAGCAAAGACAATGATCAATAAATGAAAAGACACCCTACAGACTGGAAGAAAATATTGACAAATCATACATCTCCTAAGGAGTCAATATCCAAAATATGTAAGAAGTTCACACAACTCAATAGCAAACAATACTAATAATAATTAATATGAGCAAGGGACCTGAATAGCCATTTCTCAAAAGAAGACATACAAATGGCCAACAGGTATATGAAAATGTGCTCAGTGTCACTAATTATCAGGGAAATGTACATCAAAACCACAAGGAGATATTATCTCATAACTATTAGGATGTCTATTATTAAAAAGACAAGACATAAGTATGGATGGGGGTGTAGAAGAAAGAACCCTGTACACTGTTGGAGTGAATGTAAATTGGCAAAGCTATCAGAAAAAAGTATGGAGGAACCTCAAAAATTTAAAATGGGACTACCATATGACCCAGGAACCTCTGCTGATTATATACTCAAGGGAAATGAAATCATCTCACAGAGATATCTGCACTCTAATGTTCACTGTAGTATATTCACTATAGCCAAGATATGTAAACAAACTAAGAATCCATCAGCAGACAAATGAATGAAGAAATTGTGGTATATATACACAATGAAATATTATTCAGTCTTAAAAAAAGATCTTGCCTTGTATGTTGATGTGATCAAACCAGAAAATGTTATGTTATGTGAAATAAGCTGACCTCAAAAAGAAAAGTACTGTGTAACCTCACTCACATATTTTTTTTTATTTTTATGTATATCTGTATGTATGCATGTATTTATTTATTTTTTAATCAGGGTCTCACTCTGTCACTCAGACTGGAGTAGAGTGACATGATGACAGATCACCACAACCTTAAACTCTTGGGCTCAAGTGATCCTCACTCATCAGCCTCCTAAGAAGCTGGGACTACAGGCACCCCACCATACTCGGCTAGAATTTTTTTAAATGTTTAGTACATAGAAATAGTATAATATTATGGTTATAGGCGTATAGGGGAAAGGGGAGGAGAAAATGGGGAGATGCAGGTCAAAGAGCCAAAAGTTGCAGTTACACGTGATGAACAAATCTAGAGATCTAATGTAGAGCACAAGGTCTATAGTTAATAATATTGTATACAGAAAGTTTTCTACAGAGTAAAGTTTAGGTGCTTTTACCACAAAAAAAGGTGACTATGTGAGATATGGGTATATTAGTTTGTTTGACTATAGTAGCCATTCTGCTATGTATAAAGTATATCAGAGCATCATGTCATACAGCTTAAATATACAAATTTAAATAATTTTTAAAGTAGAAAAAGTAACGAACAAAGTCTAACCAATTTCAAAGTAAGAGAACAAAGACCCCATATCTTGATGGAAGAGTGTCCACATCATATTCTAAAAAGAGAATGTGGGATGGAATATATAGATATAGATATAGATCCATTCATTATGGAAAATACAATCTGCTGCGACTAGCTTGGAGATATGTTCAATTTAGGTTAATTTCATGTCTATAAACTATAATCTATAAGCAGTTCCAAGGTCATTGAATAAAATGCACTAGCTGAATGAAAGACTTGAGCCTGACCATTGGCTGGGTCATCTAGAATAAGATTCCATCCTTTTCCAGGCTTCATTATTCTTATTTATGAAAGATTTGTTTAAAATAGACCATTCTTAAAGTTATTTTCTATGTCAAAAGTATACTATAACTCACTCATTTTAAAAGATGCCTAAATGTTTTCCACCACTTGCTATTTCTGCGATTTTTGTTACCTAATTTTGCTTAAACATCAGTGTCCTCATTTGGAAAATAAGTACAATAATAATGATGCTTATTTCTTAAGGTTGTTATGGAAATGAAATGATATAATATATGCAGAAAAGCTTAGAGCAAAACCTGAAACACAGTAAGTACTCAATAAATATTGCCTGTTATTTTATTAAAAATTCAGTCACATTTTGATGACTATACTAGTTTGATCATTTGGGAAGCATATAAGTTACAAAAGAGGCAACTTTCATCAAAATGTTAAATCAGTATGATATAGACACATCCCAGATACAAACAACCTCAGTCTCAAATAAATGTAGAAAGAAATTGCTCTTTCCTGTTATTTTTAATAGAAAATATTTATTGGTGCCAGACTGGGTGTTAAAGATTTATACGAGTTTGATGCTTACATAAACCTTATAAGGCAGTTTTTAGAATTGAGAATTACTATATTTACCTACCTTGTGAAATATTACTTTCTACACTGCTATAAATTCTCTACATTTTTAATACTTTTTACTTTCCTGCACTACCAGAATACCAGGTAAAAATGTTCAAGAGAGATACTGAGGGTTATTAATAGACATCATTAGTAATAACCCACAATGTTAATTTCATGCCCCGAATGTTTCTTATCTTGTTTCTTATTGAAAAGAATTCCTTGTCTGGACCTCTCAGCTCCCGAAGCATAGCCAAGGATTTGTTTCTTTCTTAAAGAGTTAGACAATCTAAAGATGAATAAGAAAGGGCAACCTTGCAAATGAGAGTTTCTAAAATAAGAGAAAAAATTTCTAAAAGTGGAGAATTGCAGGAATCTCCCGTAATCATATGATGCCTGTATTCCAATCATTAAAGTCCTTATTTCAATTATTGTCTTTTGAATTGTCAGGTTACCTTTTAAAATATAAAACAGTTTAGAATATTAGGCTAGTTTCTTGCCCCAGGACATTTCAGAGCTAACATCTGTTGAGAATCTTCAGGAAAGGTCTGTTAAATGTTTCCTATATGCATATATTTAATCTTGAAACTCATTTTTATATTTCTTGCAGGACTAGTATTCATTGAAATACAACTGAACTGTTGGGATGGAATTATCAGTAGTACACACATTCGTGGCAGCTATTTAGATGGGAAAATGGTAGTTCTGATATGGAAAAAGAATAAGAGGAATTGGGGTACTTCTGGGGTAGACAGTTCTGGATGAGGTGAGTGTACCACGGCACACCAAACTTCAGGATCAGCCCGAAGACAAGACTGCCTGAAAACTGGGAACAGGAAAAAGGAAGCGCCCTCAGATAATTTATCTCACTTTATGCTATTTTCTTTGATTTTACACACTTCTGTGGACTATTCCATTCATTCAGCACATGAACTCTAAAGTGCCTAATCCAGGGGCTTCATCAACGTGGTCCTACTAATATCCTTGTACTCCAGAGTGTGAACTATCATCTATAAAATATGGGAACTGACTAATTCAGTTCTGGCCAAAAGGTTTCATTCCACTTGCTAATGCTGATCAATTGTAGTAACTTCTACCCTTTTTGTTAATAAAAATAATATTTTATAAGACTGTGAGATCCTACATCTCATCAGCGGTATGTTGGAAAATGGAGCCACTATCAACTTCCCACTTTGCCTTGAGTTTAGGTGGGGAGAATGAAAACAGATGGCCTCTTATCTGCCATCCACCATTAGGGACTCATTAAATTCTGACGGTTTATGATCCTGACCCTGATAAGCTCATGGGCTGCTGTTTTCTGGAGACTGCACCACTGTCTTCCCTAGAAGGAGGAATGTAGTGAGAAGAGACTGAGAGTTTAAAATAGTAATAGTGACAGTAAAGATATGAATACAAACACTTTATTTTTCCTTTTGAAATAAACATAAATGGCACCTTCTATCTTTATTGATTAGAACATATAGTTTATTTAGAAAGTAAATGAGAGAGAGAGAGAGAAAGAGAGAGAGAGAAAGGGGAGATTCACTTCCCCGAGGTAGGGTAGGGAGCCAAAGCCAGAAAACAGCCTGGCCATAGCTCAAACCCACACCATAGCTTAGCAAGGCAATGGCCTATATCTTTAATTGGAAATTTTTTTATTAGATACCTACCAACTTCTCAGATACATAGAAGCTCACATTCCTAAGTGGTCATAGCCTTTGTTATTATTTAAATCATTCATTCACATAAGTATAATACATGGTATCCATCTTTGACATTTCAGAATGTTCCACTTACTTTTTACTTGATTAAACCCCTAATTTTTTAGCCTTGCCCACTTTTCACAATCGATCTTGCCATATAAAGCAGTGAGTCCAAATAACAGAAAGAGAAAGGAGTTTTGCAAGTGTTTTTAAATTTAAAAAAAATGTATGAAACTTTCCTTTGATAGATTCTTTTAGTAAAATGCCCTCGCAGGGTGTCTACAATACTTGCTTTTAGGCAAGTTTTGTAAAGAATTGGACCCTCAACTTTGGCAGGTACAGCATTTTAATAGTCTAATCACGAAGGGATGCTTACGTGTCAGATAAAAATGTTCTCAACTAACATTAGAACACTTGGAAATTTTTTCGTATATGTGACTCCCCAGTACCTAATAACAGGATGAGATTTTTTAAAATATACACCCCACCACGATTAGTCACACCTCTAACTTGTAGCTTTATTCATTAGTTCAATCAGCACATATTTATAGAATCCCTACTCTAAGCCAAGTACTTAGATAGAGCATTGAAGGGAAACATTCATCTATTTCACTCATTCACTTAATAAATTTTTGTGAGGTAGGCTCTGTGCTCTGTGCTAGAGATACAGTATTAAGGAAGACAAAACACAATGTGGGAGACAGATAATCACAGTGACCAATCCAAGAGACAAGAGAACGTTCAGGAAAGGAAGACCCAGAGAGACTGCAATTTGCCCAGGGCATTCATCAGTTAGGAGTTACGCCTAGAATTCGCCATGCAGGCATTCTCCCATCCTGTTCCAAGGTAACACCACTTCCTGCCTTCCCATTATGCTATGTGCTGTGTGATGTACTCATTTTATCCTCTTAAATGATAATTCCCTGCCAGTCTGACATCTCAAAATTATTTTGGAAAATGAATCCTCAGCAGCCTTCCAGAAGCCTGCATTTTCCTTGTCCCTAGCACATATGCAGATCTCTCTGCCATTCTCCACAAACTTGAAGGCATCTTCAAGGCTTTCTACTCCTCGGCTCAGGTCCCTGTCCATGTGACATGTGAGCAGTTGCTATGCCAAGGAAACTATCGCCTGAACGTGGTTTCCAAACCTCGCTGGACACCAGAATCACCTGGGGGTGAAGAGGCTTAAAAACTAAAGTTTACCAGAAAAGCTTGGTCTTGTAAAATGGCTCCCAAAGTATAGTCATCCAGCAGGATTAGTAGCATCTGGTAACTTGTCAGAAATGCAGAATTTGACCAGGCACCGGTGGATCACACCTGTAATACCAGTGCTCTGGGAAGTTGACGCAGGGGGATCTTTTGAGGTCAGGAGTTCAAGACCAGCCTGGGCAACACAGCAAGATCTCATCTCTACAAAAAATAAAAAATTAGCTGGACGCGGTGGAGCTTGTCTGTAGTCCCAGCTACTTAAGAGGCTGAGGTGGGAGGCACTCTTGAATAAAGGAGTTCAAGGCTGCAGTGAGCTGTGATCATGCCACTGCACTCCAGCCTGGGCAACACAACAAGACTCTGTTGCTAAACAAAAATAAAAAAGTAAAATTTTTAAAAAAACTCTTGAGCACCCCCCACCACCACCCAGATCCACTAAATCTAGATTCTATGGATATACCCTAACACTCTGTGCTCTAATAAGCCCTCTGAATGATTCAGAGGCAGTAACCATTAATCCAGGTGTTATGGAGTAGGTGCTAGGGATTATTTTCCAGAACCTAAGGTAATTTTGAAGACTAGTGAATTGAGAACCACAAGGAGAATATTCCTCACCACTAATAACACCATTTGGAATGCCCAGGAGGTGAGGTAAATACTGCACAAAACAAAAAATCGGAAAACCATTCCAGAAGAATAAGGGTGGATAAATTTGGCAGAGGATTAAAAAACTGAAGAGTGTTGCTATTAACTGCAGTACATTAGAATGTTACACTATAGGGTAAAAAATTTATTTTGCAAGATAATCCTATTTTGAGACCAAGAAAACTAATCTTTCAAAGTTATCTGTTTTAAAGCCATGATTTTTAAAGGAAAACAATTTAAAGTATACTTGCCTGAAATAGAGAAAAATGTTCTGTTCCATAGCTTTTTGTCTTGAATAAAATGCAAGGCATTTTTTTTCCCTATTAGTTTTCCTATTGACATTTAATGCTAGCTTAAATTATTACTGTTTTAAATGTTGATAATGTGATTTTATGCTTATTGATAAGCATATCTATATTCTTTGTGTTCTTTAATAATTGAAAATTAATAGGAAAGGGTAAAATTATAAAGACCATTACATTCCTGATCATACCTGATTATAGACTGCATAAGTAAAAATAAAATCCTCCATGGCTAAAAATATATACCTCTCCTTATTGATCCAAAAGTAAATGTCCCACTAAAACACTATAATACAATAATATTTGACATCCAACAGATACTTGTACCCAGGTCTGTGGGGATCCTGATCAATTATTGTCCTTCAGTCTCTTTTGAGATTCATGCCATTTGCCTGGACTATGGTAAGTGCTTTACATGAATAACACCCTTCTCCAACAACAATAATATTGTGAGCGTGGGAGCATTGGAATCTCCACTTTCAGATGAGAGAACCAAAGGGTTAAAGTAGGTAAACCACTTGGCTGGCTTCAGACAGTCTGCCACCAGTCCCTGTCACTTCTCTGTCATTATCCTGCCTAAGGCAGCACCAGGAACACAGCAGACACTCAGGAAATGCAGGGCTGTTTTGTTTTTTGCTGCACATATGGCTTTTGCTTGGGCTGACTTAAGACTTTCAAAGCCCTTAAGTACTGAAAGGCTTATGTAACTCAAATTTAAAACCATACTCAACTATAAAGCAAGTCTAAGAAAGTCCGGCAAAATTCTTATTTTTCTCATGATGTCAACTCTGATGGTTTGTTAAAAAAAAATCAAATGTAAAAACACTTTAAAATAAATATTTATTGGTTTTGCTTCATTTGGTGCACTAAAAACATACATATGGTACAATCCAGTGCAGGCTTGTTTCAACCCGATTCATGGAAGGAAGCGCCTCTCTTGACATTACCCTATTCAGGGCTTATACAAGTCATGGCTGGAAGAAGGAGAAGAGTGGTTTCTTTCTACCTAATCTTTGTTTTATTGCCTCCCTGACTCAGCAGACACTATAGGAGAGCTGCAAGAGCGAGATAGGTGTTCAAGGATATTCTCCTGGGGTTTTAATATTTCACTGCCAATTCAGTAAAAAAAAAAATCTTGGAAACCTTACCCACAAGGACATTTGCTGAAGCATGGAGATGCAGCTAACTTCAGTTCTCATATGAATCAAGAGTTCTTGCTGACAGAGGTGAGAGCCACAGCTCAGAGCTATCTGCAAAGAATAAGCAAATGCTGTCATTATAGCAGGCCACCGTGGTACACCAAGAAGAAACAGCTCTTCCACATAATCTGAATAGAAAACTGTATCCAATCCTTGGGCTTGGTTATTTTGGTAAAATGCAAATTCCTCATTAGTTCTAGCTAATTTGAGGTCTTTCAGCACATGGCCTGACCAACTCACCTCCTAAAACTCTAATCCCCAAATGCCACACGTCCCTGGGGATCATCCTGAACTCCTCACCTTGTTCCAAAGCCTCCATCTGAGATGTCTTTTGTGACAAGTGTGGGGAAAATGTGGTGAAGAGTTAAAAGTGAATCTCTTACCTCTTTGAACTGTTTTCTTCATACTTCATGTACACAGATACACTTTTGATGTGTTAACTAGAAAATCTGACTAGAAAAGAACAAAGCAGCTGTCACTGGAAGGAAGACACTGACAAAAAAACCACACAGCCCTTTATTGAAGAACTGTCAAGCCCATCCTACAGTTCTGGGGTTGTCTGTGGTATTTATCAAAGACCTAGATCTGATGCAGGAAATTAAAAATAATAATAATAATAAATCTATCCACTGGACATTTATGAAAGGAATCTAAAATTATATTACATTTAAAATAACTAAAATGGATATTTTGACAATTCAAAGTTGTTTTTATTAGTTGCATATTTGTATATCCAGGTACGTGCTTTGCTAACCACAAAAATCTACATGTGTATACAGAGAATAAAGGTATATGCATAAATAATGTGTCTACAAACAAATTGAAAGTATATTTTTTCTCACTGTGAAAGGAAACTTTTAATGCATTTAAAATTTTTTTCTGGATGAAACCTTTATTTCAATATTACTTATAAAATTGAATCTTTTAATATCTCTGAAAAGAGCTTAAATAAGGTCCTTCTAGGCAAATGTATTCCTTCATTTTACATTACACTATTGCCTCACAATATTTTACTGAATATTTTCCCCAACTTTAAGGTAATATATAAGCTTTGCTGGACTCCGTGCATTTATAGGCCAATTATAAAATTAAACATCTTATGTGCTATTTAGGACCAGTTCTAACAACTATATTGCATAGAATCCAAATATACTATCTGTAGTAAGAGTGGTTTTCTTACAAAATCCCAAGTGGCCTGAACATAAGCAGAAAAGAAATCTAGAAAAGAGATCACAGAAAAGACAAATGTGTACAATTGCTAATCATAGCTAGAAATAGTCCATAGAGTTACATACACGTACCTCCTCCTATTTTCCAGTCATAGTTCCAGATTTCAGAATAGGCTTCAGACCTGAGACTTTAGACCTTAGCCATGTTACTTAAGAGTTGTGTATTAAATAGCTTAAGCTTATTTAACTTCTTTGAGCCTCAGTCTCTACATCTGTAAAATAGGGATAATATTTATCTCACAGGTGTTTAATGAAGTAATATTTACCAAAGCAGATGCCCCAAAACACGAGTTTCAAAGGAAGCAAGTAGATGTTAGTTGTAAAATAAGGCTGGGGAGGGGAGGGGGTATCATAGCTAAATAAGTTTGAGGAACGTGTCATTGAACAGAATGGAGAGATTCTCAGAGACTTTCACATGCTCATGTATTTTTTTAAGCACAGTGTAATTCAGTATTCAGATTTCCACTGAGTTATTTGACCTGGAATGCTTATATGATGTCTCATAACACAATTTGGCCAAAAAAAAAGAAAGAGAGAAAGAAAGGAAGGAAGGAAGGAAGGAAGGAAGGAAGGAAGGAAGGAAGGAAGGAAGGAAGGAGGAAGAGAGAGAGAGAGAGAGAGAGAGAGAGAGAGAGAGAGAGAGAGAGAGAGAGAGAGAAAGAAAGAAAGAAAGAAAGAAAGAAAGAAAGAAAGAAAGAAAGAAAGAAAGAAAGAAAGAAAGAAAGAAAGGAAAGAAAGAACAAAGAAAGGGAAAAAGATTCTAAGAAGTACCTCAGGTCAACAGAAAATTTTTAATGGTACACTTGGACTTATTTGTATACAGATAACATAACAACAACTGGGGAAACTATCTTGTAATTCAGGTTACTGCTACCTTAGTTCCAAAGTGATTTTCTAAATTGACAATCAAATGTACTTTTCCTGTACCCACTGAGAAAAATTCTATGAAGGACACATTTACTAGGTAAGCAAATTACTAGAGATATTTTTCCTAGTAAGAATTTGTTAGTGTCTTAAATTAGATTTTCTTCTAAGTAGTTTAAATGTATTTATATATCTAAACATGCATCAGGTTGAACTGTGGACCAAGCAGCCATCTAAACTGAGATGCCCTGAGTGAGAGTTTGGTGGCCAGTGAGATGGATTTTACAGTCTTTCTCTTCAGACCAACCAAAAGAGAGATTTACATTGTAGTTGAAGTCCATGATCCCGTTTATCAACTCGTAAAAGCCAAAACACTGCATGGAACCAGGGATCTATAAATATGTCTATATAATTTGACTTTTCAATGAATTGAAGGGAAGAAGAATTAATGATTCATTTCTCTCCTTTTTAAACATTCACTCCTTCTCTGAAAATTCCAACATTTTCAAAGGATCTGATAAATAATACCAAGTTCATTGGCATTTCAAACAGATAAGACGTTTATCTATTTTAAACCATGATGAATGTCATATTTCTATTCAAATTTGGGAAGATCACATTTTCAGCTACCAACCAACTATGGAAAAATCCTTCAGACAACAATAACCTCTTAATTGAAGATTTCTCTTAAAATTTTTAATAGAATAATGTGGGTGTTCTCCTCCTGAAAAACAAAATTACTTTTAATGAAGCAGTTCAAAATCAGGGCAGAGAAAGAGCAAAGAGTTTCCTTGAGGTTCTGGTGACAGTTTACATAAAAAGATGTTTTATTTTCTCTTCCCAGGGTGTACACCATCATTTTATCTTATTATTCCTGACATTCAGTTCATCATATTAGCATCTTTGTGGGAAACAAGAAAGCAATTAAGGTTTTTGCTCTTTATTCTTTGGGAGACAGAGATTTTGCATTTCTTCAAAACTCTTAATGATGAGGCAGACCTGGTCAAACACCAAAAGCATGGGTTTTAAAGTGCAATAAAGATAGTGCTTTAATAATTTTCAATTACAGTTATTCTGCAATAATGTTAGCGAATCTCATCTAAAAAGTAAATTATTCATTGAATAGGAAATGGGAAAGCTTTGGGATTGTGTGACTCTTCCATTTAAAGTTTCACTAAGATTCTCCTCGATAAGGTTCTTTTAAAAGATTACATATTTTATACTTTGTTTCTACCCCTTTTCTTCATTCATGATGGTGTTTCTACTTTTTAATATACTTTTCTAACAAAACACAGTAGTTATAGAGTGGCCATTCAGAGGGATCTATTCAGAATAAGTATTCATTCACTTGCTGCGAGAAATACTGATAATATGATATTTTTTATTTCATTTTAAGAATACGTTTTTCACTTTAAGCAAATGAAACTTAAAACCAAATAAAAAAAAACTTTCATTGGTTTTCATTAGAAAATTGGTAGGAAAAATCTTTCGTGTTGCCTTTGCATTTGTGAATCTTGCCTTTCATGTAAATAAATAGATCATTTATTGGAAAGTGCATAGAATACAGCAAAACTACAGAATCCCAGAAAATATTTTAAATCAAAATAAAATATGACAAAATGAAAAAGGGGC
The DNA here is from genome assembly GCA_027257055.1 of Cephalopachus bancanus. NCBI lineage: Eukaryota > Metazoa > Chordata > Mammalia > Primates > Tarsiidae > Cephalopachus > Cephalopachus bancanus. The sequence goes on along the minus strand of JAPVLO010000214.1, from coordinate 831,249 downwards.
AATGTAGACTATTTCCTTTAAAAAAGGGAAGAATTGCCCCTCTTCTAGAACTTGAAAACAAGTCATTAACTTAGTCATTTTCTACATTACCTTTGCCATAATTTCCAATATTTCTGCCCAGATAAATGCTAGATCCATTATCTCTCCGCTCTCCTTTCTCTTGCCATGAATTTAGCTACTTTTGTTAAATCTTCCTACCTTAAAATTGAAAAGATGCCACAAAATTTAACCTGGTGATTAAATTTGTGCAAAACTTGCAATGAAAGTTCTGACTAGAAGATTTACATACAGAATTCTAGAACATATTCCAGACTTTCACAGATTTATGGGGAGTGTTCCCGATTTCAATAATACATAAATCTGAAGTTTTCATCCAATGCATATCAGCTACTGATCTCATAAACCCAAGACATGTTTGTGGTGGCAATTCTGTAGGAAGCTTAGCAGCCCGGGTCAAGTTCAGGAATTTCTGGTGACCATTTTTTTAGAGTCAATATGCTGCTTTGTTGGTTTGTTTTTTCTTTTCTTTTTTGTTTTGTTTTGTTTGTTTGTGGGCAGGTGCATTGCAGTGGTGGAAGAACCAGTCAGTCACCTGCGGTTTGTTTTTTCCAAACTTGTTTAAGGAAAGCATTTGTTTATCCATTTTAATGGGAAACTAGTTTGCAACAAGGGTAAGTGAACAAAATCTAGTGTCTGTAGACTCATAGGACAGAAGGGACAGAGAAATCCTTATAGCTACCTCCATCTACCAATTTCCCACCTTCCACTTTACAAAGTGCTTTGAGTTCATTACAATGGCAAAGACTTTAATGGCAAAGCAAAAGAAACAGAATCCACTTTTGCCCTAAATCAGCATCTCTGTTCTACCTCTCTAGAGAGGACATGGCTGCTTGAATTTTTTTTTTTTTTTTTTTGAGTTGGAGTCTCACTCTGTCGCCCAGACTGGAGTGCAGTGGCCGCTTCCGGTCACCACAGCCTCGACCTGCTGGGCTCCGGCGATCCTTCAGCCTCAGCCTTCCAAGTAGCCGGAATCACAGGCATGCACTACCATGCTCGGCTGATTTTTTGATTTATTGTAGAGATGAGATCTCGCTGCCCAGGCGGGTCTCGAACCCGCGGGCTCAGACAATCCACTCACCTCAGTCTCCCAAAGGCGCGGGATTACAGGCTGAGCCACCGAGCCCGGCTGGATGCTTGAATTTTTACGAGTTTAATTTAAGCTATATATTTAAGCATATATTAACACATGAATATTGGGAAAATAATCTTTTTTCATAAAAATTCTCATGATAAATCTTTGTAGAGGTAACTTGTATTTTAGAATGCTTTTGGAAAATGTCTTTCCTGGGAAAATTAAAGTAGACTTTACATGGTGATTACATGTGTGGTCCTTAAGATCTAAGAGACATGAGCTCAAATTCTGACTCAAACAGTTACTAGCAAACTTTAACTTGATCTGCCTGGTCTTCTGGCCTTTTCACTTATTTTCGTTTTCTTATATTTGTTTGTTTTTGGAAAATTGAGATAATAGTGATAGCTACCTCATGGATTATTGGGATGACCAAAGGAGGCCAACATTCAAAGTTTTCATATCAGACACATAATAAATGTGAGCTAATGAAAATTAAATTATTCTAATGAATAATCAGAAGTAATAAGACAGCTTTTGCAATCTTATCAAAGTTTATCTGAGTCAAGAGAAATTATGGTCTGATGTAAAATTTAGACCGTTTTAGATTCAGCATCATACACTTGATTCCATAATTTTCCCAGATGATTTGCATGGTCTTGTTCTTTGACACTCTCTGTCTCTACCTCTCTCTAGGGAAATAATGACAAAAATTTGTTTGATATGACAAGATTATTGTTAGTGATGATAAAATGCTCAGCAAAAACATGCAAATAAAGCACTTCCTGCTAATACAAAAAGAATGTCCCAAAGAAGCTGTATCTTAAACAAAAGTTGAATGTGTTTAGAAATCTCACTTGAATAATATATATCTTTATATACAGTGATACTTTGAATTCATGATTATACTTGAATCAATACAGAATATTTTCTCACAGAAAATATTGTTTATGATCTCTACTTGGCCTTTGATGAAGGTGTTTTCTTAAAAACCTTTCTCCAATTTCTTGATTTCTCAAAAATTGTACTTTTCCCTGACTTCATTTTTTGGTCCAGAGATACGAATAATGAGAATGCACTAAACAGAGGCACCAAGGGGCACTAAAATATAAGCACTGTTGTGTGAAACAAAATGATTCCTTCTCATCTTAGCTCAAATGAGTGTATTGACAAATACTGTAAATAGAAGACTTACTAAAAATGCCTTTGAGTCATGTGTTTGATTGCCTGTTTGCATAAACAACTTATGTTTGTCTACTTCACTTTCAACTTTAGTTTATATTTTACTCTGTTGACAAAGAGATTTAGTTGGAGGAAGAAACATACCAAATATTTTCTACCTGAAGCCAAGGGGAACATTTGGCAAAAGTAGAATCTAGATGTCTTGTAAACCCAGGGCAACCTACCCGTTTTAATGCTCAATAAAATGTAAGGTAAGATTTGGTTTTAAACATTCTTGTATAAACACATACAAGGAAACCAGCATACACCAGAGATTTAGGCTCACAGGGTTCACAGACTACTCAAAATGTAATCTCCCTTCCAACAAGCTTTTCTAGGCACAAAACTGAGATGAATAAACTGGGCCCTTCAATCCACTTGTCAATTTCAATCTCATCAAGAAGCTCTGTTGGTTTAGTCAGCTTGGGCTGCTATAACAAAATACCACATATTAGATGGCTTCAGCAACAGACATTTACTTCTCAGAGTTGTGGAGCCTAGAAGTCCAAGATAAGGAGTCATTTGATGTGGTTCCTAATAAAGTCTCTTCTTTCTGACTTGCAGACAGCTGCCTTCTCGCTATGTCCTCATAAGGCAGAGAGAAAGCTCTGGTCTCATCCTTTTCTGACAAGGACAGGAATATCATCAAGGGGTCTCCACCCTTATAAGCTTATCTAAACCTAATTATTTCCCAAAGGCCCCAATTCCAAATACCATCACATTGGGGATTTGTACTTCAACATATGAATCGGCGGGGGAGGGGGAAGGGGACACAAAAAATACAGTCTATAACATTTGTTTCAATATGTCAGTGTACCAAATCTGCCTTCCGAAACTCACGGCAGGAGATGAACTTGTACACATTATTGTACATTTCTAAGTGTGCTGGATTAAATCCCTTATGGCCAACCTTTCCCTTCATTGGTTAAATCAGTTGTCAAGTGAAATATAAATAGTAATGGTTTTAGATAATATATAGTGAGACTTGATTTCCTAAATTTTCAAAAGCTATCTAATTTTGCCTTAGAAATGTATTGATTTTATATAATTATTTGTGAATTTGGTTTACATGAAGTTACATGAGTATAACCTAGCCCGTTATTTGCTGTGGCTTCTAAGAACTATGTGCACAATCAAAATATCAACAGCTTAATAACATAGAAAAATTGATTTAGAGAAAATAGAAAAGAGATTTATGTCATAGCACTAAAACAGCAAATTAATGCCTTCATGTCTTTTAAATTTCTATTTTATCATTAATTATGGTGTGATAAAACTCCATAATTAAAATAACTATACCATATGCTGTTATATGTGTCCATTTTATTCTGAAAGGAGATATATATGTCCTTTCATATGCTTTCTTCTCAGCCATCTGTGAAAACTAATCCTGTGGCAAACATGGATCAGCGGTTCTTCAATTTGATGCTATAAAGCGTTAAAATACTTGGAATCCTAGATCCAGTCATGTTCAATTGCTATTATATCTTGTTCGTAGAAGGCACTCAGAACTCCAGAATGTGTGCATGTGAGTTTTTGGCATCTATCGTGAGAAAGGAGTTTTTTGTGACCTCATTAGAAGCGCTCTGAGTTCTCAAGAGATTAAAAGGAAACCAAGTCCACTATATCAACAGGAACCTTCATGTTAAAAGTCTGTCTTTTGAAAGAGTATGTAATTCGATTTTTAAAAGCCAATCTAAATGTCAGACTTCTAACTGGCAAGTTTATTCACTTATATTTACTGTGATTATTAAAATATTTGGATTTATCTTGCATTTTTCTATTGATTTTTACTATGCTTTCTCAACAAAGTATGGAAAAATTCTAGACATACCCAAAAGTGCTTGAACTCTGCTCATCCACATCATTATTGTGGACCACTGTTGTTCTATCATGCTTTTTACTCTCTACCATATTAATATTTCACCCATATCAGTAACCCTTCAGATCAACTCGCATCGTTTCCGGTTTCTTTGCTTACAATAACTTCTTCCACTCCACTCTTTCTTTCCTTCTTGAGTTTCAATTTCTCTCTTCCCGAAACCCATCTTTTGCTGATTATTTTAGCAGGGTTCTATGAGGGAAACATGTTCTCTGTCTTTACCGCTTCCTCCTGAATAGTAGATATACTGGGTACATAATTGTAGGTTGATAGTTTTTTCCCTTGGCACTTTGCAGATTTTTTTACTGTTTTCTGACAACTGATATTACTGATGGAAATTCTACTCAGTGGAATTACTACTCCTTTTCTCGCTAGTTGTGTTTAAAGCTTTTGCTTTGTTTTTGGTGTTTTATAGTTTATATACGATGTTTCTAGGTGTTTATTTATTTATTTGAGACAGAATCTCACTCTGTTGCCCAGACTGGAGTGCAGAGACATGATCACAGCTACCACAGCCTCGACCTGCTGGGTCCAGGCAATCTTGTCATCTCAGCCTCCCAAGTAGCTGGAACTACAGGTAATTGCCACCATGACCAGCTAATTCTTTGATTAACTGTGGAGAAAATGTCTTCCCATGTTGCACAGGCTGGTCTCGAACTCCTAGGCTCAGACACTTCTCTCACCTCAGCCTCCCAGAGTGCTGGGATTACAGGTGTGAGCCACCACACCAGACATAGGTGTTTGTTTATTTTTATTTACCCTGCTTAGGAATCAATGTAATTCTTCAATCTAAAGATTCATGTCTTTCATTCGTTGTTCAATTTATCAAACATAGTTTTTCTCCCATTCATTCTTTTTTTCCTTCCAGAAAAATCTAGTAAATTATTTGGACCTTACATTCTATCTTCCATGACTTTTAATGTCCATTTCTTACTTTCCAATTCTCTATGATTCTGGGCAGCAATCAGTATTATTTCTTTAAATATTTCTTTCTCCCTCTCCCAGTCCATTGCTCTCTCTCCCCATTTATCTAATCTGCTATTTGATCTATCCATTGAAGTTTATATTGCCACATTTTCCACTTTAGGAACTCCTGTTTTTGAAATCAAAATTACTGGTTCTATCTCTCTCCTCATTCATGAAGACTCGAGTCAATTTAAACCTATTTGTATAATATCCTCTTTGTAACTTCAAGTTCATCTCAGTGTTGATCCTTCTGTTTGTAGAACAAGTTGGCTCCCCATAATAACGGATCACTTTCTCGTGTGATTTGTAATTTTTATGTGGACACATCTCCAGCTGAGGTTATTTCTCTATGGGAGTTCTATGCGTTATAGTTACAGAAACAACTTCGTTTTATAGACTTGATTTGGTCTCATAGGTAGTCGATGCTGTGTTTTAAGTTCCTACATCAATGTTAAGAAGTCAGTTACTTGTCTTTAAAAAGTATACACAGGTCTGCAATCCTGATAACCATTCTGGATATGATTTCCTATATTTGCAAATCCCAACCATCTGGGTATTTATCTTTATTTATTTTGAACTCAGCCACAAATTGTTTTTAAAAATTGTTTTGTGTGTTTCATCTGGCCTAGAAAGTGTTTCCATGCAGGGTCAGAAAGAACCTTCATTAACTCTGTTCATTGTATTGCAAGAGCTAAAATTTCCCCCACCATGTCGTTACATGAAGGACTAGCAACAATATAGCACACTACTCTTGGGGAAGAATAATCATTTATCCATGGAGTTAGACCAAGGAACATGCCTTTATTGATAACTGGGACTTCCTGTCATTTGGCTAATAATTGATCTAATAAGAAGCAGAGGCCCCGAGAGAAGCATTGTGAGCAAATGGCTTCAGACAGAGTTTCTCAAATTTGGTCAGAGGAACATTTGCTACTGGCTACGCATTTCTTGTGTCCCGAGCAATGTGTTTTGCCACACTTAGGATAATTCTAAGAATTTTATTTTCTCAGTTGTCCAGGTAGGAGGCATCTCTTCAGGTGTCTGCCCAGTTCACAATAATTTCCTCTTTCTGTGGGAACTGCTTTCATCACCCCCTTTCATGTCCACAAGAATGCCTCATCAATAGCAGTATTTTCACTAACCCAAGGTGGGCCAACCCCACATTCTCCTCGGCACTTAGAATTGAGACTAAGAAAAACTGAGTTGTGGCTGAACCTACCTAAACCTGAGAGTTGTAAAGTGGGTGGATTCCACACCAAGGGGAGAGAGAAGGATATAGCAGTTGTGCGAGAGAAGTAGGGAGGGGAAAAAAAGAATTCTGACATTTTTCCACTTTCTGATTCTAGTTTTCTCCTGAGGACCAGCTGCATTTCTACAATGATTTTCATGATACACCCCTGTATCCCTACAATAAATTACCCCTCTTCACTTCAGTTAGATAAAATTGCCTGCCATGTCTTGCATCCAGAAAAATCCTAAAACATTAATCCCGGAAACACAAATAGAGTCTGTGGCAGATAGCAGAGGGAATACTCTGAACTCTAGGACAGCCAGCATTAGCCCAGCACAGAAAATATGCCAAACCATAGCTAGTGCCAGAAAGTCAAATAGGAATAAGATGGCTCTAGCCCTTGAATGTCTTAGAGAGTAAAAAAATAGAAAGACGTATGAATACATAATGCAATACAAAAGGATTCAGTACCCCAAAGAGAGTTTTCTGTGTATTTTACCACTTCCACACCACCGGCTAGACTGGACTGGGTGCCCTTCTGCACCTGTGGTTACAGCAACCACTAACATATCAGATACAGTGCTATGGTTATCTATTCACTGGCCCATCTCCTTCACAAACTGTTAGCTCTTTTGAAACAGAAATAGTGCTTTTTACTGTAGTATCCCTAAGAATTTGCAAAGTTCCTATGAGAGAGCAGTTGTGCAATAAATATTCACTAAATGAAGGACTACATAAAGCAGTAAATACCTGGTGCCAAAAAATGTATACACATTTTAAGAGACGTTATCTAAGTATTACTTTTAGTTTACCATAATCAGAAGGGTCTAGATGCTGATAGTAACCACTCTGAGCACCTCTTGTAATTGCAGAAGTCAATCATAAACTTGTATTCATCTACAATTTTAACACCGGTTTTTCCTCTCTTAAAAATGTGTGTACATTTTTTGGCATCCTCTGTATAGGAACCTGTGCAGAAATAATGCAGGAGAAATAATAGGTTATTACTTCTATTTAGGAAGGACTTGGAGGACCTCTCAGGAAACCGTATAATGTATAAGATAAGGACACTGGTTGGAGCCAGAGATCCCTGAGTTCAAGGACTGGCTCCAGCATGCATTAGCTGCCTGATTTTTCCTTCCTCTGAAATATGGAGATATTCTTGATAAATGTCTCCCAGGGCTATTGTGAGCATGAAGTCTGGGAGAAAATCCAAAAGGACATACACACTCACACCAGTTAGAATCTGGATTTCAGGGGAGAAAATAGAAATGACAAAGCTCTTCTCCTACCTGTCATCTCTGCAGCATTTGCAATTAGGAGGGCGGGATTGGGAATGTAGCTGTATGTACCTCTGTTTCTGCTATTTGCCCACTTTGGCATGGAAAGACTTGCAGCTGGGATGGAAGAAGGTTCTATGCAGCTGGAACCTTAAAGGCAATGGAGGTCTGAGAGGAGAACCCTGGGAATGGTGAAGAGTCTCATTAGGAGAATGGTTAAGGTGTCTATCAATTATCAGGACAGATTATTTTGGTGATACGAGTAGACTTATGTTTATGGTAAATGGGCAGTAAAAGAATGGCTAGGTTTCAGTAGAGGGAGTCTCAATAATAAGTGACTTTGAATAGTTTCTGGTTGATAGAGGAGCTGGTTCCAGACTATTCAAAGTTGCTACAGAGGTATGAGGACAAGACTTTATCTCAAAAGATAGGGAGACAGGAAAACTCTAGATCATACATCATCAATGGGAGTAATATCATCCCTAAGGGGACAAAAATTGTTCCTTAAGTATTTAAAATCAGAGCTATCACAATGGTTTTTAGCCCTCCAAAGAGCCATAGAACAGAAGTTAAGTATACAATACGTCTGTGGTATATTAATCTGTTCAGGCTACCAGAACAAAGTAGAAAGAAGTGGGTGGCTTAAACAACAAAAATTTATTTTTCACAGTTCTGGAGGCTGAGAAGTCCAGGACTAAGGTGCCAGCAATGTAGGTTTCAGCCTGGAGCCTCTTCTCTTGGCTTGCAGGCAGCTGTCATCTCACTGTGTGCTCATATGCCCTCTTCTTTGTGTGCATGCAGGGAGAGGGAGAGCAAGCCCTCTGGTGTCTCTTCTTATAAGAGCACTAATCCTTTCATGACGGTCCCACCCTCATCTAACCCTAATTATTCCCCGAAGGCCCCATCTCCAAATACCATCACACTGGAGCTTCGACATATGAATTTGGGGCGGACACAAACATTCAGTCTGTAGCATTTGGTATTAAAATATTATAACAGGGCTGGACGTGAGGGCTCACACGTATAATCCCAGCACTTTCAGAGGCTGAGGCAGGAGGATTCTTGAGCCCAGGAGCTCAAGACCAGTGTAGACAACATAATGAGGCCTTATCTCTTAAAAAAAAAAAACAGCTGGATGTGGTGGTTCTATGCCTTTAGTCCCAGCTACTGAGGAAACTGAGAAGGCAGGATTACTTGAGCCCAGGAGTTCAAGGCTGCAGTGAGCTGTGATTGTCTCACTGTACTCCAGCCTGAGTGACAGAGTGAGATGCTGACTAAAAATATATTTATGTGTGTGTGTGTGTGTGTATACATATATATATGTGGAGAAGTGGTGATGGGGGAAAAAAGTCTAAACAGGCTCCTTAGGTGAGTGATGATTTTTAAAAAAGAGTTGAGAAACTAGCATAGATAAGCTATGCCACGATTCATACTGGGTGACCTCATTTGTAGCATTTATGTTGCCTCTCTATACTCCGAAGTCTGCATTCATCATGCTTGTTCTTGTTCCTGCAATTCCAGTAGGCTGCCACCAGGGGCCTTGTTGCTGTTAAAGCCCTGTGGCTTGTGCAACCAGACTTTCCATTAACAGAGGAAGAGATTAGCATGCTTTTAAAATTTTTAGGTATAGCTCTAAAACAAACCACCCCCCAAAAAGCATCTTTTCAAGAAACCAGTCTAACAGTCTAATACAATCGACACTGGTTAAATATAATATCTAAAGGGCAAGAGGAAAACACATCCTAATCCAAAATGGTACCTCTGACTGATTCTGGACTACTATTAATTGCTGTATAAATCAACATTAAGGACAGATATAAACATTTCTAATACATTTTTAAATACTTTAATTTACGTACATGAGAGTGAAGCTATGACTGAATGAAACTGGCAATCCAGGAAGATGTACTAGGTATAGCCCATCTCTCCTAGCACTATTGCTGAATGTCTACAATTTAAGAAGGATGAATCTAGGCTGGATGCAGTGACTCATGCCTGCAATCCCAGCCCTTTGGGAGGTCCAGGAAGATTATTGGAGCACAGGAGCCCGAGACCAGCCCATGCAACACAGCAAGACCTCATCACTACAAAAAATAAAAACTAGCCCGGCATGGATAGTGGTATGGGCCTGTTGTCCCACTCAGGAGGCTGAGGTAGAAGATTGCCTGAACCCAGGAGGTTGAAGCTGCCGTGGCCATGATCATGTCACTGTTCTCCAGATAAGCAACAGACTCTAACCAAAATAAAATAAAGCATGACTCTGCATACATAGTAACTAAAATTCTTCACATCTCTGGATTATCTTTTCATTCCGATTCATAAGATAGAATCACCTTTCAGTAGATAGAATCCTTCTCTTTCATCCTCTACATCCCATTCATTCCTATTTTCCTTTTATGATCACTTTCATGGACTATCAAAAGAAATTTGGGAAGGATTAAAATGTCAATTCACATACACAATTCAAATTTTTTAAAAAAAACCAAAGAAGTAATCCCGCACCTTTGGGAGGCTGAGGTGAGTGGATTGCCTGAGCCTGCGGGTCCGAGACCCGCCTGGGCAGTGAGACCTCATCTATACAATAAATCAAAAAATCAGCCGGGCGTGGTAGTGCATGCCTGTAATTCCGGCTACTTGGAAGGCTGAGGCAGAAGGATCGCCAGAGCCCAGCAGGTTGAGGCTGCGGTGGCCGGGAGCGGCCACTGCTCTCCAGTCTGGGCAACCGAGTGAGACTCCAACTCAAAAAAAAAAAAAAAAAAACCAAAGAAATTCTCAACGTAGAACTGAGAACTAGTGGATTAGGCAAAGAATAGCTCCCTACTGCCTACTAATTTAAATCCAAACACATTCTGCTGGCTTTTGAGGCCATTCCCACTGTAATTTTAGCTTTCCCTTTTAGGGTTATTGTCAACCATTTATTTGATTGCATGAAATCTTCATTTCAGCCAAACAAACTATTCCCGCTCTGTGACTCATAAGCTATCTTTCCTGTTATATTTTCTCAAACTTTCCCCCCTTTTTTGATTTTTATGTTTTGAGTCAGAGTCTCACTCTGTCGCCCAGGCTGGAGTGCAGTGCCACTCACGGCCACCCCACCGTCGACCTGCTGGATTCCAGAGATTCTTCCGCCTCAGCCTTCCAAGTAGCTGGAATTACAAGTGCACGCTACCACACCTGGCTATATATTTTTTTATTGTAGAGATGAAGTCTTGCCAAGTTGCCCAGGCTGTTCCCGAACTCGTGGGCTCAGGCCATCCCCTCACCTCAGCTTCCCAAAGTGCTGAGGTTACGGGTCTGAGCCACCTCACCCAGCCGCTCCCTTCTTTTAATACTTTCTTACCTCTTTCCACACCCTTCAACTTCATTTCTACACACCCAGTCCTGATGGTTCAAGACCTAGGTCAAATGCTACTTTCTCCTTGAGGAATCCCATTGGGCTCTGCCATCAAATGAGCTGTCCCTTCCTTTCCTTTGAATCCAATTAACATTAAACTTTAATCTGCCTTCTATCACTTCAATCACCATTTTACCCTGTCCCCTTCTGTGGAGTTTAAACTTCTTGGTGGCAGATCTGTGCCTTATTCAACACCATACTTCCACATGGTTTTCAAGACAATGCATTGCACACACTGGGTGTCCCACACTTGCAGAAGCTGCTCTGTCCTCAGCTCTGTCCTCAGGCAATGTAAGTGAGTTGTGGATGTCATTCAGATTAGAAGTAGTATTTGCAATTCAATGTGAGCTCTTTGGAAAATAGCTCTTATTAAGCAAGGACTTTGTGAATCATTAACCGGCAGCAGCAGTACTGGGGATATATTTTAATAATATTTCTGTTATAAAATTCAAAGTGTATCTTAACCAAAACATGGATATTTCAGACAAGTGCACCTGTTGATGATCACAATGGCCACTGGTGAATTTTAAGAACCCTTCCTTAGTTTAAGCTATATAAAGCCTTGCCACCCTCACAGGCTGTCCAGAGACCATCAGCATGGATCCATGTGGGAGCTTGTCAGAAATGCAGACTCTCAGGCTGCCCTCCAGACCTACTGAATCAGATCTGCAGTTTAACAAATACATACAAAGTTTAAAAATTCGGTCTAAATGGACATTTATTAAATTGTTGGACATTTATGTCCAAACATGTTGTGCCCATATATTTATTTAGTATACATATCATAAAAGCCTGTTTAGTATATTTAGTAGAATTTAAATCAAAAAGTTAATCGCACATAATGTAATAACAAAAATTGAAAGAATTGACATACCATCTCAAGTCACTGATTCTTACATTTTACCCTCAGACTTTCAAAAAACACCTCAGGGAAAGTGTTGAGAAGAGGGCACCAACTATATAGTTGTTCTGGAAATTTCTCTTTTCGTGAAAGAAATGAAAAGCACTAAATATCGGGCAACCCCCTCAGGTCCCCTCCCACTGTGGGAGCTTTTCTGTCCTCTCAATAAATCCTGCTTTCTAAAGAAAAAAGAAAAACACTAAATATCAACATGACAGTTTTGGAATGAAGAGAAGGTTTCCCAGGTGGGGCTCGTGAAATCCAAATTGTTTGATTCCAGTCTTAAAGGAGAAGCAGAGCTTCTCTCTCACCTCTAAGGAAAGACCCAGAAGACCCCTGAGAAGAGTAGAAATATGGTCTCCCTGCCATGCTGACGCCCTTAATTATGGCTTTTGAGCTTTTGATGTTCTGACACATAAATAGCTAAAAATTTGCTTTTTCATTTTGTGCACTTGCAAGTTGGAAATGTCATCAAGTTTCATCAAGATTGAAATGGGGTCCAATTTGCTAAAAATGCCTCATGCATAAGGAAGTTTTGTGCTCTCTTCCACATGGGAGTCAGCCTGCACAATACATTATGCACCTCGTGCTGGAAGGATCTCGACATGCCACTCAAACACTGAAACGAAGGGAGCAGTCACGCTTCAGGGTCTTTGCACCTTCACAAGGAGGGGCCCCTAGCCCACAAATATTCAATTCCCAAATAAAACTGTTCTATGTACTCACTATAAAAGTACTGATGTATAAACTATACCTATAGCTTCTCCCTGCTCATTATTTCTGAATCACAGACGGTTATTCTGCTGTTGTGTGCCCCCAACAAAAAAAAAGGCAGGTTAATGGTGAAAAATAATGGCTATTTTATGTCCCTTTTGCTTTTATCAAAGTATAAAACCAACAAATTTTTTCTTTAACAATAGGAAAGCAAAGCGAATTAGTCAATGGAAAAACTATCTTCATATGATTCCGCCCTGTCTTTTTACACTAGGGTACATTTCCCTTGATTCTGTCAGGAGACTGAAAGGAGAAAGAAAAAAAAACCAACTCACCCTGAATAAGATTCTATACCTCATAGTAATCCTTGAAAGGTGCTTGGGTTACTTTCTGGGGAAACATGTTTTTATTTCCTTTCCCATTGTTGATTCTTTTTTTTTTTTTCCCTACTGCTCTTTCCCTGAATTTACACATAATTACTATTTTAAATAGGCACAAAAATAGCTCAGGCTACTGAGAACCTACATCAGGAGGGGTTTTGCTAGCCAGAAGTTCACATTGAAGGGAATAGGATTCTAAAATTTGTCAAATTATTTCTCATGGGGGCTCCACATCTGAAAAATGCAAGCATGGAAGTTATCAAGCCTTGGACTTTCCCCCACTCACACATAATGCTCCACATCCAAGGCCTTGCACTCATCTTAAATGGACTGCCCCAAAAGCAAGATTTCTATGAAGTCTCTGGTGTCCTAAAAATGTATTACAGTTTTGCATTTGATTCCTTAACATATCTGTTTGTTTTAAAGATTTTTTTAAAAGATGTTATGCTCCTTGCCGTATAGTATAACCGGCACTCTTTGAAGGTTCAACAATGTTTTCAGTACACCTTGGCCCAGCTCCCATCTCTTTGGAGGTGCTCTTACTCTCCTCACCATGCTGAGAATTAAGTTTCTGGGTTACATAATTGCTGAAAAATTCATGTTACCCAGTGCTTTTCCTTCTATTAGCATCATCAAATAGCTAACATTAATTCAATACCTACTGTATGCCAGGCATTCTGCAAACCCCATGCATACAATACCTCACTCCATAGTTAAAACACTCCTGTAGGCAGGAACTGGCAACTCCATTTTTACTGATTTGGAAATTGAGGCTTAGAGAAGTTAAGTAACTAGTTCACAGTATCACAGCCTAGAAAAACAAGTTTTTTGCTGATCACTACACTGGACTGCCTATTCATATTTGTTTTTCACAAAAAAACAAATTTGTTTGTTCACACACACACAAACAAGTCCTATAAGAACGTTATTGGACTCTTGCATTCAGAAGAGGAAATCAAGCTTCCTAGCTTAATATGATACAATTAATAAATATCAGAACAATCAATCCAAGATCTTCTGATTCTCACACCGTAGGGTCCAAGATCTTCTGACTCTTACACTGTAGGGTTTTTCATTGTATCACGAATGCTTAGATCATTTCCAATTCTACATTTCCAGAAATCTACGATAGAAAAAAACCTTAAATGAATCAATCGAAAATGATGAAACTTGGAGACTTTATTTTCATGCAAATAGTCTCAGTATGAAGGGCAAAACATAAAGATTCAATGACCTTAATTGTAAAAGAATTAGAAATTCCATTAGTAACTATCACAATTTAATAACGCTCATTTTTTTTTTTTTTGCAAGAATGGGTGATAGTTACAGGAAATTATAGCAACCTTTTAATTTCTAAGATGATTTTTTCAAGTGCATTTTCCTAGTTAAAGATTAGATGTTTTCTTTTAGCTGCTGATAACAAAAAGGTTGAGTAAGAATTTTTGCTAACAAAAAGTTTCTAACTTCAGAGCTGTCTAAATCAGGAGTGGGTTATCTCGTGCAGTAGTAAGTTTCCTGCTCCTAGGGGAATTCAAGAAGAAACTAGATGACAACTTGTCAAGAATGTAACAGAAGAGATTCACAATCTTTTAGGGTGATAGACTCTTTGAGAATCTAATAAAAGCCATGGACATCTTCACCATAAAATGTATAGATGTGCAAAAATTTATGTAGGTTGGGATAAGAAGTTTGCTCTGCCCTGTATATATGACAGGAAATCATTTGGCTTGGGATGAAGCCCATGCATCTAGGTATAACAGTATGTAAACTAAGAAGCATTCCCATAGCCTTTGTTTTTTCTCTCTCTCTCAACCTGGTTTCCAAACACACATGGAAATAAAGACTACAACCTGGCATATGTGGCCTACATGATGGTTTACTTAGCTCTATTTTTTTATTTTGTTAAATCAAGAGATTTCACATAAGGGCATGGATCCCCTCCCACTGTCAAAGCTTTTCTGTCCTCTTAATAAATCCTGCTTTAAAAAAAAAAAAGAAAAAAGAGATTTCATATAAAAATCTAGATTTTGGGCTTCTGTTGGAAAAAAACCGGAGACTCCAGTAACCATGAGCCTGTATTTCAGCATGCTACTAATTTGCTGAAGCTGAGTGGAAGGCATTCTTTTAGATGGAGCACGCTGGTTAGCCACAGTCCACACCACTCAAGTGCTAGCCATGGCTGGCTTAACTCATTTATATTACCTGTTTCACTGTGCCTTTGAGTTTGCAATCCTGAAACAGAAAAAATGGTATTTGGTGGAAAGTTTTACAAATTGACTGTATGCTTCCCTTTAATCACATTATTCTTCTCAACAGAGAGACACAAGACAACATAACGGAGGGGGAAAGGAGAGGAGTTAGGGTCAAATCAAACAACAGAACAGCGAAATCTGTGCTTTTTGCAATCAAAACTCAAAGAACAACCAAATACACCCATTAACTTTCACTCGGTATGTCCCTTTACTTCTGATGACTATAAAGACAGATCCAGTTAGCAAGTATTTAGAGATCAGGGACAAGATGCAATCTCTGAACCAGGAGTTGACTTTCCTAACCATCTGACTGTGAGCTTGAACTTGGAGATGTTTGTGAAAGATCAGAGATGGATTCTCCCTCTTTTGTTCAGTTTACCTTGTAGAACAGACGCCTCCCTTACCTTTGCCACTCAGCTCGTTGGTGAAGGAGGAATGAAAGATCGGAGAGGAAGAGCCCTGGAATGGAGACAAGAGATGCTCCTCCAGTGGTCCATTCAACTACATACAAACTGGGATTTTCAGAAAAATCCCAAATCCTAGAGGTGCCTAAAAAAATTACTACAGGTGGTCTTCAAGTTTGATAGAACTTGTCCTTTAGTATGTTATACATTGACCAATTAAAACAGCTTTTGGAGACTGAATTGAAGTATTTTTACATCAGCTGAATGATGTAAAAATGAACGGATATTTTCAACCATTTTATTATGGCCTTGTTACAGTTCATCTGCATAGCAGCTTATGGGCATTTATTTGAAAGTTGCGTTATTATTGATAAGAATAGAGAAGAGGATAAAAAGATGAAATTACTCATCTAGTAATAGAAATTGCAGATCTTATACTTAGTCCACATATGACAAAGAGAGACTCACAAAAGATCCTGAAAATGGCAAGTATTTCTCCTCAGTTGAATACTTGCTGTATGTTGGCTATATGTGAACTATCAAGAAAAGAGCATATGTGGGGGGAGCGGGATTGGCAGTAGTGGGAAACTGCCAGGAGGAGGGGGTTACACCTCATCAACAGGAGTACCTGCATAATGAACATTTGTATACCTAACCCTGAAATGTACCCTGCATCTTTAAAATTTAAAAATTAAAAAAAAGAAGAAAATATACCAAAGACAGAAACCAGTAGATATAATTAGGGAATTGATCACTTATTTCTAATACACTAGTACTGAAACGTCACCCAATCTTTATAAATTCTTAGCGTTGTTCAACCTCCTCCATTTTGTCTATGTTTTTTTGTTTTGTTTTGTTTTTTTGAGTTGGAGTCTCACTGTTATCTAGGCTGGAATGCAGTGGTACACCACCTTGACCTGCTGGGCTCACGTGATCCTTCCACCTCATCCTTCCAAGTAGCTGGAACCACAGGCCTGCGCCACCATGCCCAATTAATTTTTTTGATTTATTGTGGAGATAAGGTCTTGTGAAGTTCACAGGCTGGTCTCGAACGACTGGGCTCAGAGAATCCTCTCACCTCTGCCTCTCAAAGTGCTGGGATTACAGGCATGAGCCACCACACCAGGCTTGTCTATGTTTATAAGAAAGTATTATGTATGAAATCAAGGAATTATAATTTTAGTTTTGTTATTAATTGATTTTCAGCTATATTCAAGCCACTTAACTTTGTTCTGTTTTCTCACGAGTCAAATAAGGAATTCTACCATCTCCCAGGGATATTGGAAGGACAAGATGCAACCAGATATAAATATCCTTGCAAAAAGTAAACTGCTCTCCAGATGTAAAGTATTTTTAAATACATGAGCATGTTCTGTGGATAATGCTTATTGTCACATATAAAAACAAAACTCATGAACAAGGAAGTTATATCTTTTTTCAAAGACACTAAAAAAATGCAAAGATCTTTTGAATGTTTTTGTTTATTTTATTTTACTCTATAATTTATACAACCAATGTAGTTGGGATAGCCTCACCCAGCATCAACATAAACCTATATGTGAATGCCAAGGGAAGTTATCAATGTAATAATTTTATCTCCTATGATGCAATTCTTCTAAGTTCTTTTTGTTCATAAAGAAAACTCCTAATTTCTCCCAGGTGAAATAATCAATATGAAATTTAGAAAATAAATGATTATAAATACTTAAATTTTTGTTTCCTTTTTCCATCCTGTCATTCGTTACTATAATGTTCATAGTTTAAAGTATTAGACCCATCTTATTTATAACAACATTGGCTAGCACCACTCATTTATCTATTTAAGAAAGGCAATTTGGAGAAGGGGGTGGCTATAGTGACAGCAATTTGTCATTAACAGCAGTTCTAATTAAATAGCCTCATCTACACATTACTGCACCATCTTGTGCATTTTCCTTAAGACTAAATATCTTCTAAACCATAATAATCCACCAGATCAAATATTCTGCTGCTTATGAAAGTGAGAAAATAGTGATTTACATGTTACACTTTAAAAGCTTCATCAAAGCTGTAATAATTTTGTTGGATAAACAATGTGATTCTTGAGATTAATAAGAATTTCTAAATATGAACAATATGTACCCTGAGGAGAATATTATCTAACAAGGAACTGATAAATTATGTTGGGCAAATAATCTGCATACTAAAATATGTGTAATGGAGACAGGAAATTAAATATTGAAATGTGTAAATAATACACAGTTTGGTGTGTTGGTTTTTCTTTTTCCCTTAGTTGTGTTAAATCCCAGCTTCAAAATAATAGATGTCCCAGTGCATGTCCTTGTCATTCACACAAGAGAACAGAGTAAATTGACATGTGTCTCAGATTCATGTTCATGCTGGGCAGGAAATTGGAAGTTCTTTGATAAGTTCCATTTGGAAGAGAAATTTGGGAAAGAATTGGGGGAAGTACCTATGGATTTTTTTTTTTTTAACTTCCAAAAACTACATTTGGGCTTCCCCCCACCCACCACCCCAAGTAGGTAACTGTTTTTAAAAACAGAAATAAAATGCTACTGGTTTGAAAAACTATAATGATATAAGTCCCCATGGAAATACTGCCAAGACTAATCAGAGTGTTTATATAGTACCTGGACTCTGTAGCTGAGCCTTGGCTGAAAATGGCCTCAAATGGCCATTTCACCTCCCATTCCTGGTAGACCATTCAGGAAGATTTCACTAAAACCAAATGTGTAGGTGGCAAAGCTCATCGGGCACTACTTTCTTCTTCAGGATAGTTATTTGTGTGAGGAGAAAAGCTGAAAGGTCTTCACAAGTCTGCAAGGGAGCTGTGCAAGTACAGAGAGGGGCACAAGGAATGATGTCTGGCAGCAAAAACTTTCCAAAAGTTTGGGTTGTGAAAACGTAATAAATATTAGCCAGGCAAAGAACAGGTAAGTGCATCCTAAGCAGAGAGGACAGCATAAGCAAGAACTTGGAGGAATGAGACACATTTGCCAAAACTTGGAGGTGGGGAATGTTTAGAAACAAGACTACAGAAAAAAATCAAGGTCAATCTGAAGGCAACAAAGAGCAAGCTTGAAAAAAATATTAATAGCATTGGCAAAAAATACGACTGACAAGCAACTGGCATTCAGAATAAACAAGGAACACATAAATTAAAATGACAATCTGGTTGAAAAATACATAAGAATTTTAGACAAATAATTCCCAGAACACAAAGTCTAAATGGCCACAAAAACATTTTAAAAGATATTTTATTTTGGTAAGAATGAGAAGAAACAGAAATCAAAACACAGTGATGTACCATTTAAAACTCATCAGACATAAAAATCTGACAATACTGAGTGTAATAAAACTGAAGCAACGAGAACTTTCATATACTGTTAATGAGGGTAAATTGGTATAATCACTCTAGAAAAATACATGACAATAGTCAATAAAAATTTAAGATACAAATACCCTTTGAATCAAAAATTTCCTTCCTTTAAGTAGATCTTAGAAATAAATACAAGATGTATATGTAAACATATATGTATAAGAATCTTAACAGTAATAGTGTTTATATTTGAAGTATGCATATTTGCAATAACACAAAAAATGTAATATAGTCATACAATAAAATATTAAATTGCATTAAAAATAAACTAGAGCTACACATATCAAAGGTGAAGCTCCTAAATTTAATATTGAGCAATGATGAGAAAAACATTGCAGAAAGATATAAACCACATCGTGCCATTATATAAAGTCTTAAAACACGCAATGTGATCATTCCTATTGCTTGGAGACACACATAGATGTAGTAAAATGTAAAGAAAGCATGATGAATGGGGATAATAATCATCACGCTTAAGAAAAGGGTTGTTTGTTTGTTTTTTACTAGAGAAGTGCAAAGTCAGAGAGTTTCTGCTTATTCTAGTAACATTTTATTTCTTAAGCAGCATGGTAAGGAATAAGAATTCATTATAATATGCTTTATATATTTTTTTAGTATTTCCAAAAGTAAAATTTTAGAAAGAAAAAAGAAAGCTCACCTCAGATGGCAGTAAAGATAATGCAGTAGGAAGGAAAAGAGGCAAAAACATGGTGAGCCTGTTATCAGGTCGCCGGGATTTCCGCCATTGATGAGATGGTGCATGATCCCTAAATTTTTCAAGAAGGATTAGACAAGTGCTGACTTTACCTGAACTCCAGTCTCAAAAAACCTGGGCTTTAGTCTCAAAACGGACTCTGCAATAATCCTATATCCAAAAGAGTCCACAAGCGAATAAATTTGGCAAAAGGGGCACAAACTCAAAGCTGGGGAACACAGATGATTTCGTTCTAATTCAAAAGTAATACCAAGTTCCCCAAGGAGGGGGAAAAAAGCTAATTTAACCTTTCAACCCCTTGCTCCATATTTATTATGTGGTGATAATACCACGAAGAATGTTGTGAGGATTAATAAATTCATTTCTCCAGCTTTGTAGATAAAAATGTGCTCCATAAGTGCTTTATTTTAAGAACTATGAAATGGTTTGTTTATTCCAGTATCCCATTCAGCCATTTCTCAAACCTTATCTCCCAGTTCTGGGTTTTGAGATGAATATGGGTCTTTTAAATGATTGCAAGTAACCTTTGAGGATTATGCATTTTAAGCACTGGTTCACAATGAATATGTGACCAGATATATGTCACATAGGAGAAAGTCAAAAATATAATCCCTAAGAGGTTAATGACACAAATTGTATTTGGAGTTTCAATTTGCTGCAACAATTCTGAGCACTTTAGAAAAGTGACTTCAGCCTTAGCACCCAATGACTGCCAATACAAAGACGTCCTGATTTGGAGCCTGTTAGGAATAAGCTAGAGTTTTGACTGGAAGGCAGCAAATCAAGTTTTAAAATTTAATACAATTAAATAGACTATAATTTTTTTATAAAAAGTTCTTTATAAAAAAATTGTTGAAGTTTCTTGGAGTAGTTTTCCTAGCTGTAGTTAATAGTGTATACCAGGATAGTTACGCCTCCTTACTTATCCTCCCTTTGGAAAAAAGAGCTATACTTGAATACGGGTGTCCTGTTTTCAAGGGGAAATAGGATTCATGACCTAGAAACAGAGTCATGAGTGCCATCTTTAGGGCTCATATTTCTCCTGATCTTGGCTTTAGTTCCCAGCTTGAACAACAATTATGATCATTCTGTGAATACTCACATTCATTCATTAATCTGACAATGATATACTGGAAATATGGCTTTTAGCAATTCTCAAGAGTTGCCTCTGCACCAGTCATGGCCACCTTCATGCAGCTCAGCACCAAAGCCAAGATGCCCCTCGTGAGCCTGAGCACTTGGAAGTCTCCTACAGGCAAAGTCAAGGACACTGTGAAGGTGGCCATTGATGCAGGATACCACCCATCGACCGTGCCTACGTCTACCAGAATGAGCATGAGCTGGGGGAAGCCAGCCGGGAGAAGATCTAGGAGGAGACTGTGAAGCGGGAGGAGCTCTTCATTGTGAGTAAGCTGTGGTCCCCCTTCTTTGAGAAGCCCCTGGTGAAGGAAGCCTGCAAGAAGACTCTTCAGGACCTGAAGCTCAGTTTCCTGGATGTCTACCTAGCTCACTGGCCACAGGGCTCCCAGGCTGGGAAGGACTTTATCCCCAAGGATGATAAAAGCAATGCCATCGGAGGTAAAGCAACATTCTTGGATGCCTGGGAGGCCATGGAGGAGCTGGTGGCCAAGGGGCTGGTGAAAGGCCTCAGGGTCCCCAACTTCATCCACCTCCAGATTGAGATGCTCTTGAACAAGCCTGAACTGAAGCATAAGCCAGTGACTAACCAGGTGGAGTGTCACCTGTACCTCACGAAGGAGAGGCTGATTCAATACTGCCACTCCAAGGGCATTGTTGTCATGGTCTGCAGCCCCCTGGGCTCCCCAGATAGACCTTGGGCCAAGACAGATGACCCTTCCCTGATGGAGGACCCCAAGATTAAGGAGATTGCTGCAAAGCACACACAAAAAAACCACTGCCCAGATTCAGATCCAGTTCCATATCCAGAAGAATGTGATTACAACTGCCAAGTCTGACACCAGCATACATTGTTGAGAACTTCCAGGTCTTTGACTTCAATTTGACCAATGAGGAGATGACAACTATCCTCAGCTTCAAAAAAACTGGCAAGCTTGTGACATACAAAACTCTTCTCACCTGGACAACTATCCCTTCGATGTGAAATATTGAAGTTGAATCTCCTGTTGAGAACACCCAGAAGCTTCTCTCTCTTCATTGAAGTGTGACTCTCTTGGCCAAATTTATCTGAGGTTGTACTGAGCCTGACCCTTTTGTAAGCCAGAATCCAAGTAGTGTTGTGTCTAGATAGTGTGTTCAACCAGGTAGGATTATCTCAGAAAGTATGGCTCGAACAGGCAAATGCAATTGTTACTTCCACTTGTTTGATCTGAACAAATGTTTGTTAAACATTAGAAACTCTAACACTGAGGAGAAAAAGAATTTTTAAAATAGTAAAAAAAAAAAAAGGTTCTCATTTATCAAGCTGCATTAAAACCAGTGGTTGGGGTGGCATCCTATATTCATTCTATGGGTCAGAATTTCCCGAATTATGTTATAAGATGCTAATGGGTAATCTGGCAGGGAGAAAAACAAGTTTTATCATCCATTAGCCATATCACCATGTCTTCTTCCTGGAAGACTACAAATCATATCAGTATTTTCAGTTCAGAAAATGTCACCAGCTAGTTTTACTTTGTTCAGTCCAGTACAAACACATCAGACCATGGACATCTCTCCACATCTCATAGTTCACTAGCAATACATAGAGCAGACTTTAGTCAGCGCTGTTCTGTACATTCTTCCTGTGACCTTGTTACCAGAATGAGTAGCTACATGGAGGGAAACAGCACATTGTTGTTAATTAACTAATTGATCCTTTAGGCAGCTTCTAAGCCCCCCAGTGGTGACTTCTTGGTATTTATAACCATGAACAGTCTCCTTCTTTTGAGTATGGATAGGACCTATGACCTAACCAAAAGGTGATAGGATGTCACTTCCAGGATTTATCTCAGATGTGACTTGTCTTATTAACAGATTGTCCCTCTTGCTGGTTTGAATGAATCTAGCTGCCATGTAGAAGAGGCCCCCCTGATGAGGGACTGGTGGTGGCCTCCCTCCAATAGCTAGTAGGAAGCTAAAGCCCTTAGTTCAACAACCCACAAGGAACTGTCCTGCCAATAAACATGTGAGCTTAGTAGATCCTTCCCCAGTAAAACCCTCAGATGAATCCTTATCCCTGACCAATATTTGAACCATAGCCTTGCTGGAGAGTCTGAAGCAGACAGCCCAGCTCAGTCATGCCTAGACTCCTGACCACAGATGCTGTGAGATAATAAATGCCTGGTGGATTAACACCCTAAGTTTGTGGTTATTTGTTATGTAGCAACAGATAACAAGTGCAATTAATTAATTATTGATTAATAAACTTGTGTCAGTGATATGTGCTGGGATGGAATGATAAGTAAAGTTAGCTACTGCCCCTGACCCCAGAGAACTTCTAATGTAGTAAGGGAACTCTTTATATTATATAATATTATAATTAATAATATTATGATTAATCTTTATGTAGCACTTATGTGGCAGACACTAAATTGTCTAAGCACATTCTGTAAATTTCCTTATTCAATCCTCACAACAATTAATAAGAGCTATCATTGTTTACATTTTATAGGTGAGGAAACTGAGGCCGAGAGAAATTGAGGGGTCGCCCGGGGTCCCACTTCTGGCAACTGGCAGAGCTGGGTGTTGAACTCACTTCTTAATCATGATGTTATAATCACACTGACAAGTGTGAAATGTACATTGTGATGAGTCCTATAAAGAAAAAGTAGGTTTTCCTAAGAGAGTCTGTTATGGGGGGCAGTAAGGGACATTTAAGCTAAAATATGAAGTATAGGTTGATTAGAGACAGGTATTCTAGGCTGTGAGAAAGGCAGACACCAAGGCCCTGTAGCAGGAAGAAATAATTTAAGGTAGAGAGGTGGGTGAAATGAGGCCATTAGCAGGTGGGTGAGACATTGGGGAGATATTAGAGAGATCAGAAGAGCCAGACAATGCAGAGAACTGTGGAGCAGACTAAGGAGCTTTGTCTTTATTTTAAGAGCAATGGAATGGAATACCATCTAGAGTATTTAATGGGGATGGGGGAGTAGGAGGCTCACATGATCATATCGCATCTTGAGAATATCACTCTAGATTCTGGAGTAGAACACTTGAAAGGAGTCAAGAATAGCTGTCTGAGGCTATTGGGTTAGTTCTGGCAAGGGATAATGGTAGTGGCCTAAACAAAGGATGTGGTAGGGACAGAGAGAGGCAGACACGATCAAGAGATGTTTTGAAGATGAAAACAAGCAGAGAATGGCTAGGGGAAGAGAAGGGGTGAGATCAAGAATGACTCATAGGTTTTAGCCATGCACAACTTGAACTTTATATAGTTTGCACCAATTGCAGGCTCCTGGTTACGCGATTTCCAAAGTCAAAGGCAGCGCCTCAGGAAAGTTGGCCCCTGGAGTCAGGTTTGTGGTTTCCTCATATATCACAACATAAAACATAGAAAACTTACTACAGAAGGTTAGGGGTTGCAAAACATCCCCCAAGGGCACCTAAGGGCTTTGACTGAGGACTTCAATCACTCACTTAAAATCAAAAAGCTTTGGTTTTAGAAAACAGATTTTTTTAATGAATGGGCCGATATGGTTTTGCTCCAGGCATCATTTCAAACACTCTTCAGAAGTATTTCTGAGTCTCAGTTTGCATCCCTAAACTAAAGAACCAAGATCTGACCACTCCACCTTACCACATGGGATACACGGAATTTCATAGTCCCAGCTTCTTCCTTCCACAACTGTCCAGGGCTCCTTTGTGTCTCATACCCAAAACCCAACCTTGCATTCAGTTGGCAGGACACTTCTAAATGTCACCCAAAGAGAAGCCCAGTGAGCACCATGTAAACAAGAAATTAACTTAGAAGCAGTTTCCTTCATTCAAAAGATGGCATTGACCCAGGTCTAACACAGAGCAAGTTACCTAGCCATCTACAAACAACCAAGCCATCTTTTTTCTTAAGGTAAAAGGATCTACAATCCAAGCCACTGGCAATCTAAATTAGCACAGTCCAAGAGTCTTAACAGCTGGTCCAGATCGTTTCTCCAGCTCCTCTTTAGGTTTTTTAAGCTTCAATTTCTTTATCTACAAAATGGGTGTATAAATAGTTACCCATAAAGTGACTCTGAGAATTAAGTTATCTATGAAAGATGTTTGACTCATTGTCTGACAGAGTGAGCTCTATGAGTGTTCATAATTCTGATGATACCCTGTCCAGTACTGTTCAGAATAGAAGGCAGAGAAAAGATAGCCCTAAGCTACGACTGCTTCAGATTGTAGTGGAGGAGACATGGAACAATGAGGGCTAATGGTAATGAGGAGCCAATCACTGACCTCCCTTGCTCCGCCCATTGTTCTCCCTGCTCCCATCCCAGGAGAGTCCCTCAGGGAGCCCTGGCACCAATCTGTGGAAGAAAATTGGAAGAATATTGATCTGGTGGAAAAAACAGCAGACAACGCATCCAGAGACCTTCCCTTGAGAACTTTATCAAGTCAATCACTAAACTTGTCTGTCTCAGATTCCCCTTCCACAAATGAGAGGAGTCACAGTCACACCTATACACAAAAGCACATCCGCATTTAAGACAGATTTTGATGAGATGGTAAGTGAACAAATAATTTAAAAACAAAAGCAATGAATCCAGTTCCTACTAAGCTCTGCTTATGTGTTCAGCAACATGGTGAGTGCTGAACAGGACACAGAATAAATTTATGCAGGGCCTTGCCTCAGAAACAAAGAAGAATGACTATTCTCTAGGTGAGAAAAATAATAACAATTTTAAAACTAAACAGTGCAAAGCAGGATATAATAAAATGATAGATGGGCCAGGTATGGTGGCTCATGCCTGTAATCCCAGCGCTTTGGGAGGTTGAGGCAGGAGGATTGTTTGAGCCCAAGAGTTTAAGGCAAGCCTAGGCAACATAGTGAGACTCTCTCTCTCTACAAAAAAATTTAAAAATTAGCCAGGTGTAGTTGTGCAGGCATACGTTCCCAGCTACTTAGGTTTCAGGCTGTGGAGAACTGTGATTATGCCACTGCACTCCAGTTTGGGCAACAGAGTGAGACCAAGACTCACAAAAGAGAAAGAGAGAGAGAGAGAGAGAGAAAAGAAAAGAAAGAAAATAGATGATGCAATAGAGATGAGATGATCATGTTATGTGATTTTAGAGCTATGAGAGAACAATGAGAGGATGGCCTTATAAAAAACAGAGTCAAGAAAGATGATGACATGGAACGTAGGAGCTGTTCCAGGTGAAAAACTACCCAAATGACAACCCAAAGGTGGGAATGAGTAAGGCATATTTGGAAGAAGCCAAAACATCTACCATACATAATTATGCATTGTGCTATCACTTGTATATATCATTAAAGGAGCATAACCTTTGAAAATTTCTTCTGACTTCACTCTCGTTTCATCACTTAATTTCTGCTCAGGTATTACTCTGCATATGGGCATATTGAAACCAGAGAGTTTCCTTTCCAAACCAGAGTTAACCAGCACAGTGGAGACCCAGGCTAGAGTCTATATCTTCACTTCTTATTCTTAGACTTCTCTTAGATACTATGATTTCAAACTACTTTCTTTTACTTTAGGAGCTGAAGGAAGGCAGACAGGGGTTTCAAAACATAGGTAAATGGAGTTTAACTGAAGAGCTGAGACTATTCCTTCGGATATTCCTGCATGTCCACTGTCATGAGCTATCTTCAATTCACACTGCTTGACTTTAGAAGAGTACAGTTTAGAGTGATGAAGGCTGCTCTAGTATCTATTAGGTATTTGTCCTCTGAGTCTCTAGATCCTGAAGAAAACATCAATTATTTTCATGTCACTCGCCGTTTATGGTGTTGCCAAATTTGCTTGTATGCGTATATACATCAGCATTCTTTGCTATTGGAAGTGGTTATTTTCAAGATGTCTTATCCAAAATTTTGGAAGGTAGTTGCACTCAAGGTGACTGTGAGCAGGATTTTGTAAAACCAGTGAACAGGATAAAGTTTTACTTCAAATTAGCAATGTGCTGTAAAAGCTGACAAAAACTGTTCTGGCTTAAGCAGGCAGATACGACTGGATGGTACCTAATCTCAGGACAGAGCTTGCAAACCACATGAATCCCACCAACCATTGTGGGCTTGTTTCAACTGAGAGCTCTATGGTTGAGCCAAGAGACATCCGGGAAATACAAATGCATTAGTGTGAAAGGCGGCTGCGACCTATGCCTGAGGGCTTCACACACACACAATCATTTAAGATCCTCATCTCCCAAGTGCCTTGAAATGGTTGGAAATTATGCAGACTGTGCCATGTTGCAGCCTAATCAAAAATAGACTTGTGCGTTTTTCCCTCTTAGGTCACGTGTTAGGTCACCCAACACAAAGTCCAATGCGCTAAGCCATCCAAAGTGTCGATTCATCCCATTTGTATGTGGTCTATGATGGATGGATGAGCAGAGATTAAGCGAGACCCCTTTCTCAGAGGCTAACATAAGTTGCAGTCCCACTTACATGTCAAGCCTAAGTATAATATTAACATATACATTGATCCTGCGTTTTTAGAAGAAGGGGGAGGAAGGATTTCTAATAATATGCTACTGCATACAAAATTTATCTAAGTAAATAATTATTTTTAAGCCTAAGATTTAGGCAGCTTTAGTATTCCACATTATGCAAATGTTTGACAATTACTAAGTGTGGGTATCAGCCGTGGTTTTTTTTTTTTAAGTTTAATTTAAAGCAATTTGACATGGAAAGGTTATTACTTTAGTTGCCAATAAAAGCTGTACTTTTAACATAAGTGTACAGTAGGCCCTAGGGTATGTGACTATTATCTTTTCTGCAATTATGTGGTGTTCTACATAAATGTTAAAAAAAACTTAGAAATATCAAAAGTACTAACTTAGATACAATGTGAAAGTTGAATAGAGAGAAAACGGCAAACCGATTATTTTAGATACAACATGGGTTGAGGTTTCCTCCTAGAGGTTATACTGGGAACAACACCAGCTGGCTTTGAATAAATTAATTCAAACTATATCTTAAAAACACACACTTAGCAACCGGAATATCGATTTTATGAACATTCTGTCTTGAGATGCAGTTGTTCAATTTCACAAGCTAAATGCCATTAACAGTAAGAGCAAGTCTCTGAACCAATTAACCTATTTTCTGGAGTTTCTGTGCTACCAAAATAAAAAGAACATTTCTCAGATGGTATTTGCTATCCTAAGATTTCATATGTCCCAGAGAAAAGAAAATAATTTATTACCAGTGATTGAGTAATCTAAACTTCTTCTCTTTCCTTGATCTTTTAGGAAGACTGGTCTTTAACAAAGCAAAATAAAATAATATTTTGTCCTTAAAAAGAAAACAAGCAGCTCTATCTTAGCTCACCTCTCTTCACCTCTTTACATTTATTTCTGAGGTGTTCATATTTAACTAATGGGGGAGAGTCAAGGAAAAGAGGGTAAGAATGAATTTAATCAATAGCTACTGCCAATTTTTCATTATTATGGGATACTCCCTTCCTATAATAGGAAATCACTCAAGAAAAGTAAGGCCAGCAAAATGGGGACATTTACCCAACCATCTGCTTAATAGGAGCATTTAATCTATCAAAGGAGAGCGGCTCAGGGCTTGGAAAAGAGGAGTCTTACACTCAGCCTATGAAGAGTAACCCATACAAGTAAAAGTTGCTCCTGGACAAATGTTTTTTAAAAATCCTGCATAAATTGAAATCACTGTTGTTCACAAGGATAACTTTGTATTTTTTGAAAAATCCAAAAATTGAGGGCTGGGCTCAGTGACTCACACCTGTCATGCCAGCACTTTGGGAGGCTGAAGCAAGAGAATTGCTTAAGCTCAGGAGTTCAAAACCAGCCTAGGCAACATAGCAAGACCTCGTCTCTGCGAAAAAAAACTTAACAACTAGCCTGGCATGATAGCACGTGCCTGTAAACCCAGCTACTCGGGAGGCTGAGGCAGAAGTATTTGCTGAGTCCAGGCGGTCGAGCTGCAGTTGAGCTGTGATGGTGCCACTGCACTCCAGCCTAGGTGACAGAATGAGACTCTGACTCAAGAAAAACAATTTCAAAAAATGGCCCCGACCTACACACGTCAAAAACATCGTCTTATTTCTCAAAACAGCCCAAAAAGGCAGGTGCTGGTCTTATGAACATTTTTCACACAAACAAGATCATATTATTACTTGTGATAGTGGTTGGTCCTAATGTAAGTCCAGCCTCTGCCTGTCTGCCTACAGAATACCTGCATTATGAAAGTGAAGCCATTAGCAGCACAGTCTTTTTGAGTTGGAATCCTAACTTCATCATTTCCAAGCTGAATAACCTCAGCTAATTTACTTCTCTGTGTGACTCAGTTTCCCTGTGCATAAGTTGGGGATAATAATTGCTCTAACCTCTTGTAAAGATTATGTGAGTCGATGCATATTAAGCACTTGGAACCTGACTCATAATGTACATTCACTAATAAATGTTTGTTAGCACTATTATTGCTTCCTAGCACATACATTTTAGCTTTTTTGAAGTAAAGATCTTCTTATTTGAGAGACCCCCAAATTCATGAGTCTTCTGGGGAAAAGCCAGAATATAGCAAATGCAGATAGGCTCCACTTTCAAATTATCTTCAGCAGCAAGCAGTTTGTTTTTTCAAGCATCCTCTTTTATTGCCCCATTTTAGTGTAGAGGAAACAGGTTTTTAAATTTGGCAACTTCTATTTTAACTCTTTCCTAGTGACCCTGAGCGGATCCTGGTCTGCTTGTCATTTTATAGAGGCATAAGCTTGGATCCCATCAGGAATTTTGTGAGTAAAACAAGTCACTTGCTAATGAATGTGCCTAGTCACCCACTCAGTACCCATCTCACTGTTCACTGTTATCAACATAACACTCACCTGAGGTCTGAAGGGATCACATCATTTCTTCTCATTTCTACTTCATTGTATGGAGAGACTCAGACGCGATGGAGATGCTTACACATTCATGCATGCAAGAAACTATTATAATGCCTTAAGTTGTTTAACCTCTATCCCATGAATTATCCCTTTTGATATTCAGAACAAAAATATTATGAAGATATCATCACACACAGTTATAAAGAAAGAGGAAACCGAGTCTCAGTAACTAAACAACAATGGCCCATTCATATCTAATACACATCACATACTATCTCACCTTCCCTACAAAGCAGCCCAAATTTGGCAGAGAAGGGCTTAGCTAATCTGCACATGAGGCTTTCTCTCATTTTGACCTTACCTAGGCATCTTGCCTTCCGCCCTGTTATTTGTTCACTTCTATTACGAATGTCTGTGCTGAGCATCTGTTATTGTTCCCTTCCTTGGGGAATCATCATGATTTTCCTTTGAAATTACCCCTTAATCCATTCTCAGTTCAGGTGATTTACTTAGTGGGACTAGCCTAGTCCCAGCTCTGAGGTTGAGCATAGGCACCAGGCTTAATCAATCCAAACACATGCATCCTGACCAAAGAGATCAGTTGAAGGACTGGCATGCAACCGAAGCCTAACTGTTGTTGGATGTCTGCTGGAAGCATTAGAAAAGAGAAGCTATCTTCATCCTAAGGTTGCTTGAGTTCTAGACTATCAGCCTAGAATATCTGTAGACCTTAAGTGAAGAAAACCTACCTGTGAATTAATCCATCACAGAGAAAAGCAGACCCAAAATATGGAAAGAAGGCACATTTTTATAACATCATTTAAGCCCCTGGATTCAGCCGTGCCTGAAACAATGCTATTTCCTAGATTTTTTAGTCATGCGAGCCAATAAAGTTCCACTTGAATTTACATTAAAAGGGGTTAGGCTTCTGACAGTTGCCACCTTTCCAATACACTCATCCATACGTCCCTTCATTAACAAGCATACTGCCTTTTTTTAGAGCTGTGGTTGCCTCAGTGTGTGTCTGCTGTAGACTGTGAAATTCTGGAGAACTGAAGTGCCATGGTTCTCTTTTGATTATTCTTGGCACATTTCTCGGAGTCCATAGGCAGTTTGGATGATAAATAACAAAGATAATACTTTCCCCAGCCCACTCCATTTCTTAAATAGGAAAGCCGCCTTTCTCTTCTCTCCTGTTTTCTACTGAGTGAGAAAATAGCTCCAGTGTCATCTCTGCTAATGAGAACATGCTTGGCCATCCCACTTAGATATCATTAGGTTCCATGTAGAAGGAATCCACAAAATTATTGAGTCAATAGAGCTGCCTCATTTCAAATAAGGGAAAAGGGTCTTAGGCTGAGACCCCCTAGGATGGCAAGAATATGCCTCTGAGGTACATGACACTGGCTGTCCTCCTGAAACATACATTTGCATCTACCGGAAAACTTTTTAAATGTCTTTTCATCAAACTAAATAAACTAATGTTTGTTTGCAGATAGGCCTCTGGGCTGAGTCTTAATCAACACAGAAGACAATTTATGGCCCAAAGCTACAAAGTCAGGGTCAAACAAAGGAACTATCCTTTAACCACTGGACACTGTGAAACAACACGGCAGAGATCCAGAGCAAGAGGAGAACTTCAATGTAGTGAAACCTCATAGGCAACAGGAAAGGGCAAAGGCCCATTAAAGATGGCCTGAAACTCAAAGTTGGAAACTTTTAGGCTCAGAGAGAGGTTGTAGGGGACATGGACTTCTCAATCAGACAGCCACAGGACTAATTCTGGGCTCTGTAACCTTTGACAAGTACTTTACTTTTTCTATACTTTAATATTTCCCCTCAGAAACTAACAATGTCTTGCAAAATTGTCATGGAATACTGAGGACACTGCTTTGCATGCAGAAAGTGCTCGATGAATGTTAAATCTGCTGTTAGAAATAATCATACCAGGTGAAGTGGGGACCAAAGTGAGACCCAAACTTTACCTACCCAATGACCATTTGTATATCTAACCCTGAGTTGTACCTCACATCTTCAAAATAAAAAATAAAATAGAAATAGTTATAATCACTAAAAGAATTGATTATATGGAAAGATTTCTCAACAAGAATACTTGGAAGAATTCAAGAACAACGTAGCCCAGGACTTGGGGACCTGAATTTATAGAATTGGAAGAAGCCAATTTCTAGAAGGGACAGAATATCTCGCCAGGCGTGGCAGAACTTGTTACCAAAACCTACTGCAGGTTGGAAGTCTGAGATTCTTGTTCTATCATCCAACCCAGAAAGGACTGAGTATGGTGAAAGAAACCAAGGCAGAATTCGCAATAAACTTTACCAGATAAGTCAATAGGTAATAAGACCTCAACTATCCTAAGATTTGGGACAGGACATGCTCAGATCTCTGTCCTTGTGTTTATTTTCTGTTACTTTAGTTTTTGAGTAATATATCCTTTTAAAAATACCCAAATTTGTCTTGGTTAAAATAAGGGGGGGAAATTTCACACTTGAGGCAGAAGATAAAGAGATTGATGCACCCACAGAGGACAGCCATGACTCCACAAAATAGAGCTATCAAGGGTAACCACAACATATGGAGATGTGAGAAGGGAGAGAAAGCAAACCTTGGTCCCTGAGTCAGGGACCAAAGATAAAACCTGCTTCTTTCAATGGTTTTCTTAGTAATAACAGACTGACCTTTTGTTGAAATGACTGGTCATATCCAATAAGAATTTCTTGGAAGGTTTTTGGAAATAATATGACTGCCATTATAAATGTTTACTTTAAAAGAGGTGCTTTTAAGAAAGCCATAGTCACCTATTAAAGATTCATAAGCAGTCTAGATCTCTTACTATCGTTTTCTTCTTTAAAATCTGAACAGAAGCCCTAGAGCCATAGGCTGTGATTGTGTTTCACTAGCTGGCCAGCTTATGACTTCTTTAAATGACTATTTCACTACAAGATAACTTCTCCAGTTGCTCTGCCTCTCACATTAGTCCTGCCTGTATTTAAGGAGAAGTAGATTGTGAAATTGATAGTAACTGTACTGAAGACTTAGAAAGAATCTGACATTATATGATTCCTTGTGCTTAAATTGGGTTCACTAACATTATCATATTATTCTAATTAAAATATTAACAAAATTAGGAAGAAATATAAAATTTATTCATAAGACTTGAAAGAGGTAGCAGTTTGGAAGGAGAAGTGACTTTACTCAATATATCAGGAAGAGATCCCCAAAAGTGAATTTAATGTAGAGTCTATGAGAGAACACAATCAAATTAGGAAACCAATCCAAATCAATGTAGTCTCACTGGCCACTCTCAAACAGAGAGAATGTAGCAAATGGAGGTCTCTTGAAACATACATGCTGAAGCCTCACTGGCCTGGCTCCCCTGCATTTGTCTCAATGTTGTGAGCAGCAATGAAATGCCTTGGCCAGCAATCAAGTCATGAAAGCAATGATGGAAGGGGGGAAGATGAAAAAATTCTTGCACGGCTATTTAAGAAGTCAGTCCTTAACAACATAAAGGATATTAAGCAGATAAACTATTAGCTGTTGCTAGCTGTCAGTAAATTTTTTTTAAATTAGGGAACTTAGTGAAAACTTGGTCATTCACTCTCAACATAGGTAAGTTCAAACCAGCATATAGCTGGAAAAGGTGCCCACTTCATGGCTTGATGTAACAAGCACCAAAGCCATGCCACTTCCAAATATGACTTCTTGACATCTTTATCTAGAAATGTTAACTAACACTCTCCCCTCTGCCCTCACTGACTCTGTTCCAGAATTCACCCACTCCCACCCAGTCTTGAGGCTTCCAAGCACATGCTATTACACTGCACACCTCTGTCCAGGACAGATAGGCTTGTAACCCTTTGGTAAGGATTTATTAATTTATCAATTCAATTTGTTCTACCCTGGCTCCATTTCTATCTGTAAATTGGAGACAATAATGAAACTTACCTCACAGAATCATTTGCAAATTAAACAAAATAATTTATATGATATGCCTTGAATAGATAGTGCGCCTGGAATAGTGTTAAACAGATGTTGGCTCATTTCATAGTTGCTGTTGTTGTTTCTAAGTAGTAAGATGTCAGTCTCATGGGTATGACTCTAGAATTTGAAAATATAGAATTAGTGGGAAGGGAAAGCTCTGTAATGCAGGGAGGTGCCTAGCTGAGCATCACAATACAACGGTAAGGACCATGGGAAGTGTGGACAAGCATGAAGGCAAGGGGCCTGTACCCCTTTCCCATCACTCCTGAAAAAATTATCCTCTCCAATCCCAGTACATCCTCTGAGAAAGGGGAAAGGGAAATAATCTCTTCAAATTTCATTAAATGGTTCACAGGCCACTTTTTTTTTCTCCTTCTAAGTAGAACCAGACTGTATGATTTAAACGCTCCTAATGAAAGATTTTCTCAGCTCTGTTAATTAGTGTCAATTGCAATGGTGGTTTCTGTTTCAAATCCATTCTTGTTTGCCACTTTACCCTTACACGATTCTAGAAAAGGCTGCAGCAGGCTAGAGGTAACCCCTAATAAATAATCTCCAGGCAAAACGGTTTGGATGAGTTCCTGAGGGCACCCCCACTGAGGTTTGCTTGTTAATCTCATACCGAAGAACACCCACAAAAAGTGAGAAACGAGCATGTAATGAGCAACCTGATTTTAAAGTGTCAAGGTGGAAGGGTGTGATGGGGAACAGAAATTCATTAAAAGTGTGTGTGCTGGTATATTTCACAGCAAATCTCTAGGTTAAGTAAAGATGAGATAACAACTCATAATAAAGGGCCTGATTTAGATTCAGGGAAGGAAGTCGAAGAAGTCTGTATTCTAAAATGCCATGTAGAACTAAGACCTGAAAGGCATGTAGGAGTTAATCAAAGAAAGCTTTCAGGAAGGAAGGCAGCAAGAAGAGGGTGAGTCTCCAGTGCCTTGAACCAGATCTCCACCTTGAAGCTCTCAACACAAAGAAGCACTCAAAGAAATTCAGCAACTGTGGGAAGACAACTTATAATTTAAGAGCATAACTCTATCTTTGGATGTAGGTCATGGCAAGATTTGGTGACTAGAAGATAGAATAATATGGGACAAGACAACTTCAGCCTCTCCTTTAACTGCTAGAAGTCAAGGCTGTAGGTGATGTAGAAATCTGTGCATGAAAATGATTTTCCAGAGTTCTCAGATTAAACAATAAGACAAATGACCCGCAGCAGTTGCTGTAAAGACAGGGAGCTGACATGTAAACTTTAAGCTTCAGAGTAATGATATCCCTCCACAAGTATTTATGTTACAGTCACATGTGGCCTAAGAATGAAAACCAAATGGCAAACAATACAATCCTTTCAAGACAACTAATTCTGGCACATGAACTGCAATCCTAAGCTTTAAGTAAAAGTGAATGCTTTCACTCCTAAATCACATATCCCTGAGGAGTTCTACAGATCAAGAAAAAACTTCGGGGTCCTAGATTCACCAACACCCAGTGGGATGACAATGAAGATTATTTCTGCTCCCTTTACTAAGGGCTCACTCAGTCAGCTGGTTTACATATCAAGAGTTAGGAGGTAACACACAGACCTTAGAGCCAGACTGCCTTGATTGTAATCCTAGTTCCACTACTGGCCAGCCAATGTGATCTTGGGCAAGTTATGTAACTTCTTGTCCCAGTATCAGCATCTGGGAAATGGGTATAACAACGGCATCTATCTCATAGTGCTGTTAGAAAGATTGAATGAGTTCAAAACAAGTACATGGTACTTACTACAGCAGTATTCACCATTAGGAGGTGATTGTTAATCCTCCCTGCACCCCACGGAAAGTTCTGTTTTACAGATAAGGCTCAAAGAAAACAAGGAAGCTGTCCAAGAACACATAGCTCAGCAAGGTACAGAGATGAGTCTAAACACATGTTTGCATCACTCCACATTTTTTCCACGGACTATACCATGTTTCTTCTAAGCATTGGCAAGTGAATATGTGTAAAGGCAAGAAAAGAACCAGAAACCAAGGTAGTTTAAGGATCCATTTTCCTAAGAAAAACAAAACTAAGACTTGACCAGCATTGACTTTTCCCAAAACCACCTTCCCCATCAACTTTTAGCCCAACTCCTGTGTATCCTTCAATTCTTGGTTTAAATGTCTTTTCTGCAGATATAACCTGAGCACCTGGCCTAGATTAGCTCCTTCAGGTAAAAGCTCTTAAAGATAATGTTTAAAAAACTAATACAAATAGCAATTCTATTAAAATTTTTTAATGTAATTATTTATTTGAACTGTGTCTCTCCCTGAAGAACATGAGTTCAATGAGGACAGAAACCAGGTTCATCTTAGTTGTCTATCTGTCCTTAGAGCCAATGCTTGGTATATGGTAGAAGTTCAATAAATGCTGGATGGATGGATGGAATTTTGGTTCAGAGACAATGTTGTCAGGGGCCATGAATATAAAGTTAAATGGATAACAAGGCACAATACACTGGTAATAACTCAATGATTTCATTACCAGTGAAAATAAAAGAGATCATATAGTCAAAATTAAAATCACTCATTTTTTCCAAAATCAAAATAAGGTCACATGAAGTGTTCACTAAACTTAACTTCTCTATTAAGTACAGAGGAACTTGAACGTATGTGTGTGTATTTTGGTGAGAGATATTCATTTTATACTATCTTATGAATACCAAACCTTAAATCAATGGATTGAGGTTGTCGGCCCAGAAAGATAAGTCACCTTAGTCCTCTGCAAAGAGTGCAAATGTCTATATGTTCTGAGTTGGAGTTCAGAATTCTAATTTAGCTTTCAGTCCGTCTCTGCCAATCAGTTCTGAGCATTTTTAAGTTAATTCTTAAGCAGATGACCATTGCATTAGCAGATAGAAGCAGCACTATTCTTATTTAGACCAGAATGGGTCTGCTAATATCAACTGGCCTCGTCCACTGCATATCCTCCAAACAGTGCCACTACCCAGCTCTGAGGGAGGGAGGCTCTTAGCAACCCTGTTTGAAAACATGACCAACACCAGGACAAAGTTGACTGGTATCTTCAATACCAGTTGCCCTGCTCCTGTGCTGAGGCTGCAGTCAAAGCAGCCCCTACCCTTAGCAGGTCATAGCACTATATCTTCACAGTGAAACAATTCCCACATGAACTCATCTGTCTTTGAGTCAATCCATAAGGCCATTTGAGTGTCACACTGATCACACTGGCTATGATCCTCACCCTAAACTCATCTTTCTCCTTGTGATTTGAGTATTTCTGGAGTCAAGAATTCTTGGTGCTGCATTTTCAATTTTAGGCGTGGCATAGTTTCTGTATTTTCTATATGAGGACTAATTTCAGGAAAAACGCCTGTGAATATATATTCGTTGGACTTTGTATACAACTACAACCATATTAATCAAGTTCAAACAAGAGAAGCTCCTGGCCTGTGAAACACATGCCAGCAAGTTTCTTTAAATGACTTCATTCATTTACGCACTCTAAAAATATGTACTGAGCTCACACTGTGTTGCTATACACCAGCCATGCAAAGTCCACATCATTCATGTGTTCTGCCAATCATGGCGACATATATTCCTTGTGTGCCTGCCATACATTAAATTAGCTACATACAATGGGGAGTCTTTGTGAAAAGCCTACCTTCATGGAGCTTATAGTCTTGTCAAGGAGGAAGGGTGTTTGTTAGTAGGCAAACTAATTAAAGAATTATAAATAGTAATAAGAAATATGAAGAAATTTTACAGGGTGCTGAGATAGACTAGATACTCATATGAGAGTATCTATGAGCTAAACTGGCTAAAAAACTTGGAGGGACCAACCAATATAGCTATTAAGTCTGACAAGAGTCAAAAAAACAACTTTTGTAAGGCTTACAAATAGAATACATTCAAATTTCCACCTCCCCGGGTTGTGAATGGAATGAGCTACAGTTTCAGAGTGGTACTTATGCTTGAGCATTTAGTAGGAAGGCCAGGAACCACATTTCCAAAGGCATCAGTCTGATCTTTTTTTATATTTCTTCTAAGGATACTTTTTGCAGTATCATTACATTGATTTTACCATGTCTGTCAATCTATTTAAGTAAGTTTTCATATAGATAACAAGTTAGAGGACATAGACACAACAGAAGGGAAGAAAATCACTCAGCAGGAAAACAATGAAGTCAGGGATTGGGGAATCACGTATTTAGAGTAAATGAATATCATTTTGAGTGCTGTAGCCAGTAAGAGTTTTATAGACAAAGTAGTCCTTTGTGGGAGAAGAGTGGCATTTAGATAAGCAAATAGAAGCAGAGGATGCATTTCAGGTAGGGAGAAGAGGCACAAAAGCTGTCTGTCTCATTGATTTATCTCTGTATTTGTTCATCTTTCCATTATTGTTTCAGTCGTTGTGCTGTTTTCCATATGTTATCTCATATAGTCCTTCAAACAGTCAGTAGGCAACAAACAATCTATTATTACACTCACTTGTTTTAGGTTGTTTGGGGATCATGGAACAGACAAGGCCAGTGGATATTAGGAGACTCACTCTGGCTCAAATACTTAGGAGCAGAAGCTAAAGCAGAAAGTCAACTGCATATGATCTATTTGGGCAAAG
This sequence comes from Cephalopachus bancanus, assembly GCA_027257055.1. Lineage (NCBI taxonomy): Eukaryota > Metazoa > Chordata > Mammalia > Primates > Tarsiidae > Cephalopachus > Cephalopachus bancanus. Next base: position 792,826 of record JAPVLO010000214.1, on the reverse strand, counting down.
AGAGTCCAGATTAGGGTGAGGACCATGGAACAATTAAGCCACAAAATTTTAGGAGGTGCTCAATCGTTCTTTTCCTAAAAGGATTGAGTAAGTTTCTTGACATGACAATGAGTGTCTTCTTACATTTTGTGCTCTAGGAACTTTACTGTCCTCACCCTAGTCCAGATCCTGGACTAAACTCTTTAGAAAAAACCTGCTATGGAAGAAATGAAGCAAGATAGTGAAAGCGATAAAGTCGATCAAAAATGTGGTCCCAGGCAAAGTCCAGCAGTTATGTGACCTATGGCAGGAGAGGCGTTCTGGAGCGTCCGTTGTTCAACAGAAGGGTGCAAAGCAACTGGTTTTGTGCCCTTCCCCATATCAGCTAGCCATTAACTGCCCCTGAGGAGAGCACAAGTATTAGCTGTCAGCTGCCACTCTCAGCAGCTGAGGACTGGGTGCACTGGTGGTTAAAGGAGCTCCAGATAGGGCACTAATTGCATCTATTACATGATTTGGAAAAAGAAGCATCTAATATAGATGCCCCTGGACTTACAATGGGGTTATGTCCCAATAAACTCATCATAAGTTGAAAACATCATAAGTCAAAAACACATTTAATACCCCTAACCGACTGAACACCACAGCTTATCCTAACCTAGTTAAACAAGCTCAGAACACATACATTAGCCTATGGTTGGGCAAAATAATCTAACATAAGCCCTGTTTTATAAAAAGTACTGAATAGCTCATGTAATTTATTGAATACCATACTGAATGTGAAAAACAGAATTATATGGGTACTTGAAGTACAATTTTTACTAAATGCATGTTGCTCTCTCACACCATCGTAAAGTCAAAAAATTGTAAGTCAAATCATCATAAGTTGGGGACCATCTATACTTACAGAGGCAGCAAGTGTTTAGTTCCTGGGTCTCTGGGGGAATCCCCGATTTGTAGCATTTGCCAATTTTCCTTGTCCCAACATGGCTGATTTTGTGCTATCAAGATAATCCATGAATGTGGAGTTGTTTCAGGCATTGCCCTGTTTTTCATATGTTTTCTCATTTTGTCCTTAAAGAGTCAATAGGTAACAAATAACCCATAATTACTCCCACTTATTTTAAGTTTGTTTGCTAAAAGCAGAGGCTAAAGCAAAAATTCAAGTGCATGTGACTTATTTGGGCAAGAAGGGCCCAGGCTAGGATGAGGAGAATGAAGTATCTAAGCTACAAAATGTTGGAAAGCACTTTAGGTATGCCCACAGACTGCCCTGACTAACTCCAGCATACCACTCCAGGAAAGTTAAGCAACTTAGCCATAGACTGCTACGGGAGAGGGAATCTGATCTCAGGCAGACTCCACATGCTAAGGTGTATCCACAGGGCTTTATAGAGCATAAATCAGCAAGCGTTTTCTATAGAAAGCCAAATAGTAAATATTTTCTGCTTTGTGGTCTTGTAGAAACTGCTTAATTCTCCTGCTGTGGTGCAAAACTTGCCATTAACAACACATGAAAGAAGGGCATGGCTGCGTTCCAGTTGACCTCTATTTACAAAAACAGGCAGTGGGTCAGATTTAACCAATGGATTGTATTTTGCTAACATCTGCTATAGATGTGATTTAATTATCTGTATAATAAATAACATCTGCCATTTGACTATTGAGCTGAGCCAGCACTAGAAGAGGCAAGAGAGATGCCCAGGATACACAATTTAAGGAGACACTTCCATAACCCTGAAGGTGAGCAACTCCTTAAATTTTGTGACTAGGGCACCTCACTGGCCTTATCCTGAACCTGGCCCTGTTATTGAGTCACCTGAACCAGATTTATAGGTAGATTGATCACGATTCAGTTGTTCAAAACCCAACCACTTGAGTAGAAAGAATTTAACACATGGATTTAAGAGCTGGCAAAACTGTTGGATGGGTCAAAGGCAAGTCAAGGCAACTACACTGACAAATTGGTCTGCCAGGGCAGCCTCAACATATGCTTGCTCAAGAATGTGGAAAATCTAAAAGTTGCCTGGGGAACTGCTGAGTTCAAAGAGATAGTGATCAATGCACGATCCATGATCAGAGCCACCACCACTGCCATGCTACACCCAGAAAGTTAGTAAATGGCACGAGAACACCACTTTCTAAACAGCACCTATGTGCACCTGGGTGAACCTGCTTTTCTTCCAGAACCCTAGCTGCAAGAGAGTCTAGAAATTTCAGATTTTACTAACCAGTGACATGAGAAGAAAAGCAAAATGTGTGCTAAGTGATAATTGACCACATCTACCATAATGTGCATCCTAAGACTAGTTGTCCAACAGGCAGGCAACTCTTGTTGTGTCAAGTCCAATTCCAATCAGAAGTTCCTGCTAGTAAAGGGAATACCATTCATTTCTCTCCCTCCTTACCAACAGTCTCCTCAACACTCACACACGTGCGCGCGCGCACACACACACACACACACACACACACACATTTTAGGATAGGTGATAGAGATCAGAAGCTTAGAACTGATGGCTGGAGGATGAATGTGTAAACTGAAGAGAAGAATTGCAAGAGAGACAGGGATAAATAATTGGGTCAAGGAATACCAGGAGTGGTAGCATCCAATAAAAGAAGAAGAAATGATATTAGGAGCCTTCTAGCACAATACAGAGCTGGCAGTTGTGGTGCAAAGGGATTGAATGCAAAGGAAAAGCTGAGAATGTCTTCCATGGGTCATTTGTCTTAGGGAACCGTAGCATTGTGACCACCATATCTATTACTAATGGAAGAAAAATGCTGGCATCACTCTCTGAGGTCGGAGATATGTGCAATTAACTAATGCTACACATGTTGCAAATACACAGTGCTCTACTGACAGCTATTCATAATCATTTCCACAGGAAAACAAAATTTATGTCAATAAAAATTGAGTTATTTCCTCTTAAAAATATTTTATATTCTAATATGTGATTTATATAAACAAATATGTTACATATATGTAATTATGAATTAGTATAATTAAACAAACAGCCATAAATCCACCACCTAACTTAGGAACAATCCAGCTGAAGATTTCTGTATGTTTCCCTGATACCTCTGACTCTTTCCTCCTCTTTATTCCTAAGGAACCATTACCCCCAAATTTATTATTTTTATTCCCTTGCTTATATATATATATATATATATATATATATATATGCACACACATATATATGTATATATATATATATATATATATAGCTATCACATAAGTATGCAATCCAAAAATAATTTCAAGTTTGCACTCTCAATCTATTTCTGTGATAGAAATTAATATTCTTTTTAACAAATATCTTTCAAATCTATTTATCAGAATTAGAAAATGAACAGACGTCTTGGGTATTTCCAAGAAGAATAGAAAAAAGAAAAGCAGATATCTTCCATGAAAGCTTAATTCACCTTATAATTTGAGCAAGTTTTCATTCCTAAAAAAAAAATAGTTTAATCATAAAATCCTTTTAGATGTGCTAGCCTCCTAAAACAGTGGCTAATTTTAACTGTTTTTCACAACAGTGAGCCAGTCGCAGAGTTAATGAAATTAAGCTTCCTTCATTTCTCTCAAATTTCCCCCACAAAGAAGAGCTGTAACGTACAAAATGCAGCATAAATACGTGGCTGGTTTTCAGGACTCAAGCCATCACTGATTTGTCACACTGGCTCTTAACAACATATTTGTATTTTGTAAAATGTATAATTTTTTTCAGCCCCTGAACAAATATATTTACATAACTGTGTCTAACGAGAAATTACATTTAACTTCTCAGAAATGACAATAACTAAAACCTGAACTGCCAATTCCACTTCATTAGTGTGGTAGAAACGCATTCCAAATGTTAATAAAAATTCCAACATGCTGATAAATTAGAGCTTCTAAGGAGCATGTGACACCTTGGTTAATATATTCAACCTCAATTATATTTCTCTTCAGCACCCTGTTATCTGGAACCTTTGCTGGCAATCAGAGGTGCTGTTTTTCAGCGGCCAATTTTCTAGATAATGTAGCTTATCAACACTGTGGGTAAACTTGCCAATGGAATCAGGCTGCACTGAACCACACACACGCTAATTGCATCCCTTTTTTATGCATATTTACAGACTGTCACTTCAAAGAAATCAGTGGCCCATTGAGGCACCCAGTTAGCTGGAAGAATTGCCTCTTGCAAATGAAAATTAGCAAACAAGCTAGTGATAAATATGAAATGAACAAAGTATAAAAATACTGTTTTGTTCCGAAACTTCCTTGTCATCCCAATTTATACTCCCAAATAGAAGGAGTTTTGAACATAGGATTTACCTTTTGTTTCAAATACAGAGAGAATTCTTCCTTAAACCCACTAACTAGGTAAAAACCTATTAGCTTTTCCCTCTTCTCCCACGCCACCCCCATCCCAAATTTCTATTCACATAAACAGGTTATTAAATCCCGTATTAGATTTGCTTTGGAGTTTGAATAGACAAATGACATGTTAACACTTCAGAAACAATTAACCCTGGGAACTTAATTAAGTTCTTCTGACTTTAAGGAAGCACATTTCAAAATAATGTTTCTAAACTCTCTGAATTTGCTCAAGAATAGCAATGCTTTCTTTTTCTAAAGTATTCATAAGTTCTACTTAACAGCAGAAAGCTTTACCTGGCTATATATGGATAAAGGTTATAGTGTTATGAAGCTGCTGTAACACGACTACCTCAGGGTGAATATTTTTTAAAAGGTACCCCAAAATAACAATAACAGAAAACATTTTTCAAAAGCTCCAAACTCTTGGCACATATAAAAGAGAAGACGATTTTATAGCTTCCATCCTGGGAGATCAGCATAATCAAACTATACTGAGTTATGAGCTGTGTGTTTGTCTGAAATCCCTTTCCTTGCTTTTTAGAATAACATTTGTAAATCTTCCACTGCTACAACAATGTTTTTAAGGCAATATTAGGTTTTGAAAAACATGTCATTTTAATATAAGCAGGTCATTTTCATATAATTGAAAATAAACCACATTCCAATTAAACTATAAATACTTTTAAAGGTCTTGTGCCAAGCTGAGCAATTTAGAGTGCAAAACTCAACAAATAAATGGCACTTAAAGTCTTAGCTTACAGTTAAGGTTCAGTGAAACTTTATTTGGTTTGGAGTACTAAGCATAATGCCTGCTATGTGCCACAGTTTCAACAGACTCCTAAATTCCTCATCACTGACATTAGGTATACAATGTCATTCGAGAGTTTTTGTTTTGTTTTGTTTCACAGAGCATGAGCAACAACATAAATATCGATACGAAGACTGGGAAAACATTGCTATTTTAAGCAACACACTACACCTACATGCCGACTGCTCAATTCTTATAGAGAAAAAGCAGGGTTCTTTAGTAAATTAGTGCTCATCTGTGTGCACTAATTTAGACGATTGTTTTACATCACTTTCCAAATTGCAGTGTAATTGCCTGTTTATGTGTCTGTCTCCCTGCCCAGACTGGGAACTCCTTGAAGACAGGAATCAAGTTTTTTGGAAAGATGAATAAGACCTGGACCACACCATGGAGGAGTTCCTAATGTAGAGGGGAGGGGGGGAAAAGACAGTTATAGAGCTATCATGTACCAGGGAGAGGAACAAAGAGCTAGAGGGTACAAAGAAGGGATGGGTTTATGCTGCCCTGGAGGATTGGGAAAGAAATCACATGATATATCACACTGGAACCAGACCTTAAAAGATAAGTAAGATTTTAACCTGACTGGGAAAGGCATTTTAAGCAGATCGGATCACACAAGCAAAACAGAAAGCAAGAGAGTAAATGGCCCATACATGGAAGAGAGAGAAGTTCAGTGACACTAACTAAAGCTTAGGTTGGGGGAAGGTGGAGAGGGAGGAGCATTGACAGTTCATATAAACAGAGAGAAAAACATCTAAATTTTATATATGATTATGTCACCTTTTATCTTTTTGTACATTTGCACTCTGGGGAAGACAAAGTGATAGGAAGGCAGTGTGAGCACTTCCAGAATCTAAAAATGCTCATGAAAAACTTCCTGATTAAGGAAAAATGTATAACAATTTTAATTTTTGAAATTCTCCTTTAATGCTATCAAATTATATAGATACATAGTCACATAGCACCTATATAGGGTTTGTCTGTAATACAGTAAGACTGACTACGCAAAGCACACCAGAAAATCTTATTGCATTACTCTATATGAGCACATTGAGAGATGTGCCTCAATCACTCTTGAATCAAAGTAAATATTAATAAATATTGATAAATATCCCTGACTCCTAAATGGGCTAACTGAAATTTGGTTCAAGCTTTAGTTCTAGAATTGTTTGGAGGAAAAGACAGCAATTGTAATTAATGTGATACAGCCTTTAACGTCTTATCTAAAAATTTAGTTTATCGTAATGGCTTTTATTTTTCACACTTAAAAAACCAGGCTTCATCAGTGAGCAAAAAAACAAGCAAAACATAACAGCTATATAATACTAAGGAATTTTCGGAGGAAATTTTGTTCAATTGATTAATATCGTCATTCACTATTCCTTAGATATTGTATAATACAGACACTGTGCCTAGAAAATAAAAGGAAAAAATAATAATAGCTATAATAATAATAATATGGTAGCAGCTAACAATTTTAGCATGTTCACTATCTGCCAGGAAGAAAGCCAGGGACTTTATTTATAAAGTCTCATCTAACATGCCTATTAATTCCTAAAAGTAGGTATTTTTAGCTCTATTTCTTTTTAAAAACAGAAACTGAGATAATATCTTTTGGCGGAGGTTGTAGGCTAGCTAATGGTAAAGTCAGGATTCTAATCTGAACCACACCCTCCCATGCTGATGGCTGTACCCACAATAATATTCTATCCTTTCTAAGTAATGTTGGACTATTTCTCTTTTGAAAAATGAGCTTCGCTGAATTCTTCTTGGAAAAGAAAAATCAGAAGGGAAGAAGAAGAACAAAGAGAGAAGGAAAGGAGAAAAGAGAGAGGAAGAGAGGGAAGGAGGAAAAGAAGGAGAGAGACTGGGGAAGAGAGAGGAGAGAGGGGAAAGAAGAAAAAGCAGGAAAGGAAGGAGGAGAAGAAAACCAGCTAAACCCGTAACCTCACTTTTCCGGGTGCTCTTATGACATCCACTACATCCCATTCTTCACACTTCATTATTTAGAAGAAAAAAAAATCCCCTGCTCTAGTTCTGTGATAGACTGTAAGCTCCATGGGGGCAGGAACTATACCTGTCTTGGCCACCACTGTATCCTCTGTGGCTGACACAGAATCGGCATGTATTGAGTGCTCCGTCAGCAAATTACAACAATGTATTTCCTTTCTCTTCATGGATCGAATATTTCATTTTTGATGTTGACATGTCCTATATGGCCTCAAACAGAGGCCGACACCTACCACAAAGACAGACCAACTTTATCATACTGTATCTGCACATTTGCAATCACAAATTGTTTAGGTCTAAATAACGCCGTTTTGCTGTTGCCAATAGTATTGGCCTCCTACATCTGGCACTGAAGTCCCATATGCTAGTGCTGTACTTATAATTGACTCATCTCTGACTGGACACTGGGCAAACTTAAAACAAAAAGTGGAGAACCTCTGCCTTCTTTTAACCTTGTAAAATGAAATTCCCCATGAGGCAATTTGAGGATAACATTGGAACCAGAAATTCCACCAACTTCAGCATTCCACAGAGGCTAAAGCTCACTTTAATCTTTTCTTTAAACCAAAACATTTACATTGAGTCCAATTAAGGATGATTTTTGATAGGACTATTGCTCAATTTCATACTGTCAATCAAGCAATTATAAGTTTTAATATGTAAACATTTGCTCTACGTTCAAATTTGTTAAATTGAATATTTATTCCATAAATGAAAATAATGTAAGCAGTTAAAATGTGTGTCAAGCTCTTGGCTCTTATATGCTGTTTGTTGTTTATTTTGTTTAAGCTGAATCAAACACCTATTTTGTACTGGAACCCTTGTTAAATGGCTTTTTTTTTTCTACTTTTTTTCCTTTGCTGTTCTTTTTTTTTTTTTTCCCAAGCTCTTTGCTCTTTGGGTTAAAACAGCAATTTTTATGTTCATTCTCTGGTTCCCCCTTCTCTCAGTGGTGAGGAGGAGAGCTTTTCTTTGTGTTAAAATTATTCACAGCCAACAGAATGAAGAGTGAGCACAAAATAAACTCCAGTTGGGCAGAGGGGAGTGTTGTTTGAAGAGTAAGACTTTGGAAAGTTCGCTGAGCTCAGGGCAAAATAAACAGAACTAGAACTAACTTGAGAGCAAGAGTATTCTCAGAGCGAGAAGCCAAGCTGGTAGACAGAGCAAAACAGAACGTCCTGAACATGGATTTTGATTTCACTTCAGGAATTAAGAGCATCTCAGTCTTCACGAATTGTTTTGATGTGGGTAGTCCATTTACAGTTTTAATAAGTCCAGAGAAAACTTGAAACGACTCTGATAAAATATAAAAATGCAAATAGTTTACTTAATATTTAAAAGAAAAACGAGGGGTGGGGGATGGGAGAGGAGAAAGAGGGAAGAGAGAGATGCTTTGAAAGTTTTAGAAAATTGGTAAAATGTAATTTGTTCTGAATATTTTTGACACGAGTCACCCTGTAATTGCCATTTCTGCAAGGTGTCTCAATTACGATAGTACAACGTGGCCGTTTAAATGCCTATACATTTGCCTGAAGTAGAAAAAAAAGCCACAACATTGTCTATTATATGTCAAAAAGCCTTTTCTTTAACTACAGAGGGCTTGGACAGAACTCAGAAAATACTTCAGCTGGAAAAGAAATGTTAAAAGCTACCCTTCAAGCTATTGGAAAACCTATTATCAAATGTTAAAACCTTTATAAAAAAAATCCATGAGTGTCCCCAGCATGAGTACATATCTTTGTTTAGCAAAGGTTGATCATCATTGATAACCAAAGACAAAATAACAATGGATGCAATCTAACTGCTAATTAGGAATCATGATGCTTAAATTAAGAAACTCAGGGAGAACAGGTATCTGATTACATATGTTTTCTCAATGCCGGAACCACATTTACCTACAGAAAACGCAGTGGATATTTCTCTTTATCACACTTCTAAGTCAAAATGTCAGCACTTTGGATACTGCTAGCTGTCACTGTGTATGAGAACCTAAGAAGGAAAAAAAACCAAACAAACACAAAAACAGCATAACTTTCCTTCAGAAGAAAACACAGTGTGGAAAAATATACATAGTGTATATGCATATGCAGGCAACCTTTCGCAATTTCTCTCGGTTCATAGGACATAATGAGAATTAATTAGCACATTCCTAAATCATTAGCCCCAATTTCCTCTCTAATGTGTGCATCTACGCATAACTGAAGATTTTGTAAAGAAAGGAGACAGAAACCAGAAAGCTGGGGTCAGAGGCAGATGCACAGATGCACGTATAAATGGATGTACTGTGAGCGTGCCTCTTTGTGATGCATAATTACAAATGATTTTAATTCAACCCCTTCACTATGAGCTATCCCTTTTTTTTCCTGTTCTAAATACAGTACATACAAGCCCCCCCAAATTCATTTCTTACAGACTTTGAAGATTTAAAAATTTCTCCAAAATGCCACATGTCAGTCAAAAAAGAAAATGATTGGCTTTTAACATTATAATTTAAAGCACATTGACTAGAGGGTATGTTTTCATTAAAATTTAACCCCTTTTTAAGCTAGAGTATCCGGGGCTTTGGGGAACCTACTGAAAACTTGGGTTTTTACCTACATATCTTTCTGTGAAACAAGAACTACAAAATAAAAAATACTGAATTACAACAGACAGTTTCCCATGTTCATATAAGACGGAGTCTTTGAATATACACCTCGATACAGTATTGACTGCTCATTTGAAATACACAGAAAAATCAAGACCCCATCACTGCCATCTGTAAATGTTTAAAAATTAAATCTAACAAGTAAGCTGTAAGTAATAAATATATGGAAACCTTACTTTTCTTAATAAAATAATTTTATATCCTCTTTGGGGAATCTTTTTTCTTAGACAAATGTAACCTTTTTGTACTATGAATATTCATTCTTACATCATGGTAATATTCCATTAAAACATAGATTATTTTTGAAAAGTAGGATATTTGGCAAAATCAATCCCAAATGTAACAACGCCATACAACAAAATGATTGACTGTCCAAAACATTTTATTTTCGTCTTTCTTTATACCAGAATTTTTTTTAAAATTGCTTCTTGGTGGTTACACACATCTATACACATGATAAAGTTTAAAAGATTTATACAAAACAATAGTATGCATCTAAAAGCTGATGAAATCCACCTAAGGTCTGTAGTCTAGTTAATAGTATTTTGTCAGTCAATTTCTGGCTTTTGATATGTACTATGGTTAAATAAAATGTTACCACTGGAGGAAACTGGGTGAGGGGATACTGTACCTCTCTGCTATTTTTACAACCGCTTATGAGTCTACAATTACTTCAAAATAAAAGGTTAAAAAAAAAGAATTACCTCTATATGACTTTTATAAGTCTGAATTCCCAGACATTGTGTTGGATTTTCACACTGCAAGGAATGGAATAGATTGTCACTAAAATTCAGATCTATAAACGTTAGAAAGATTTCTGAAAGTTTCAAAATACATCTTTCAATTGACTCAGATCAGAGGGAAGTTTGATATAAGTGTTATCTTCAAAGTCCTGATCAAGACCATGTTTCTAATCTCCTCATTCTTTCTTTTCCCCATCTCTCTACTAACCCGCAGCTCCAGGCAGAACTGTCTTCCTTATATCTTATAGCAGTAAAGTTTCCTCGTCAAGCGTTCAAATTTCTGCTCTGATATTAGCTACACGACCTTGGTCAATTTGCTTAACCTCTCAGGGTTCAGTTTGCGCATCTGCAAGATGGAGATAATTAGAGAATCTCTTGTCTAAGGTTGTCAAGAGGATTAAGTCAAGTCATGGACGCAAAGCCCTTAACCCAGCACCTGGCATCTGGCAAGCACTATGAGTGTCCCAAACCACACAGTTTCCTTTAAATGCTGGTTCCTCTTCTTGTTAACTTCGAGATCTAACCTCTCTGCAAGCCTCAGTTCTCTTTTGTAAAAGAGAATCACGATACAATGTCTGGCCTATTGGTAAGTGTCCAGCACCAGGTTATTTCAAGAGTGTGGCTCTTTTCACATTATGAATATTTGTGACAGCTTTCTGTTTTGCTGTGCCATGAGACCCTAGAAGGCAGAAGTCAGGTGTTATTCCACTTTTCTATCTCTTGGCCAGTGTCAGCACAAAGTACGTGCTCCATTAAATGCTTGTGAGATTGTCATTTTTCAAAAGCTAATGACTGAAAAGTAAAGCATTAAAATCAGCCATTTGAACCACAGCACAAAGGGTACTAGGAGCGAAAATGACATTATAGAGAATCACTCTGGTTGCCAAAAATTTTCCTTTTTAGATTATGGTACCTCTTTTAGGTTTTCAGATAGTAAATTGTCAAAGTAACCCTCCAGGGGAGTTGTATGTTCTGGGTATCTAATCATAGTAGGCATCCCCCAACAATCTTTGCTGTGAAAACCTAAGTAGAAACCGGTTATACCCACGATGAGGGACCCCGCAAATCATGGCAATGCTTCACCTGTCTTTATTAACATATTCCAATGCACTTTGGCTCAAATAATACTTTTGAAATTTTAACAAACACCCACAGTAAGAACCTCAGACACTACAGTTCTATATAATACCATTTACTCCTGTGCTCTCACGTCAGCATTGTAAAGGGGCCTCGCCATAATCCTGAAGTCATTTAAACGACTGGAATATTGAATTCAGGAAATAGTTGGTTTTCTGTCAGAAGTACTTATTGACTGTGACTTGAGAAACCCTTATACAGATAAATCTAACACCACAATAATTCAATATTTTTTCTCCAAAACAAAACCATTAGCATTTTATTAGAAGAAATATTTCATCTCTCTCTCTCTCTCTCTCTCTCTCTCTCTCTCTCTCTCTCTCTCTCTCTCTCTCTCTCTATTTAAACATGCCACAGATGTAGCACTTGGTGTGGGTTGTTAGAAAGTCAAAGAATATAATTTCTTGATTAATTGCCATACACAAGATCCAAGTTATGTACAATTTTGGTAGTTAACCCCACCACCTCCCATAAGCGGTTACAGCTAGACCTTCCAAATAAGCACATTTATGATAAATCACTTGGAGCTGTTTGAGTGGATCAGATCTTGAGTTATTCCTTGGGATAGATCATGTCATTTTCAATGTACATGAACTACTGGAGAGAAATTCCACTGTAAACCTCTGCTGAGGCATCTGCGTTTCCCTTGCAGGCTTCAGGGAGTCTCAGTCAATATTTCTTATCTTATTTTTAAATATCTTGTGGTCTCAGAAATGGTTGGTGATTCAGAAATTACATCAAGAGTCTAAAGATAGACTACGGGCTTATGACTTCAATAAAAGCAGCGGTTCTATAACAGGAAAAGAAAATGCCTGTTGGTTTTAAGACTATTGGGAACCAAAGAGCTATTCTTAGTTTGGTCCGTTAGAGTTTAACTCTCCAAAAGCAAGGTATTCCCTCTTCTCAACCATCCATCTACTTAACTAGGTGCAGGAGTATAAGTCACAAGGATTCCTAGTTATTTACATAATGCTGAATTCAGAGTTATGTATACCTTTTAATGGACCTCCCCCACCGGCACAAATTGTTTTGTGACACAATTTCCATATTGATTATTTTTTTAAATGGAGGAATCAGTTTGATTTGGAGATGACAGCAGCAAAAGTAGGGGGAAAAATCAGATATCACATGTATGTGGTAGATGCTTTTTAATGCCATTCTACCTCAGTGAGTTATTTATTCTACAGTTTTATAAGGTAACCTCTGGCATGAAAATTATTTGTAGGTGATCTTGGAGGAGTTATGCCCCTCCTTTACTAGTACAGGCACGACTATAGAAAGTAGCTCATCTTATTTCAAACAGAATTAGTCCACCAATACATAAATGGTAAGTAACTGATGCCTCTTGCTGTCATGGCCAATTCAGATTCTTAGACATCTCCTCCAATTCCCCAAAAGTTATCTTCTTTAACATTGGAGATGTGTTTCCTCAAAAAAAAAGTGAATTTATTTGAATTTTATCTAGACAAGTCTCCCTTTTTTAGTTTCGAGTGTTGAAGAGGGAATACAAAAATTCTGTTACAAATGACACTCAATGAATGAGTCTTTCTGGTAAGCAAAGAGAGCCATTGCTACCCTCTTCTTGAGTCTCATACACTTCTAATTATGGGTTAATATTGTTCATTGAAGAAAATTAAATTGACTTTTAATACACTCTCTAATTTATATTATCTAAATATCCCATAGGAAGCTTGTACCACTTTTGCAGTTAAAAGTGTTCTTTAAAAGGTATTTGATAAAGTGCTACTTTTTCTTCTTTTAAAATAGAAAATGCCATAAGGAAGTCTCCCCAAAGCTTGTGCCAAGTTTGTTTGCCTTGTTGTTTTTTGTCGTTGTTGTTGTTTGTTTGGTTAGTTTTGTTTTTGCTTTTGAAGTCTCCCTGACCATTCTAGATGGTCTTGTTATTAGACTACGATTCATTCAATAATTGACTACTAAAAAGTCTTTCACTGAATATATAGGCTGAGAATGAAGGGGGAAAAACATGAAGAAAAATGTCCTCTAAGTTTTCCTACACACATCCTATAATTTTCCAGTTGGCTTAGCCACTCAACATATTTAAATAACCAACCAACATATTTATTTAACATTCGGCAGATGGACATGATAGGAACATCATGATTTTCAGATGTACTTTTATAACTGCAAGGTTTTCTTCGTGCCAGGATCACAACAGGTTCTTAAGGTAAAGCCGCCCCTACCTGCTGTTTCTTCAATGTCGGAGCAACTCTCAGCCTAAACATGTCCACTCAGATTAATTTAAATCCCTGACATTAAAGTGGAAATCAAATCATTCTCTTCAATCTATTTTTTACCCACAGCATAAAAGAGACTATTTTACATGTTAATAGTAATCTGATGTGGTTGTATAAATCTGATATAAATATGATACTCTGTTTGGAAATGATGCTAATTTAGTTTAAAATGGAGATTACATTTCAACTTGTAAAAGAGCAGGATGGAATATTAGCATTCATGGCTGTTATATAATTTCCCTTTACACTACACAAGTGTTACTCAAAATCTTTTCTGAGCCTCTTTGTCCAAAGATTTCCCATTCTTCCTATAAGAAAAAGGACTTCTCTATTTAACTATAAGTTAAACAGGTGGTACAGACCCTTGAAAAAAGATTAACAACAACATTATAAATGCATTTTTGAAGAAACATTTAAAGTTACAATGTAATAAACTGAACAGAATGTCATAAGAATGTCAAACTGGGCACTGTAAAAATAAATGTTATTCCCAAGGAAAATAAAAAGTCTGCATATTTATGTAACATTCAGCAGATGGACGTGATATTAATATAGGGTTTTCAGTTGTACTTTTATAGCTACTAGATTTTCTTGCCTAACTTGGCAACCCGAGGCACCATTTGAGTTTTGGATTTGGACAATACTGCAACAGATGTCCAGACCAATAAAATAAATTCCTTAAGGGCTATGCTTAATTTGTGTAATTGATCAATTTTGGTTACATAGGCCTCAGCTCACCAGCATGTAACTGCCTTCCACAAAAGCTTTGCAGTTGGGATTTCGTTCCATATGTTACAAGAGTTTATGGACTCTTGCTTTTGATAATGCCGTAGATAGAAATGAGCCTGCGGTGACACCTGTTGGCAACTGGTGGCGAAAAATAACAACCGATGGAGTGGATGATTCTGGGGCAGGGTTTCTCCACCTTGGTGCTATTGCTATTTAGGGCCAATTCTGTATTGTGAAGGGCTGTACTGTGCATCTTAGAAGGATTAGCAGCATCCCCGACTTCTATCTATGAAATGCAAGTAGCATTCTCCCCCAGACGTGACAACCAAAAGCATCTCTAGAACATGCTACAACATTCCCCCAGGTGAGAACACTTGCAGTAGAATGGATGCTTCTGGAAGAGCCACATATTGGAATGGCTTAAGATTTCTCTTTAAAAAATACAAAACACACTTTTTTTTCTTGCCTTGAAGTCTCTCAACCTAATAATAGTTTTACAGGCCTCTAATGAAAACTTTGACTCAACAGAGGGTATTCATTATATATGTACTGGAGCCCCAGCTTCCTCACTGTACTCAGGCAGGTGGTAATTAAGACATGGATTTCGAAGCCCCACTCTAAATGTTCATCACTCACCTATTAAACTTGCCAGAGTTGCTATGTTAATTATCTCCCCGTATCCTTGATTTAGCATAATACGGCCTGCAGCCTGTGACAGAAATTAAAGGAAAGACCAGTGACCTCTTTTGTGATTGTGCTAATAACTACATGATAATAAATTAGTTTTCAATTTCCAGAAGACTTTACATGTTAAAAAAAATAGAGCAAGTGCATGATACACAAACTTGATAAAAGATAACTGATCAGCAGCAACTTAGAGACTTCTTCTTTAAATTAATTTCCAATTAATGTAAACAGCACATTTAAGCAAGCTGCAATATTATTTACCTGGCTCGTACATTACTGGAGATAGTAATAATGAGAATAGTATGTCAGTTTGCATTTTATTGAGGATATTTTAACAATCAAAGCCTACTTATGTGACTTTTTAAGGGGTAGAGAAAACTTTGACACACACACTATACACACACCATGTGTACGTACACCACACACAAAAGATTTTTCCAGGAAGGCATATTGACTTGAAGAATTCCTACTAATATCAGAATAAAAACATGTGAAGCAAAATGACTCATCCAATAGCAAAGACGCGCCATGACTTCTTGGCATGTTTTTTGCCTTCCTTACATCTGCTCCTGCCTCTAACAGCTTTCTTCCCTTGGCTGGCAAAACACAAATAAGAATGTACAGGAAGCATGGCCCCGCTCTGATGTACAATAATATTTAGCTAATTAGAAGAGTACTCCAGCTCATTATGCTAGGCAGTAGGAAGTAAGAAACTACATGAAAGCGTGACACTTGCTAAGCCCTAGGATGGTGTCAAAGCTGAACTGGCATCCCTTGCTCCCATTTCTTTATAGACTTGGTTGGATTGCAATTTCATTCCTTGAAAATCAGAGTTTTGACTTTCAGAGGGAATGATCCCTTGAACACTGCACCATCTTCTGGTCAAATGCTTAACTACAAGTGCTTAATTAAAATGGAAAGTCCCTGTTTTCTGAGAATGACTGCCAAATTAGTACGTACTTGGTATATTTTATTATTCCTATTTTAAGACAGCACAATAGATAGATAAGAAACATAGGGCACCTTCCCTCTGATTAAATGACAAATTGTTGGAACTTGGTTTTAACACAGCTTTGTGCTTCATTCACAGTCTCGAGTAATTTTTTTTTTTAATCCCATGAATGTTTGTGAAAAATCGTGTATCTATTTGGCACTTATAATTGGGGCTCAGAAAAGTAAAAAACATGATTCTGGTCCTCTAAGACCTCACTAACTAGTCATATGATTATGAAATGTAAAGTGGGTACATTCTGAATAGCCCAGACAAGAAGTGCAGTAGGAATTTGGAGGAGAGATCTGAGGACTGACCTTGCTGGAAAAGATTTACTGTAGACAGTGGGCTTTGAGTTATGATGAAGAATAACGATGTTGACACTAATGATGCTTAAGATATGACAGGCACTGTGTTAAGCCCCTTGCAAATATTACCTTAATTAATCCTCAAAACAACCGCATTTTGCTGATGAGAGGCCCAGCAAGGGAGTGGAAAAGGTTAAGACTCAAGCTCAGGCAAGCCAGGCTCCATAGCTCGTGTTCCAAACCACCTTGCTGTACTGTCTTCGGTGACAAGGATTTGATTCACAGAAAAGGGTTTCTGGCGTGATGGTTCATGCCTGTGATCCCAGCACTTTGGGAAGCCAAGGCAGGCAGATTGCTTGAGCTCAGGAGTTCAAGACCAGCCTAGATAACATCGTAAGACCTCGTCTCTGCAAGAAATAAAATTAGCCGGGCTTGGAGACGCATGACTGTCGTCCCAGCTACTTGGGATGCTGAGAGGTGGGAGGATTCCCTAAGCCCAGGAGATCAAGGCCGTGGTGAACTGTGATCATGCCACTGTACTCCAGCCTGGGTGACAGAGTGAGATCCCCCAACCCAAAAATAAAAAAAAGAAAAGCATTTCTAGGGGGAAGAAATGAGGTCAGCAAAGATGGCGGCAGGGATATATAGTGGCAGCTCTAGAATTTCTCTATAAAGGGGACATGGGATGGACATCTGTTTGGGGAGAAGGGAAGGACTGCTAAATGACATACTTCTTTGCATCTGTGTTTGTAGAGGAGGCACACAGACCCTACCTCAGTGAAGTAAGAGGAGATGAAGGGGATGACAAAAAAGGCCAAGCTCCCAAGACATCTACCCTGCTGCCACTGGGAGTGTGTGCTACATATTCAAGGAAGAGCAGGGAAACCAGTGCTGGTGTGTAGCTAAGTGGTTCAGAGGGCATCACAGGAAACAGGATTTGAAGAGCAGGTTGGAAAAAGACCAAAATATTCACAAAGTTGTGGTGGATCTAAAGATATATTTTGTGTAGAATAATGACCCTATTCAAATATTATACAAAAGTTAATCTGTTCTCAGTATGCAGAATGGAGGGGAAAGGTACGAAACAGTGAGATAAAAGGTTCTCACATTCATCAAGATGTTTGTCAAGGGAAAGGAAAGAATAGGAAAAGCCTTACTAAAAAGTCAGTGGGGGCTCTGTGGAAGAAGCAGGAGACAAAGAATTTTCCAAGTGGTTCCGTTTTTGTAGTGAAGGGCAGACTTGTGAGTGGAAATAGGGAAACAAGGAGTGGAAGTCAAGTTTGTAAGAAAAAAGGAAGAGGCGAATTTTTAGAATACCATGTTTCTGAAGTTGTGGGCTATCCAAATGAAGTGTACAATACGCAATTACACCAGTACTAACAGTTCACTTTGGACTGAGGTCAGGACTTGAGGTGCAGATGTCGAAGTCATTTACACCGAAACCAGAGATGAAAACGAGAAGACACTTGACTTTCCAATAGCTTTTGTGTTTCCAAGGAAAAGACAAATGGGAGAGCAAAACAGACGGCTACAACTGAACATTCTGGTATATGCACTTTTAGGAAGGAGTGATGTGAGAAGCTAGGGAATGGAGCAGCAGTTACGTTCGACACAGGAGGAAAGTCGCAATGGCCGAAGAGTTATGCAATTTCAGAGAAGCTATGGTTAAAGGTGACTACTACAGAATAGTCTTGAAAAAGAGCATCTCAACATTTTTACACTTGACAAACATTTTTTGAGTGTCTACTATGTCTTGCACAGATCTGGGGCCTGACGATAGAACAGTGAGCAAACCAGAATTTGTGTCCTCACTGAGCTCACATTTGAAGGGAAGAGAGGACGGACAATAAATAAATTAATATATTAAATTTGAACCACATGAAATTGCCAATATTTGACTGTTTTGACCTATAAAATGTTCACTCTTTGTGGTTCTATCTAATAATGTCAGGTAATGATGGGTGATATAAAGAAAATAAAAAGAGACAAGGAGAAAGAGTATGCCGGGGGTGGGGCTTCTTAGAGTGGCCAGGGAAGCGTCCCTAATATGCTGGCATTTGTACAGGAACCTGAAGGAACTGAAACAATGGGCCATAAGGGAATCTGAGCACCATGGGCAGAGGAACAGCAAGGAAACAGACTGTGGGGTAACTATGTGCTTAGAGGGAGGGAGAAAAGGCCAATGGGCTTTGCTTTTGGGTGCTCATTGGGAAAGCTTTGTCTGTAGAATGGTGGAGACTAAGGCCAGGGATTTAAAATATTGCAGAGACAGAATCATGTATTCATTTAACTAAATAAGTCAAAGGGAGAAGGATCTTGGGAGGTGACAGAATCAAGTGAAGATACTGCAATTTAAGAGAGACCGGTGCGTATCTACAGCAGAAGAAAGCCCAGAAAGAGGAATGGGAGATGCTAAAGAAATAAGGCACGATTGGGGAAGCACAGGTGGGAAGAACTTGGCTGTGGGTGGAGGTGGAGGGAGCCAGCTTCCAAAAAGGCTCCCTTCAAAGACTTGTGAATGATGTAACCAGAACCTAACACAGGGATCGCAAACTCACATTCAAGGCAGGTAAAGTCAATGTGGGAGGTGGGCTGGCCAGGTGAAATGAAAAGGGCGTGGTGGGGATTGAGGCAGCCTATAGACATCGTGCCCTTTGTGAAGGGGTAGCTGAGCCTCAGCTCGGACTGTTGCCATGCAAAAACAAGAACCCAGAATTGCCAGATGCTCTGATATTTCAAGACAAACTAAAAAGATGGGTTTCTAAATGCAATCTCTCGATGTGTATGTTGTTAGAAATTTTAAAGAATTTTAAAACACTTTGCAGGCCAAACAAAACACATCTGTAGTCCAGATGGGGCCTGCAGGTTGCCAGTTTAGGACCTCTGACTTAGAAACAAGATGTTAGCATTGTCCCCAGACTCGGTCATGGCTCTGAGCGCCCGACTCACCCTTGCGTTCACCTGCTAGGCAGTTCCAACTGGAGGTCCGGCCAGTGTCTCCACTATGGTATGCCCAAAGCCACATTTGTTTTCTCTCTCCCAAATTCCTCTTTCTGCATTGTCTATTTCTCATGAATGACAGCACCACTGACAAAGCCCTCACCTTTGGAATGGACTTCCCTCTCCATCCTACTGTGATGACCTCTACAGCATCTTAGCATACATCTTCTATCCCCCATCCCTCATCGTCATCATCCCCACTTAAGCTCTTGTGACTTCCAGTTCAATTATCGACATCATTTCCCATCTCCTCTTCATCCCTGTTCCTCTCACCTTTTCTCTTCTTAAGTACAAACAACTCCAGCTGACCTATGTCTGTGTCTCTTCACAGTATGACCTTTCTAACTCACCGTATCCTCCAACTGGAACTCCCTTTCATATCTGTACCTATCCTAAACGTTGTCAGCATGAACTACCCAGTTTCCCAAACTCAGCCCAAGTTTTATATGTCTAGATCAGGGTTTCTCAAACTCATCACTATTGACATGTTGGGTCAGATGCTTCTTTGTTGTGGGGGGCTATCCTAGGCACTGAAGGAGGGTTAACAGCGTCCCTGGCCTTTGCCCACTGGATGCCAGTACACATCCCCCAGAGTTATGACACCAACTAGGAAGTGATGGAAGTAGCTGAGCCCTCAGAGTATTTACCCCAAGATAGCCTTAAGTTAATTTGAACTCTATGTATCAGTAGGTAGCAGAAAAGTTTGCTGAGAAATGGGTGAAATGGCAGAGTAAAGTTGGCCACTGATTAAATGTTACTGTATATGAACTGTGCTGATAACCGTAGTCAGCATGTTGAAGGGTTGTGTCTTCCTGACTTCCATGCTAAGGCAAGTTCCCTTGCTCTGGGCTCTCACAGCACAGACTTTATTGTAATTGCTTGTTTAACTGTTGGTCTTTCCTCCAGGCTGTACACTTCATGAGGACGCAGAATTTGTGTGCCATCGTCACAGCTGTTTCTCCAGTTCCTAGCACAGTGCCTGGCATCAAGTGAGCACTCAATATTTTGGCAAAAATGATATACCTTGCATCAATAGAGTGATGATTCTTCGCATTTAATTCTCAGCAAATCCCAATTCTCTTCTTCCTTTAAGACACAACTCAAGGTCAACAGTCTCCATAAAGTCATCCTGGACTAATATCAACTGACAACATTCTTTCTTTTCTATAAATCTATACAGCACTTCACAGTGCCTTATTACTCATGATTTCCACATAGCAGATCCTTTTCGCCAATAAAATTCAAGATCTTTAAGAGAGTGTGTCTTCTACTTTTTTTTATTATTACCCTTAACAGTGACTATATAACTAAAAATTATGAATATTTGTAAGACAAATGAATAAATGATTGAGTTATTCACTGAAATACCTGGAAAGTCCTCTGTAACCAAACTGAGCTTGGTGACTGTGATGGTTAATTTTACATGTCAGCTTAACTGAGGGATGCCTAGATAGCTGGTAAAACATTATTTCTGGTGTGTCTGTGAGGTGTTTCCAGAAGAGATTAATATTTGAATCAGTAGGCTGAATTAAAAAGATTGTCCCAACCAATGTGGACAGACATCATCCAATCCATTAAGGACGTGAATAGAACAAAAACGCAAATTTGCTTTCTCTTCTTGAACCGGGATATCCATCTTCTCCTGTCCTCAAACATTGGTTTGAAGGTTCTTGGACCTTCAAACTCAAATAGGGACTTAAATAATTGGCTCCCCAGTCTTCAGAATTTGGGGTTTGATATGAAACTATATCAATAACTGTCTTGGGACTTCAGCTTGCAGAATGCAGATCATGAGCCTTAGCCTCCATAGTTGTGTAACCCAATCCATCATAATAAATCTCTTTCTATATATCTATATCTGGCTCTGTTTCTCTGTATAACACTGACTAATACTGTAACAAAATTTTGAATTTATGATCTCTATCTAAAATGCTTACCTAATGCTCTCTTTTCAAATTAAATTTCTATTGATTCTAGTTCAATTATTATTTATTTACAATAAACATGTCACGTTACAAATAATACATACAAAATTCCTCTAGCCAGCACATATTTTAATCACCCTGCAAGTTTGTGGTCTGGTGGAATGACTTCCTTGTTAGAAAAAAATAGAGAGCAGACTTAGCCCAGGCCCTGAAACTAACTTCTTGTGAACTAAAGTATGTCAACTAACCTTTTTGGTTTCCTCAAACTGTAAAATGAATACATTTAGTATCTGCCTGCTGGCAAGAGTATTGATAGTTCCTATAAGCTTAGGATTTGAAGTCCTACAAACCAGATTCAAATCTGTATCCTATTTCATGACATCTGTGTGTCCTTAGTCCATTATTTAGTTTATCTGCCTTGATTTCTTTAACTGTAAAATGAGAACAAAAATAGAACCTACCTATTATGAGACTTATATGATGGTCTATACAGTCACTGGTAAATAACAAATGATCCATGAATATAAGTTCTCCATTATAGAGAAACACATGAGACAATGTAATTATAAAAGAACTGTGGACAAGAATAGTTCTTAAGGATGACCTATATCATAATTATAATTATAGACAAGCTAAAGGAGAACAGTTATCTATTGCCTAATATTCATTTACACAAAGTTAGACAGGGTTTTATGAACTGAGACTAGAAACAGGCCCAGGACATGTATTATACTTCAAAGTGCAGAAGCCTGGAATTTTCCCCATAGCTTCATGAAACCTCTTTGAATTTTTAGGAGACCTTTTAGTTAAATCTGATGATTCTGTCTGGAATACCCAAATCTGTTCTGAATCAGCTGGAACTTTTACTGCACCAAAACTAAGGCAAGCTGGAACTGCAGGTTCAAAATAAAGTCAAGCAGAAACGCAGCTCGTTGCTACAGAGGTCAGTGCCCAATCTAATTCATGATGGCAACACACTTTTGCAATCAGCAAAACTTGCAAATTGCAAGAATTGCACTGTTTACATTTGTCTCTCTCGCAAACTTGTACAGCACAAGACTCAATTGCCTCCATTTATGACTATATATCTGGCTTTTCCTCATCACCTTTCTTGAGGCTGAATGAAGTTCAATTAAATTCACAGTTTAGATGGCATTCTTCTCAAAAGGAAAATAAAACGAGGAGATATTTTCACTATTTCAATACAAAATCTTTTAAAAATATGTATATTTCACTCAACAAATACTTATCTTCAACTGAAATATCAAATAAAGGTCTCAAATTTCCCTATCACTTTGACTCTGAGGACCTGGATTTTGTTTGACCTTGAACAAGATTTTCCTCTCAAATTTCCCATCAATAAAGCTGAGATAATGACAGTATTTTCCCACTGCATGGGGGAATTGTAAAACTTAATTAATTGAAATCTTGGATGAAATGTGTTAGCAACACCAACATTCTGCATTACTTCCTGACCTGTATATGAATGAGTGTTAATTTAAAAAGACAAATTCTCCAATCTATAGCATGATTGTAGAATGGAATTTTACACACGCGCGCGCACACACACACACGCTCATCCATATACATATGTATATGCATATGTATAGCTTGGCATTTATACGAATGTGTGATTTCAGCAGCAAATCAGCCAAAGGAAAAATTAGCTACAGTTTTTTCCAAGGGAAATAATTTTCTGTTCATGTTCTGTTATTTTCAAAAGACTCTAATGCTGTTATTTCAAAACCAAACGTCCTCAAACAAGGCAAAGACAATTCTTCATTGAATTATGCTTGCAGATGCCAAATGTTCAGTGTTGTGTTAAAGTTCTATAAGAATAATCCAAAATTTTTAAAAAAGTATGTGAAAACATTCTTTTAAAATGAATTAAAAATACTCCACCCTTTTAAGTCCCAGTAACTTTCAAAAGTAGATAAATAAACATCACAAAAGAGAGAGGGGAAGGTAGGAAGACAGAAGAGAAGAAGAGCATATTTTTAAAATATTATTAACTTCACTCCCTCTTCCTAATTCAAAAAATTTTTCATAAAATTTGTTTTGCCTTCGGACTTGACTAAACTTGGGCAAGGTCATTTTGTGACAAAGTAGTAGAAAGGTGGAGTTCTGACTGTAAGTTACACGGAGTATTAAACAGCAATTTCTTTTTCTCTTTGCACAGGTCTCTTTGGCTAACTATCACATACAAAAATTCCTGCCTGCCTTTTTTGGACACAAACAGATGAAACATTTCTAACAGATAAATGTTTTCTCTGGATGCAGCTATTTTCATAGCTGATTATTTGACTAAATGCCATAGTATTTTTAAACTAGTTCATTTATATAGATTAGGCTTTTAGTCAATGTAGCACCAGTTAATTTTGGCATCAAAATATGGCCTCCTGGAAACGTATATGCAACTGATAAGGACCGAACACTGCCTGGCTAATACTCACAGTGGGAAGAGTACATGGATTAGGGCTGTTTATCTTATAGCATGAATGAGAATCTTTTGTTAATTTAAATCACACTATTTTAGCATGTAATAAAAGTGTTAGATGTGAAATATAAACATTTTTATAGATACGCTATGAATTTTAATATTATTTAATTTTACTTTGTTAAATTGCTTTCCACCTAGACGGTATATTTCCATTAAAATCTTTGGTGAGGAGAAAAACCCTATATAAAATCCCAAATGGGTCTCGAAAAGAGGAAAAGGAGAAAGATTCTCTCTAAATAAATATATACAAAGAGAAAACAAAAATAAAAAGCCTAAAAAAAACCTAACAGGTGAACGAAAACAACTTTTAAGAAGCTACTAAATTTTTCCTTTCATTTTTGAAATCCCGTTTTTATTCATTCTCTTCATTTATTTATGGAAAGGCTTTTTGTCTGTTTTGTTTAACACCAGATCCTTGAAGTAGAGCAGTGCCTGCCAGGTACTATGTGATCAATAAGTGTTTGTTGAATAAAGAAGCTAAAGAAGGTAGACTAAACAAAGCACATGATGGTGGCTATAAAATTTGAGATTGGTAAAAAGCAAAAGTAATTCCAAGGAGCCCTTTGTCTGCCACTTTGAGGTTTGACAAGAAAGTGAAGAAGAAAACAGAAAAAGAGGAGTCCTAATCAGTAAATAGGGCCCTGGCTCAGTTCACACAGACCCTGTAAAGTAAGAAACAGAAATTACCCAAAGGGTCATTGAAATATTACTCTCTTCTTTCACAAGAGTGAGACATCACTTTTAGTAAGAAAGGAGTGGAAGAAATAAGAAAAAACATTGCCAGCAGAGTAAGGGGCTCAGTGAGTATCTCTGAGTAAATGAAAGGCTGTCTGTGAACTAGACATTGGCTAGGCACTGAGGTGGCCAACTACAGTTTTCCTGGAAGAGCTCACAGTCCAAAGAGGAAGGAATAAACAGATTGGCTCAGATTCCAACATAAAAGAAAGGAGAAATAGGTAAGAAGGTGATAGTAATTGAAAGGGAAATCAATTTCTGCTTTTTCCAACACAAATTTAGAATTTGTGTAAAACTCCACGTGACTTAGAAAAGACACAATGGGTCACAAGAGGTAAGTTCAACGAAAAACCTATGAAATGCATGTTGATACATTTGAGAACTTTTAGATGAGGAGAGAACAACAAAATCTCCTGGAAGGATGAAAGCTTGGGGGAGATATGATTGAAGGTTTAAAAATTTACAAAGTAAATGGGATGAACACGCACTTCAAAAAAGTTCAAGAATTGTGGAATACGGGACAGCTCTAATAGCATTAGGGTGGTACATTTATGATAAACTTTTAAAAATACTATAACCAAATATAGTACAGATTAAAAATATAAATAGATCGGGATGTGTATAGACAAATTTATGGATCAGAGACAACTCTAGTAGCTTGAAGTCAAATCTGGCCTGTGGCCATGGTTTTTTAAAACTCTTTATTGTGGAAACGTCAAACATATACAAATTTAAATATGTAGATATCCATCATCCAGCTTCAGTAATTATCAACCTATGGCCAATCTTGTTTCATTTATACCCCTCGTTTCATTTATAGCCACTTCCTCACCCCAAGCCCTGGATCATTTTGAAGCAAATCTCAAACATTGCATCATTCATCAGGAAAAATTTCAGTGACTATTTTTAAAATATAAGGATATTTTTAAAAACATAGCTACAATACAAATATTTACCAAAAAAGTTAAAAATTTCTTAACATTATCAAATATCCTGTCAAATTTTAAATTTCTCTGATAGATATGTAGTTTTAAAAGAATGAGGAATTTGTTTTCATATTTGAAAATAGAAATACCTCAGCCCAAAGTCTAAACTTCTGGCTTCTCTTGAAATATCAGAAAGATCTGGCATTCTGGGTACACATCCCCGAATGACAACATTAAATAGGAATGAACTAACTGCTTCCCCTTTTAGACTGATCTCGAACTTTCCAGCTCACCACAGTCCTCACCACTCCCTGCTATACTGCCCACATTCCACTCCACCAGTCTACATTATCTGCTTGGCTCTTGGCCACAACTAAGTTTGCAATTCTGAATCTAAACTAAGAGAAATCACGGATGAGTGAAAACTGTCCTTTTGCTTTTGGAGTTTAAGTTATAAATGGTGAGCAGGGCCATGATTAAACCTTAAAACTTGGGTAAGTCACAGACAGAACGGAAAGACAAATGGTCAGATGTGAAGGTCAAACCAAGGACAGAACAAGAGAGGATGCAAAGTCAACAGACAAGGAATTCAAGAGGAGAAATAGAGGAGTTATGAGGAACAGATTTATTTGATTAGTTCAAGAATTATTTGGAGAACCAAATTATGTGCTGGGCTCTTTTCTTTGTCATGCATTCCAAGATCCAGAGATGGGTAATGTTGCTTTTAAAGGAGTTATGCCAAGTTCAACACTACATAAAGCCTTCCCTCCCTTCCCATTCACTTGTCAGTTTTGAAATGTGAGAATGCGAGTACAGTAGGTTAAATTAAAAGTGTAGTCACTGGGGCAAGATATTAATGCTCTTAAAATTAAAACTAAAATTAAAATCTAGAACAAGATTTCTTACACTCACCTATATCTGTATGTTGACTCCTTTGCAGATACATGGGAATGCTCCATACTCAATGTAAAAAAATAAAATGATATGTGTTTGAAAGCCAGATGCTATTCAAAAGTAAAAGAGCTGAATTTTAAGACTGCAGGAAAAGAAAATGTGCAATTTGCTTGCTATGCACACAGTAAATTAAAAAGTAGAAAAAGGCAATGAGTGTAAAATATTAATGTTTATTTCTCAGGATATTTTTGTGCATTCTTGTATTAATGGATAATAGTAATTACTGTACCTTATCCAAGACACACCTAGACTGAGAAATTAAATTCCCAACATATGGGTATACGCACCTGTCGATGCACATGCATAATTCCCATTAGCGTTAATAGTACCAGAGGAAATGCACCAATGAAAAAAAGAAAGACCTCCAGACATTTAATGTAACAGGAAACCTGGAGGGATCTGTTTCCCTGGGAATTAAGTGAATCCATTCCATAAAGTTTTTCAAAATAATTGTGCATCCAGGACACAGAAAAGTTGAGTGCATACATGATTTCATAGAAAATGTCTCACAAGATTGGCACATGGCACTCTCCTTGTGTATTGAAAACGTCAAGATGGCTTGGGACTCTGTGGAAGCTCAGTAATCAGCCATCTACCTGAGACCTCACCCTTGCTCACATCTCTAACAGGGGGATGCTCTCATTCAATTCAAATCCCCTACTGAAGAGTCTTCATGGCCACAGTGATATGCACAGCAGCCTCTGGAGCAAACAAAGCTCAGAGTCACGCCTACTCTGGAAAAAAGTCTCCAGGCTCCCTATCAGGGAGTAGAAGTTAACGTGATTCAGGAGTCAGGGGCCACAGCTTTTGTGCAGCTTCTGCTATTTAACCACTTGAAGGGCTTTGATCAACACCTCAGCATTTCTATCTTTAAAGAAGAAAGGTAACAATCCCTATCTACCTATGTCACAAGATTGGAAGGCTCCAAAAAGAAGCTAAGTGAATGCAAAGAGAACAGCAAACTGCAAAGCATGATGCAATTGCAAGAACCACGAGCAACTTAGCACTATATGTCCTGTTTTTCTGAGCACTGATTTGCTTATTATGGATTTTTTCATCTTTTAATCTTTTTATTTAACATACAAGTAATATACGTCAAAACATACTAATTAGAACAAGATAGGCAGAAAGAAGAGGGAACAACATTTACGTTCTAGCCAGCATGAAACAATACACAGTAACATTAACATTAGGCTACATATATGTCAGTGTAAGTTGGTGATTCTCAAATGGGGGAAACTTTGTGTCTACATTCCCACCACCGTCACCTCCCAGGTGGCATTTGGCAATTTCTGGAGACATTTTTGGTTGTTCACAATTCAGAGGGAGGTGAGAGTGCTACTGTCACTAGGCGAGTGGATCGCCTAGTCAATAGAGGCCAGGGATGCTGCTAAACGTCCCACAGCTCACAGGACACACCACTACAGTGAAGGATTATGCAGCCCCAATATCAATAGTGCCAAAACTGAAAAACCCTGATCTGAACATACATGTGTATATAATATCTCATATAATATTAATTCCAGTATGCCATTTTAAAATGCCTTTTGCCATATAATGCTAGGTGGAATGATATTTTCCAAACCTTCATTTAATCAGCATTGGCTACTATCATAACAGAATACATGCAATGTGCAAATGAAATTTAGTACTGAAATCATAAAATGTTTCTTCATACACATTTAGTGCAGGAAGTATTACTCTTTCAATTTTTTCTATAACTGTAGAAAGCTGATGGGGTAACAGTAGAGAAGGGAGATGAGATGGCTTTTGTTCAAGCAGACTTAACCTCTTTGTCATTTATTCTTACAAAATATATTTCTTGACACTGCAGTGGAGTCACACTAATATTAGACTGGACATCCAGGGTATATGAGCAACATCATGGTTATTATGAGAACATTGTTAAAGTGAGCATATTCTTGTGGGCCATAATTTATTTTTGCTTTTCTTATGAGTAAGTAGTTAAAGCGTCAAAAAAATAAATAGGTTGGCCGGGCTGGGTGACTCAGCCTGTAATCCCAGCAATTAGGGAGGCCGAGGCGAGTGGATCGCCTGAGCCCGCATGTTCCAGACCCACCTGGGCAACTTGGCGAGACCTCGTCTCTACAATAAATCAAAAATTAGCCAGGCATGGTAGGGCGCGCTTGCAGTTCCAGCTACTTGGAAGGCTGAGGTGGGAGGATCACAGGAGCCTAGTGGGTCGAGGCTGCGGTGGCTGGGAGCTTGCCACTGCACTCCAGCCTGGGCAACAGAGTGAGACTCCAACTCAAAAAAAAAAAAGAAAAGAAAAGAAAAGAAAGAAAGAAAAGAAATAGGTTATATATTTTAAATTCTCCTTAATAAAATTAAATATTACTTGTTACAAAACTAGGAAATTAAACATCAGACCTCTACCAAAATAAATTTAATAATTAAGTTCATAGAAATAGAAAGAGGTCAAATTGTAAAGACATTCTACAATTTTTAAACCTACAGAACTTTATACAAAAGAGATACTAATTATATGAGCTCATAACCAAAATCAGATCTACTGTCTTATTTTCATTTAGCAATACACAGAGCATATCTTTATGTGTCCATAAGTTCAACTCTAAATAACTCTCCTACCAGCACAGAAATGTTTCATTGTATGGATGCTTATACTTTATTTAATCAATCCTCTACTGTAAATATTTATATTATTTTCAATCTTTTGTTAAACAATGCTATTCTGAACATCTTCACTGTTAAATCCTTATGTACATCTTGAAGTATGTAGTTAAATTGGTAGAAATAAAATTTGAAGTTAAACTGTAGGATTCGTACTACCAAGCTGTCCTCCAAAAGATTGTATTGAAAGGTGAAATTCAAGTTTACCTCTGACCAGTTTACCTTCTTTAATAATCTGCCTCTGTTCTTGAAAGTAGTATCGACTCTGCTATTTCTGGTGAGCATGACTTTTTCCAGTGACATGGATTACTCTATACCACAGCCTGTCCAAACTGCCAACATTAAATGATTTCTAGGCTTTGATTCAGCCAACTGATCACTGATCAATTAGTTATCATTCAGGTAAAAGTTCACCAAGCGTATCCATGGCAAATCTGATTCAGCCATGAGAAGAACCTAATTAGCAATCTGTCGCTCCTTTAAACTAACCTTTAACTTCATCTAATTGCCTATGTGTCAATTCAATTAACATATATAATTAATTTTTAAAATGTTCCCAGACACCACATATAAGCCTCTTCTTTCTGGAGGGTTCTCAGCAAACACTCACAAAGACAGACAGACATCATTTTAAATTTCAGATCCCTTTTGGCCTTAATTTTATTTCTGAGAGTCCTACAGGAAGACATGGGAGGGGTTGGCCAACCCAATCCCAGGATTCTGGGTTGGGGCTGAAGGGGTAGGACTCAGAAATAACTACGTTGTGTTTTGTTTTTTCATCATTTCAGCAGACTGTGCTTGTTCCTGGGCATATATACTACTTATACAGAACAAAAACTATTTTTAATTGAGTGAAAATAATCCTCTAAATGTGAAGAGGTCTCCATGTTTCTATAATATAGACTACGATGCCATAGTACTGCAGTTCTCCCTCTGGCCACTAGAGTGCCATTTTCTTCTCCGAAAGAAAATTGGGTAGAAGGAACCTCAAGCCTGTAATACCTCCTTCCAATTGTGAATTTATTCTATCCCTCTTTGCTGGCAATTTTTAGTTTTCCAGCTTGGCACATAGAATCTTGCAAGTCTCCCTGGAAGGTGACTCATATTTAAATATGAATGGGCAGCTGGCTTCTGTTATCTTAAAGGGTTACATTATGTCATTGCACATTTTCAACTGGGGTAAAAACAATCTGTGCTTTTTCCACACATCAATTCCAGTAATATATATTTCTATGAGATCACGGGGACTTATAAAGTGTCTGAAATTTTTCCAGCTTTAAAAATTAAGACCAACATACTGTTTCTTAATAATTCGGCCTCAGCAACAAAGAAAAAAAATCCCTTCATTTTCTGTCATGCTGTTCGGGAGTTATTTCTAAAAACTTAGAGTAATGATGGTGGCGATGATGATGGTGACGATGACGACAAGTGTGGCATGATAACATGATAAGAGTAAACGTTAACATGTTTTGACCATTTACCTTATACCAGACAAGGTACATGCTGTGTTCATCACAACCTAAAGAAAGAGGTACTATTACTGTTCCCATCTTTCAAATGAAGACTCCAAAGGCTTAAAGGGGATACACCGAAGACTTAAAGGCTTAAAGACTCCAAAGGCTTAAAGTCAAGAAGCCATAAATGCGGAGGCAGGGTTAGAAGTAGCCAGTTTCAACTCCAATGCCTGTACTTTAGCCATTGTGATATGCATTAATCCACATATCTCAGTAAATAATTTTCTAAGTCTCAAGTAAGCAAATGAGTTTTTCTTCAGGACATATATCCACTGGGAAGCCTTTCTTGAGCATCCAAAGGGTAAATGAGACGTCCTGAATTTTCCTAAGCATCACATGCTAACAGGTTAACCTCTGTTAGAACAAGTAACACACTTCCATTTTGATGGCTTCTTCGTCACTACTACTTGTCCCCACAATGTGCTGAGAGGTCTTTGAGGACATAAACTTAATCACCTCTTACGCAGTACCTGGTAAGCACACAGAAGGTGTTTGATCGAAGAATGAACATGTGAACAAATGAACAGAATGAGTTATAACTCATATGTTCAAATGAGTTATGTTTCCTTTCTCTTAGAAGTTGCGTCTCTTTGATCTTTTATCTTAGAAAACATAGCAGCAAAGTGAAATTCTCAGTGCTATATTCCTCTTCTATTTTCACATCATCCTCTACCATGCAATTTGCCTCACTGATAAGTTATTTAAAATGCTGCCTTCTTCCAAAAAAATGGGGGACATTGTCGTCAGATTGCCTGGGTTAGAATCCTAGCTCTGTCACTCTAATGTCGATCTAAGGCTTAACTCTCTTATCTCCAATTTCTTAGCTGTGAAATGGGTTCTATAACAGCCCCTAATCCGCACTACACACCTGAAGTTTGGGCTAAATAACATAACGCAGACACAGTGATCAGAACAGCGCCTGACACATAACAAAAAGTTAGTAAATGTAAATATTGTAGTAATATTAATAATTGTAGGTATAGTATAGTATTAGTAGTAATAGTATTCTTTAAAAATTGAGCATGCAGAGTCAGAGAAGGAAACATAAGACACGCTTTTGCTTTCTCAAAATTTATATGGCTTTTTGGTGCTGTTGCTATAAGGGGCATAACTTCCTCATCAAAGATAGAACCAAGTCTTCTTTAGTTACCCAATAATAATAATTTTTAAAAGTCACAAAATAATAAATTTTAGGTGCAAGGACTATTCAAACATTTATGTTCAATAAATAATTTAATCTTCATAGCAACCTTTCAAGGTAAGCCCTATTAACCTCAGGTACAGATGAAGAGATAGAGTTTCAGAGAGGCCAAGTCATCTGCCTAGGATCACATGACACAGCTGGTAAGGAGGACTTGAACCTTAACTTGTTTATTTGCTTAATAGCTTGCCCCTTCCACTAGACTGAAAGCATTATGAGGCAAGAGAGCACATCTGTTCTGCTCATCATTGTATTCACAGACTGTAGCACATTGCATATTCAGCACAGGGAATTTGGGAATGTGTGAAAAAAAATGAATGAATAAATGGATGAATAAATTTAGGGTCTACACTCTTAACCAAAATGTGTGTCTTAATTATCTGAAGTGAATGATATTATTTGCATAGCACATTGCTATGGTTTGAATGTGTTTCTCAAAATCCCTGTGTTAAAAACTTAAGCCCCAATGCAACAGAGTTGGAAGGTGGGGTGTTATGGGAGGTGTTTAGGTCATGAGGGCTCCTCCCTTGTGAACAGATTAATGCTACTATCAAAAGGGCTTGAGGGAGTGTTTTTGCTCTCTTCTGCTCTTCTGCCATGTAAGGACTTGTCATTCATCCTCTCTTGCCCTTCTGCCTTCTACCATGTGGGGATGCAGTAGGAACACACACAGTAGAGGCTGGTGTCTTGATCCTGGGCTTTCCAGTCTCCAGTTGTGAGAGAATATTTCTGTTCTTTATAAATTACCCAACCTCAGGTGTTCTGTTATAGCAGCACAAATGGACTAAGACACATGTCACTGGGAAAATTAGAAGCTGGTTGAGAAATTGTATAATAATAATACCTGCTATTTATTAAGTGTTTACCATGCTCATTACCCCTGTACGATAGTTTCTTCCTTGATTCATTGATGCATTTGGTCAACAAATACTTATTGAGTGCCTACAATGCATCATACATGATCGCTTTTGTAAAGAGCTCCAAAGAGGCACCAAATAAAATATATGGCAGTGATGGCTATTGCTGTTGACTTCATCTTCTGTGCACAGTAGGTAGAATAACAGTGCCCCCAAAGTTATCTGCATCCAAATTCCCAGAACCTGTGAATATGTGACCTTACCTGGCAAAAGGGACTTTGCAGATGTCACTAAGGTTAAGGATATTGCGATAGGAGCTTAGCCTGGATTACACGGGATTACTTACTTACTCCAGTCAAGTAAGTTTTAACAGAGCTTTTTCCTGCTGAGGTAGATGTGGAGAAAGATGGGACTCTGGGAATGGAGCCGGGTGATGAACAGCACTGCTTTTGAGGATGGAGGAAGGGGCCATGAGCTAAAGAATGTGGGTAGCCTCTAGAAGCTGTAAAAGGCAAAGACACAAATGATCCCATAGACCTCTAGAAAGGAATATAGCTCTGTCAACACCTTGACTTTTCCCGGTGAGACCCAGAACTGTACAATCATAAATTTGTATTTTTGAAGTTGCTGAGTCTGCGGTAATTTGTTATAACAGCAATAGAAAAGCAATGCAAAGTGCAATGACAAATATAATAAGAAAACTGGCTTCAAAATAATAAGAAAATTGATTTTTTTACAAGTACTTCAAGGGTAAATATTAATTTTTATGTCTAAAAATTGGAAAGCACAAGAATGTAATGAATAATAAAATAAATATTAGTATTGGATACACTTGGTACCAGCTGCAAAAATACCCATTACATGTAACACATTGCAAATCTTCCAAAATCAATATGCAACATTAGTGGATTAAAATTGTTTTCCTAGCCAGTTGGGGTAGATGGTCATTCCTTATAACCAATCAGCAGAACTCCAATCTGCTCACCAAAAAGATCTGCATCAATCACCTGAAATTCATTTTTTAACTTTAAATATTTTCGCCTAAAAATGTGTTCTTTCAAAAAATGTGCTTTCTGCTCAGATCGTTCCAACCACTGGGAGGAGGGGAAAAGAGGATTAGAGTTGTGCTAATAAAGAAAAATAAATAAATTTTCTTCAGTGGAGAATCTTAAAATGAAACATCTTTCCCAAGAAATGGATACTAACAAAACACAACAGAATACTAATAAAGTCCTTTCATAATATTTTCCTAAAGATTACTTGCATTTTAAAAATTGTCTTTTATATCGTCCCCCCAAGTGATGCTTAAAAAGATAAATCACCTCTGAACAGAGTTACTTTTTCCTTACATTTCTGGTTAGCTTACATATGCTTTTGTGATGTTATCTTTAGTCAAGGAAACTTACCCAAAGAAAAGATCATTTACAGTTAACAGGAATAATTTGTATGATTTAAAGAAGAGCTAATAAAACCCCAGATTTTCCCAAGGTATCACATGTACATTAAAGGCCCATATTAGTGCTTAACAACTGATCAGAAAGTTACTTGGTTTAATATTTCACAAACAATATATTCATTTTATGTGCATTTGATATGTGCAATTTTAAACCCAAGCTTCTAAAAATTAACTGGCCATTTCACTTCATAGTAAGAAATGATTCCATCGTGGTTAGACCTTGGGGTGGAGGGGATCAGGAAAAGTGTGTACATTTAAAAAAAAAAAATGTGTCTACTTTCCACTCCCCAAAGAAAAAGGGGAGGTGGAAGGTGGATAAAGAAAATGCTAATGGTGCCAGGATGTTGGGCTGTTGGTGAGCAGGTGTGTCCTATGGGCCTCTAGTGAATTAGAAGCTTTTAAAAGAGATTGATTCTCTTGCTTAACTAATTATTTCAAACATGCTTTTAAAGGTATTAATTACTTGTGGAAAAGAGTCTCCATTTGCTTTTAAATTGTTTCTTTGGGTGATTCTTTGCCTGCAAAAATGTCTGGGGTAAAAGTGAACATTCTGTCATTATAATTTTAAGTAAAATATGTAAATTATACTAAATAAGTAATATTGAATAAAATATTTTAATATTTTATCTAAATTATAAAATTTATTAATTTTAACTAAAATAATATAAAACATATTTTAAAGTATATGAAATATGTACAATTTTCTGCTTTATATGTAAAAGTATATTTTCTCTGCAAAATATTTACATTTCATTTATTTAATATATACATTTACATGTGTCAGTGCTAGACTGAATATTGTTTTTAAAAACTTCCAGTTTTTATTTTGTTTGTGCATGTGTGTATGCGTGTGTGTTACACAATGATATGAAAACTTCTTCTTCTCAGTTTGTCTTGCAGATTATGTGAATTATAATCAGACACTAATTGGTATCTTCACTGGCTTCAATACCTGTTCTTAATGCTACCAAGTTGTTGATCCAATGATTTCCCAGTTTGATCTGCTGAAAGCATTTGAATCTACAGTTAAAAATGCACCTTTGGTTGGCTCAAAATATTTTTAAATACATAGAACCTAACATCACCGGGGTAGACACCACTGTAACCATCAGAATGTTGAGCACAATTGCATATTGCCTTGAGACTTAATTCTTGAGTTTTAGCCACATAAAACATCCGGGTTCACCTGAAAATAAAAATTGTAGCCCCCTCACCTCCAGGCACAGTGTATTCTCACTGTGTACCAGGAATGATTTCCAGTGACAAGAGGCCATTTTGCCAATTTGCTATCCAGAGCTCAGACTAATGAGTCACAGACAGCAGAATAAAGAAACTTAATACTCTTGGCATTAATTAGTAGGCTAAGGACTGGTCATTTTAAATGCTCTGAGGTAATGCCATAAAGTAACAAAAAACACATTTTTACAAAAACCCACAGGCACCTTGATGTTTGAGAAACTACTTTATTTTAACCCAGCATCTGCCAAAATTTGTAAGAATATCTTCCCTATGCCAAGATTTATATATACATATATATTTCTGCATAAACATTTTGAAACAAAAAAAGAATACCTAAAAAAGCGTAATTGGATCAATTTTGTTCACTCTAACTTTTGTTAGATTTTTAATAATACTACAGTTATTCAGTATCACCAATCCAGAGTTTTAAAAACTTCATGGCTAATGTAAAATATATAGATAAGTGAAACACAGAAAAAAAAAAATCTACATCAAAAATGCATCTTTGGTTGGCCCCAAACACATTTTAATATATTGAATGAATAACTAATTTTTAAAACCAACACAAAAGACTGAAGTCTTTCTCTCCATGTTCCCAACAGGATAATGTAGTCTAAGAGTTTTATAAACACAAAAAAGGAATTAAAATTAAAAACTACCCCAGGTCAGAAATGATATCACTTTATAATTAGAGTAAAAACTCCTGGTACCCAGTGGAGATTAAGGAGATGGTTTCTGAAAACGTACATAAGAGCGACAAAAATAAACAACTTCCACAGTCTGGTGGCACAATTCTGTTCCCTTGTGATAGAAACACAAAAAGGAGTCTCTAACAAGCTCCAAAAATATGTGTACGTGTATTTTAAGTAAAATTTAGCTTTCCAGCCAACGACATTTTTTTTCTGCTGGAAATAATGAACTAACGTAAAAATGATAAAAGGATGTGTGTAAAAAGGACATTTAAGTGAAACAGGTTGAAGAACTCCATAAATTTACTGAAGATTAAATTAAAGCTGGATATGTAAGCTGCAGTGATAAAACAATTTGGGGTGGTTCAGGTGGTTCCTTCTCAAGGATGCTCTGGGCTTTATCAGAAACCAGGCTTGCATAACTAATCAGTGGCAGAACCAGCCTCGGCTCTGAAATGGTAGTCCCGACCAGCTCCTTGCGATTCATATATGCTCAAAACTCATTACTTTTGATATGCCTTGTTCTTGACCTAAATACAATAGAAATTCTTCCTTGGGGTGCATGATATACATGAAAAAGTACAACTTCTTTTTAAAACGCCATTAGAATATTTTATTGTGTGTGGACATACACTCTTGTTACTCCTAAATGCTATTCTATTGAGTACAGTTTATATTCACTGGCAAAGCGAAATCTCCGGGGAAGCCAGAGAGGGAATGCAATTTCTAGTAATAACAGCTCACAACAGTGAATACTCTCCACTTATCCCCACAATTTCCAGCTATTTTGGACTCCTTTCTGAATTAACCTTTCATATCAAAAGGAGCAATTCTGCACACTAGAGACTCCGGCACAATTTCATGCATAATTTATTCACTCAGTTCAACATTAAACGCACAGTCCTTGACTTTGTCAAGGTGGATTCTGTTGGCAGACTTCACAAGCAGCAAAACAGGAGAAATGAGATCCACAACTCAACCTCTTCACCTATTCTGTCTGGTGAGAGATGGTTGGTGGGGGCGGTAGAAAGAGAAAAATAAGGCAAGATTCTAGTATAGTGCATTGTCATTTGTAAAATCTCTAGCAGCCACATCGTATTTTCATGTAAGTTGTCTCTCAAAGGTTTGTTTTAAAAGTCAAAAAATAAGAAAATAAAACAAGCTTGAATTCTGTTTCACCAACCAAAGTCTGGTGCAATTTGTTGCCTTCCTGACAATTCCACCATTTGTGGAAAAACAATATTTTATCCCGGGTTGCTTAGCAGGCACTGATTGGAAGAAATTACTCAAGGCTGTTTTCAGATAGATCCACTCATTAGCTTGAGGTCACATTAGAAGGGCTCAGTTCGGAGATGTGAATAACACAGACTTTCCAGTGAGATCCCAAATCCCAGATTTGTACTCCCAGATTGGCCTTCAAGAATGTAGACACTAATTTTCTCTTCCTAAACTGCTCATTTGCACCCTCGAATGAGTGAAATGTGCAAACACTTGTTAAAACAGAACCCTGATACACCATGAAACCAATCCTTGTCCTTTTCAGTGTTGGCTGAAGCTCAGAATAGATGGGAGAGCCATTATTCCTCCTTCAAAAATCAACCTCTTTCAAAACCATTGACCCAGACACCAGAGTCCAACTGTTGTCTGGGTCAAAATCCACAGCTAGATCTATTTCTCAGTCTCAGGGGTTACAAACAATTTTTGTTCATCTTATAACAGCAAGTGTTTTGCTTTCCCTGTTAATGATTACTAAATTAGCTTCCTATCATAAGTATAGTAATCCTTTGGTATCCATGAGAGATTGGTTCCAGGACTCTCCATGTATATGAAAACCCAGGGATGCTCCAGTTCCTTATATAAAATGACAACCTATTTGTAAATAACATCTTTCCATATACTTTAAATCCTCTCTAGATTACATATAATACCCAATATATTATGCGAGTAGTTATACTGTATTGTTTATAATCCACCTTTTTATTGTTGTATTGATTTGTAATGGTTTTTAAAAGCATTTTTTTATCTGTGTTGCTTGGTTTGAGGATGCAGAACTCATGGATGTAGAAGGTTGATTATACTTAATACACACCAGCAACATCACTAAGAGCCTTACAAGCATTATAGAATTTATTCCATCTAGCATCATCACCAGATAATTATTAACATCCACATGTTGCAGATGAAGAAACTGAGACCAGGAATTCTAATTACTATGCACTCCACCTCTCTTGCAGGCCTCAATTTCCCTGGAAAGGTAAATTGTAAAAGTAAAGGAATAATTAAATTTTAACACAGAAACAGACATTATATGATTTCCCTAAGTACATTAGATGAAGTGATTTGGTCCCTAACTTTCACACTTGCCCTTTAAAAATATTACTTCCCAGCAGCAGCCACAGCCCGCTTTCCAAACCTGTGGATAATACGAGACCTGGGAGTATACAATGAGACGTCTTTGGAAATTCCACAAATTCGGGAACTTTTCACACAGGACACTTTGGCAAAGGTCTTTAAATCTAAACTTTCTTAGCTGGCTGCCCCTGAAGTCTAGTTAGGAGAAGCCCCATGCACATAAATTGGAGTCTTACCAAAACTGAGCCTTACTTTTATAATTTGCCTTTAAATTTACTGCAAGACCATGAAAATTAAATGCCTCTGGTACTGTCAAAGTAGCTCGTTGAGAGTTTAGCAGTCCTCCTCAGTTACCATTCAGCAGCCTTTTATTGTCTGGAGACAGTTTCTGGATTTGGACCAGATCATTGAAATCTGTGAAAACTCAAGAGGTGCAGCAGGTTTTCAGTTTATGACCTTTTTAACCCCAGAGACATTGATTTGCATCCTGATTATGACATACCAAAATGAAGCTGAGAAGCCTCATTTTGACCTGGATTCCATTTCCCCCCCTCCCCAAGCCACCTTGCAATTTGGGATGATTGACAGGCAGTGGAAATAGCACGGGGCTGATCAGACACATTGGAATCAAGAGGCAATGGCCAAGTTCCCCTCCCACCTGGAATTCTTGACATTCCCACCTCTCACCTCTCTTGCTGTAACATTTCCAAGGGCCATGAAAGCCCACAGTATTGACCTACAGCTTTAGATCCCTGGAGCAAGATCTTACGCTTCCAGAGTGACAAACAAGTCACAAAGCTTCTGGAATTCTATTTATCAGAAGCTGAGCAGTATTTCAGTCAGTTGCTCTCTACAGATGATTCCATCATGGCCAGGCCTTACTTCCTGAAATGAACTTAGGTATGTCAGTTCTTCTACTTCCTAGCCTGGTGACCTTAGGCACGTGTCTTAACCTTTCTGTACCTTAGTTCCCACATGAGGAAATGGGTTGAATGGCATCTACTTTAAAGAATTGCTGTGAGAATTTAACCTGATAATGATTTTAAATTGCTTACCCCACTGCCTGGCACAGAAGGGTCCAGTATTCACAGGTAATAAGCAATTGCTTTCTTTCTTTTTTTTTTTTGAGTTGGAGTCTCACTCTGTCACCCAGACTGGAGTTCAGTGGCATGCTCCTGGCCATCGCAGCCTCGACCTGCTGGGCTCCAGCGAACCTTCCACCTCAAGTAGCTTACGCCTTCCAAGTAGCTGGAACTACAGGTGTGCACTACCATGCCCGGCTAATTTTTTATTTATTGCAGAGACGATGTCTTGCCAATTTGCCCAGGTGGGTCTCGAACCCGTAGACTCAGGCAATCCACTCGCCTTGGCCTCCCAAAGTGCTGGGATTACAGGCTGAGCCACCGAACCCGGCCGCAGCAATTGCATTCTATGTACAGTTGGGGGTTGGGAGGACCAAAAAACCTGGAATTTATTTATTAAAAATTGTATATTTATTTTTACATGTTTACACTTCAGTCACCTTCAAAGTGCTCTCCATTTGATGCAATCACCTATGGAGATGCTTTTTCCACAGCCCAAAACAGTTTTTGTTTTTTAAAATTTTTATTATAAAGATGTAGGGTACAATTCAGGGTTAAGTGTATGAACATTGATCATGCAGGTACCCTCGTTACCAAAACAGTTTTTGAACTTGTCAACTTTGATGCCTTTTAGTGCTTCCACCATTTTTTGTTTCACCTCTTCCACATCAGCAAAACATTTCCCTTGGAGAATTTTTTTGGCCAGGGAAACAGACAAGCAAACAAAAACTCTCAGAGTGAGATCAGGTGAATAGGGAGGGTGGGGTATGGGGGTCATGATGCTGTTTTGGGTCAAAAACTGCTGAACACTCAGTACAGTGGGGCAAGTGTGATTTTAAATCTCCCATCATGAAATGGGCAAACAGGCTGAAAGAATCTCCAAAAAAATTCACTGAAGCTGAATGCAGCCTCTTAAAACAACACTAGCTGGTATATTGATGCTGATGGGTTCCTATAACACCTACCTTGTGGGGGAAACCTGTAAAACAAGGGGCCACCTTCCAAAAAATAATTCTGATTTTTTGGGGGCCTCCCTCATAAGATACCAATTTTTACTTGAATCTCTGTAGCACATCTTTGAGATGGTTATTGTAATATTTACCATATAGATATGGACCCCAAACTTAGAAATTAAGTTAAGTGTATAAATGTTGCTCAGCTGGTAAGTGGGAAGCTGGAATTTGAACCTGCGTCTCTGACTTCAAAGTTTAAAAAGTTTAAATCCCCATACCATGTTGCCATACTAATAAATGGTTGCTAAAAGGGGCCTTGCAGGAACTGACAAAGTACTAAGGAGGAATTTGTGAAGGGCTATAAACTTAACTTGCAACTAAAATACGTTGAACTATTTGCTGTTTTTTCCTGCAGCATTCTTCAAGCACTCCATAAAAGGAATGCCCAACTGCATGCCACCTGAGATAGATTGGTACTCCACCAAGATTCCCTTTCCTCCCTGGTGCACCCTGTCACTGCAAGGGCCATCGATAAGGGTTTGCACCAGTGATCTTTGCAGGAGACTTGTTCTTTCCTGATGGGAGACCCCTTTCCTGAGACAGAGACTACCAACAGGTATATTAATCAGAGTTCGCCAGAAAAACAAAACCAACAGAATGTGTGTGTGTGTGTGTGTGTGCACGTGTGCACGCCCGTGGAAAGATTTATTAAAAAGAATTGGGTCACACAGTTGCAGTGATGGAGCCTGGTGAGTCTGAACTTTGGGCCAGTAGGTTGGAGACCCAGGAGAGCTGATGGTACACATGAAGCCTAAAGGGAGGCTACATGAGAGTTCTCTCTTGCTTGAGAAAGCCAGTATTTTTGTTCTATTCAAGCCTTCAAGTGATCAGATAAGACCCATTCTCAATATGAAGAACAATTTGCTTTACCCCAATTCTACCAATTTAAATGTTGACTTAATCTAAGGGGAGCAGGCATGTGCAAAGAGTTCACATGGCAAGAGAGAAAGTGAGAGAGAAAAAGTGAGAACTCACCTTCTCAGGAAGACATTTATTTATTCATGCACCCTCCAAGTTGCCATGTAAAATTAGCCATCACAGGAGGTTATGCCCTGTCCCTTCCCATTAGATGGCCAATGACTAACAGAGACAAGATTTTTTTTTTTTTTTTTGAGTTGGAGTCTCACTCTGTCACCCAGGCTGGAGTGCAGTGGCACACTCACGGCCACGCCAGTGTTAACCTGCTGGGCTCCAGTGATCCTTCAACCTCAGCCTTCCAAGTATCTGGAACTACAGGTGCACACTACCATGCTCGACTAATTTTTTAAAAAATTTATTTATTGTAGTGACGCGATCTCACCAAGTTGCCTGGGCTGGCCTTGAACCTGCAAGGCTCAGGCAATCAATCCACTTGCCTCGGCCTCCCAAAGTGCTGGGATTATAGGCTAAGCCACTGAGCCTGACCATAGACAAGATTTAAAAGGCCCATCTTATCGGATCATCTTTATGGATCAGATTGAGTTTTGACTTTGCATGTCATCGTATCCTTGACCCTATACCCTTTCCTTTTTTGTTTCCAGCTATGCAATCTCTCACAGATTTGTCATAAGAAGCTGCCCCCTCAATAATCACATACAACATAACCAAATCCTTGTTTTAGGTTCTGCTTCCAAAGAAATCAAACCAGAACACTCCCTATTATTTTCTGACTCACTCCTGAACTACTTCACACTTTTCCAGTTTCACTCAACTCCTCAGACACAGACTTCTATTTGTGTTTGCCTCACCCAATATGATCTCCTATTATGAATTATGCTGTTTTGACTTCAGTTTCAACTTTCTGTTTGAAAAATTGCTTCTATCCACTCAATCTCTTCCTATTCACAGAGGCTTCATCTGACTGTGGGACTCCAAGAGTCCAGTCTGAAAACCAAGGCTTCAAGGAAATTTCATTCACTCCCAAATTCCCACCACAGTTTTACAGCATTTCCTGAAACTGCATTTACAATGAATAACAGTTGCCTCAACTTTCATTCTAATACTGTATTTGATGTCCAGGATACAAAATGCCTTTCACTATAAACTATGTTAAGTTACTTGTCTTGAGTGCACTTAGTGCTGCTGTAATAAACTACCTGAGACTGAGTAGTTAGGTCGTTTATAAAGAAAATAAGTTTGTGTGGCTCACATCTCTGGTAGCTGGAAAGTAAAGATAGGGCCACTACATCTGGTAAGGACCTCAGGCTGCTTTGACTTATTTCAGAAAGTGGAAGAGAAATGGGCATGTGCAAAGAGTTCACATGGCAAGAAAGAAAGTGAGAGAAAAACTCACCTTCCCAGAAGGGCATTCATCTTCATGATCCAAATGCCTCCTACTAGGCCCTATTGTCTAGCACTGCCACATTTGGGAATCACATTTTAACAGGAGTTTTGTAGGGACAAACCATAGTCACACCACAGCAGTACCCAAAACTATTTTGACCACTTGTGAATGGGATTAACAAGAAACCACTAAAAATAAGAAACTCATTACATGTTTCTTATAATAAATATAATAAGAAATTGGATGCCACTCCAGTGTTTTAGGCTTGCTAAGTCATATTCTCTGACTTGTTTTTCGCTACGTAATAACTCCCAATATGAAGTGCCTGGTTAATATAATCGAACATGTTAATATGACATTCAAATCCCTCCACATGTTGAGATAAATAACCTTATTAGCTTTATCTATAACTCATGCCTCCAGTAAGTTGGAAAATAGTTTGTATGTCATCTTGGGCCAACTGAGAGTATATACCTGAAGCACTGCTTAGAGAAGCAACATAAGGGCATATTCAAGCTCAACTGGAAAGAGTGCTGTGATCAACTACTAGTATCTGCCACAGATGCAAGAGTGGCAAGTGATGTATTATCAGACTCTCGTCCCAATTGACAGAAACAGAACTCAAACTAGCCTAAGAGAAGAAAAAGGAGGGCTAAGGGACAATGGCTCACATAACTGGGAAATCTATGGTAAAGCCAACAGAGATAATGTTGCCAGATTTATCTGTGTATTTCTCTCCCTTTTTCTCTCTATCACTTGGCTCAGTCTATGGCCTGTTGGGCTCATTCTTTCCTACTATAGATAAGCACTGGAGATAGGGACAGCGCAGAGGGTATTGAGTCATGGACTACATATCCTCAGCTTACGACATCCTAGTTTTGGGGTTCTCTTGATGCTAGAGGGATTTTTTATCTCTCTGTATCTTCAATTCTAGAATAGGACTCTGTTTGACTCTCTTTGGTCATGTGACTAGTACTTGGGCTAGTTGTTGAGGTCAGAGGGGAAAGACAGTGTCACTAGCAGCCCAGATAGAACTGGGCAAAGCCATAGCCAAAATAAAGGTTTATGGTGTTACCTAAAAGAGTGGTGAAGACAAACATATCATAGACTCCCATCCCCACACTGTGCCCTAAATCCCAGACATTGAAAGTGTCAAACATATTACACTCACTCATATTAGTCTCAACCTGTATTAAATGTCCTCCTCTATTCCTCTCTACGTTTTGACATTCTATTAATCATCATTCTAAGCTATCTACAATCTTACCCTCCATCACCAAATAAAGAAATCACATTTCCTTCCTTTACTCTTTCATAGCAGGCTGTTGATTTTTCTATTCAGCGTTAAGTGATTTAACTTTCTGTTATAGTCATTGTACCATTTAAGAATAGTTCTGGCAGCAAATGACTTTTTTGTCTAATAGAGTAAGCAGAAAGAGCTTATGTTCCTAAAAAGCAAAATTCTGGCTTCTGGTGCTCAGAAAACATCACCAAATCCAAGTCACTCTATCATTACTCTTGACTTGACTTGTCCTAGCTTCCTTGCATACATTGACTTCATTATCTAACAGGCTCACCCACAGTGGTGACCAGATGGCCACAGCAGATCTTACCTTCATTTTCTCTCAGGTGTGTGCCCAGTAGAGAAATGATAGCATCCTTTTTTTCTTTTTCTATTTATT
Organism: Cephalopachus bancanus; assembly: GCA_027257055.1. Taxonomy (NCBI): domain Eukaryota; kingdom Metazoa; phylum Chordata; class Mammalia; order Primates; family Tarsiidae; genus Cephalopachus; species Cephalopachus bancanus. The sequence goes on along the minus strand of JAPVLO010000214.1, from coordinate 748,129 downwards.
TATTTATTGCAAAACTAGGACAAAAGTCCTAGGTTGAACTTTCACTGGTCAGAATTGAGTGATATGTCCATTTTAAAAAAACCAGTCACCATGGTTGAGTTAGAAGGATACACTTATGGGCAGAGCAAATTAGAGTAAAAGACTGGATCTGAGAATGATACCAACCCCTTCAAACCACATGAGCAGAAAATCAGGGAGAGCTTTTCCACCCAGAGACTATCCAGGCTGTTGGACAGATGAGACAGATGTTGGGCAGCCAAGAAATAATAAATGTCCAGTACAGTCAGTCAGTATTTGCCTCTATCCCAGGGGGTTCTATATTGAACGCCAAAGAGTCTTTTTCTTAGGGGGAAAAAAAGTATAAAGAAGCTAAAAATTACGCAGTCATAAAGAAGAACAAAATTATGAATTTCACAGCAACTTGGATGGACTTAGAATCTATAATACTGAGTGATCTATCACAGAAACAAAGAACTGAATATCACATATTCTCACTCATAAGTAGACCTTGAACAATGATCATAATACTATAAGAAAAGGATTGGCAGTAGTGGGAATCTGCTGGGGGGGCACACCTCAACAACAAGGGTACCTGCATAATGAACATTTGTATACCTAACCCTGAGTTGTGTCCCACATCTTTAAAACAAAAAATTTTTAAATGTTCCTGACAAAAAAAAAAAAAGAAGCTAAAATTTGGGGCTATTGGCCTCATTATTTCAACCCAGGTAGCTCACTCTTCAGTATTTTATGTCTCTGTCTTCTTTGCACTTTTCTTTTAAAAATCATTCAGTTTAAAGAAAATTAACACCATAGTATCTGTCAACCCTTTGAAGGCAGTCACCTATGTTTAATTTTTGACTCATGTGTAGTTTTAACTTTCTTCAGGCACTGTTTTTTGATATAGTCTTTTCCCAATTTTCTTCCCCTCTTTTGCTATAAGTTTATATTTCAAACTTTGCTGTATTTTATATATTTGGTTTGGGACTGAGACACAATTTGAAAATGACTAGATTCTGCTTTTCCTCCTTTTCTACTATCATGAGTTAAAAGAGGGTTATCACAGCCTGCTTCTTGAATTTCTTTGTAACACAGAATCAACAGAATAGGCAAATGAAGAAAGCAAGAGAAACTGAGGAGAGTTTAACTGAAAGGCTGTAAAGATCTACTTCATAAAGACTAACAGGTCACTTTGGGTATTCCTGGAGTTGCATAACATTTGCTGAATTGCTGAATAATATTAGCAGAATTCTGAAATGGCCACCCAGGATTGCCAGCTCCTGTTTAATCAAACATTAATCTAGGTACTGCAATGAAGAAACTTTGCAGGTATATGAAGGTTACTGATCAGTTGACCTGAAGATAGGGAAATTATCTGAGTGTACTTAATGTAATCACATGAGCCCTTTAAAAGCCAAGTGTTTTCTCTGGTTGATACTAGAAGTCAGAGAGACTTGAAGCATGAAAAGTACTCAATGTGCTGTGGCTGACTTATAGATGAAGGGGGCACAGGAGCAGGAAGGTGGGTAGCCCTAAACGGCTAAGAGCAGCCCTCAGCCAATAGCAAGCAAGGAGACAGGGCCCTTACGCCTACAACAGCACAGCCTGGATTCTGCCAATAACCTGATGAGCCTGAAGTGAATTCTTCCCCTGAACCTTCAAGTAAGATCTCAGCCAGGAAAATACCCTAATTTTGGCCGTGTGAGACCCTAAACAGAAAACCCAGCCAAGCCTTCTCAGACTTCTGACCTACATAACTGTGAGGTCATTGGTATTGTTTTAACCTACTAAGTTTGCAGTAACTTGTTACAAAGCAATAGAAAACTGGTATAACATATTTATCCTAAGATTTCAGCTTAACGGTGTAGGGCAAAGCACCACAGAGCAAATCATTTCTATGACACTTACTCTCTGTATTCCAGGGATACCCTAAGTTCAAAGTACCCACAGATCAAACCACTGGAGGATTTCCAGGCGTAAATATTTTTCCTTTTGGCTCTTATCAATGGAGTATTTATATACAATTTCAAAAATCACAAAGCGATCAATTCAGTCAAATTCATTCTTTGATGAATATATTTGTCAAATTATTTTACTGAATATAACCTTTTTTTCTATCTATAGTCCATCAATTTGCATACCCTTACTTAGTGATTAGCAATATTGAACAACTTTGTAATGAGTGTTCCAGGAAATGTCTTGAAAATATAGATGATTGTTTTCTTTTGTTGATATAAACATTTTTATGTTAAATTTTATTTTATTATAGAGATGTGGGGTACAAGCAAAGGTTAACTACACAAGTAGGCTGCAGGCAGGTGAAGTTTGGGCCTCCAACTGGCCCTCACTCCCCCGGTATAACCAGATACCCTTTGTGTTGTTATGTGTCTCCCCTCTCTTACCTCCCTTCCCTAGCAGTGCCCAGCGACTGCTGATCCCTTCCTTGTGCTAATGTGATCCCTCTTATGAGTGAGGACATATGGCAGTCAGTTCTTCGTTTCTGTGACAGTTCACTTAATATGATGGTCTCCACCTCCATCCAACTTGCTGAGAAGTCCATGATTTTGTTCTTTATAGCTGTGTAATAGTTCATCGTGTATATGTACCACATTTTCTTTACCCAGTCCATTTTTAATGGGCTGTAGGGTTGGCTCCATGTTTTTGCTATTGTGAATAGTGCTGCAATAAACATGCGTGTACAGGTATCTTTTTGGTAGCATAATTTGTGTTCCCCCGGGGTTAGCATAAACTTTGATTTGTCTTAAATGATGCTTTCACAGAGGATCCAGCTTTGGTTCCATCTCTCCTTTCTCTTCTCCCTCTCATTGTAGTCAATTTCACCTAATCCCATGGCATCCCAAACTGAGACAGAACATAGCGGCTGGGATAGAATGATGTGAGAAGGGGTCTGTTGAGGGTGTGTGTGTGCAGAGGGGTAGAAGTTAGTAAATCTCAAATTTCTATCTAGCTCCATTCTTCTCCCCCAAATATAGATCCATGTCTTCTTCTGTCTGTTTAACTCTACACAGTTATCACATAGGAATCTCACTGTGGAATCTTACATAAGAATATCCCAAACTGAAATGGTTCAGATTTTGCATGCCTAGCTCTCCCCTTTCCTTCTCCTTTCACTGACAGTCTCCTTTTTCCGTATTTTCCAGAGGCATTGTCATTCACTCAACCTGCCAAGCTGCAACACTGAGTGACTGCTCAGTCAACCATCGAGTTGACTGCTTCCACATCTCTTCAAGCAGTTCCCCCTTCCTTGTTCATATCTGACCCACCCTAGTCCATCCTTTCACCTAAGCTTTGCAATCCTCTCCTAACTGGTCTCCTGGCTTCCGGTCTCTAACCTCCAACACAGCATCCCTGCTAAGCATATTATCTGGCTGGCTGTCACTTACAAACAAGATAGTGCTGAGTCCTTCTCAGGACTCATGAGGCTTTTCACCACTAATCTCAACATAGTGGCTCCAGCCACTTTCCCTTCCCAGATCCCACTGCCCAGCACACCCTAAATCTTTAGTGCCACCAAGAAACACTCCACGGCCTTTGGCAATTTTACACCAGCTGCTCCATCTGCCTGGAAGCTAACTTGCCCCTCTGCCCACGCACTCTCTCAACAGACCCCTCCTCACATCCCTCTACCCCAGCTCAAATGCCGTACTCTGTCGTGGTTTGGGTCCTCCTAGAAGCAGAGCCTTATTCAGGGACTTAGAAGTGCAAGTGGTTTATTTGGGAAATGATCACGGGAAGTGAGGAAAGTGAGAAGACTGAGAAAAGGAAGAAGGAAGTAAAGCTGCATTATCAAGGTTGTTGCTGTAGGCAACGTCAGGACTTTGAAAGCCACTCAGAACACTTCTCAGAACTGTCTACTTAAAATTGATTCGTTTCCATCGCCTCATCAGTCAGGGGCTTCCCTGGGGGTACTAAGTACATGAGCACGTCTTCTCTATACTTCCGGGTCCTGATGCTTCAGAGAAAATCCTCCAAGGGCAAGCTGAGAGGCACAGATCACACTCACAGAGTGTCAGAACTGTCCCCTGCCTGGGCAACAGACTCAGAGGTAGACCAAGGGGCTGTGATGAAAGGCCCACAAAGCATCTGCTGCACGCAGCCCTACTGTGGCACCTCCTAGAGTGATTGCCACGGTCTGTTTACTGCTGTCTTCCCTGCACGAGGCTCTGAGCTCCAGAGGACACAGTCCGCTGGTGGACCCACACTAGAGTTTCTGGAATGTTGGCCAAATGAATCAATCCATAAATTTTATCTTAAACCGTTCCATGGCACTAAACATCTAACTCCACATATTTCAAACACAGTTTAAAAGATACCAACTTCTTAGTATAAAGTGTAGGATCTAACAGCCCTAGCTGTCAAATATATGACCAAATACTTTTGACTCAATTCAGAATGCTACAGGAAAGTTGTTTTTCTTCTGTCTTTGTAATTTCTTCTGTCTTTGTAATTTAAGAAGTATGAAGTAAAAGAGATAAAGAAAGCAAAATCACTTAGGCTGAAGGAATTTAAAATTCACTGTTCAATACATCTTTATTATATTTCTTAAAATCTTTGTTGCTATAAACTCAGTCGATGAAAAGCTACCTTTAAAATAATTTAAGCAAGTGGCTATATTTTTTCTATTCCAGACTTATTCAAATTAATTTGAAAGATTTTTTTTTTCCCTGTGCCCTTCTCCTCCTGTTTGCTTGATGTACACTGACATAAATTCAATACAAATATGGGTGACTGTTCGGAGGGGCAGCCTAGAAATGTTAATTGGCTGATCAAAATAACAGCCTCATCCTAATTCTAGGCAGCTCTTATCCCTAAAAGAATCATGTTCCCAAATTCCTATAAATTTAAAAATAGATTTCAGTGCCTTTGATTGAATGTGCCAGTTTGCATTATTTTTCCATTTTATAAAACTTAGGGTTGGAAAAAATGTGCATTGCACACAAAAATGTGCAAAACACAACTCATAAGTAATCTTTACAGTTAAATTGAAATTGTTATGTAGCTGTTGGCTTTTGATAAATTGAGGTGTTTCATTCAGCAACAATTTGTTGAGCACTTACCACGTTCCTGGCATGGTGCTGATGCCTGTATTTATTATTAAGCCGATGGAGCCATTCCGCCATTTCAAACTCTGTCAGTCCACAGTGTTTCAGTGTCTTACAACCGAACTCTCAGAAAGTCAAGTTGGTTTCATTTAGCAAAGCTAACCAATATCCCACTAATTAGGCATACACCTAAAATAAGGATTTTTCCCTGCAAAGATGTTTGCCATCTGTTAAAACTGATAGTCACTACAATTTTAAGCAACGACTATACTTAGCTTTACATTTCAGTTCTTACCTAGTCTTTTCTTTACCCAGAAGCATTTTATCCCCTCCTTTGTGTGTGTGTGTGTGTTGTACATAACATCAAATTTACAATTTTAACAATTTTCAGTGTACAATTCAATGGCATTAAGTGCATTCACAATGTTGTGTAGTCATCATCCCTATTTTCAAAGCATTTTCATCATCCCAGAGACTCTGTACCCATTAAATAATTTCTCATTCTCCCCTCTCCCCCAGCCCTTGGTAACCCCATCCTACTTTCTGTGTCTATGAATTTCCCTATTCTAGATATTTTATATAAGTAGACTCATACAGTGATTATCCTCTGGTTTACTTCATTTAGCATAATGTTTTCAAGGTTCATCTATGTTGTATCATGTATCAGAATTGTATTCCTTTATATAGCTGAATAATATTCCATTAGGTATACATATATATATGTACACATTGTATACACACACACACACACACACACACACACACACACACACACACACACACACTACATTTTGCTCATCCATTCTTATGTTGATGGACATTTGAGTTGTTTCCATCTTTTTGACTATTTTGAATAATGTTGCTATCAACACTGTTGTACAAGTACCTGTTCGAGTTCCTGTTTTCAGTTAATTCCTTTAGGTATATACCTGGAATGGAATTGCTGAACCATATAGTAAGTCTATGTTTAAATTTTTGAGAAACTGCCAAACTGTTTTCACAGCAGCTGCACAATTTTACATATCCATCAGTTATGTACAAGGGTTCCATTTTCTCCACATCCTTGCCAACAATTGTTATTTTCTTTTCTTTTCTTTTTTTTAGCTAACAGCCAACCTAATGGGTAATAAGTGGTATCTCATTGTGGTGTTGATTTGCATTTCTCTAATGACTAATAATGTTGAGTATCTTTTCATATGCTTATTAACCATCTGTATATCATCTACGGAGAAATGTCTATCCAAGTCCTTTGCCCATGTTTGAATTGAATTGTTTATTCTCATTGCTATTGAGTTGGGTTTGGGCACTAGACAAACACATGATTAAAATCCAGTTCCACAATTTACAAACTTATGCTGTCCATTTAAAATTCCTGAGCCGCAGTTTCCTTGTTTGCAAAATGAGACCACTAATAACCACTTCACGGTATTGCTTTAGGAAGTAAATGAGAGAATAGACAAGTATGGTGGCTCATGCCTCTCATCTCAGTACTTTGGGAGGCCGAGGTAGGAGGATTACTTGAGGCCAGGAGTTCAAGACCAGCCTGGGCAATGTAGCAAGACCCTATCTCTATCTTTTAAAAAAATGAAATAACATTTTAAAAATAGAATAAAAAGAAGTAAATGAAATCACTTAGTAGAATGTGTGGTACATGGTCAGGAATCAACGAATGTAGTTATGTAATAAAAACATCTGCTATTTGTTCATAGCTATCTGGTTATATTTGTACAGTGAAGCAAGACGACAACTATCAAAATCGGTTGCTCAATATAGGCTCTGAAGGTGGCCTGCAGTATCCTTCCATCTTAAAGAAAGTTGATAAAGCAGAAAGCCAAAGTTAAAGGCTCTCAATCACATAAGCAATAAAAAGGAAAATCTAAATAGGATGATAAATAAATAATGTGTTGAAGTTTTCAAAAAGTTTATAAGTATTTGATTTGATATCTAACACTAAGCACGCATAGCTATTTTAATTAATTTATCTTTTCTTATTCACATCTGTACAAATTTATTGGCAAAAATATCAAATAAAACTTTATATTGCCATTCCAATTTCCCTCTGTTGGCACTCATACAAGATTAATATTCCTTAGAGTATGAACCAAAATTAAACTAATTTAAAAGAATCATTAAACTTCCATTTTTTTCTTTAAAACTGAGGAAGCTGGAAAAATACAGATTCAACCAAAACAATTCTAGAAGTGAGAATCCATTAGTTAATGAACAGATTAAAAAATGATTTCTATTGCAAATCACACCCAAGCAGTAAAGAGCAAAGATTTCAACCAAGTCTTCCTATTAGAAGTTAAAATCACTATCCCAAAGGACTCAATTCAATAAATAGCTATTTCACCAACAAATTAAGGGAGAATTAGTAGAAAGATAATGCTACCTTCTGGCTAAGTGGGAGGTTTAGAACCACTATTCTAGCTCTCAAGAGAAAGAAGAGAGCTTTAAAGGGACATTAGACTAAGAAAAGATTCCACGGTTTCATTCATTGTTCAAAGACTAAAAATAATAGCATTTTTTAAAATCCTCAAAATTTTATATATGCAGTTAATTAAAGAGGAAATAATTTACTCTGTGTATTTGTTTAGCTGGAAAGAGGGATGGATTCAATGTATTATCATCTGGTAAAACCCAATGAATTGGACAATGGAATTATTTATTTTCAAATTCAGTCTATGACTTGATTCTCACTATCTTATGTTGTGATGTGGAAGGAGACATAGGGTTAATTTAAAACACAGGAGACTACAATACAATATAGTGGTTTGGCTCCTGGCTAGAATAGTCAGGTGGTCCAAATATCAGATCTACTACTCACCTGGAGCTAGTGACTCTCTAAACCCAAATTACTCACTTGTCAAATGGGCTTAAAAATTGTGTCTGCTCCAGTTCAGTGGGTGATGCATAAAAGCACTCACAATGGTGGTTTTCAATGCCCAGTATATTTTAGCTCTTACTCCAATCTTTACCATTGGTGAAGAAACACCAATGTATGGGTAATATTTGGACTCACAAGTTTACCCCTGAAAAAACATAAGATACCTCTTATTTTGAACATGCATAAAGAATGAGAATAAAACTGTGTGGAGAGGCTTCATCCCCCAGGATTAAAAAATCATTCTGTTACAGTTTTTGCTGTCTTTAGCACAAAGAGAATATACTACACAGCCCAAGGGAATGACTTCCACCAAAATATTTCATTAAATGTTTCATTTTGTCTCTCAATTTCTCAAATTTAGGGTTATTTCTTTTTCAACTAATGCATAACTGGGCATTTCCTGGGTATGAATGTGACACAACTCTGTGGCAGACAGGAATTGACTTTTACCCACAAACCTTTTGCCAGAACAAGTCTCCCGGCCACAAATCTCTGCTGTTAGTTCATCCAACTTGCTACCATTGTGCGAATGTCTTGGGAACATATCTCCTGCTCAGAATAAAACAGCTTAAGGCATATTCAGTGACGCACAAGGCACATCATTCCCACAAAGAGAGAGCAAAGGAAAGTCTCAGCTACTCTCCCTCTTTGTGTTAAACAATAACATTGAGTTTCTAGATGTCCAAACAAAAAATAATTAATTAATTTGAAAAAAAGCAAATTCCTATGAGGTAAAGCACTAAATAATTTTTAACTAAAAATGCAAAGCCATATACATTTGTCCTAATACTGCCGAAATATATATTGCAAAGGCCTTTTAAATACCATCTATCTCAATACTACCCCCAAGTGAAAATGGCTTTGGGATGTCTTCTGTATTCTTTGCTAAGACCTGAAAAGCAAGCACTGCATTACCTTGCATTTGCTCTTAGAGTCATTAGCCTTAGACAGCACCATCATTTAAGAAATTTATCATCAGTGCTGTCCTTCGCACAATGTATTAGTGCAATACATTATAAGAGCACCTCACTCTGATGATGTATGGCCCCAAAGATGGCAACATCTGGGGATGAATGAGTCTAAGAATAGATTTGGTGTAAGAGAATAAATATATAGATCCACCTTGGTAGTGTTAGTCTGAAATACCAGTATTTGTTGTTCTCAATCTATCCCTCCAACACTCCATACAATCTTTACAACTTCCTCAATTCAAGAAAACAATTCTTCATGACATTAAACTGATTTTTGATGACAAAGAGGGAGGGTTTCTAAAATTAGTGGGTTGGGCATTGAGAGATAACCTAGCATAAGCTTGATGATAAATTTCAGTCATGGCTTTCAAAAAAACTCTAATTTAGTCCACCTCTTGCTCACTTAAATTTTTCAGTAGATTCTCTAAAAGAGAGAAAGGAGATTAACGTCTGATGTCTTCAAGGGTATTAGAACAAAAATTGAATCACAATTAATTAGTCTACTCCAAATTCTAACTTTCTACTTGGCTGATGATACATTTTTTCTGAAGTTTAATTCTTCCATTTCCATTCTTCAAAGTCCAGGATGCTTCCCTCTCCATTACTTTGTCTAAATAGGACGCAAATATTTTAACTAACTACTGAAATAAATCATTATGAACATTCAACCTCAAAGAAAATTATAGCAAATGAAAATGTCGCAATGGCCTGATTCATGTATGGAAGAGTCATCTGCAGGGTCACAGACTTCTTTGTTAAAATAGGCTTAAAGCATCCATTTTACGAACTCCCCGTGCAGTTCGGGAACTAGCCCTTCTTTCTCACTTTAAGCACTGTGCATTGAGGAGTCAGTGCTACAGTGATGCTCCAATTCAACTTACTGCCCTATTCCACCATCCAAAGATGCCTCTTAAACTGGAGTCAGTCAATATTCTTTACTGAATATTGAAAAGACTGAGTGTATAAAATTGTGTGCAACCCAACCCCACAACTATGCCTAGTTAATATATTTCCTCCAAGTATGTTGACAGTCAACCTATTCAGAATCAGAATTTTAGCATGGTGAACACAGGATACTGGCTTCTTTTACTTTCTGCTCACCAACATGAATCTCTAAAGAGACTTGGAGTTTCCATCAGTGTCTCTTAGGCTACCGTAATATCATCGTATTACATGATCTTAACAAAAAAACCATGTTCCTCCCACAGGATGTTGTGGACGGAGAAAAAAATCCTAGTCTAGACCACTTGTCTGTGGTGATCAGGGACTTGATATGTCTTCAATATCCCTGCAGCCTGTCATCTTTTAGACTCTGGCAAAGAAATCCCCTCTGTTATTTGTGAAAGCTTGACTAACCACCAGGAAATATTGATTTCAGCAGGAAAGAAACATAGAGGCAGAAAGAGAGAGAGAGACAGAAGGGAGGAAGGAATGAAAAAGAAATGGGTAAAAGAAATTTATTGCTGAACTTCAAATTTTTTATTTTCAAGTAGCTAACAACTACCTTAAGTCAGAGACACTGGTTTCAGAAATCAGAAATCCTATTCTCAGAAGTCAAAACAGAGTATTTTTGATGTCTGGAGAGTAGCAGTAAATATTATCTTCCAATGACATTATTTTCTCTCATGAAATAAATACAGTAGCTTAGCAAAATAAAATATTTAAGTAAGGAAGATATCATTGTGTCATTGAATAATTTTCCAAAATTATTCTCTCCTTTTTTACTTTTACAAATTACCAAACTTTCACAGCTTGTCATTTCCATTACAGTTAATCCTTAAACGACAAGGATTAACCACAAGACGACAAGACCAATCTCTTGCTTCCTTCCCTCCTCCTCAACCTACTCAACATAAAGATGATAAGGAAGAAGACCTTTATAATAACCCATTTCCACTTCCTTATGATTTTATTCATAACATTTTCTTTAACTTATTTTATTGTAATAATATGGTATATAATACATACAATATATAAAATATGTGTTAATCAACTATTTATGTTATCAGTAAGGCTTCCACTCAACAGTAGGCTATTAGCAGTTGTTTTTAGTGAGACAAAATTTATATGCAGATTTTTGATTGTATGGCAGTTGGCACCCTTAATCCCTGTGTTGTTCAAAGGTCAACTGTGTATTAGGTTCTTCTTCTTTCTGTTTCCTATTTCCAATTTCTTTCTGAGAATAGAATTTCAAATTTAAGGGAGGTATTAGCTAATTAAATATAAAACAAATGGAGGCTCAGAATTACATGAAACGACTGTATTTGTTCCAAGATTCCTTTTTCTCCAGATTCTTTTAAGCAATAATGTGCCTCAAACCTTAACACATCCACCAAACTTCAATCATTCTGGAGTTTAACAGATTTTGTTTCATCTTTTTATCTAAGTAGCTCTTAGCCCATGAGGATGTCTTTGGGAAGGAAGTTCAAGGCCTTTCCTGTCCCTTCTTCACTCCCTTCACAAAGAATGGGACAAACTTACAACCTCAATAGGTTTCACATTTCAATTCTTCTCTCACCTCTTTTGGCAATTGACTAAACAGACCCAAGATATCAAACATTCTTGAAAGTCCTGCCTCTCTCAACTCGTTTCCTCTGTATCTTTCATTGCCACCTCTGTTAAGACCCAAGATTTGCATAAGGTTGGGCTAAATGGAAAATTGGGTTTAGGCTGTCATCTCTGGAAAGCAAAACAAAAGTCTCCCATTGGACCAACCTTCATGACTTCTACACTGAGGTTTGTAGAAAAAGCCCCAGTCAACAAAAGAAAATTCTGATGCTTTCTTTTGTCTCTTCCGTGTATATATTTTTCACAGACCTTGTGGAAAACAGCAGAGATCACAGTGAAGTAACATTCAGGGGGGAGTCAGCAGAATGTAGTGGCTGGGAGGGGTCCCCTGGCATAGGAGGCTTTTCTGATTACTAGCTCTGTGCCTTTGAGCAAACAGCTTACTTTCGCCAATCCTCCATTTCATTTGTGATGTATGATAAGTTTTTGATAAATATCAGCTAATTATACTGTTTTTCTTGGGATGCTGGTCTAATATCATCTAGCGTCTATTCTGATCAAAAGAAGTATATGTCTGCCTAATTTTCAATTTGTGATAATTGGAAAAGGTGGATTTGTTAAAAACAAAGAGGATTAATCATGTATAATTACAATAAACTAGTGTGCTTTTACCATAGTTTATTAGTGAAAGCCAGGAAAATCCAATGTTGGTTCAATTTAATATTAAGCACTTACTATATGAATAGACTTGTGTCAGTCACTGTAGGAAAGAGAGATGTGAGACATTGTTCTTTGGGTCAAAGAACTGCCATTCTAACTGAGGAAATGAGACAAACATAGAACAATTGTATATATTGTATAAAAACAAGGAGAATTGTATAGACTTGTTAGTGATTGAGGCAGATCTGCAATGAGAGACAGACAGGCATGGCTGATAATAGTTGGGAAGAAGAGAGGAAGGAGAAGCTAAACTAAGCCAGGATGGGAAGGCCAGGTTGAGACAGACAGAAGAAAAAAGTGTGAACATTCTGGGAGGAAGGCTTAACATGAACAGCGGGACAGAGACATAAATGGACATGGTATGGGTTGTAAGACACAATAACATATTAACAAATCAGAACTCCCAGGCCAAATTTGGCCCAGGTCTACTTTTATAAATAAAGTTTTATTGGAACACACATACACACAAGAAGTGAACATGGTAAGAATTGAAAATGGAGATCATATCTTGCTTCAAAAAACAAGCAAATGCCGTAAAATTTGTGATGGAGGGCAGATGGGAGCTAGTGATAGTTATTAAGTCAAGGAGAAGCGTGAGGAGAAGGAACAGCAGAGTTGGGATTCAAATTTTTATTTGCTGTAAACATTGTCTTCCAGATGTAAATTTTAAACAGTGGCTATGAATAATAGCTACACAATAAGAAATGTGTGGCTACAGATGATAAAGAAATAGAGAAAATTGTTTTAAGATTCCTAGTCTAAGAGATTGGAAATTACTTGGTAGTTTTCACTAAAATGAAGGTTTAAGTAGCCAATTTGAAAGTAGAGATGATTAAAAGAGTTGAGATTTTGCTATTCTGAAGTCATAGCAAGATGTTTTAAAATCTGGTGAAATGCCATATTGAGAGGGAATTTGGATCCAATTCTTATAACCACATTCCTAATTCAAGACAATCACATGAAATTCCAACCCAGCTTTTCTTTCACAATAAGAGTATTCATTCAATATTTCCTTCATCTTCAGAATAAAAAAATCGTAAAAACTATTTTTAAATGACAGAAGCTATTCCATTTGATAATGATGGCAGCTACCATTTTGTTTCTAGACGAGAAAGTTAAACCAAATTGACCTTGAGGCTTATAAGCCCTTATTAAGCCCCTTTAGTTATTCACCAAACTTTATCAGAATCAGTCAAGTCTTTAAGGATATTCTTGAGAAACAATCCTAAAAGACAAAGTGAAATGATAAGATGCTAAGTCTAAAGGGATCTAACTTCATCTAGTCAATTAGAATTGGCTTTGGAATTTATGATGCAAATCAGAATGCTATATAGATTTTGCAGTAAGAAATGAAATTCGTTTCATAAATGTTCCCAACTGAAAGAACCAACCAACCAAACAAACAAAAAAACCCACAAGAACTACAATAAATAATCAAACTGAGAAAAAATATTTGCCAACTGTATATCTGACAAAGGCCTAACATCTAGAATCTACAGGGAACTCAAACGTGCTGAAGAGAAAAAAACAAACAGCCCCATTACAAAGTGGGCAAAAGATATGAATAGACACTTCTCAAAAGAAGACATATGAGCATGTCTTTTTCATGATACATGAAAAAATGCTCAGCCTCACTAGTCATCAAAGAAATGCAAAGTAAAACCGCACTGAGATATCCAACTCCAGTCAGGATGGCCATCATCAATAACTCAAAAAACAGCAGATGCTGGAGGATGCAGTGAAAAGGGAACACTTCTACACTGTTGGTGGGAGTGTAAACTAGTATGGCCTCTGTGGAAAACAGTGTAGCGATTCCTAAAAGATCTAAAAATCCACCTCTCATAAGATCCCGCAATCCCCCTACTGGGAATATACCCAGAGGAACTCAAATCATTATGAAAAAGACACCTGCACATGCAGGTTTGTTGCAGCATTATTTACAACAGTAAAAACATGGAACTAGTCGTGCTGCCCATCAAAAGAGGACTTGATTAAAAAATGTGGTACATATACATGATGGAATATTATGCAACCATAAAGAAGGACAAAATTATGAACATCACAGCAACTTGCATGAGTCTATAATACTGAGTGATTTAAGACAGAAACAAAGAACCGAATATCACAAGTTCTCACTCATAAGTGGACCTTGAATAACTATTGTAATACTATAAGAAAGTGATCGGCAGTAGGGGGAAACTGCCACGGGAGGGGGAAGCACACCTCATCAACAAGGATACCTGCCTAATGAACATTTGTATGCCTAACCCTGAACTATACCCCACATATTTAAAATACAAATTTTTTTAAAAAGTTAAAGGAAAAAATGAAATAATCAGTTTTCTGTCTTCTATGCTGGCAGTCTCACAATATAATTTGTTAATAAAATCAAAGTATGCACATTTGGGGGGCCGGCTGGGGGAACATCAGGTTGTCATCCGAATTCTCTGAGTCACTGTGGAGAATCAGTTTGTAGAAATCTCTGTATATTCTAGCCCTAACTCAAGGACAACAGATTTTTGGAGGAACAAAATCTTTGAATTGGTAAAAGCAAAAGACCCTTCTTGTTCATGTGTTGCCTTCCAGCAAGCACTACAACTTCTCAGCAGGTGATGTGAAGCTTGGTCACCTACCACCTCCGCTTCTGGAGCCTAAACAGGGTTAGATCTCAAAGTCTTTCTTCCCCTTGATAGAGACTATGTCTTTAAAAATGTTGATGAAGATTTCATAGGTGTCTTTGAAAATAATTATGAAAAAAGAAATGGCTTCCAGGCTTTAACCATGCATAGCAATAAGTCTCGGCTGCAAGCAAGTTTTTTAAGTCAAGATTTTTTGCTTCCAAAAAACAGATTTGCAGAAATGCATTTAAAAACCTTATTAATTGGAGTAGGCTTCAGTCCAATTACTCCAGTGGCTTGAAAGCAATCCCAAAATAACAAAATATATTATAATGGTGGTTGTTTTTTCCTGTTAATATCATCACAATCTGAGAAATTCTTTGAACTGTTGACCGAAAATGATTTGGATCCTTAATGACAACTAATTACAGAGGACCAAAGAGAAGTTTTGCAAAGTAAAAAAATATATAATCAGGCCTAGTAGACACACATTTGGCATTATTTAAACAAGCTATGTTTTTCTTGACTGCTCTTTTAGCATTTTGCCACAGATGCTTTATTTTATAAGTGGATGAACTTTATCATTTTCATTTACTAAAATGTTTTAAAATTGGGTAAACAGTTATAAAAACAGAGAAAGGTTAACAAGACTGAAAGATAGGCCATATGCTGGCTTCTTTCTTGAAAAGTAGACATAGCAAACAGAAATAAAAGAAAATCTAATATGAAAAAATATTTTTAACAGAAAACAACTTATTACACTATTATTACAGGAAATGTGTCTTGGTGGCTTCTTACTGAGTAAAGTTTCCACATGTCTCATGTCCTCCCTTCTCTCCCCACCTCCCTACCCTGAATGTACTCACACAAGGAATTATTTCCATGAACAGCTGATGTGGTGAAAAGAGGAAGCACTCTAAAGTCCTTTCCCACGGAAAATAAAACTCCAACTTTTAGCTCCTTCTCTGAAGCTATAGCATTATGACCCCCAGTGTCCACCCTAAAATACAAATATGATAACTAGGCAAGTAAAACTTTTCACTCACCACTCCTAGATGTTTTAAAACGTGGCTCTGCCGGGTGCAGTGGCTCACACCTATAATCCCAGCATCTTGAGAGACTGAGGCAGGAGGAACACTTGAGACCAGGAGTTTGAGACCAGCCTGGGCAATATAGCGAGGTCCCCCCCCATCCATAAAAATTTTAAAAATTATTCAGGCGTGGTAGTATGCACCTATAGTCTCAGCTGCTCAGAAAGCTGCGGCAGTAGGATCACTTGAGCCCAGGAGTTCGAGGCTGCAGCTAGCCAGGATTGCATCACTGAACTCCAGCCTGGGTGACAGAGTGAGATCCTCTCTCAAACAAAACAAAACAAAAATCCTGATGCTGCCATTTTCTCACTCTATGGCACCGAGAAACTTGCTTCAACATTCTAAATCTCAAGTCTTTCCTTGGCAAATAGCAAGGTATGTTTATACAACAATGCATGTTTCAAATTTGTTGGGAAGGGGACATGAAATGATGTCCATAAAATGCTTACTTTGTATCATGCCTGGATTATAAAAAATGCTCAATCAACAGTAGCTGCTATGGCTATTATAATTATTCTTATTAATAAAAATTATGACTGTTCTCATCAGCTAATGGGAAAGGAATGAGATCCAAGTCGACTCCATTAGATGATCAGAAGGCAAAGAGGAATCTGTGCAATGAAGCAGTGGGGGATGGGCAGATTACAAGGAGGGAAGAGTCTGCCATGAACACCGCCTTCTTGACAAGTTTGCCTGAGGCCAGGCCTGACTGAAATGACTCATCTGCCACTACCACAGATGCCACAAGCTCCAGATTGGTAGGCAGACTAGTAGAAGAAAATCTGTGCAAATACTGGGCATCTGGATGATTTTAGCTCCTTGGCCATTTCCCACTAGACGTTAACATTGTACTCTTCCATCTAGGGTGACTACAAACCCCTGTTCCTGCTGGATTTTTGCTTTCCTTTTTCATCTTTTGCTCTTGATTGTGGAAAAATAAAGAGTTGAGGGGACAGAGGACTGAAGGAAAGGATAAAAAGGAATAAGGACTTTTAGACCCATATGTGTTATGCTTAGCGTTCATTTCTGCAAGATTTACCTAGGGATTTGGCTAATCACATGCTCACAATTGGTGCCCAGCCCGGTTCCTTCTATGCTGCAGAAACCCAGCATCTGCCTGGTTGTGATACAATGTGTATTTTCTAACTGACCCTTAAGGTCTTTGGATACTCTGCCTATAACAAGAGGAGCCAAGCAAGAATTTCCTGAGATTCTGGTTTCTGGACTTGAAGAAGCATTTCCTCACAGAGAGTGTTCAGAAAACTCACATTTCACCAAATTTTAATAGGAGTTACACGAGCTATTTGATACGTGTGAGAAAGGCTACATCATACAAAACCAAAAAGGCTTCCTTATTGCAAGATTTCTCAGGGCCTTTAACGTATTGATATGGAATATCAGTTCCTAAGAGGAGCACTTCCCTGACCAACTTTTCTCACAAAACATTTATCTTAAAATGCTTGGGGAAGTACAAAGTGGTTTTACCTCTTAATTTACTCTTTTTGTCTTAGCTTATGTTGATTTGGTAACCCAAGTCCATAATATCTCTTTAAGGTGGCATTTAGAAACCCTGTAATTATTCTTAGTAGTGCTGGTGTGATGCTTGTTTAGGATACAGAGCTCTGAATCTTTAACTAAAGCCTCAAGCCTTTGAGATATATATGAACAACTCCTGCAATATCATACACCTGTCTTCTACGCAGAGGCTTTTTAAGTCCAGCCCCAGTGGAAACACTTAAGTATTAAGGTCAGATGTTATATTGGTAGTTGGAGGAAAGACTGGGTGATCAGTTCTGTCCCTGAACACATTCTCCATAAGTGGCACCTTTTCAGACTCCTTGGAGAAGGTAGTCACCAGACCTGAGTTTCTGGTTCCTGGACTTGAGGAAGGATTTCTTCACAAAGTCTTCTAGAGAGCACTTGGATGTAGCCTTGTCTCTGAAATATTCCTCCAAAGCTTCCACTAACAGGAGCAGTAGGATCTTTTCTGCTTCTGCTAGTTTGAGTTGTGTTTCTAAAGCTGCAAAAAGAAAGTGACTGAATAATCCACCCCATTCTTAAAAATTCATGTAAAATTTGCATTCTCCTTTATAATGCATCCATATTTGTTTTAAAAGAAAAACATATTAAATTATTTACCTTTGAGTAAAGTTGACTTTCCAAGAAGATGTGCCATGTGTATACAGTGTCTTCTCACACCGCCGTCTCATTGCTGAGGACCCCACTTTTGAGTTGCATGAACATGGAATAAGAATGTAACCATGACTTTCCGAGCCCTTTTAATCTTACTATCTTGAAGGCAAAAGAAGGAAACATTGAGTAAAAGAAGATGAAGAATCACATCCTAGGGAGGCTTAAGCATCAACTACTGGCTTCCTGTTCCTGGAGTTCCGTTGACTGCAACTCATAATAGCAACATGACTGAATTTTACTGAGCACTTACTATGGGCCACAGCTTTATATGCAGGATCTCAGTTCTTATAAAAAACTTTGAGGAAGCTACCATTATTGTCTCTATTTTAGAAACTTTAAAAAAAACCCACTCAGGCTTTAAAAACTGTGCAGGATTACAAACCTAAAAAGAAGAACCAGAGTCAAAACCTGAACAAATTAGAAAGTCGTCATCGTTATCGTCATCATCACATTTACCACATGCTAGACACTGTTCAAATGTTTTGCAGAAATAACTCATCAGGTAGTTATTATCATCCTTTTCTCAAAAGTGGGAAAACTGAAGTTAACTGATTTGCCTAAAATCACACAAGCATGTTTCAAAACCAAATGATCTTGCTCCAGAGTCTATAAACTTGGTCACAGTATTGTCTTCTTTACTTGGCCTTTTAGGTTACTTGAAAGGGAACAATAATGCTTCCTTCCAAGGTACAAGAGACTCTAGAACCCTTATATTGTCCCATCCATGTAAGAAACTAGAACTTTTAAGAAATCATAACTTCCCATTGAAAAGGTATAAAATGCAAAATGTTGCCCCACCAAAGCCCTGCCATTCCCCATATCACACTCAAAGTTGTACCATCTACACTATGGCCCAATTTATGTCCTCTGATTTTACTGGGCTCTATCAAGACATTTCTGGTAGCAGAGTAAACATGGCTAATGTAACAAATTGCCACAAGTTTAATGTTTCAAACAATACACATTTATTATCTTATAGATCTAGAGGTCAGACATCTACAGCATGTCAGCAGGGCTTCCTTCTTTCTGGAGGCTCTAACAGAGAATTTTTTCCTTGCCTTCTCCAACTTCTAAAAGCTGTCTGCATTCTGTGGCTTAGGCCCTTTCTCCATTTTCAAAGTCAGCAATGTAGTGTCTTCAAATCTCCCATTGACTCTGACCCTCTTGCCTTCATAAGAACCCATGTGATTACATTAGAACCACTTGGATAATCCAGAAGCCAAGACTCTTCCCATCTCAAGATTCTTAACTTAATCACATCTACAAAGTCCCTTTTGCCATGTTGAGGCAACACTATAGAAGATCTAAGGATTAGGATGTGAACCTCTTTAAGGAGCCATTATTCTGCCTACCACAGTAGGCAAAGGGGATTCTGGCTTCCCCAGAGGCCAACAGATAATGCTCCTTGAAAATAATTTCAAGTTTCATGATTTCAATTTTGAGTCTCATCTCTCCCCTCCAGCTCAGGATCATGGGATGGAACCAGCCGACTCTTCTGCTCTGTCTGGGAGGAAGCTCAGACGAAGGGGTAGAGACAGGTCACACAATTATCCCTATTTTTCCTGGTCCAAAGGTCATATTGTCTTTTACCCAGAGTACTGTCATTTCTGGTTGCTAGAATGCATTCATCCATGAGAATTTATTTCATCAGATACTTCCAAAACAAGTTTCCACGGGTCTCTCTTTAATACTTGTGTTCTAAAACAATATGAATAGTGATGATTTCCTTCTTTAAGTCTGAGATCACTGTGTTTTCCAGGCTTCATAATAGCAAGTGATTTATTGTTTTATAGTCTGTGTTCTTGGATTCCCTCCCAGGTTATGTTTAAATGGGCATTATCAGATTTTGCCAATCTTTGTTTTCTTTGCTATGATATTAGAGAAACGGAACTAAAATATCCACAGTTTTCTTTTCAGACATTTCTTAACCAATTGATTTCATTTCCCTAA
Organism: Cephalopachus bancanus; assembly: GCA_027257055.1. NCBI lineage: Eukaryota > Metazoa > Chordata > Mammalia > Primates > Tarsiidae > Cephalopachus > Cephalopachus bancanus. The sequence goes on along the minus strand of JAPVLO010000214.1, from coordinate 728,128 downwards.
TAAAAATATTTTAACATCTATGTTTGTTTCAATCTCACATCTCTTCACTCTCTTAAATTTTGGATTAAATGACAGCAGTCGTGGGTCAAAGTTGGCTTTGTTAAGGTTCTAGACAAATTGTACACACTTTGAATGACTAATAGAAAAGACAAATTCTCTCTACCCACACGTGAGGGCTGGGGAGAAGGACCCTAAATTTAAGAATGTCACTGGTCAAACCCAAACAACAGATATTCAAAACTTTGACCAAATGTTTGCAATACAAAGTGACCTGAAATAGAGCTTTGGGGAAGAGCTAGAGAGAATTGCATTGCTCTACATAAGAAAATAGGAGATTTTTTGTGTGTGTATGCTTTTGTTTTCTTTTTTATCTCCTTGGAAAGCAGTCATAGACAATATATAAATGAATGAAAGTAATAAACTCACCTCCACCCTTGACTTGGCTTTTCTTTTCTTTGCTTGAGTTAACTTAAGTTGGAGTACATACAATAAATTACACTTCAAAAAATTCGTTTCTTTTGTATTTATTTTCTGCATTTAGAAATGTTAATCTGAGGAGTCTATAGTCTTTATTATATTTCCAAAAGGGTCTGAAGCATACAAAAGGTGAAGGATCCCTGAGTAATACCCCAAAGTGTAAAAGCCAGTGCTCTATCTAAGTGGTCCCCAATATTTTTGGCATCAGGGGCTAGTTTTGTGGAAGACAATTATTTTTTTAAATTTTTTATCTTAAAGATGTGGAGTACAATTCAGGGTTAGGTATACAAATGTTCATTATGTAGGTTCCCTTGTTAATGAGGTGTGCCTTCTCTCCCTGACAGTTTCCCACTACTGCCAATCTCACCCCCTTTCCCTTGGCAGTTTGCCACTACTGCCAATCCCCTTCTTATAGTATTGAGATAATTGTTCAAGGTCTGCTTATGAGAACATGTGGTACTCAGTTCTTTGTTTCTGTGATAGATCACTCAGTATTGTAGACTCTAAGTCTATCCAAGTTGCTGCGAAGTTCATAATTTTGTCCTTCTTTTTGGCTGCATAATAGTCCGTCGTGTATATGTACCACATTTTTTTATACGGTCCCCTTTTGATGGGCAGCACAATTGGTTCCATGTTTTTGCTATTGTGAACAATGCTGCAACAAGCATACATATGCAGGTATCTTTTTCATAGTGTGATTTGAGTTCCTCCGGGTATATTCCCAGTAGGCGGATTGTGGGATTGTAATGAAGGTTGATTTCTAGATCTTTTAGGAATCGCCAAACTGTTTCCCAAGGAGGCTGAACTAGTTTACACTCCCACAACAGTGTAGAAGTGTTTCCTTTCTCCCTGAATCCTCTCCAGCATATGTTATTTTTTTAGTTATTGATGATGGCCATCCTGACTGGAGTTAGGTAGTATCTCAGTGTGGTTTTAATTTGCATTTCTTTGATGATTAATGAGGCTGACCGTTTTTTCATGTATCTTTTGGCTGCTTGTATGTGTGTTAATTTGCATTTCTTTGATGATTAAGGAAGACAATTTTTCCATGGCCTAGGGCTGGGAGGGGATGGTTTCAGGATGATTCAAGCACATTGCATTTATTGTGTATATTATTTATATTATTATTGCTATATTGTGATATTATTTCTATTATTATTATTATTATTAATTTCTATTGTAATTCTATTATTATATAATGAAATAATTAAATAGCTCACCATAATGCAGAATCAGTGACAGCCCTGAGCTTGTTTTCCTGCAACTAGATGGTCTCATCTGGGGGAGATGGGAGACAGCACTAGCATTACTGCCTCAGCTCCACCTCAGATCATCAGGCATTAGATTCTCACAAGGAGTACAAAACCTAGATCCCTAACATATACAGTTCACAATAGGGTTCACCCTTCTATGAGAATCTAATCCCACTGCTGATCTGACAGGAGACGGAGCTCAGGCAGGAATGCCTGCAAAGGGGAGCAGCTGTAAGTACAGTTGAAACTTTACTCACTCGCCCACCACTCACTTCCTGCTGTGTGGCCCCAGTACCTGTCTGTGGCCTGGGGGTTGAGGACTGCTGCTCTATATGATATACACACATCTCAGGAGCCAATTATTTCTGAGAAGTTACATATGATAAAATTATGAATAAGTTATCAACAGGAAGTTGGGGAGATTTAACCAAAACCCTAAGACATGAGAATGACATCAATAAAAATAGCATCCATCGCCTCCTTGGTGTTGTGGTGAGTCTGACAATAAAATAGGACAGATCCTAGGGTTGACCCGAGTGGTATTTCTCCTGATATGATTTTATTCCCTTTTGAGAGGCAGCATGGGAGTGGTGGGAATCATATGTACTTGGTTAAGCACTAAGTCCTGAGTAGGAATCCCACCTCCATCCCACCTCCACCTCTCATTAGCTGTGTATGGGTCCTCAGACTACTTACTTCATCTCTGTGAGTCTCAGCATCCATCTTTGTCAAACTTTACAGGGCTCAGGAGAATCACAAAGGAGAGAATGCAGTGAAGGAAGGGCAGGCCCCCGATCCATGCTCTCTTCCATATGCTGCAGTTCTTGGTTTCCCTTCAATGACTGTTTTAAACAAGAGGTTGAAGAGCTCCACAAATGTGTGAGAGCACAACTGCTCATTTAGCATTTCAGGTTTTTATTAAGCAAACTGATAAGACTTATATTCTGTAATTGGTGCATGTTCTTTTTTTGCCTAATGACACTAATCTGTTTTTATCTTAGTCGTTTAACTGAGTTTCATGATTAGCACAGGCAAGGTTTTAGGGATTTAAATCATTTGTTTGATGTTTTTGCTTTTAGGCATGTTTGATTATTTATTAAAATCGATAAAATCAGCTGTGTCAACTAGTTATTAAAACTATAATTCTTTTATTGGCTGATACCAGAAGGGCTGAAGCAAAGGAAAAACTAAAACATTACATGAATTCTTGATTATGAAGCAAGTTTCTATAGGGGTGGCCTACATACTTTGCATTAACTGAAGCCTGTTTAGAAAAAGTCTGTTCTATCTTTAGTCAATAAGGAAAGGACCAAGTGGGTAAGCATATGTGCAACTCATGTTCTAATTTATGCTTTAAAATAAAAACAAATTTGAAAGAAGCAATGTGTTCTGGTCTTCAGAAAAGAAATACCAAATACTTGCTAAGGGAAAGTGGTGAAGAGTATCCAAAGATGACTTCCCTCAGTTCCTTCCCACCTTCTACCTGCGTGTCACTCCAACACCCAGGGAAAACTCTTTCTCTTCCCCTGAATTTGGGACAGCTTGTGACCTGCTTTGACTGTTGGATTATAGTGAAGGTGACACTCTGGCATTTGCAGTCAAGGTCTTGAAGAGGCCTTTGAGAGCTTCCACTTCCAATGTAGGAAGCCAGATGCCAACCTCTGAAGCAGCTTAGGCCAGAATATTAAATGTGAAACATCAAATGGAGAGAGAACACATGGAGAAGTACAGAGATGTGATGCCAGATAAGTAAGTAGCAACTTCTTGTGGCTTTCAGTCCATTTGCCCCATATGGAATAGAACTACCCAGATGAGCTCCACCAGCATTCCTGATGCAAGTACTGTGAATCATAATATAGAATCATTATTGTTTTAAGCCATTTGCAGTTTTGGGGTGTCTGTTACTCAACAATAAACAACTTAAATAGTGACAGAAGGGTTAAGAGAATGAACACAGTCTTTTAGGTAAATGCTCAAAATAAAATATTTGGTTGAAAAAAGAGTTTTATTGGCCCCAGATTATTTCTTTCCTTCAAAACATTTTCAAAAGAAAGAGCTTCTCTTCCGAAGCATTGCAGGGAAGAGAAAGAACACACAGAGTCACACAGTTGAGAAGATTTTGGTCTAGGAGTTAGAGTTCTGGCTCTAGCCTTGGCTCTGCCACTCAATGAAAAAATGAAAAAAGCAGTTCACCTTCTGGGCTTCCATTTTGTCATCAGTAGAATGAGAAAGGAGGATAAGGAGGTCATTTGGCCTGGGCTTTATAATCTTAGATACATATGCTTAAACATGGGCTCTGTGTATTATTTTATACATAATCAGGGGAAGACAGTTGAGGATGGAAAATAACACCCTCCACACAAACGCATATTTGTGTCTCATTATGAAGACTCACTGCCTATAGTGTAGTGTTAGTATTTGTTTTTAAAAATTGTAACTCGTAACGAACACAATTATGTTGTGTTGTATTTTGTATGCTTACTAAGAATTTTAATTTGAAATTTTCAAACTTTAAAAAATATTATAATTTTCGTAAGTCAGTTTGGTATTTCTTTATTTCTAATATATTGGAAGTCTTAGAAGATGTGACTTCCCTGTAATTCCTTCAAGCTCTAAGAAATTCTGGGTGTTTGACTGTGTTGTCACTAGGATCCCTTTTAGCTCCACAAGTTGACTGTCACCCAAGTTTTATTTCATCATTGCATCTACAGAATAATAAAGTAGGTGTTGAATATAATTCATAATTTTTCTGATGGCTTTTTATGGTACCAAGACATAGTTTTGAGAGACCAAGACACACTTCTAATCAGCCTCATCAAGGAATAAAAGTTTTTCCTGTGAAATCAGAGTAACTGTTCAGACCATTTAAAGTCTTATATATATGCTTAAAAATATGCTTGCTCACATAAAGAGCTAACTTATTTGCCATAAACATCTCTTACACAGGTCTTGTGTCTGTGTGTACATGGGCACATTTGCACAATAAACAGACAAGTTTCCAAAAATATATATAGTACTTCAACCTCAGTTATATGAATAATGGAGCTTCCCCTCCTTTTCTCTCCTCTCCTCTCCTGCAAGAAAGAAAGAAAGAAAGAAAGAAAGAAAGAGAAAAAAGATGCTTTGAACATTTATTAAGTACCCAAGAGAAAAAAGAAAAAAGGTAGTAAATATATAAAATATATGCAAATTAAAGCAGTATAATTCCATGATCACCTGTCAAACTGGTAAATTAAAAAAATCAATTCCCAATGAAGGCAAAATAAAGACATTTTCATTCTAAAAGACTAAAATAATTTGTCACCAACAGACACTTACCAAAGAATGTATTAAAGAGTATTCTTTAAGCAGAAGGAAGATTATCCCAGATGAAAGAACAGAGATAGAAAAAAGAGCAAAGAGCAACAAAAATGGTAAATATGTGGATGTGTCACAATGAATATTAAATGTACAAAACAATATTACCAATGCCATGCTAGTTTTTGCAATATGTAAAATTAATATACACAATGTCATATTAATCAGTAAGAAATAAATAGCATTAAAGTGACTAGCACTAAAGTTCATAGAGGTTAAAAGTACTTATTTTAGACTTTGATAAGTCAAAGATAGATGCAAAAAACACGTAAATACCAAAAAACAAGTAAAACTTTCAAACGCCTATAGAAAAACATGAGATCATGTATACCCCTGAGTATAAAATTAAAAAATAAAAATAAGAAAAAAAACATGCAATCATAAAAACTCTTTATTTACCTAAAATAGTACAAAAACATAAAAAAGAAAAGAAAAAGAAGAGAGAACAAGCTGGACAAATTGAAGACATTCTGTAATATATCAATGATTACCTTAACTGTAAATGTACTAAATGCTTCATTTATTTTTATTTTATTTTATTTATATATTTTTTGAGTTGGTGTCTCACTCTGCCGCCCAGGCTGGAGTACAGTGGCACACTCTCAGCCACCCCAGCGTCGACCTACTGGGCTCCGGCGATCCTTCTGCCTCAGTCTTCCAAGGAACTACAGGTGCGCGCTACCACACCCGGCTAATTTTTTATTTATTGTAGAGACAAGGTCTCGAAAGTTGACCAGGCTGGTCTCAAACCCATGGGGCTCAGACAATCCACTTGCCCCAGCCTCCCAAAATCCTGGGATTACAGGCTGAGCCACCAAGCCCTGCCTAAATACTTCATTTACATGACAAAGACTATCTGGCTGGGTTTAAGCACACACACAAAAACAACAAAAAACATTATACACTGTTTCAAAGGGATAAGTATAATGTTGAAGGCAAATGATTTTATTTTATATTTTATTATTTATTTAATTTTTTAAAATTGAGACAAAGTCTCACTGTATTGCCCAGGTTGGAATTGCAGTGGCATCATCTCAGCTCACTGCTTCCCACACCCTTTGGGCTCAAGTGATCCCCCAGCATTAAGTGATCCCCTGGCCTCAGCCTTCTGAGTAGCTGGGACTACAGGTGCTCACCTGCACACTTGGCTAATTTTTGAGAAATTTTTGTAGAGACAAGGACTCACTACATTTCCTAGGTTGGTCTCTAATTCTTGGCCTCAAGAGGCAAAATATATATTTTTTAAATTTTAGATTCAGGGGGTACACATGCATGTTCATCACATGAACATATTGGGTAGTAGTGGGGATTGGTTCTCAGGTAGCCCATTCCCCACATAGTGAACATTGTACTCCGTAGGTAACTTCTGAACCCTAACCCTCTTCCTCACCTCCCCATTACTCATGTCCCCAGTGTCTATTATTTCCATCTCTGTGACCATTTTGCGCCCACATATGAGTGAGAACATGCAGTGTTTAATTTTCCGTCTCTGAGTCAATTCACTTATGATAATGATCTCCAGTTTCATCCATGTTGCTGCAAAGGATAGGATTTTATTATTTTTATTTTAAAAAGATGAAAAATACATGCCATATAAACAAACAAAATGGAAACTGAAATACAAAATATATTTCAAGTCAAAAGCACTACTGGAGTGAAGAGGGACAAATAAATAATAAATATTTCAGTCACCAGGAAAATATAACAATTCAAAATTTGTATGCACCTAATATCCTAACTTCAAAATATATAAAGCAAAAATTGACAGAATTATAACAAGAAGCAGGTAAATCCGTAATCATAGAAATTTAGAAACTCTTACCCTGTTACTAACAGACCAAGTGAACAACACTGGTAGGAATGTAAAAGATTTGAAAAACACAACCAGCAAACCCAATTTAAAGCAAGTACATAGAATACTGCCCCAAACTAGAGAAGACACATTCTTCACAGGCACACGGAAACTGCATCTACAATTGATACTGATTCCTGAAGCAAATACAAATAAATTTCAAAAGGTTGGACCATAGAGAGTATGTTCTCTGACCACTAACAACTAAATTAGAAATAAGAAACAAAAAGTTAACTAGAAAATTCATATGCAGTAATTGGAATTTAAGAAACATATTTAGTGGCTTCTACTTCCAGGTATGATGAAGTTGCTAGTTGCTAACAATCCTCTTCAAAAACAACTATAAAAGCTAGATTTTAAAAAAGATGATGAATAAGTATAATTCTATCACTGTGGGTGAGAGAATTATAAGTGATTTTGTTGGCTTTTCTTTGTGTTTTGATGTGTTCTCCCAGTTTTCTAAATTTAGTATTAGTTACTTTTTCTAAATTTGGTAAGAATTACCTTTTCACTCAGTGACTATCAAAGTTTTTACAAATAAACAGTCACTAAATTTTTAAAAATTATTTATGTTTTCCATCAGTAGTTGCTATTCTCATATAAAGATCTTAGACATTTTTAATGTGATTAAAAATGTACAAATCCCTTGACCCAGCAGTTCCATTTCTAGAAGTGTATCCTCCCAAAATAAATATACACATCTACCCACATGTGTGTGTATATATTGCATATTGCATATATGTGTATATATATATGTACATATATATATATATATACAAGAATATGTATTGTATAGCCGGGTGTGGTAGCGCACACCTGTAGTTCCAGTTACTTGGCAGGCTGAGGTGGAAGGATTGCCAGAGTCCAGCAGGTCAAGGCTGTGGTGGCCAGGAGCGAGCCACTGCACTCCAGTCTGGGTGACGGAGTGAGACTCCATCTCCAAAAAAAAAAAAGAATATGTATTGTATATAGATATATATTCTGAAATATTTGTCAATAAACACTAGACTTACATGTCCACTTATAAGGGACTGGTTAAATAAACTGAGGTAAAACCATAAAAAGGAAAATCATGCAGGCATTCACAAAGAAAGAAGTAGGTCTATACATGCTGATATACTGTGTGTCTCTGGTTAAGTCTTTGGTTACAAACAATAGATATTAATTCTGGCTTACACAAGCAAAACAAAGCAAAACAAAGCAAAACAAAATGAATAGAAGCAATACGAGTTGGTCCACAGAATGAACAGGGGCCTGGGAAGTAGAACAGGAAAAAACACCTCCAGACCACTTGGCGTCAGGCACCACTCCATCATCTTGTCTGGATGTTGGCACCACTCTCCATCCCTGTGTCACTCTGGTTGAAGTTTACTCTAAAGAGAAAGGACTTGGGTGGCATGCCTAACTTTTGGCTACCTGAGGACAGGGGACTTGATATAAATTTCACAAGGAGTATGCAAAATGAGAAAAAGGTGATGCCCCAAAACAAAATCAGAGTGCTATTTGGAAGGAAAAAAGAATGCTATTCAGGAAAAGCAAGCAAACAAACAAACAAAAAACCCTCTATAAACTGTTACAAATAGAACAGAAAATCACATGCATAGTAAATCACCATTTGTGTGTTTTTTTAATGAGAGAATATATATTATACATATACATATAGATCATATTCTTAAAAAATTAAAACATTAGAAAAATCCTAACATCTGTATCTCCCATTAGGCCCTCAGTTTCATGAGAGCAAGAAATGTATCTGTCCCATTCATTTCTGTATTTCCAATAGCTAACACGATGTATTATCATGTATGACAATGTGTTGAAAATGTGTATTTTCAGTGTCTTACACACAGGCGGCACATAATAAATAGTGGCAGAGTGCATAATAGAATGTAATTCTACAAAGGAGAGCAGGGAAACTAAGGGAGAGAGAGAGAGAGAGACTTACTTCTCATATTTTATTTTTTTCAATTGCCTGGTTTTTTTGGCAAGTAGAAAAGGGGTAAGAAAAATTAATAACTACAACAAATATTTTGGTGAGGCTCAAAAATTCCTTACTCTAAGAAGTTTGGGGATCATTGTCATAAATGATCTGCCTTGTTTCCCCTCCCCTAAACCATCTGATTGTGTGCATGCCCATAGAGAAAGCCAAGCAGAAAAGGCTTCATTGTCAAATAGAACAAACCAGTTCCAGCAGGAGATGCTCCCCCTCCCCGCAATGCACACATTGCAACTCAGTTTCTCCAGAGTCTCTGGAAATAATGACTTGTGGAAAGATAAATAGTCAAGGGTTATTCGGTCATTGCACTGGGGCTCTAGTTCTTCAGAAGTTTGCACTGATAGCAAAAACATTGTTGAGTGTCTAAATAATTTGAATGATATTAGTAGGGAGACCCTGGAAAGAGGAAAACAACAATGGTTTGATGACAGCAAACTGACAACGAAACAGAATTTTGTGGGCTGAGATGATTGTAAAAGCAAACAATGGTGATATTGTCCTTCTGGTGTTATTGTGTAATGCTGTAATTTATGGATGAAGTGGAATTTCAAACAAAATAAACAGACTTGAATTTGTTAACTAATACAGTAAGCATAGAACATTCTGTTATGTGAAAAGAGAAATGGAATGTTTTATACACTCCTGCTATTTGCTAAACAGAAATATGTTTATATTTGGCATAGTCTTGCTTTTTTTGCTAGCTTTTTGAAAATATTCTTTTTCATTTAATCTTGAACACAGATATAAAAGGTGGGTGAAAGAGGGATATTGTTAATACATATTACTGTACAATTATGCTATAGTTCCGGAAGTTAAAAAAGGTCAATTTCACCAGCCAGAGAAAACTCTTCTGTAATTTATGCTTCTCTTTGAAAAGCGAATGCCTCTCTAATCACAAATATTGTGGTGATACGATAGCAACCACACCAGCAATAATAACTGTATCTCTAACACAAGTAGCCTATGATATCATATTGAACTATTTGGTTTCAGTTACACTTATAAAAGAGGAGCCACTTCTCTGTAAACTATAAAAAGCAGGTTTATATCTCTGTAACATTGCTAATGATAAATTAGTACTATTTATAGAACTTGTTGGTTTACCAGGAGGTGAATCACATAGGGCAAATTCCATACTTTACATCTCACTGCTGGGCAGAGTGCCCAGCACATAGTAGGTAATCAGCAGATATTGGTCAAATGAGTAAACACTCAATGCTTCTGTGGGCAACGTGCTGTTCTAAGTTGTAGATACATCTGTCAAAGACAAAACTAAGTCTGAGACAAAATGAACAAAGGCTGTTTATTCAACAATTTGTGGCAAGGGAACCCATCTGCTGTCACTTTTGTTTCAGCAGGGTTCATGGGTGCTAGAAAGGAAAGTGAATTTTATAAAATGAATCAAGAAAGCCTGAGACAGCTTCTGATGGGCAAGGGTTCTATTAAGGTGGGATTTCTGGAAGCCAGAATGACTTTCTCATTAGTCTTTAGGTATATTTGACTGTCCTTGGTTGGCAGCAAGAGGGCAAGCAAGGAGTTTGGGCACATTCTTGAAATAAATGCTAAGGACAGAGGCTTTTCTGTGGCCAGCCATTTCCTGGAACACGTAGTGTTCAATGGGGTGCATTTTTTACAGTCAAACTGTCATGATGTTTCTTTATGAGAAGCTGACTGCCCTGATGGCTAGTTTTTAACCCCTCCATTTCCCTCTCTCTCTCCTCTCTCTCTCAAAATCTGTGTTTGAATTATCAAAAGCCCCGTAGAAAAAATAAGTAAATAAAATAAATTTGCTAATTAACAATTTACTATGCCCCCCAAATCCTAAATGCAATAAAAATAAAAGTGACTTAACCTCACCTGTTCATGACAGTTCATCTGATGTAAGTAAATGTGCACATTTTTATGTTCAAACCCTATTTAATTACAAACAGAGTCTCAGTCTCAAGACAAAGATAACTTCAATATTTTACTGAGGTTTAAGTGATATCAGTGAGACATTGTCCTGAAGAAATAGGAGCATGCTTTTTATAGGTGTGATTATATTTACTGTGCAAAATAGCCACCTTAAAAAAAAAAAGCTTTCAAGGATTTATAGCTTTTCTATTGGCTTTGTATTTATTTATTAATTTATGAAACTGCCATCTGGGGGGACAGTATTAGTGACCATGGGAAATTTTAAGTAGAAATTAAATAGACCTTTGGCTTCATGCCCAGAAAAAAATGTCAATCCTTTGCAGAAAACCAGGCAAAAGATAAAAAAGATTCCATTATATCTATAATACAATCTTCTTATGGCTTTAGTACAAGTTTCTTTTCTGCTAACAGAAGTCCCTGCAGAAGGTTTAAACAATCTCAACAATTTCATTATGTGAGCGTAGCTAAATCCAATAATGTAAAAGGGCCTAGAGAGCCTTCCCATATGCTCGGTTCCATACCCCTTCCTTCTAGGGGAAGTCAAAGAACTTGGCTCTCTGGAAACTGATTCCACTCCAATTGCCCAGAGCACAAATCTCGCTTTGTTGACATCAACGCGAGCTCTCCTGAGGACACACAAAGAAGAGAAGGAGCCATTAGAATTTCTCGTGACTCTGCTCTGAGCCAAATCCAGCTTCGCTTAAATGAATGAAAATGCTTGTTATATGGCCCAAGAAGCTACTTTGTCCATTTGAAAATTAATTAGACCGTAGCCAGATGAACAACCCTAAAATGCTTTCACAATGTTCTTAGATGGATGACCCTGGCTGAGTTCCCAATTTTAACAAGTTTACCCTAAAGCAAAAACACGGCCTTTTGGCTACAATTATAATGCTTTCCTAAGTGGTAGAGGCTAAGACACAACCTCGCCAGAAAAGAAAGTTAGGAAGAGTAGTTAAAACTTTCACAGGCAATGGTAGTAGAAGACGTTCTTAAAGGAATTTTTTCTTTTTCTTTTTTTTTTGTTTGTCTCAAGAAGCCAGTTTAGGTATTGATTTAATAGCAGGATTTGGAGAAAATGTAAAAATCTTGTATATGTCAAGATCCACTCTAGATTCAAACTCGCTAAGAGCACAGATTATGTTTTTCCTTACAGTACCTAAAATATAGTGGGCCTACAGGTTTGGTAGTTGACTAGAAGTATAAAACACTGATCCAGATATAAATCTGTTCTTCTTTCTTTTTTTTTTTTTGAGTTGGAGTCTCACTTTGTTGCCCAGACTGGAGTGCAGTGGCACGCTCCCGGTCACCACAGTCTCAACCTGCTGGGCTCCAGCCATCCTTTGGCCTCAGCCTTCCAAGTAGCTGGAACTGTAGGAGTGCGCTACCACGCCCGGCTAATTTTTTATTTATTGTAAAAACAAGTCTCGCCAAGTTGCCTTGGCTGGTCTTGAACCTGCGGGCTCAGGCAATCCACTCACCTCGGCCTCCCAAGGTGCTGGGATTACAGGCTGAGCCACCGAGGCCAGCCATAAATCTGCTTTTCAAATGTTAGCCTCAGTTTGCTCATGACTGACTACAGATAAGAGAGAACTTTTGGGTGTGTAAGATTCTGGACCATTCCACTCACAAAAGGACTAATAAATACCTTAAAAAGAAACTATATGGCGGGGGGAACCCAAGAGAAACTGGAGTTATCTTTTGGAGGATGGGCCTCTTGTGTACAAGCTTCCCTCGCTAGGTAAGTGTTCTGGAAACCCACCAGTTTTTATTCGGAAGTTTTGAGAAAGTTGCATCATGATTTGCGGAAGAAACGTCCCAAATTGCAGCAAACAGGTGAATGGTTCTTCCACCATGACAACGCACCTGCCCACACCGTGCTGAGTGTTCAGCAGTTTTTGACCCAAAACAGCATGATCCCTGTGCTTTACCCTCCCTATTTATTCGGCTTGATCCTAAGGAACTTTTTTGTTATTGTTTCCCCAGATGAAAAAAGTTCTCAAAGGGAAACATTTTGCCAATGTGGAAGAGGTGAAACAAAAAACGGCAGAAGCACTAAAAGGCATCAAAATTGATGAGTTCAAAAACTGTTTTGTGCAGTGAAAAAAAAGCATCTTGATAGGTGTATTGTATCAAGAGTACTTTGAAGGTGAGTGAAGTTTAAACATGTAAGAATAAATACACAATTTTTTATAAACAAATTCTGATTTGGGGGTCACCCCCCACACACACACACATAAAGTTTAAATGCAGAGACATATGCAGATAAATGTATTTTGGGGCTTTTTCTAATGTAGCTAGTTGTTTTAGGACAGCTTTCCTGTCCTCCCTAATTCCAGATCTTTTCTATTTCCTTGTATAACATTAATAGGGACCAATCACCATCCCTCCAATAGATCACCCTAACGAAAGTTATATGGGTTTGGGCTCTCAAAAATCTATCATGGTCAGAAAACTTTGGGTAGTACAAATGTCAGAGAATGGGTGACTCTGAAAAAAGAAGGACATCAGATACCTCCCTTCATGCTGTGCACTGATGAGGACTTGTGTTGATCCACGTAAATCTGAATCAAAATAGAATCTCTTAAATTGAGTTAGAGAAGTCACAATGTTTCCTTGGGTGGAGTCACATGACTTCTCCAGGATGAAATATATCCCCAAGTTACATGACAGGATGGGCCGCTTTCAGGTTATCTGAAACTCACAAGAGGTCACCCCTGTTAGCAAGGAGAAAGGGTTCTGGGGCCATAACTTGGTTTCATTAAGGCATGCTTACGCTTGGCTGTTCAGATTTGATGAGCGGCCCCTCTATCATTTCAATGAATTGCCTTTCACTTAGCCTCTCATGTCGACTTCTGTTTGCAGGCTTTCTGAGTATTTTTAACCATCTGCCCAAATGGTTAAAACTTTCACAGAATATCCAGTAAGCATCCCAAAACTGTGGATGGCTTCAAGGTTCTATCTTATGTATTTCCTCTTCCACTTAGAAGGGAACTGTCAGAGGGTCATATTCCAAAAGTGGATTGACCAATAAAGGACTAGAGGTAAGCAAGTCCTATAAGAAGCATGACAGATTAAACAGAAAGCCTTGTCTGACAAATACGCAAACATGAGTCCACAGGGAAATTAAAGTGGTGATTATAAAGACACAAATCAACCATAGTGGCAACTTATATTTTTCCATGGTGCTTTTCAGTTTTCAGAGTACCTTTAAATACCTTGTAATGGTTAATTCTCACAAAAGACTGAGAGGAAGCAGTTTGGTATTATCATATCCAGATTGCAGATAAAGGAACTGATCCCCCAAGAGGTGAAGAGACTTAGCTGGAAGAACAAAGCAGAATTGTGGGTAAGGGCACACACTGTAAAGACAGAGACATGGGTTGGAATTTTGGTTCCCACCTTTTACTAGCTGAGTGGACTGGGACACATTGTTGAATCTGTCTATGCTTAATTTATTTATTTGTAAAATTGAACCAAGGGCTGAGCTGCTGTAAAAGCTACAAATACATTGTCATTTTCTCTCTACAACCCTATGTAAGGTAGGACCTCCATTTTATTTATTTATTTATAGATTGGAAAATATAGTTTATTTAGAAAGTAAATTAGAGAGAGAGAGAGAGAACAGAAAGGAGATTCATCTCTGCAAAGTAGGGGAGGGAACCAAAGTTAGGAAACATGGCGACCATAGCTCAAAGAACCACGTGGCCAGACCAAAGTTTAGCACAACAATGGCCAGGACTCCCATTTTAAAGAAACCGAAGCAAGTAAAGATTAGGTAACTTGCTTAAGATCAGACATCTAGTAAGTGGCAGGGGTGGGATTCAAGCCCAGGCAATGTCTCTCATATTCATGCACTATAGTCATACATCCTCTGCCTATTGGTTGCTGAGAAGAGTAAATAGCATTGTGAAAAGATCCTAACTCTAGCACAGTGAGAGTTCAATACATAGCAACCATTCATTTCTATTTGTAAAGATCCCTTCTTAAATACCAACTGTCTTGCACTACAGAATGGAAGCTCCATGAGGCAGAGGGATAGATTTGCCACCATGAGAGCCTAGAACTCAGAATACTGCCTGGTACAAAATAGGGGCTCAGAATTATTCGTTGAGGAAATGAATGAATGAATGAGGTTCATATTTAGAAGATTTTGGGTAGCTGAGGGATGAGGCAGCCAGAACAGAAGCATTAGCTATTCCCCCGAGCATACTGCCCCAAACTAGTGCATTTTCAACAATTTTTTTTTTTGAGTTGGAGTCTCACTCTGTCTCCCAGACTGGAGTGCAGTGGCCACTCCCGGCCACCGCAGCCTCGACCTGCTGGGCTCCGGCGATCCTTCCGCCTCAGCCTTCCGAGTAGCCGGAATTACAGGCATGCGCTACCACACCCGGCTAATTTTTTGATTTATTGTAGAGATGAGGTCTCGCTGCCCAGGCGGGTCTCGAACCCGCGAGCTCAGGCAATCCACTCACCTCAGCCTCCCAAAGGCACGGGATTACAGGCTGAGCCACCGAGCCCGGCTTATTTTCAACAATTTTAAAGAAATACCATTGAAGTGAAAGTTACCACTCTGATGAAAAGTCATCTTTGGAGGCAGAGTGAAATACACGATTGAAACTTCAGGGGTCAGACTTTGAGACAGGTAGAAAGATGGCAAAAGGCTTTTGATGTACTGGTGGTGCAGACCCTGCACCATCTTCCCCTATCCTCCTCCAGACTCTCATGAACCTCCACCGCAGCCTCTGTTCCCCAGAGTTTAAAATTTGGCTGCATCCCTGGATATACCTAGCCAGTTCGAGGGTTGAATGGATCCTAAACCTCCTAACTCCTCTCTTGCCTTTCTATCGCGCCCTTGTAACCTTAAATGCCCCCTGAAGAATTCCATAAATACACTAGGATCCAAATTAAAGAACTAGATTGAATTTAGGCAGAAAAAGTGAGAGTGTCCTTTAAATGCCAATAGGCATTGCCTTTGGCATAACAAAGGAGTTAAAACATAATTAAGATCTGAAGGCTGATTACAGGAATGTGTATGATTATTTTTATTATTTTTTCTCTTACTATCTTTGTGATAGGATGTGATCAACCTCTGCCATGCTCCGTTGCTTAGTAGCAGACAGTCAGAGTTTTAATTATATACTAAAATAAGCTAAAGAACAGAAAACTGCTTTATGTCTAATACGTATATATCAAGAAAGGCATGTGACAGCATTTAAATTGCTTTAGTGCCTGATAAAGAGTGCCTCCGGTAGGGCTGTCATCAAAAGATCACGGATGGAGTAGAAAAGTATTATTAATAAAGCTGCTACTCTATTTATATGTCCTCCATTGTTTGTGATTCCTTGTGAGAAGCTAGAAATGAATTTTTATCTACCACTAATTTCATCAGGGTTTTTTTTTTAAGTCTGGGGGAAAAAAAAAAAAACTTTTGTCAATTCTACTGCCAACCCTAGTTCTCCAAATAGAATTCTTTTCACTCCTCCAGATCTGCAATTCCCAAAATATTATATCTCGCAATAAAAAATTAAAGAAATAGTTCATTCATTCTTTTAACATTCAACCGAGCAATGTTCCAGTAGCAAACCCCAGAGGAGTTCTCTGCCCTCATACAGATTAGATTTTAAGGGGAGGGAAAGCTAATAACCAGGCCAGACAATGAAAAGATAATCACAGACTATAACAAGGGTCATAAAAGAAAGAGAGCATGCTAGGAGGATTAGGCTTAACTGCAAGTAGCACAAGATTCTAAGTCATTGGGCTTTAACCACACCTGTGATTCAGCCAGTATGTATCAGGGTTGCTATAACAAATTTTTAACTCTGGCATCTATTCTGATTGATCAGGGCCCTATTTTATTTGGTTGGATCAGGTTTATATGCTGGACCAGTTGATATTTATGTTTAATATTGATTGTGGCTTTAAAGTATATTTCTCTCTTTCTTTAACACTAAAGAAGGTCAGAGGTGGGGTCTTCAGAATGCATAAGGCAACTTCACAAATTTACCAAGGGTCCAGATTTGTTCATCATTCTCAACATATAATTTCTACCTCATAGACCAAGATGGCTGCTTGGGCTCCAGTCATTACATATGCATGGAAAACGAAGGTGAGAAGTGGGCTATACTTTCTCCTCTTAAGGATAATTAAGTGTTTTCCCAATAGTCAGAATGTAGTCCATGGCTGCAGGGGAAGTTGGAACAGGAAGCTTCCTCATTCTTCATCCTGAGTGGTCATATACCCACCTGGAAATTAGGCAGTAATTCTATTACTTAAAAATAAGGGAGGTAGTTGACATTGCTGCACAGGATGATGTGATAGAGTAACTGATACAGAGGGGGCTGCTTTAAGTAGGATAGTCAGAGGCCTTCTCAGGAAGTTGCAGCTAAGGCTAGGGCCCAAAGGATGCCAGTGAGCTTGCCATGTGAACTGTGAGAAGACAGCTCTAGGCAGAAAGAATGCCTTACTTCAAAATAGATTGGACTTCTGCTCACAGAATGATTTTGACCTACTTTATAATATTATGCAACAATTGAGTTTTTCTGGGCTGGGGTGATAATCTGTTTTCTTCCTAATTTTTAGTTCTCCAACCCTCAAAGCACATTACATTATGGGAATTTTTGAGTTATGAAAGAAATCAACTATTGTCATCTTATAATTTTGAACCTGGTTGGAAGATGGTCAAGAACATATTGAGTATTAAAATACTATTTTATATATTTTTTAGGGATGTGTCTATGATATATTATTTAGGTGAGGGTAGAGAGAGGTAAGTAACCAAGCCAGATAAAGTGTGCATGTAGTATGTCTTTGAAACTACCATGAGTGGTGTAAATAACATGCCGGATTCAGACAAAACTACTTACAAATTAGGATATTAAATCACAACTCACATTACAGTAACGTGATTTGGTTTGGTGTTCACTGGAATAGAGCCGATCGTATGGAACTAATGTGATGTTTTGTGTGAATGTCACATTAGTTATGCATTTGTTACGTGATTTTTGTGGGTGCCAGAATGTAATTCATTGGAATAAACAGAACAGCCTAGTGGCATTAAAGTCTCAAGCTCTAAAGAGAAATTTGCCTTCACGAAACCTTCCCATACCATAATTAAGGTGACATTCTATCCAGTGCATTTTCCAAATGAATAGTCTACATTGACACCAAGCAAAAGAAGAAATCGGTAATACTATTTATTTCTGAAGATTTAATGTGAACAAAAAATCACTATAAAGTAAGTGCTTTTTGTCTAAACATATCATGCAATGGCAACATACCTTACTACAGAATCCAGAGATGGTGTGCATGGATATATGTCTGTGTTTAAAAGCTTTCTCTTTAGTCTGTTGACCAACCCACAGGAGAGGGTTGCCACAGAAATCATCTCTCTCTGCAAGGTCCTTTTTAATTGGTTGTTTTCTTCTTTAATTCCACGTCTAAGTGGGTGGTTAGACTATCTAAGACTCTAGCCTCCTTAAATACAGTCATTTTTTTCTCTCTCTCTCTCTGACATATTACTGCCTCTCCAGGAACTTTTCTGGGAACAGTATCAGGTCCTCTCTGCTCTCAGATCCCATAACATTATTTGGGTTTTTGCATTTCCCTAAGCTTTGGTCTAATAGTGCACAGAGCCCATCTCTCTGATACTCACCAATATCTTTGTTCTCCTTATTCTCTCTCTAACCTTTCTTCCCCCCAACTGGAGACTTTTTTTGGACTCTGTTAAGGGAAACTTTGCTTTCAAGTATTTGAGATTTGTTCTATTTTCCTAGGAAAAGCTGCCTCCACATTCTGAAAGTACAGCCCCTCTAAGTTCATAAGCATAGAATAATCTGAGTGTCAAAAAGTTGCAGACAGACCAAGGAGGAAGTTATAATACCGAGGAAATGTTGGGTTATATTACAAAATATTATTCTACTTAAGAGGTGTGAGGCAGAGACTGGGGAGTGGACAGGAAATGCTGTCTGGGCTGGGGAAATGTCGGGAGTGGATGTGATGTGGGGAGCAGACGAGCACTGTCACCGTAGCAGGTCTTGAGCAAAGGCCTAAGCGAAGGCAAGGTCTCGCTTAATGGTCCCAAACTCGTAGGCAAGTTCTCGCTTGGAAGCTCTGCACCTAGCCAAAGGAAGGCTGTAAGGGATGTAGCCTTCTACCCGAAATGGTGTCTCAGATGCCCACACATCCAGGTGCACATAGCATAAATAAAACCTTAGCCAACAAGATATCTGCGAAACAACTCACCTTTAGGTGGCAACAAATTCCGTTATGGCTCCCTCACAGACCTTGAATCCCTTCCAAATGTCTTTGTGCTTAATTATAAAAGAAACACACTGAGCTAGTTCGGGGTCACTTCTCCTCCATCAGAGGAAAGTGTCCCACCTGGCCCCAGCTTTTCTTTATGCCTTTGTGTCTGTGTCTTTCTTGATCTCTCATTGCTCTCTCTCGGGACATTTAAGTCAGCCGCGTGGGCCGCGGCAGGGAAAGAGCAACAAAAGTTAAGAGAGGAATGATCTAGGGTCTAGGTCCTAGGAGGCAGGATCTGTCCAAGTTACACAGCAATCGAGGAAGACCAGGAACCAGTAACCTAGGGTAACTAGGGTAACATGTGCTAGGGTAACAAGTGCTATAGATGAAAGGGAGACAACAATATAAGAAGAAAGTTTTTAAAAAGAACGAAAAAAGACCTGAAATCTTTGACATGTTCCCCATCCAGTGTGGAGCTTACTTCCCTCTTCTTGAATCAGAGAAGGCTTGTGATGGCTTGCATCAGCAGAGTATGGTGGAATGCTTCGTGATCTCTGAGATCAGGTCATAAAAGGTCAGGGCATAAAAGGCCATGCAGCTTCTGTCTGGGTTTTTGGAACACTCATTCTGGGGTCGCTCCCTCTTTGCAACCAGCCACCATGCTGAGAGAAACCCAAGCCACATGGAAAGCCCACGTGTAGGCAATTTGGTCAACTGTTCCAGCTGAGCCAAGACTTTGAGTCATTCCAGCCCGGGCGCCAGACTTGTGAGTGAAGGAGCCTCCAGATGATTCTAGCCCTCATCCGTTGAGTCACCACACCCGCTGTTGGAGTCTTCCCAGCTGAGGCCCCAGATAGCATGGAACAGAGATGAGGAAAGTCATCCCTCTGTGCCCTGTTCACTTCTTGACCTACAGAATCTGGGGGCATAATAAAATGTCTTCTGTTTTGTGCCACCATGTTGAGATGGTTTGTTATACAGCAGTTGATAAGTGGAACAGTCAGGAAACAAACAAGAAAAACACTGGAAAACTAGTGGGCTAGAGTTACTCATTGCTGGGTAGAAGACCAGTCCAACCCCCTCCCCCCCCGAAAATCAGTCTCTGTGACACAGTAAGAAGTAACATTTATTGAATGTTAGTCCGTGAGAGACATGGGTTCTTTGATATGTATTAGTGTATTTACCCTCACACTGAGACAAGGGATATTATTTAGTGCCATTTTACAGATTAGGAAAAAAGAGGGGAAGAAAAGGTAGATATCTTGATCAAGGTTATAAGGTAGTGAGTGGGAGCACAGAATTCAAACCTAATCTCCTTTCAGCATCCACATTTTTTACCACAACATTCTACAACTTGGTGTGGTCCAGAACTTGCATGGGTCCTGACAAAAAATCTGCAGGCTTAGAGAATTTTTTATTAGCATATTTGACGAAAGAAAAACAACAATTAGTTTTCCCATTTTGAAGCTCTATTTGAAAGTTTTATCATTTTATCATTGAAAAATGAAGTTTAACTTTTTATACCTTTTTAAACACTATGACCAAATGCTGTTTGGGCTTTACAATTTCTAACAACTGAGATATTTGGATAATAGTAGAGTTTTTATTAACAGACAAAAGACAACTATTGTTTGAAAGAAAACACCATGGTATAAACACAACTGAAAAGAACAATTGTCACCATGTGTTGCCAAGTGTGGAAATAATGGTTTTCTATATTTTCTCATTAATCGTCACACCAACCTTCTGATATGGGTATTTTTACTTCTCTTTTCTAGATAGGGAAACTGAGACTCAGAAAGTTTAAATTATTTCTCTAAGGTTACTTGGTAAGAGACAGACACTTCTAACTCGAAACCCTGTGTTCTATGTTTAATGTCTTAAACCAAAAAGGCAAGCAAATACCAATATAAAATCCCAAAGTTCTTCTCACATGGCTTTGTTTGTTTTTTGTTTTTCCCTACAGGATAACACATAGGCTCTATCTGAAATTACAAAGTAGTTATAAGGGTTTGAAATTTGAAAATTTCATAAGGCAATAATCTTTCCACAAAATTTGAACAAACAATACCGGGGTCCCATTATTTAAATGCATAAAACAAGATCATTTTAAGAAAAATGATAAAGTATATTATTTCAGAATAAAGGATAGTTATTTAAGCAAAGTACATTTAGGTTTATGGAAAACTCAAACAATTTTCCTGGTTTTTCTTGCTTCACCATAAATACCCATCTGTGAATGTCATGCTCTGGACAAGTATTATTTTGTTTGGAATGCTACTTGCGAATCAATATTTTTGTTGACTTCAACAAATGTTTTCTTTTTTTTGAGTTGGAGTCTCACTCTGTCGTCTAGACTGGAGGGCAGCGGCACGCTCCCAGCCACCGCAGCCTCGACCTGCTGGGCTCCGGCGATCCTTCCGCCTCAGCCTTCCAAGTAGCCGGAATTACAGGCATGCACTACCACGCCTGGGTGATTTTTTGATTTATTGTAGAAATGAGCCTCGCTGCCCAGGCGGGTCTCGAACCCGCGGGCTCAGGCAATCTATTCACCTCAGCCTCCCAAAGGCGCGGGATTACAGGCTGAGCCACCGAGCCCGGCTTTTGGTTGCACTTTCAAATTCAAACCAATCCAGACTCTATACCTCCAACCAATCTAGACTCTACACCTCCAATCACCTCTCTTGTCCACCTGTCCCAGCCACCCAAAGGCCAGGACTAGACAGGTAGGGAGAGCCTGTATGCTCCAGAGCCCACTGAAATGATCCAAACTGATCAGTTCTAAACCTGCTTTCCCTGCCTCTCCCATTCCTTCCTGTACAAATCACAATAACAACTCTTGCCCAAAATTCCCTGCTCTGCTCTCTCTTGTAACTGACCCCTGTGTTTCCCCACATGGCTCCCATGACATGAAGTGCCTCCACCACTTGAGATTGTAATAAATTATCTTTCCAATGGCAATTGTCTCCTGATCTGTTGGTCTTACCATATCTCAAAACATCTAATACACTCTATTGTATTACACTCTGTTACTATCTTTCCTGCTGGCCTCACTCAACACAAAGTCGGGAAACAAGGTACTAGCCCAAGCTCGGCAACGGAGCAGATGTGTGACCTTAGCGATGTCAGTTAACCTCTCTGGGTCCATTTCTTTATCTGTACAATGATGAGCATTTCTTAACATTTTATAACACATATCCCACTTTTATGAATAGAAGAATCATATGCCTTGATTCTCCTCCTATGTATATGAGTCTTTGCATTTAAGAAGTGGTCCCCGACACTTCCCCAATAACAAGAAACACTATTGAACAGTGATTTTTGCTTTTTTCAACTAAAAAAATGTCATGCTATTTACCACACTTAAAAAAAAAAAATCTGTGCACCCTGTCTTGTCAAGAACTATTATGTGAGTCATTACACATGGGCAATCACTCATTCATTCAAATATTTATTAAGACGCTATTATGTGTCAGGTTCTTGGTTAAATACTAGGGATATAAATATGAAAAGTATATTAATAACTAGTATCAACATATTCTGGATCCAGATTTAAAAAGCAACCTCTGCCCTCCTGTATTTATAGTTTTAATGTAGGAATGCTACTCAGGATAGATGAAGTTTTAAAATGTGGCACACATTTCTGGGGGGTGGGGCATAAGGGGAGAAGCTACCTACCTATGATCTTGAAACTGGGCCTTACTAGCATCTTACTTGGTAAGAAAGTTTGTGAACCAGATGCATCCTCCCAAATGCATGCCTTTTTCACCAAGTAGATTGGAGCTGGAAAACAGGTTTTACTTTCAGAAACAACTGTGATCAAGCAGCTATAGCCACCAAGAATTGGGAAGCCATGTCCAGACTCAGAGAGAGATACTATGGCCCTGACTAGTAATGCCAGTCAAGGAAGTAGTGTCAGGAAGTGGTGATAGGGGAACCATGATTTTTACCACCCTTGAGCTAGAGGCTCAATATCAGAGAACAATTGCTCATGTCATTTACTACTCAGAAACACTAATAGAAATTGGGTATGAGAGAAAAAAAGTGGATACCTATGGTGTTGTTAGACACTTACTAGAGTAGGATGCTTCTTACACATTATATTTCTGGGATGATGTCAACCTTCAGTGGGAGCAGGAAGGATCTGATCTTAGCAAGTTATCACGTATCCCATAGCTGAATAAAACAGTTAAAACTATCTTTTTCTACCATGAATCACAGCACAGACAACAGCATATGTGTGGTTTTGTTGTTTCTTGTATAGTTTTCAATTTTATACAATGTATCTATGGATAACACTCCATAGTCAGCGGTTCCTCATCTCAAACTAGATATGATTAAAGAAAAAGTTCATCTGACAACAAAAGAAAGAAATATGAAATACTATTATCCAGCCTATTATAATAATCTTAATAAACAGATGAAATCTGCCTGCAGGTTTCACTGGAAAGTGAGATATTCTTGCCATGTTTTTTTTTTTTTTTTTTTGCTTCCCATATTACAAAAGAACAACTACATCTCATTAGCTTTGTTTAGGAAACTTACAAAATCCTTAGATAGCTTTTAAATTCAAATTCAACTATTCTTATCCAAGCTACAAAGGGGAACTTAATTTGTTTTTGCCTAAGCAGAGAAAACCTCATTAATTTAGATGATCTGAGTTGGAAGGCTAGTAGGAAATAGCAAAAATTCTGAATTAGTATCACTGAAGAAAAGGACAAAAAGGAGGAGCAGGAAAAGGAGAAGGGAAGGAGAAAACATTTCTTACTTATAATTGAAACGAGTATAATATATTTGTTGGCATAGCTAAGCTATTATAACAAAAGTTTCAAAATGTGGTCTTAATTGAGTAGCCATTTTCTTTTTCACTCAACAGAGATGCGAGATGGAACAGCTCTGCCGTATTCAACACAGGACATCTATGTATGGAACCAAGGAGGCTGCTTTAGCTCTCATTCTCTCCTAGACAGAAGGAAGTAAGAAATGGACATTGCTGGGTGCAGTGGCTCATGCTTGGAATCCCAGCACTTTGGGAGGCTGAGGCAAGAGGATTGCTTGAGCCCAGGAGTTCAAGACCAGCCTAGGCAACATAGCAAGATGCTATCTCTACAAAAAATAAATACATAAATACATATTAATACATACATAAGCCAGGTAAGGTGGCGTGACCCAGTTATTCAGGGGGCTGAGGCAGAAGGATTGTCTGAGCCCAGGAAGTCGAGGTTGTCATGAGCTGTGATTGTGCCTCTGCACTCCAGCTTGGGCAACAAAGTGAGACCTCAACTCAAAAGAAAAAAAACAAAGAAAGAAGTGGAGGACGGCTCACATCTCATTATGAAGCATTTAATGACATGATTACAACTAGTGGCAAGAGAGACTGGAAAATACGGAACCCAGCAAGGTGGCTAGGCACTGAGCTAAATTCGGGGCAATACTCTCTTGCTAGAATGAAGAGAAAACAGACATCAGGGGCAGGGCCATTGACCTCTGTCACAGTCCAGGAGTTGGAAAACTCTGATTTGCAAGCCAAATCTGGTCTGCTACCTGTTTTTGAATAGTCTGTGAGCTAAGAGTGACTTTTACAGATGAGCATTTACAATCAGTTTGAGGCTAGGGAACACCAACTTTGAATTCCAATTAATCAAAATGTTATTTCCCAGCCCCAAAGAATTCTATTCTTCTTATTGGTAGGTTTTTTTTTTTAAATTAGTAGATTTGTATTACAAAAACTATACTCAACCGTCATTATTGTACTTTAAATTTCGTCAGTGAAAAAATGTGTGGAAATTTGTTTTCTCTTTTGTTATATAAGCACATATAAGCCTGGGTAGCTGGGACTACAGGCATGTGTCACCATATCCAGCTAATTTTTTATTTTTTGTAGAGATTGGTCTCGCTATGCTGCATGGGCTGCTCTCCAACTCCAAACGTCAAGCAATCCTCCTGCCTCAGCTTCCCAAACCTCTGGGGTTACAGGCATGAGCCACCACACCCAGGCAGCACCAATATAATATCTTTAACTTTGCTTCTCAGTTCTAAAAGCGTAAAGCATTTACTTTTTGATCCTGTAGTCTGAGTTGGACTAACCTAGTAGAATTTCTACAAAGTGTAGAAAAAATGGTTAAGTAGCTTAACAAAACAGAATCTCATGACCCTAAGGAGTCTGACCTGTGTTTCTAATTATAGTAAAACTTCTTTAACTAGGTCACATATCCAGCAACTTCTATTAGCCTTCTATTAGTGGAAAAAAAGGAAACTAGGCCAGAAAAAAGTTTCTGCATAGCCAAAATCAAATCACTAAAGCGTATGCATTGTGCATGCAGGAAGATGTCCAGACATTTACATGAGGCGTACTTCCCTCATACAAGACACAATTCTGTTAACTGTTAATGACCTGACAGGATTAGCAGTTCTCCCAAGCCCACACCAGAGCTGTAATGGTAAATTTGAACGGGTTTAGGAGGAAAGGAGACAGAATAAAAGTGCTGTTCTCTAGGGCCTCTTAATGCAGGGACCAAAACCTTCATTACATCTCGGAAGCCCCCAAGGACACCACTGTGTTACAGCTCAATGTAATAACGATGTTAAAGATGACCCTGTGCCATCAAGCACAGGTAAAATTATATTCATTATATTCTATTTCAAGAGGCAGAGAATGATACACTTGAGGAAGCCTATCATCAAAAACAGGATAAAATTTTGGCCATTTAAAGAGATAAGTTCAGCTATTTGTAAGTTAATTCATATGAAAGTTTTATTCTCC
Organism: Cephalopachus bancanus; assembly: GCA_027257055.1. Classification (NCBI taxonomy): domain Eukaryota; kingdom Metazoa; phylum Chordata; class Mammalia; order Primates; family Tarsiidae; genus Cephalopachus; species Cephalopachus bancanus. The sequence continues at coordinate 702,269 of JAPVLO010000214.1, read as the reverse complement.
CAAGGGCTCATGTAAACGATATGTGATGATGTGTTGCTTGGAAACAAATATTTCCACAGGCCTAGCAAACAGATTCTCTTAACCTAGTACTTTCATCTATGCTTAAAAAGAAAAAAAAAAAGGCTGTATTCTTATGGTGGCAAAACTTGCCAGCCCTTGTCTACTGTTCATGAATATGAATATTTTATATGCAAAGCACGGGAAACCAGCTCAAATAGGTTTAAGGAAAAAAGAAGGAAACAAACAAAGCTATAAAGGAAATAAACAAGATGGTATGTTTAAAAAAATGCAAGTAGAGCCTCCCTTTTATTTTCGTCAGTGCCTTCTTCTCTGAGAAGGTGACATTTAGTTTGAAACTTGAACAATAAGGAGATAACTGTTGTAAAAGCAAGTAGACACTCATGGGCAGAAAGGACAAGTTGAACAAGGGCCTTCCAGTTTTCAGGGCCATCTTTTTCTCACTAAAGAGGCCAAGTCCATCCTAGCTCAACAGGTGGAAATATGACTAGGCATAACCTGTCAGTGTGTTCCATCCCTCTGGCAATAACGATTGGTCCAGGATTAAACATACTGGCCTATTTGGACCTACAAGGCTCTGGGAGGAGACAAGTGCTCTTTCCAGGCTGGTGGAGAAACTACAAGGGTGTGTTTGGGATCATCAGCCATTTTGCCACCTCATAGGGAGAGTCTACCTGAAACTGAAGTCAGCACCGAGGGCAGTAGGAGAGAGCAAGGGATGCATGAACTTGTCATTCGAGTGTCTGAGATCGCCATACTGAGTTTCATTATTGGAGTTTTGCTATGTAAACCAATAAATTCCCTTTTTTGGCTTAAGCTGAATAAAGTTTGGTTTCTGCCATGGGCAACTGCAAATACCCTGACTGAAAAAAAAGTGGACTTTGGGAATGACAGAAGGAAGAATTCACTGGTATTTAAAGGAACACATGCTCAGTGAGCCCTCTGAATACAGTCATGCAACACTTGATGAAAATCTGTTGAGAAATGTGTTGGGCAATTTTGCTGTTGCATGAACATCACAGGGTGCACTTACACAAACCTAGATGGTCTAGCATACTACACACGAAGGCTGAATAGTATAGCTTATTGCTCCTAGGCTACACCTGTACAGTATGTTACTATGCTGAATATTGTAGGCAACTGCAACACAATGTTAAGTATTTGTGTATCTGAACTATTCTAAATATAGACAAGGTACAGTAAAAACACAGTGTAAAAGATTAGAAAGGGTACACCTGTTTAGAGCACTTACCATGACTGGAGCTTGCAGGACTGAATGTCACTCTGGGTGAGTCAATGAGTGAGTGGTAAGCAAATGTGAAGACCAAGTACATGACTGTACACTACTGCAGACTTGATAAACACTGTACACTTTATACATAGTCTATACCAAATTTTAAAAAGTGTTCTTCAATAACAAATTAACCTTACTTAAAATATATAATTTTTCTACTTTATAATCTTTGTTTTTTAACTTTTTGACTCTTTTGTTACAACCCTTAGCATAAAACACAAACATAATGTATAGCTGTTCAAAAATATTTTCTTTCTTCATATTCTTGTTCTATAAGCTTTTTTCTATTTTTTAAATTTTTTTTAAACTTTTTAAACTTTTTTGTTAAATACTGAGACAGAGGTCAGGATCATTAATGCCACTGTCTTCCACCTCCACATCTTGTCCCACCTGAATGTCTTCAGGGGTAAGAACATGCAGGGAGCTGTCATCTTCTATGATAACAATGCCTTCTTCTGGAATACCTCTTGAAAAACCTGCCTAAGACTGTTTTACAGTTAACATTTTTTCAATAAGTAGGAGTACACTCTAAATAATGATAAAATAGTATAGTGTAATAAATACCAGGAGTGCCAAAACATGTATACACATTTTAAGAGATGATATCTATGTATCAGAAGTGTTTGGACGCTGATAGTAACTACTTTGAGCACCTCTTGAAGTTGCAAAAGTCAAACATATCTTGTATTAATCTTTTGTTATCATCATATATAATTTTAATACAGCTTTTTTCCTTTCTTAAAATGTGTATCCATTTTTGCCACCCTCTGTACATAATGTAGTTGGTTATTATCAAGAATCATGTGCCATGCACAATTGTATGTAGTATACTTTTATATAAATGGCAGTGCGGCGGATTTATTTTCACCAGCATCACCGCCAACATGTGAGTAATGATTGCACCACGTTAGGACAGCTATGATGTCACTAGGAGATAGGAATTTTTCCTCTTCATTAGAGTCTTACGGGACCACTGTCATATATGCTGTCTGTTGTTGACTGAAATGTCACTGTGTGACAGTTGACTGGATTTCATTGCAAATGCGGGTCTTTGCAATCCCTCTGGTAGAGGATTAAGTAGCGACTGAGGGCTAGAGAGCTGTTTGTGAAAAACTAGCCAAGAATAATGAGAAGGAGATACGCCTATAGGGATTTAACACCTTCATACCTCCCTTTCCATCGCTCGAGGATTAAGGGTAGAGGAGAGATCTGGACAGGGCAAGGGATTTGTAAGGGTAGTTTGTCCAATCCTCTTGAAATCTACACCAATGAGTATCTGTTGTTTTGCCTGCCCAGAATCCTCTTCTCCCCCTTTGAGGAGCGGTACTGCATGTGAAGTCTAGGTGAATCCCGCCTCCTTTTCCCTTGGTCCTTAAGGTTTAGCTGCTGCTGAGTGAATCTACCAAGTGAACATACGACCCAGACCCGACCAGTTGGTGTTTTCCATCTCTGGGCCATGGTGATCATACCCAGGTAGATCTGATCAGAACGAATACAGGAACTTTGCCATATTATCTGGGAAAGAGGTGCTGACTTTCTGGACTTCCAAACTGCCAGAAGGGCCCTCATGGAGAAGATCTACCTGCACAAAGGAGGGCAGAGCCAAGAAAATTAGATATCAGGCAGATCAAATGCCTTGTTTGAACCCTTAAGCCCAGACATACACGAAGTTCCATTTGATCTTTATGGTGATATGAACCAGTAAATTCCTCCGTTCCACTAAAGTAAAATTATTTTGTTCACTATTCTCAGGCAAAGAGTGGGGACTAAAAATGTATATATATATATATATATATATATATATATATATATATTAAAAGACATTGAATAAAAGAAAAATCTTTGATCTTATCTGTGAGGAGTAGAAAAGACATTTTTCCCTTGAGCTTCGTAATACAGGGTGTTTAAATTCTAGAACAATTTTAGCCAGTACAATAATATACTGCAGGTATATAGTGATTCATGTAGCTTTTATGGGTTGGCCTACAATCAATTAACAGCTGAACTTGTGAGATATAACCACGTCCATCTGTGAGGACTTGCCTGCATTAAAAAAGAAGTCGTTGACAAATGTACACAAATTCCGAATGCCTTTCTTCCCAGTGCTCTTCTACCATAAACCGGTGAGCGGTACCTAAAATTATGAGCCAAATATTTCCTAAACAATAGGTTATCCATACTTAAAGAAGTGGGAGACATTCGCTATAAAAGACCTTTTATTTTACCTTTCATGGAAAAGTTACATTGAACGTGCATAACCAGAATTTATCTTTTCATTGAAAATGAGAACATATTACTTTTTCCATTCAAGAATAATAATTTTTAATGGCAATTGCTTTCTTAACCAGAATTTTCTATTTTCATTGGAGATGAAAACAGAAGATAACTTGTTTTTTCAGAAGTAATGATTTTTTAATGGCAATGACTTCTACTTGAAGGATCATAAATGAATGTAAGCATACTTACCTTAGGAGAACAAAAGCAATTCTCCTCAGCTTTAAATAATTTCTGTAAAATCTCCAGAATTTCCCAAACTATGTTCTTTGGAACCATTAATACACATACACAATTCTGTAGCCAAACAAGACTGGAAAACACTACATATGATTCCTAGTCCTGAAAACTCTCAAGGCACATTAGCATAATTAAAATTGTGAGAAGACTTGCGGTGGTAGAGATACCTGTTCAAATTTGTTTAGCTCAGCATTTCCCAAAGCTAACTTTTTCAAAGTTAATTACACTATAGCATTCCTCCACCCCAGCCCTACCTCCAAATCCCTATTCCTCAAAGCAACCCTTTAGCCAGAGCTTGTGAAAATAGTTCTATAAAGCAAAGTTTGGGAAACACTAATTTCGTGGTTTCCCTCTATACAGATTTTGCTGTCTGAATAATGTGTAAGGAATTTTGAGTGACAATTGCACCCATTTGGATATATCTTCAACTGATTCTATAATTAGAAATTTAAAATGCAAATTTTTCAAAAGCAAACTGTCTTTACCATTTCGATGTGTCACTGAGATTTATTTGGTTTTATGTATACAGTACTTATATTACTTTCCAGTATATCTGGTAGAGGTAATAGCTCAAAATATCTATGAGTATTGAACACAAATACAATTAAACATGTCTAAATTATATGTATATACAGGGCCTTGACAATTTTAATATGGCAGATTTACTCTGTACATTTTTTGGGAGGATACATGCCTTTTGGGAAAACTGGGATAATGGAAGCTTCTTCACACTCTATAAGATATATATTATGGATTCATGTAAATTATGGGCGAAGACATGAAGCCATCGCTATTGAGCCTCAGATGTGGCAGAAAAGAATTAAGAGATCATCACCACTTCTCTCTAAATATAATGAAAATCTAACTTACAACACTCTTCTTAAACGAGGTTTCCTCATGCTACTTGGCTATGCATTAAATCTTGGCATACACAAAAAAATAAAAACAGGGTAATTCTAACGATTCATTTATGCTGGCTGGATTACGAAGATTAACTTCTCAGATGGTGTTCCAAAGAAGTCATCAAATATAAGTACAATTGAAAATAAAACCCTGAAAAACATTTCAATATTGATAGGAAACTGAAGACAGAATACAGTCAAGACATCACTCTTAGCTACATAACATCAGTGTTTATCACAAAGGATTAAAAAGTTTAATTTTCTAGGGAATATAAAAGAGATCTCAGGTTCAGCAAGTCATAGTTTGTGAAAATAATATAATTATCCTCATGGCAGAAGCACACAAGCAGAATGTACAGGTTTAAAACAATTTAAAGTTTAAGTAATTTGTGCTTATGGTATTTTTAAATGTGATAAATCGTGTTTATTATTAATTTTCTATTTTTTTTTTTTTTTGAGACAGGGTCTCACTCTGTGGCCTAGCTGGAGTGCAGGAGCATGACCATGGCTTACCACAGCCTCAACCTCCTGGACTCAGGCAATCCTTCCACCTCAGCCTACCAAGTATCTGGGACTATAGGCACATGTCATCACACGTGAAAATTTTTTTTGACTTTTTGTAGAGACAAGGTCTTGTTATGTGGCCTAGCCTGGTCTTGAACTCCAGGGCTCAACTAAACCTCTTACATTGCCTCCTAAAGTGCTGGCATTACAGATGAGCTACTGGGCCTGGCCTTCTAAAATACACTTACAGAGAGCAAGACCTCTTTCTCCAGTGTAGCCTGTAGCTGCTGTCACCTGTCCAGTTCACACAAATCTTAGACCTCTGTTATAATGTAATGTTTTGCCAAATGAGAAGTGCATATCACTGCTGAGACATATGATAATTTTTAGATGGCCTAGAAGGTATTTTATATTTTAATAATGAAGGTGATTATGATGCTTATATAAAACCAGCCACCATTTACTGAGCATTTACTATGTGCTGCCAAGTAAAAGCTCTTGTATATTAACTTGCGTGGTCTTCACAGGACTACTATGTGGTAGCCACTTTTGAGACACAGGGCAGCTAAGTAACTTGCTCAAAATCACACAGCTGGAAATTGGTATAGCTAAGATTCAGACTAGAAAGTTTAACTTAGAGACCATGCTTTGTCATTGCATAGATTGAATTTTTTTTTGAAAGTGAATTAGCTTAATAAATTCATTCAAATTGAAGATGAATGTCTGATATTCAGGTAGCACTGCTGTAACACATAACACGAGTGTGTGTGCATATGTGTGTATGTATGGACTGGGGACTCTATACGAAGGATCCTCCTGGGTTGTGAAGTGTTGGTTACTAAGCAAATACCAGGACAGAAACTTGGGTGAATGTACTGCTGCAGACCCCTCTGGAGAGGAAAAGTTCCGATTTTCAACTTACCTGATTTTGATTTCTCCCAGAAAAGTATTTTGTTCCAAAGGGAATCTTCCTGCTTTTACACATTGTAAAGATATCACACAGTCATATCTCTAGGAGAAATATAAATAATTCAAATAACTCTGAAAAAGAAAGGCCTCAATTATTATATATTACAATTTAAGAAAAAAATTAAACTTATGAAAAAAAGCTGACAGTTGATCAGAAGTGTTACAGGAAGTTTCTTCCTTGTTTTCCCCAGAGGTTAAACCAGAGCATTTTTTTTTTTGAAAGGGCAGAAGTTGAAGGTCTAGCTAGGGAATAAAGACATGTTTTGTCTGACACTTCTCAATTCAAATCCAACATTTATGAAATGATTCTTAAGTACTGTATTAAAAAAAAAAAAAGCCAGGATCTGGCAGCCTGGGTATGTTAAGCTTTCATTATTGTAAATTTGTATTTTTAAAACCCAGTATCTTTTCTGTAAATATGCAAAGTTTTCTCAGAAAATTTCCCTTTTTGTAAAGCTACCTCTTACTGCAACATTTAAATAAAACTCCTATATCTAAAATGAAGTCTTGGCATTTGGAAGTTTAAAATCTCCCCAAATTCAGAGGGGAAAAAACGCTGCATAATTATAGTTCATCTGAGTGCAAGTCATAAAGTAATCAAAAATGTTGAAAACCAAAAAGTAACATCTTCTAGTGGCATTTAAAACAAAAAAGCACTAACTGGCATTTTTAAAATTTTCATGCAATTTGTTATTCATTAAATCAGAAGAAAATGTGCACTACTAGTTTTTTGATAAGGCAAATACCATTCAAAATTGGCATTAACTAAACACAATTGGCCACCACTATGTGAAAAACCAAATGCTTTAATGAGGCTATCAAGAACAACAGTTCAATTATTTCATTGGATACATTAATATCGATCCATAATATACAGTGCTATGGACCATACAGAAATTATTGCTGCATCCAACAGCAGGTGACTATTATTAACATTACAGTACCAAGCGTCCGCAAGAGACAGTCATTTGTCATTTTTATCAAGAAATAGGGTTTTTATACTGCTATCAACATCAACTTTTTCCCAGTGCATTTTTCAAAAATATTAATAAGTGCATTCTTTTGTGCTTTATTTTATGTCTTTTAATTTCCTATGTATTTTATTTGTTCTTATTGCTTTATTGTTTAAAAACAACCAGAAAGAACTTTGTCATCCTACGTATGACCAGGTTGCTTGCATGTTTTTTGGCAAAGTCAGAAGGTTTGGTATTTCCATTGCCCTACCCACAGGTAGATGGACAATTTTGGCATTTTGGTCACTCCATATTGGAGGCCCAACCCCAGGGTCACAATTCTACACCCAGGGATGGGGGGAGTGGTGTGGACCATTTTCTTGTTACCAACGACGAGCCCAAACCACTGCCTCTTGGCTTAACCAGTCCCTAAAATGAGTCCACACTCTATTTGGCAAAAAAGAAATAAATAAAGCCACAGCCAACGTTGCAGCATTCTCCTGGGGGTGCTTACCTGCCACTTTCAGAAAACGCCTCTTAAAAAGAAGGGGACGGGGAAGCAGGCAACGGCAAGGTCAGGAGTGGCAACGGTCAGGGCAGTGGTACAAGATGCCATACTTTCTCTCAACAAAGCTTCCTATGAGGTTGCTTAACTGTGGCCATCTTCCCTTGGCCATAGGCTAGCCAACCTTGCTTTATTTTTTAAAACTTTCAAAATCAGCTAAGGAAAACTAGCATCATAGCATCGTGATCTTCAGCTTTCACATCCAGCCCCCTCTCCCCCATATAAATATGAAGAGAAAAATAGACAATGCTATGATTGTATCAATGAACACTATGGTACAATTAGCTGTTCATGCAGATTTGCATCACTATTCTAGGAAAAGAGCTATACAGTCCAGGGGGTTGAAAGAATGGGAATGAATTTCCCCTACCCCCTTAAGTAATAAAGCTATAAAACTGATAGCATCATCAATGTTTCCAAGGATTCTCATTGCCCAACGTGCATGGGAACTATGCAGTTGATTATTTTCACCTAAACCATCCATTCACACATCTGACAATCACTGCTCTCTGAATCCTCCATCACCCATCACCAATTCACATTTGACATTTAAACACTTTTTTTTAAAAACCCTCCTGAAAAAGGTTTCCTGATGAAAGAAGTTGGCACTCTGTCACTAAAATATATTTCATATTAAAAATATCTGAAGGAAAATTGGAAGCTCTTATATTGTCTACATAGGCACCATGCTACAAGTTCCTCTTGACTATAGATACCATCTTGAAACGTTCTCCTACATTATAGTTCAGTCAGTGCTAGTCCAAAAAAGACTACTGCTATATTTAAGGCACTTCATTCTGAATGGATATGCTTTATGCCACTTGCTATTCAATTGTAGGCTGCTACTGAGAAATTCCATTCAACAGCCTGGCTCATAACACTATATGGCATCTGTATAAAACATCTAGGCTTGATACATGTAACACTACTGTTATTGCATAGGACTACACAAGTAGATAATGCACTGAAACTAACTTTACAACATTGCTGCTTGTTAAAACATTGTTAGCAAGTAACAGTAATTTGCCAATACAGTATTTCTTTCTTTAAAAAAAAATTCAGCAAGTTTGCTGAAACAAACCCCAATTTAAATGACCATAATGGGTGTATTAATGCTATGATTATCAGTCTCCAAGAATATTGCTATTTTTATATCCTAAAAATAAATATGTAAGTTTCTTTCTAGAAAGCCTGGTTTAATCTATTAATACTACACCTTAAGTGTGTCGAAAAACAGTTCCGAGTGAGACTGCAATATACAAAATATTCGCAAAGCTCTCTTTAAACACAAGACCTTGCATAAAGGTTTTCTTTTGTGGGTGTACAAAGGATACGGAAAACCACCAGTGAGTTGTAAAAATATTGAAAACTTGCCATTTTAAGATGCATATTCTTACAAATGAATACAAACATATTGAAAAGAACGATGATAATAAAGAATCTGTACACATCAAATGAATAGTAAAACATAATTTAAAAAATAAAAATAGTAAAGCCAATTAGAAATATGCCCAGTTTGGTTTTCTTATCAAAAGAAAAAATGAAAAAAAAAGGTAAAACAAACTTTCAGTGCTCCTCAATATTTTACTTTGAGAGGACATTCCTTTCCATTTCTAAATAAAATATATCTTATGAAAAACAGAATCATACTCATTGATGAAGAAAACTGTAACAGCACAGAGTCAACAACGAGAGCAAGATTAAACTCTATTTCAGAGCCTTAGTTTAACTCCCTTCAATTTCGGTTGGTATCAGTTAAGTTTTCTAACCAGACAACCCTCACGAAAAAGCTGCATTTTTTTTTTGTCTTTTACAGAATATAATATTTCTTTAAATAGTTTGCAGTATAAAGACTAAACAATGCTAGAAGGGTACTGTATCTTTAAGGCAGTACCAATGAATCATACATTTATAAAATGGAAAAGGGTTAATATGGATTTCTTTTTCTTTCTTTCTCCCTCTCTCCTTTTTTTTGTTTTTTTTTTTTTGGATGCTTTACATTCTTTCAATTAAACTTTACATTTAATTTCCAAGGAAGTCACAGGCATAAAAATCTCAGCTCAAGTTTCCCCTGAATAAAAATGGACAGACATTTCTCTGACGCAAAATCTTCTTGCTCAGAAAACTAGTCTGCGATGAATTCAGTTCACAGATACTGCACACTTATTGTACAATACTTTAGAGGCATTTGTAGTTGTAAAATAGAATATACAAGTCTGTTTCACAAAATTCTAAAAATAAAATATATCCTGGGCTATTGATAAAGCGTGAAAAAAAATTTCATATTAAAGGAAAATTACCAAGAAAACCCCTTCAGGTAAATTATTACATCTACTCATCAAGAAAGGAAGCAGTCTGTGAGAACGCAGAGCAGGGAGGATTTGCTAACAAGCATGCTCGGTCTCTTCCATGCTCATACTGCTCCTCCGGCTGCTGGTTTTGGAAGCTCCAGGGGACACTGACGAAAGGAGTGGATCAGTTACGCCAACAGGAGAGAGAGTATCGTCCATCAGGATGTCTTCCAGTTTGGACCCCATCTTCGTGGGGACACTGTAGGCTTGGCTGGCCTCACTGCCAGTTCCGAGGTTGTTGTTGAAGGTGATGGTGCCATCCGTAAGATCAAGAGTTGTTGTACAAGTTAGGTCTGTGTGATGCTGAAGGAGGTCTTGGTTGCAGTTCTCGAGAACAGGTTCTTGCTTGATGATCCGATTCACCAGATCTGGGGAGCAGAGACCCGTGGATGGAATAAGGGAAAGTCCATGAGCTCGAGCCTGCATTTCAAGTTCCTACAATAAAAGTAAAAATCAGACACTAAAATCAGTGGCGTATAGAGGATTTCTAGGGCAATGAAACTACTCTGTATGATGGGGTGGGGGATACATGTCATTATACCTTTGTCCAAATCCATAAAATGTACAACATCAAAAATGAATGTAAACTGTGGACTTGGGAGTCATATGAATGTCAATGGAGGCTCATGGATTCTAACACATGTCCTGCTCTGGTGGTGAATCTCAGTATTCAGGGAGGCTGTGCAATGTGTGGGGTCAGAGGTATACGGGAAACAGCTGTAGCCTCCTCTTAGTTTCACTATGAACCGAAAACTTTTCTAAACATAAAATCTATTTTTAAAAAAACAGATACAGAGAAAACAATACATTCTCAACATAAAAGTTTTTTGCTCTTTTAATAAATCCAGTATTTCCTAAGGTACAATAGAGACATCACTGGTGTATAAGAAATACATTTTTAGATGTTTTACAGACCTTATTACAAAATAAAAGTAGAGTAAGGCAGTCTCTCATAGATATTAATATGCACAATGAGGATAAGTTTTAAAATATGAAAATAAAAATGTGAGCTGATTAAAGGAAAATATTACATAAACAGAGATACAGTTGGATGGTGCCTAAACTATGCACTGCTATACCCAGGGATGCTACAACGAACACACAGGGCACCGGGAATACTTTAAAATTTCAAGGAAATGGTAATCCTACCTTGAGAACTACTATGCTCAAGACAGTTCTTATTTCAGTATTAGATCGTGCTACATACTTTTCAATCACAACATATCATTGCAAAGATGGGCTATTGGAGGTTGTTGCAACTGAAAAACCAAAACAAAGACAAAAAAAGCAAGTACTGCATAACAACATGGAATGGGAAACGAGAATGGTGGGTCCAATTTGATCTCAAGACTCTCGAACTTAGAAGTTGTGTAGTGTCCAACAGGCATATATATCCTGTCAGTCAGTAATGTGGTTATAGAAAAATAAAACTTAAATGCTATTTTTCTCTTAATGTAGATGTTTTATTTTTTCAAATGGCTTCTAAGTTGTTAGAACCTAAATGTTTAATCAGTTTTTTGGACCTAAGGAAAAAGGTAAGTATTTATTTTGATCTAAGGGGGTACTGGTAAGGTTGCTAAAAAACTAAGAGTGCCGTGAACTAAGAAAGCTTGGGTAGTGATGGCAAAAGCTGTGAAGGTTACACACAAGTAACTAAAGTTTGAGAAGCATAATTTAACCCATCTCAGCATGATAAAGGGAATTTTTTCAACAAGTTCTCATCTATAAGACTAATCTTTTTCCTTTACTTTCTTCACATGCCTTCCTATTATGGGCTGAATTGTGTTCCTACAAAACCCCTTTGTTGAAATCCTACTGCAGTGCCTTGGAATGTGACTGTATTTGGAGATAGGACCTTTAAAAAGGTGATTAAGTTAAAATGAGGTCATACGCACGGGCCTAAACCCAGTAGGACTGGTATCCTTATATGAGAAGGAAATTGTGATACAGACACACAGACAGGGAAGACCATGTGAAGATATAAGGAGAAGATGGCCATTTCCAAGTCAAGGAGAGAGCCCTCAGAAGGAACTAACCCTGCTGCCACCTTGATCATGGACTGCTGTCTGCCAGAAGTGTAAGAAAATAACTTTTTGTTGTTTATACCACCCAGTCGGTGGTTCTTTGTTATAGCGTTGACTAATATACTTCCTAAATGTTAGTGACTCTCCCAGTGCATCATTTCAAAATGTTTTCCCAGCAAGCTCTTTTCCTTTTTCCTTTCCAAGCATCCCTTGATATTCCTGAGATAAACCAGAGACCCCAACAAATCCCTGATAAGCATTCTGCTTCTACATTCCAATGCTGTCCTTTCTATGTTTGTGATGCAATAAAATATAATAATAGAATGTAAATTGGAAGCAAGTCACCTTGCTACATCAGAGAGGGAAAATCCTCTGCAAGTGACATGGCCTCTCAACCCTTGCCCACAAGCCTAGAAATACCTGTGTCTGAAAAGTCACATCCAGGCTATGCTCAAGGCTGTTAGACCTGCAAGATCCTTCTCTGGATGATATGCAAGGAGGAGCTTGGGAGCTTGACACGTCACACAAGTACCTGCAAGTTCTTTTACACAATCTCCAGAAACACAAGTTTCTTCAGGAATCATTTTAAAGCCCTAGACTGTTTAATAAAATGACAGTTCCACTGATATTAAGGATTCATGTTCCTTCTTCTGTAAAAATTTCTCCATGTGTCACTTAGAGTGAAAATGAAAGGAAGGCCTTAGGCCCATTCTGAAAACATGAACTCTTGTAAATCTACAGTAACATGCTAATAAGAACACCACCTCTACACATGTAGTTTGTCTTTTTGAAAAATAACAATAGTAAAGTTGGATTAAGAGAGTCAAACATCTTACTCTAATCCTTTGTTGTTTAATCAAAATGTTTATCAGCTGATTAAAGTGTTACTTAGATTTCTAAATAAGGTGACAAATCTCATCTAGAGAACTCTGGCTTCTTTGCATCACAGAGCTTTCCTAATTAATAATGTTTTCTATGATATGCAAAAGTTTTAAAGACTGCCTCACACCGTCACTGGAAGAAAACCAAGACATCGTCACCATGGAATTTCCAATGCATATATTTCACAATATTCATATTTCACATGAATATACATGTTTGTTGGAACCTTAAAATAAAACAAAACCTAGCTTCTCTTTCAAAATAGTTATTACATTTTAATATTTGTATAAGGAAATGACACATTAGTACAAGCTGCTTTTATAAATGGATATACTATGTTCAAGAGATTAAATACCTATGGCTACTTATTTTAGAAATGGAACATAAAACAAATAACAAAAGCCAAATGAGAGGAGAGGGGGAAAGGGGAATTTTCAAATTACATATAACTTCTACTTCACTTCCCTGGTTCTAAAATGCACCCGTAGGGAGGAGCTCTTCAGCCTCACTGCCTCATAGCTGAGGATCGCTGTGCTCAATAAGAGTTGTGGCATCTCCAAGTGTAAGTGCTGTGCAGCATTCAGAAGACTGGAGACCATTACTATATATGAATTGCTGTGTTCAATAAGTTCAACATCCAAGATAAACACAAGGTGAAAAGTGATGAAATACCAGACAGCACTTCAGCACTAAGGTGTCATTCTTGCACTGCTGTTCCTTAAACATCACTCCATTCATAGTTCCACTGGAAAAATGGAAGACACCACTTGCTCTATGGCAAAATCTAGCAAAAGGTGGGTCCTGCTACTCAAGAAGGTGATACAGTGTCATGGACTCTTACAGATAGATAAGTTGTGTTGACAGTCAGCAAGTAAGTTAAAATCACCCTTGCAAATCCCTTTGATCAATAAGAGAGTCCGTTTTTAAGGATCGTTCCAGAGAAATGTGCGTCCTTAACCTGAGAATGAGAGGCTAAACACCTGAGAGGGGTATTACCAGGAGCTGATGCTGAAGAGGAATCCCCCGTCTCCTGCTTACACTGATACATATACTCACAGAACAGGATGATGAACAAATTGCACATATCAGTAAAATTAATGTCTTCTTTGAGGGGTATATAATATAAATTAAAGATACATATACAATTCTGCTATCTATAACTATTTTCCAAGAATTATACCCTTAATATAAGATCCTCTGGGTATCCCCAAGTTCCCTATTAACATGGCCATTGACTATTTCCCCCATTCTGCAAATACTAAGTCATCATTATTTAGCATGTGTTGTCAGTGCTGGTTATGTAAAGTTCTAAAAAGTCACCATGAACACTGAATTAGTGAATACTACAGCATTGTTCCTAGAGGAAATACAGGGTTAAGTTCCTGAGAACCTTGGCTTCTAACACTTAACCTTGCTTTATATATATTTCTTTATAAAGTCACCTTATTTAATACATATTGTTGATTCATTAATGTTGAACTCACAGCCAACAGCACTATAACTCTTGCCTGACAAAGTTTATCAAACATCTGTATTTTTCTCTGTAAGGCACATAATGAGCCTTCTTGCCCTTAGGAACACCAGACAGCACTTTAGCACTATGCTTGGGGATCATTTTAAACAGCAAAATCACCACACAAAAAAGTAGAAAACATGACAGTTAACAAACCATAAAATGGAAAAGAAACACTTGTTTACAGCTTGAGAGCAGAAACAAGAGGGCAGAGGGTCAACCCTGGGTAGGGAGTTTTGATCCTAACTGGAAACGGGCAAAATGGGCAACTCACATTCGCCACTTAGCACATGCCTGAGGATGACTGTGAAAGTGCCACAAATATTGATTGTGTGATAACACATAGGCAAATTCACAAATACAGAATCTATAAATAATAAGGATTGACTGCATTAGGATCATGTAAATCAACTCCCTCATGGCTCATTATAATCCTTTTTCTCCCCACCTGAAGTCAGTAACAGGTAGGAAACTTTTTGCAACACATGCCATGTACCTGTATTCTGAGTAACAAATGCCGGTTGGCATGCTCCAGTTTCTTCTGTCGGTTTTCAAGTTCTTTGGCGCGTTGCTGTTCTCGTTGCAACTTTCGGATATAGTCCACAGATGCTTTTAAAATGGTTCCTTTGTTCCAGCGCATGTCTCTGTTATGAAAATGGAGGGAAACATACATTTTGAGGATTTGAGGTTCGATGAAAGTTCAATATCCAAAGCATTCCATTTCTGAAGGTGTAATAATAATTACACATTAACAATAGCTATCATTTATTGAGGGCTTGCTACGAGCCAAACACTGTCCACCATATTGTACACATTATCTTACTTAATCAAGACAAGGACCTTGGAAGGTAGAGACTCTGTGCATACTTTGAATCAGAGACAATTAAACTTTTCCTAGATTACAGAACTACTAAACGGTGGAGTCAGGGTTTTAAATGTATAAAATCTTTCAATTACAAAGTTGGTATTCTTAAGCACTGTATGAAATAGTTATAGGTTTCTAAGGCAATAAAAATTTACTCACTCAGACAGAACAAGTTATGGAAAAAAAAATTCTGAATCAGCCGGGCATGGTAGCGCATGCCTGTAATTCCTGCTACTGGGAAGGCCGAGGCGGAAGGATCGCTAGAGGCCAGCAGGCGAGGCTGCGGTGGCTGGGAGTGGCCACTGCACTCCAGTCTGGGCGACCGAGTGAGACTCCAACTCAAAAAAAAAAAAAAAAAAAAAAAAAATTCTGTGAGATCTTACTACCTGATTGTTTGTGGCATACTTAGATTTTTTTTTTTAAATCATGAATTATCACAGGCAGGTTATTTAACCTCTTTCTGTATCTGCTTCTTCATGTATAAAATGATGACACCACACTTGTACAAACAGTCTCATGGGCATGTTATTAGAATCAAAAGAGATACTTTATACAAATGTGCTGTGAAAAGTTTAGAACACAATTCAAATAATGGAACAGGCACTGTGTTTAAAGGTTCAGTATAGTAATTATAATAGCTATTTTTCCATAGCATTTACTATATGCCAGGTACTTTTTTTTGCAGGGGGGTGGCGGGGAAGAAGGAGGGCAGAGATTAGGTCTCATGATGTTACCTAGGCTGGTCTTGAACTCCTGGACTCAGCAATCCTCTCACCTCCTCAACCTCCTGAAGTGCTGGGATGATAGATGTGAGCCACCATGCCCAGCCCAGGTAATTTTTTAAGTATTTTACAACTCATAACAACCTCAACAGGCAGGTACTAATATGACTCCCATTTTACTGATTGGAAACTAAGGCACAGTGAGGTTAAACAATTTGCACAAGGTCACAGAGTTAGAACATGGCACAGCCAGGAAGCCTAGAGAATCTGGGTTTAGACTCCCTGCTCTAAACAACTGAACCATACTTCCTGTTATGTAACTGAGTTCTCAAAACAACTAGACTTGGTAGGAAGATACTGATGCTCTCTATTGTAACAGGTGGGGAAAATGAAGCACAAGAATGAAAGTATCTTCCCCAAGGTCAGACGACTGGTTCAGGACACCTTTAAATGTAAGTGAAAGTATTTTTTAAAAATATAGAGCGCTCCAGGAAAATAATAAAAAATGAGCTATAATTACATAAGTAATGTTTCTATACTGCTTTAAATCAATTTGAACCCTTTTATAAATAATATTCACTACATTGATATTATATTAATGAAAACAAAAACTATTTGATATATGGAGAACCATCTACCCCATAATCTACAGATGCTGAAAGCAGATCGGAAGTATCAGGTAGAACCTGTGAATGAAGGCCCATTAAACAAGACGCCAAGTAATTGATCCTCATATGGTTTAGATGAAGAACAAAACAGAAGTTCTCCCATGAGATGGACAGCCTCCAGAGAATTCCCCGGGGTTGATCCCTGGGGTCTGAGCACCAAAGATGTTAACCCAGGGAAGTGTCCCGAGATACCCAGAGTGAACACAAAGACTCAATGTTCAGAGCTAAAGTCAAAGTAACAGTAACTTCAGCAGCCAGAGTGAACTGTAATTATAATGAGGGATTCTTTACCTAGGCCAGCAAGATGAGAAACCAGTACTGGAATATTCAAGCAGATACTCAGTTTTAAAGAAGTTATTATTTCAAACAATTACCCTTGGGATTTGCTTTCTTTTGAGACCCAATCAATTATACTGCTGGGTTTAAAGAAGGATTTCCAAACTTTTTTTTTTTTTTTTGATAATGAGAGGGATCCTTTTTACATATAGAAGTGTACATAGAACTCCAATAATCAACAAAAGCAGACTTGCTCTGGGGGAAGCAAAGGCAGGGGGCTGAGACCCAAATCAGTAAGACTGTCTCTGCAGCAGCCCCAAGGCACATTCTAGAAATCTGGTGTGAGAAAACCACCATATAGCTCATAGTCTGTGTTATCTTAAAACAATGCCTACAATTAAAGATCATTATCAGTTCAGATTATAAACATGTAAGTATTCTAGTACAATGGAGAAAGAAGATATGCAAATAGAAGCTTTCACTGCAGCCCCATAATTTCATAATACGTTATTAAAGAGATTCACATACTACAGTTTAAAAGAATATGCTAAAAAGTGAAAGCTGATAAAGAACAGGAAAATGGGAATTCAATTTCAACTATCATGCAAGACTGACTATAGGAAATGAAGGTCACAGCCCTTTAGTAGGATAAATTTGTGCTGCAGAACTGAGAATTTGAATGTTTCGAGTTTGAAAATGATTTTTCTTGAAACCTGGGAAAGCAAAATTTTGAAGATGGAATTGTGCTTGTACATTCATCAAAAACACCTCACAATAGGCAATGGTTTTATTTTGTTACAAATTTTTTAACAATGATGCGAATAGCAAATTTAATAAGCCTTGCGTGAATCATGCTTGATTTCATCTTTACAATTTATTAGGTAGCTAAAAGATCATATTCAAAGGCTAATTTCATAGAATGCCTGTGGGGGCCATTAAAATGTATACATTCTCTAGCCCCTTACTTCAAATGGGCCAATTTCTAATGGATAAAAAGTGTGTATTTGTTGTCCTATTTGCTGAAATTGCAGGTAACTACAAAGCTGGCAGGAAAAACTTGAGAAAATTATCTTTACAACTGTTATTTCCAAAAGGAGGAGGGTATGGAGGGCGACCAAAAGCTGAAATCCAAATGAGCTGACCTGTACTTAAGAAGAGGATTAAACATTGCTTTTCTACCCCTAGATTGGTAAAACATACAGAGTACACAAGTTTTCATTTTTTAAAAATTAACCCTTGTCTGTTGAGTATCATTAAACTTGAAAGCCTCCAGGATCAGCTCACTGGTGCCTATTTAGAGATGCCATACAAGTCAAAGAGCAAATAGTAAACAAATTTTGCTTTAACAGCCATTGAAATCTCTGTGCTGCATGAACTGTTAAAATAATTTTTTTTGTAGCTTAGTATTTGTTTGCCACAAATTATCAGATGTCATAAAGTCATTTTCTCACACCCAAAGATAGCCATCTCATATCCAACAATCCTTTTGTACAATTCAGTGAGTCTCTCTTGAAATTTTAGTTTGATGAGACCAACCAAAAGACAGGTGTTAGAAGTATTTAGAACCAAAGGGAGAGGGGGGTGCTTCTTTACTGTTTTTTTATAACTGCATTTTTTGCAACATATGAAAAAACATTAAGGTATGAAAAATATATGATGCTGATTAACATGCAATTGTACTCACGGATCATTTGACTTGGGAATCAAAGTACCTAGTTCTTTAATGCGATCATTTATGTTAAATCTTCTCCTTCGTTCAACTTCAAGAAAAGAGCACAGGAAAGGGCTATTAGTAACAGTGCCATGTATGCATTCAGCAGATATCATTAAAGGTATGTGCATATTAACTTTATCAGGTCAGCACAATGGAAATCTGAACTTACCTTTTCCCTGTTTTTACCATGCTTTTGGTATTGACATTAAGCACTGAAAAATGAGATATCTTTGTTCAGAACTTTATCATTTACAAAGCCTTTAAATGTACAGTTTCTCATTTGCTCCTATAATAACCACGAAATCTGAGGATAGTTACAAATGATGAAATTGCCTTGGAGATATAGGTACTAGAAACTTGGCAAGGACGCCCAGCAATAAGTGGTGAATCGCCCAAACTCAACTAACCCTATGGCAGAGGAGTTGACAGATTTTCTGCAAAGGACCAGTTAGTAAGTGCTTCTGGCTTTGTGGGCCCGGTAGCAAAATTGAGAATATTATGTAGGTGTTTACATAACGAAAGAGAAAACAAATTTCCACAAATTTTTCACTGACAAAACTCACAATATAATAATAACTGAGTACAATTTTTTGCAAGGCAAGTCTACTCATGGAAAGCATTAGGGTCCCAGTAGTTTTAGAATCTGAGGTAGGAGGATCACTTGAGGCCAAGAGTTCAAGACCAGCCTGGGCAGTATAGCAAGACCCCTATCTCTACGAAAAATTAAAATATTAGCTAGGTATGATAGTGCATGCCTATAGTCCCAGATACTTGGAAGACTGATGTGGGAGGATTGTTTGAGCCCTAGAGTTCAAGGCTGTGGCGAGCTATGATTGTGCCACTATACTCCAGCCTGGGCAACAAAACTAGACTCTGTCTCTTAAAAAATAAATAAATAAAATAAAAAGGGAAAGGTGATTAGAATTTACTTGTGATGTTGAAATTTGCATTTTATATAATTTTCATATCACAAAATATTTTCCTTTTGATTTTTTTAACCATTTAAAAATATAGAAAACATTTTTAGCTCATAGGCCACAAAAAACTCCCACTCTAGCTCAGCACTGCCCAATAGATATAAAGTTACATATATAGATTTACATTTTCTAGTAGTCATATTAAAAAAATAAAAGGAAAGAGGTAAGAGTAACATTTTATTAAACTCATTATATCCAAAATATTGCTATTTCAACAGGTAATCAACGTACAAATTTATAAATTACACATTTATTCTTTTCTCCATACTAAGATTTTTGAAATCCAGGGCGCATTTTACACTTACAATTTTACAGCACAATTTGGACTAGTCATATTTCAAGGGCCGAATTGACATGAGTGGTGAGTGGCTATCATAGTGGATAGTACGGCCCCAGAACTTAAGTCTACAACCATGCATCTTCCCAGCATTCCTGTTTTATAAATCCAGCTGCAAGTTTAAGTAAATTATCATCTTATTAGGGAAGGATGACTTAGTAAAACATTTGAAATAATAAATGTTTCTAATGTATGTAATCTATCAAACAATCTCTAAATAATTTAAGGTCTAATAAATTGGATTAAAGTTAATACCCTAATACACAATATATGTATGCTTATATTTGACCTACTAATAGTCTATATACTTGATAATGTTATTCACTGCTTTTTTCAACAAAAGTCACCATTTGCCTTGGTTGAGTGCTTATTCCAATGAGTAAATTGGTTTCCTATAATACTAAGTCTTATCATTAGACTTCTATGAAACTGAACCCTAAGTGATGGCCGATCATTCTGAAGAAGGAATTTTGGGATCCTTGATCCACTAGTTAACCTCCTCCAAAACGCTAAAGCATGACATTTTCTTATTTTTTTCCAAGCATACAATAATCACAAACATTCAAATAATACTGGAATATATAAAGTGAAATATAAGTACCTTATGATCTACCATTAAGTTTCTTACATATTCCTTGTAATTATTTTTATGATCTAAAAATAAACACACATGTAGTGCAGGTACACACCCAGGACGCAGCCTGAAAACTCTTCTGATCTACGTTCACTTCCTCCTGGTGATCTCATTCAGCCTCGTGGTGTTGAATACCACGAATACACTGATGGCTTCTATACCTGTATTTCTAGACCAGACATTTCCCTGAATATCCAGACTCATACATATGACTGACTATTAGATGTCTCCACATGGAGGTCTAATGGATAGCCCAAACTGTCCAAACAAAAGCTTCTGATCTTTACAGTTCATATCTGCTCCATCTACAGGATTAATGGTAACTCAGTTAATTTAATGGTAACCGTAACCTTCCAATTGCTTGGACCAGAACCTTGGAATCAATACTGTACCTTAATCCTTCTCATATACCACATAGGATCCACCATCAAATCTGTTGGCTCTACCTTAAAAATATTTCCACAACCTGTCCACTCCCAACCTCCACTGCTACCCAACAGATCATTTTAATCCTCCTAACGTGTATCTTTGCTTCACCCATACCCAATGCTCTCTATCACCTTTGGTCTATCTAGAACACAGCATCTAGAAGGATCCTGATAAACAAAAGCAAGGCAAATCAGTCCTTTGCTCAAAACCCTCCGATCTCTTCCCACTTTACCTAGAGAAAAGCCAAGTACTTGAGGCATCCTGCAAGAGTCTGGTGGGCTTTCACCCCTCTGACCTCATTTTCTACTCCTCTCCCACTCTGATCATACCTCCTGTCATGATTCACCTGTGCTCTTGCCTTTTAGCCCTTCTGGATCCTTGCTATTCCTCAACCAAGACAGACACATTCTCTATCTGAGAACTTCACAAAGCTGGTCCCTTTGCCTGGAACATGCTTCCTCCAGATATCTGAATGGCTCAGCCTTCGCCTCCCTTAGGTAGTAAATCAAATGTACCTATAACATTTCGCTGGTCACCCTGTTTGAAATGGATCCACCACCTCCCATGCCCATGCAGACACTATATACCCTTGCCTGCCCTTGACTTCTCATAGCTCTTTATATCATCTAATATTCACATACTTTATTTATTTATTACAACTATTCACTGTTACATTCCAAGCAACCATGTGTGTCTGGCATATAAGAGGCACTCAAAAAATATATGTTAAATTTACAATGATACATTTAAAGTGAAATTACACGAAAAAAAGATCCTGTATATATCTTTAATTCACTCAACAGCATATTATTGACATATTTCGCTGTCAACATTTAGATGTACCACATTTTATTCTTAGTTCAGTGATTTTCCCTCCTCAATTATAAATAAAGGTGGTATAAGATGGTAAACAATTTCAAAAAATACAAAGGTGTACAAAAGAAAAAGCAAAAGCCATCTGTATGCCATCCAACATCTATATGCCTGAGGAAATTATCACTGATAAGGATGATACCTAGATTTTCTTGCATGCACATACACATATAAACACACCCTCACAGACACATCCTTCTCTGGTGTCTTCTTTTTGTATAGTAGGATACTATACATAACATTCTGCCACTTGTTTGTCTCACTCATTAATATATGGTAGACAACCCTGACCCAAAAGTAAGCTCCCAACAGTGGGAAACCCGTTTGCCTGGTTCATGTTTGTAGAAAAGTGTCTTACACAAAATGAGGACTACAAATAGTAATGGCTAAATGAATGAACAAATGAATGAACTTACCCTTTTGTATATTAGGGCAAGTATTCTTACAAAATAAATTCCTAGAAGAGGAAGAACTAGGCCAAGGGGCAATCTAACTTTGAGTATTTATTTCCAAAGGTTAGATGAGACTTTAAGATTGTTTTATAGCTCTCAGAGTTTGCACTAATCATGTTTGCACTTTATTGATAACCCTGAACTTGAGAGTTCACGTGCCTAATTAAAGGTATATTATTTTTACAAGATCCAAATTAGTTTTCCACGTCTTAGTAAAGTGGAGCTTTAGATAATACCTAAATAAGAAGAAATATCTAAGAGTAAAATTACTTGTAAGCTGGAGGAGGCCTTGGAGATACTAGTACACATCTTTTGGTTAAAAAATGAAAAAGCCTCTCATACTTGACATGAAAACTGGAAAGAGCAGTGGCTAATAAAAGTAAAAACCATCACCCTCCAGGACCCAGCAGTTCCATTTCTCAGTACCTCACCTAGAGAAACAAACTCTACTGTACACAAAGAGGCATGTATAAAAATGTTTAATGTGGTATTGCCCATAACAGAAAAAAAAAATCTAGAAACAACATAAACACACAACAGTAGGGGAATTACTAAACATCACAGTAACACTGTGAAATCTGGTGGCAATCGTTTTTAAATAGTAGACAGATCTAGATTTCTAACAGCAAATCGTCTTCAAAACATACTGCTCAGTGAAAAAAAAAAAAGCAGCGATGGGATATGGACAATATGACAGTTTGTGTTAAAGCACATGTAAAACCATGCTATTTATTTTCTATGGGCCTGAGTATATGTGTGTATACTTGAATATACAGCAAAAGGTCGGGAAGCACAACAACAAACTGAAACAAACATGTGTCTATCTGGGGATTAAAGGAGAACTCTGGCCTTATTCTATCATTTTTATAAAGAGAAAGTGTTTACACATGACTTGTAGTCTTAAAAACCAATTTAGGAAAAAGAGGACATGAGACTGAGATAAGAAATTTACACACAATTTCCTACCTCCAAGGGGTTTAAATTTTAAAAAAAAAAAAAAAAAGCAGCCTTACTTGCTTAAAGATCTGATGAAAAATAAATTAAACACATAAAAATTTTTAAAACGTTATAGGACTTTTTTGAAAAGTCAAAGATAAAATCAGAAGTTTAGGAGGCTACCTTATCCACTGACTTCCCCTCAGATCATTTTTTTTTCTCTTTCAAATCTCACTGGAGAAGGTGATCCCATAATCCCCTTTTGTTAATAAGTTCCAGTGTGAGCAACACTTATAATTGGGTAGTTTGGGATCAAGTCTCCCTCTTACACGCAAAAAAACAACAACCAAAAAACCCCCACTACTATAAACAAGAAAAATAAAAACTCTTCAGAAACTGAAAACAAGCAGATACACAAAATTCAATTTGATCTGATATAAAAAAGGGGGGAAATATATACCTTGGTTTCCCTGAAATATAATTTTCTTCCATAAAAGGTATCTTTTACAGCTCTAGAAATCAATTTTCCTCCACAAGATTTCTAAAAACATTTTTGGCAGATAGAGGAACATTAACTCCAATATCAAATGTCATGAGCATAAATGAAGTCAACTTACTCAAGTTGTGATTGTCCTTTTTTTGCCTCTCTTTAGCCAAAGCTCTTGCTTCAGACTCTGTGGGAAAAATACACGCTGTGCACGTGAATGAAGTCATTAGAAACTGGAACTGTTCAAGGGGCACACAATGTAAACTATGAAACATCTCATTTCCTAAGCATATGGAAGCTTATCTGACTTGACGCGAGGTAAAAATATGCTTTTTAAATTGATGACTTTTACAAATCTTGCTCTTTTTTGAACGCAATATATTTCAAGGATACAGTCTGCTAAAACTCAGCTTCCACAAAAAGGTAAAGGACCAGTAACAGGAATCCATGACACTCTGTGGACACACAGAGGTACTCTCAAGAAGATATTTGATATCCAGACAACTACGGACATTTGCTGCTGAGACTCTATTATTTGGAGTCAGATTTTCTTTTTCGACCATAGAGCTTTTCAGTCTTTTTTTTTTTTTTTTTTTAATGTCTTTGTAACACACTGACATGCAAACTGAGAAGAAAAGCTCCCAAATTGGATCTCTATATCCTCTGACTGGTTCATAAAAATGAACTCATTTGTTCAGAAGTTAGTGCCAGATTCTGTAGAACCTGCTGGAATGAAATCATTTAATGAGTCTTAGGAGCAACTATTTACTAGTTTGAGTTTATAAAAATAAAAATGGGAATCATGTAGAGAGGCATTTGGTAGCAACTGCATTTGGAAAGTTCTGTTTGCATAGCGACTCTTCTCAGCTCTCTATGATAAGAGATTACTTTTTGCCTTACAAAGAGCAAAACAAAACAAATTTTTGAAAAAACTGTTGTTTGACCAATCCTGGGACTCAGAAAGCTCTGTTATTTTCTTTTCAGAAGTGATATCTGAGGCGTTACACTATCATAATTTAAAATTTTATCTCAAAATAGAAATCTTTTTAGCATAACTTATAGCCACTGAAGCATATATATACACATATATATTTATTATATGAGTGTTATATATGCATATATGCATATATATATGCATACATACATGTATATATGCATATATATGCATATATATACACACATATAAAATTCAGAAGCTGAATGCTTTCATTTTTGATGGTCAATCCAAATCATTTTCAATTTTTTTTTCTCACATAGAAGCATGACAGGCACCTTTGACTTACACACCCAACATTCAAATGATTCTCAAGTTTTTGTTGTTGTTGTCTTATGGTAATTTTCTGGTAGGATAGCTACTAGTTTTTGGTTTTGAATGATTTATATTTGTTAATTACTTTTTAAAACCCAAATCAATGGTTTTTTTAAAAATGTCTTTCTCCTGCTACACATTTTCTGAAATACTCTTTAAAAAAAGACACCTTTGAATAGAATAGGAATTTTTGGTACCGAATTCATATTTCTATTCTCAGTCTGTGCCTACAATCCTGTAGGATGCAAGGACCAAATAATAAAAGGGGGGTGGGGTAAGGGCCATAAAATTCACCATGGTAGAATGCCAGTTCTCACATAGTTGCCATTATGTGTTAATGACCAAATGCCTTCCCTAAGGCAAAGTAGAGAAATAGATAATTTCACACTTGCCTTAAGAACAAACAATACCCATTGCTCTATTTTATAATTCACTTTTTTCCTCTGTGTAATAAATCCTTTGTACATGATATAGCAAAAATAACAGGAGGCATCTAAAAATGTAAGAAATATTTTCTTGGCTGGGCTCATTGGCTCAGCCTGTAATCCCAGCACTTTGGGAGGCCGAGGCGAGTGGATTGCCTGAGCCCGAGGGTTTGAGACCAGCCCTGGCAACTTGGGGAGACCTTGTCTCTACAATAAATCAAAAATTAGCTGGGCATGGTAGTGCACGCCTGTAGTTCCGGCTACTTGGAAGGCTGAGGTGGAAGGATCGTCGGAGCCCAGCAGGTCGACACTAGGGTGGCCATGAGTGTGCTACTGCACTCCAGCCTGGGCAATGGAGTGAGACTCCAACTCAAAAAAGAAAAAAACTTTTCTTACCCTATCCAAGTTGTGTGTCTCAGGAATGCTTCTCTAACTCAAAAGCCTCTAGAGGCTTGACAAGAAACATAAAAATAAGGTGGGGAGACATTTACAGGTAGTGTTGCCGGCCACCCCCCAGCCCAAAAGGGACATTAGTCAGACACAGTGATTGGTGATATGCAGTATCTCAGGAGTCACTGGAAACCAGCAGTTTTCAAGTAGAAATCCTTCATCTTAAAATACTGCATGATGTTTTAACCATTGCAGAGACTAAAAAAGTTTGTGAATTACATAGTCTAGACACCACTGCACTGATCACTGTGCCTTATCGGAAAGTGGACGGAAATCTACAATTTCTACATTTGCTAGGTATTTACCTGTGAGCTCCCTTTTTATGTTGGGAAGGTTGGCTGGACAGGAGTTGCTGATGGTAAGGCCAGGGGGTGGCAGGCCTTGGTTTCCGTAAAGGTCGATCAAGTTTCCTGACACAGGTAACTAGAGTAAGAGAGAAACAATAACAGAAATGAATTGTTAAACAATTTCTAAGTTTTTCAGATAAGACCCACATCCTGTTCCAAGATTTATTTAAGAAAAGTGGTTCGAGACGAAAAGTTACTTTTTAAAAGTAGGAAAACATGAAATATTTACCTTTTCATTCACTCACAGATATTGAAACAGAGGTACATGGTCTCCTTAGCTAGTTCTCTTTGAAGGAGGAAAAGACAGTCTCCAACCCATAAAGTGGTTCTATTACCCAGCTGATGGGTTTGTTTTAAGCATGGAGACAATGGATAATGACGTGAGTGCATTATCTAGTACAACTAGTAGCACATAGTGGATGTTCAGTAAATGTTGGCAATTATTGTAAAATAAGATTCTGTATGGGATGACCTTATTTCATGAAATCAGGTTTTTCAACAAAGTCGGTTTTCTTCCTTCCCTCTCTCCTTCACTCTTTTTTCTCTCTTCCGTTTATAAGAAAACTCAATTTAAAATGTTTTCTTGTTGAAAAAGGAAGATACGGTATATCCTTATTACTAAAAAGAAATGGCTAGTATTCTTGAAATTGAAATTTTTCACAAAGCCACAAGAGGGAGCCCACAGACTTTAGAACAAAAATTTATACTCCAAAAATAAATAAATAAATAAATAAATAAAAGAAATATTTAGTCTTTTCAAGCTAGCTTGAGTTTTTCCTCTAGTTCGAAACTGAATGTTTTAAAGTAGTGAATTCATTTTTTCCAGACATTGACTTTCGTTGGTTGTGCAAACATTGTTTTTTTTTTGAGTAGGGGTCTCATTCCGTTGCCCAGGCTAGAGTACAGCGGCATGATCACAGCTCACTGCAGTGGCGACTTCGTTGTCTCAAGAGATCCTTTCACCACAACCTCGAGTAGCTGGGACTACAGCTGCACACCACCAAGCCTGGCTAATTTTTGTTATTTTTTTTTGTAGAGATGAGGTCTCACTATGTTGCCCAGGCTGGTCTCGAACTCCTGGCCTCAAGCAGTTCTCCCGCCTCAGCCTCCCAAAGTGCTGGGATTACAGGCATGAGCCACTATACCTGGCCCATTTCCTTTTAACCAGTTAGCAGCAGTAGTTTTTATGCCCAATTTGCCAAAGAGGTATGAGATGGGCCCTCTTCCCACGCTCTGAAATAAAGTTCTAAATATTAACTATGGAGAAGGAGTTAAGTGACCTTCCTCCCTCCTTCCAGTGAAGACATTTACCACTTCCAGATTGATCCAAACAATTGCTATAACCATGTTTACTGGGTAAGACTTCATGTCACTTAGACTTTCCCTTCCTTGATTACACTCTTTGAATTTTATTCTACATCTGAGAAAAGTAAATTAAGAAAGCATTTAAGTGTGATGAAAGTGTTTAGTGACCAAGGGGTATCTAGTCAAGATTGTACCTTTCATTCTCTCAAATGACCATTAACACAGAGATAAAACTATACCTTAAAATAAAAATAGAATTTAAAGTGTTTCCCCTCATTGGTAACCATTGCATCTATTCCTCTGGTGGTTTCTAAATATATACTTTATAAATTGAACCCCTAGCTAAAGAGATGGGGGTGGGGGTGGTAATCTTGGAATAAGATACTTTTCCAAGGGCTAATCTTACACTGGCTCTGACTGGATTGGGGGTAGGGCAGGGAGGACAGACATACCAGCAGCCCTCCTCTTTTGTGCCTTTCTGAAGGCAGCATTTGTAGCACTGCATGTGCATAAAACCTAATACACATACCCCCCTAAACATGAAAAAAAAAAAAATAGACATTGTGGACATTTAAAATGCTCCTGAATCATGTTTCAAGGTCTTCTAACTAAGGAACTGATAAGAAGTGACTTTGATTATCAGCTGTCATTTCACTAAGTGTTTTATTTGAAACAGGTGACCTTCTCAGGATCAACCTTGATCTCTGTGTGTGTTTGGTTCTATTCTTGCCCAATTTAACACAAAATGAAAGGCATTCACATGTTTAAACACAGTACTCTAAAGGACCAGAAAGACAAAACTTGTAAAACTGCTATGACATGAGGCAACTACTTAGATTCCAAAGCTTTATTCCCCTTGCTTTCTGGAATTTCAATTTGGGAGGAACTTCTGGGTTGTAGTAAATCAAGAATGTGACTAGAAAATACGAAACAATAAGTTAAAAAAAGACCTCCCCTAACTTTAGAAATGCAAATCAAATATATTGTGTTTTCATATGCAAACTGCACATAAAACATGCTATTATGTTATGATGATGATTTGTTATTGGTAAATAATAGCAAGTGAGACATATCTCTAAGTCATCAATGGATCTACATTGAACAGGCATCTAATTCGAAGCTTCTCTGGAACGAGCATATTTTCTAACTATATTCTAAAGGAAAATGATATATTAATATATACAAGGGGAGGGAGAGGGAGGGGGGAAAGAGAGGCAGGGAGAGATGGAGAGCAGGAGGTGGGGTGGAGAGAAAGAGAGAGAGAGAGAGAGAGAGAGAGAGAGAGACAGAGAGAGAGGAAAGAGGGACAGGGCATTCTCTCTGCCACAGACTGCCACAGACAGCCACAGACAGATAGGGTAGGGAAGACAGAGAGCAAGAAGAGGGGCATCCAGAGAGAAATGAATTGGGAGGTATGCAAAACTAGAGAACGGATGCTGTGATTAGCATGGATTGACACAGTGCCCACCAATAAAGGAGATGAATTAAAATCTCTATAAGATGCTTCATCAGGTGATCTACTGAGGTCAGACATTATTACATACAGCCAAAAGAGCAGCTTGTAGCTCTCTATCTACTTCTCTAAAAGATTCCTGCTTCGGTTACTTTTCCAAAACTTGCTGATCAGGAGTGGGCAGCACAGAACATACCAGAATATTTTGCTGGGGATCATCTAATTTTGGGGGTGCCTACTTTGGGCCAGGCACAAATCAGAATGGTACTTTCTGTATGTTACATTACTGATTTTTATAGAGAGAAAAGCCAAGGTTCTTGCTGTGGCAGAACAGAAGTTTCTGGAAGGATGCTCAGTCCCATGTTCATAGCAGTACTGGAAGGTAATCAACATGCTGATATTAACCAATTAGAAACTGCAATTCATCTGCAACTGGACCTGAGGAAATAAAAATCCAGTTGCTTTCTAGGCAAATGTGGATACTCCAATCTACAAATTAATAGGGCAGAGATTTGTGTAGAAGTCAGAGACCCAAATTAAAATCCTGCCTCAGTTATTAACTTGCTGTGTGATATTAAGCAAGTTTCCTAACCTTCCTGAGGCTTAGGGTTCCTGTTTGGAAGTGACAGTCACTCATCTCACAGGGTTTTATAAGATTTAATTGAGATAACATAGGTGAAACACAGCGCTTGCTAGTTCAGTGATCAACAAGTGGTGACAGCTACTATGATTAATAATACAGTGCGGCCGGGCTCGGTGGCTCAGTTTGTAATCCCGTGCTTTGGGAGGCTGAGGTGAGTGGATTGCCTGAGCCCGCGAATTCGAGACCCACCTGGGCAACTTGGCGAGACCTCATCTCTACAAATCAAAAAATTAGCTGGGCATGGTAGTGCGCACCTGTAGTCCCAGCTCTTGGAAGGCTGAGTGGAAGGATGGCCGGAGCCCAGCAGGTCAAGGCCATGGTGGCCGGGAGCGGCCACTGCACTCCAGTCTGGGTGACAGAGTGAGACTTCAACTCAAATAATAATAATAATAATAATAATAATACAATGCTATAATTTTCTAGAAAGTGCTGGATTCCCACTCTACAGTTTGGACAGTCAAGCGAATTTTCACTTTAATCAAAAAAATTACCTGCCATGTTAATTACTAACTATTTTGTTGACCACTAGACCTATTTTACCAGACTGCAATGCAAATCTGAGCACAGGAATCAGGGAATCTGCAGGGTGAAGGTGACCACTCATTGTCCTAAAGCAGGGCTTTTCCATTAGTGCTGATCCCCCTCCCACCCTGGGTCAATGTCTAAAGACATTTTTGGTTGTCACATCTGGGGAGGGGGTGCTGCTGGGTAGTGAGTGGGTAGAAGTCAGTGATGCGGCTAAACGTCCCACAATGCACAGGACAGCCTCCCACAACAAAGACCCAAATGTCAACAGTGCCAAAGTTGAGAAACTGAGTCCCGAAGAGTATTGTATGTTCTTTGTATTGATGGGTGTTACTTGTTGAAGCCACTAAAAGGAAGTGTGGTTAAAACAATAAGTCTTTCTAATTAAAAACTAGTCTCCTAGCCATGCATTTTTAAGAGAGGATTCTGTGGTTCTTCTCCGGTGTTAGGAAAAATTCCCCACGCATACAGTTAACATCATAAATTAGGTCAAAATAACACCTTTGGGGCTAAGAAAAAGGAAGAGACATCTTCTGGGTATGTGGATGCTCTGCATCTTTGCTGGGTTTTTATCTAGCACAGTAACTTGACCAACAAGATTTCACTTCCACAGCACAAGCCACACAGTAGAGAGATGAAAGCCATAATCCAATCAGGGCAAATGAAGAGAAGGTAGAAGAGCCTGTGCCCGATTGTGTCTATGCCCCAGTCGTAATCTGAATTGAGTTCTTCAATGTTGTGCTCCACCAGAATGAATATTTTTCCAAGTAAAAGATAATAATAAAATGTTATTTTTTTCCTTTCTGGATGGTCCCCTTCTCTGAATATCAATTGAGCACTGTTAACACAAGTAAACTGCGACTTTTATTCTTTGTTTGTGATGGTACAAGAGGGCCCTTGTGTACTCAGAATAGTTATTTCTAGACTTCAATTCCCTTAGGATAGTTTCCTCTCTAAGTGTTCCTTCCACTTTATTTTTTTAAAGGAGTTAACTTGAAATAAAGCATTTCAAAGAATAAAAAAAGAAAAAGAAAAAAATGCCCAACATGAAGAACACATTAAATATTAACCTTACTGTGGGAAAAAATTAAAATGTGAACAGGTTGTGGTAACTTTGTTATTTAACTTTGACAATGAAGACCCAAGTTTATCAGGAATAAGAGCTAGTAACAAACCTTTAGTGAGAGTTTAGCAGGGCTGAACTGATCTGACAGCTTTTTGTGGATTACCTCTTATAATTCTCACATTACTTGCATGGCAGAAGATGCTATTGTGATTCCATATTTACAGACAAGAAAACTGAGGCAGAGAGGTCAAATAACTCACTCAGGAAGATGCATTCAGATGTCTGGTTCAGAGTTTGTGTTCCTAACTTCAAAGTCATATTGTCTTTCTCCTAATAGCAAAATGCTAATATAGTTTTGGTGTAAGAATACACCGAGCCTTTTCCAGCATGGGAATATGGAAGAGAATAGATGATAGGATAAAGTCAGTGACTTCTGAGGGTGACTGCAGGGTATTCCTCTCCTAGCTGGGAATTAATTCAACTCTGCCCAGGGGATTGTTCCTATCTGGGAATTCCCTTGAGAGGGTTCTCTGCTCCTAAATTACCTTTTTCCACTTAAGGACTAAAGGAACCCCCCTTGACTGGTAAGCCCCATGAGAACAGGAAGCGTACCTTACCTTTGCAACCATAATACCTAGCCTGGTGTTGGTCATGTGTTGGTCATGTGTTGGTCATCTATTAGGAATTTTAACAAAAGCTAAATCAATCTTTAATATCGTCCAGGAGCAATCAGATAATGAATTAGGCCTCAACACTAATGTAGACAGACTAAGAAGACATGGGTATTCATTCAAAGGAGAAAAGCATATTGGGTCATGACAACTGTCTTCAGAAAGGTTGTCATGTGGAAAAGTTCTCCATGAAGCAAACTGGGACCCATGCTGGAATTTATAGAGCAACTCTCTGTGAGGAATATCTTGATTATTAAGTATGATGTTATTCTAACATACAGCTCGATGCATTATAGGTACTCAATGAATATCAGCTGAATAAACAAACTATCAAAATGATCTGATACTATAATTAATAAATTATACTTCGCAATTTAGACAATATTATTGAGTACAACTTATGTTTCTAATGCCAAATGCTATACATATTTTATCAGGTGAGACGACTGTGTGATGTAAGAATATTCAACAGCCCCATCTTACAGATGGAGAAATGTAGGACTTCAAGAAACTAACTAACATGCAAGGTCACAGAGTAGGTGGTAGCCTTAGGATTTAAACTCAGGTCTGGTGACAAATCTCCAAATCCTAACCATTGTGTTTTACTGCTTCCCTAGCGAGCTATTAAAGATCCTTCTTTGAAGCTCCCAAGAAGCCAGATGCCTGATTTTTGTGTGAAGGATACACAAGAGGAGGTTAGGCCCAGCTCAGTGGCACATGCCTGTCATCCCAACTACTCGAAGCTTAGGCAAGGGGATCACTTGAGCCCAAGAGTTGGAGACCCAGCTAGGCAGCATAGTGAGACCCCCATCTCAATTTGAAAAAAAAAGAAGAGGTTAATGTATTGAGTACTATGTTAGATCAGATGACTTCAAAGTTCCTTGTCACTTCCACAAAAATAAATAAATAAGTGGTTTACAAACTCATGTTAATTCTATAGGTCACCTGAATATGCCCAGGTATCCATATGACATCACTAGCAAAATGACCACCCTCACAGCAAAGTTCTTTTGAGATGACTAGGCCATTGCTAAGTAATGTTGCTGGAGCAGTGAAACACTGTAAATAGACCCATGTCTTTGGGTATATTTTACATTCCCTGGTGCAAGCTCCCCCAAGTGCTTTGCTCATGTTCATCCTAAGATTCTGATTGCTGACATGTGTAGTCAGCATCATGGGATGTACCAAATTGGAAGGGTCTCACGGAAGCCAACCAAGGATTCAAAAAGGGGTGGCGAGAATCTGGCATGAAAACTTTGGTTCTACCAAAATCACGGGGTGAGTTTAAATGGGTAAAAAGTAGACAGACTCTAACAATCCTAGAAGAAACTTTAAAGTTTCAAGGGGCGCTCTTACCCTGCAAGAGTTCCAGTAAGTGAACTTGAGGAGCTGGACAAAGATGGAAAAGAAAAGAATTTGCTAACTATAAGACTCAAATTTACTGAGGATTTTGGAGTAAATAACTAAGGGCTGCTTTGTTCTCTAACCAAGGGACTTAACTTTTGGAAATTGGTCATTTTAAAACAATTTTTTATTGTGGTAAAAAAATCATAAAATTCACCATTTTAATTATTTTTAAGTTACAGTTAAGCATATTATGTATATTCATTGTTGTGAAACAGAGCTCCAGAATTTTCCACCTTGCAAAATGAAACTCCGTATCCATTAAGATTCAACTTCCCTCATTCCCTTCTCCTCAATAGACATTAGTCTTTATAACACTAGCTATTAAAAGTCTGACAGCCTCATAGTATTGAGAAAACAGAAAAGGACTGGTGTAGGCATTCAAAAACCTACCAAGCAGGCTTGGCTCTGACATGTCCCATCTATGTAATCTTATACAAGACTGTCTAACCTAGTTATAATCCAGAACTGAAGGCAATGACACCATCCCAGCTCGACTCACAGAATTATTGCAAGGACAAAGTAACAGCTGCAATAAGACTTTAGTAACCAGTGACATAAGACAAAAATGTAGAGTTAAGGAAAATAAACAATTAGGCAAGACTCCAAATTATGGAGAAAAACAAGTAACATACAAGAACAAATATAATCACTGGCTTATGAACTAAAGTTGGAATAAACTTTGTTATTGGAGAAGGGTAGTCCCAATGTCCCTCTATCATCTGTGAGTAGTAAAAGTCCTTCTTTAAAAACCGTATTAACTTTTTTAGGCCAACTTGAATGCCATTGTCAATAGTATAATCCACAGTGCTTCCCCTGGTTGCAGTGTACTAAGTTGGGAATTAGATGTCGGGGGAATTAGAAGGCCTAATGTCCTACTGAGAGTGATCTTCAACTCCAGGCGATATAGAAGATATAGAATGTTATCACAGGGTTACTCATAAACTCATCAAAAATTCTTCATTTCTGATGTCAAAATTACTCATTTGTGATCCTGAGATAATTATCCATTTTACTACTAATAAATTTCTCAATGTATCAGTTGCAAAGATAAACTAAAAGTTCAAGAAAAAAGGAGATAACATTGGAAATATCTCAAAATGTTCTACTACCAAAAAAGAAAAAAAAAGATCATCAATACCGTATTTGCCATTTGCAGGGCAGGATCCATCAAGCCCAGGATTTCTTCATTATAACTTGATTCTAGACTAATAATGTCATCAATTACATCATCCATCTGTAGGAAAGAGAGCAACAGAAGAGAGACAGAAATAAACAAAACTATGTAATGTAACCTCCCCAAAAATCCATAGTCCTTTTTTACTCAAAGCAACAAGATTCTTTAGTTAGATTCTAAGAAGAAACTATTCACTGTCTACTAAAATAAAATATTATCGAAGACCATTATGAGAATGATACTTGAACCAGCATTTAATGAATGATTACTACATGCCAAGCACTAGGTTCAGGATTTTCATAGGCTAAGTTATTTACTTTGACAGCAACCCTATCAGGACAGGTATGGTTATTATAGCAATTCTCCAGATGAAGTAAATGAGAAGCAGTTTGCCCAAAGTCACACAACAAAGAAAAGATGGAGCCACAATTTAACTCATGCTCTCAACAAATATGCTAAACTGCCTTCCCCAAACAGGACAGATGAGCCAGAAAATGATATCTCTAAGTTTTGATAGCCACCACTTCCTTTTTTCCCTGAAGACTATGCCCTATACTCCTCATCCACTCTCCTCTTAAAGAAGGAAACAGATAGTGATTCAGCCCTCTGGTGCCATAGGGACCTATGGACGCTGTGGCGCCCAGGCCACTGCCTAGCCCCTGCACTGATCTTACAGTGACTTATAAAATAAGTTTCTTCTTATACTGTTGCCAGTATGCTTGGTACTCCCCAAGGAGTACACCAGGAAGAGGTTATCATTAGAGTTGTGGAGCTGACATTCCCACTAGATCAATTCTATTCCTGAAGTACCAAAACATCACAAAAATAAACAACAATGATTACATGTGCATTGCAGCAGTTGCAAAGACAAGTCTGTGAAAACATTTCTTCATAAACACCTTTGGTATTTGAGCTTGTTGGTTTGTCTGTGCTCGGGTCTTTTTCTTTTTTTTTTTGAATTGGAGTCTCACTCTGTCGCCCAGACTGGAGTGCAGTGGCCGCTCCCGGCCACCGCAGCCTCAACCTGCTGGGCTCCGGCGATCCTTCTGCCTCAGCCTTCCGAGTAGCCGGAATTACAGGTGCGTGCTACCACGCCCGGCTGATTTTTTGATTTATTGTAGAGATGAGGTCTTGCTGCCCATGCGGGTCTCGAACTCACGGGCTTAGGCAATCCACTCACCTCAGCCTCTCAAAGGCGCAGGATTACAGACTGAGCCACCGAGCCCGGCTGCTTGGGTCTTAATCATGCTTCATAGGTACAATGTAAAATCTCAGAACTTGCAGGGGTGCTCCTCTGCCTTCTTTTGCTACTTCCAGTAAAGAGGAAGGGCTCCAACATCATGGGGCTAGGATAGGAATCCTAGTTCTCCCACTTTCTAGATTAGGAGTAAAGCATCCAATCTGTAAGATCCTCAGTTTGCCAATCTATAAAATGGAGGGTATTTACTGCCTTATTGGATCCTGACAAGACTTCAGGACAAACCATATAAGCAGTCACAGTGCAGGAATATTAGTAAACACTCAAAATATTAGGCTTATTAAAGTGACCCCTGAGAGAAATAATTGGTGACCAGTTTTGAGTTACTGCTAGTACACTGTTTGTTAGCTTCTATCTCTAGCTACATCACTTACTGTCTTTAAGAAGTGATTTTCTAATTGAGTTGGCAAATAGGCCAGGGAACTTATGACTAATCTTTCTTTGTCATTATTATTTTTAGAGAAATAAAATTAGTGAACTTGATATGACAGCATTTTAAAAATAACCTTTTTCTCTTATGACAAAAGTAATACAGGTTGATGAAATGCTGTCTGTATATGTGCATAAATATATAAATAGATACAACATAATGTATGTATCTATTACATAAGATGCTATAGAAAAACCTTCAATTACTTGGGAAAATGTCTATTAAATATTATCAAACTGTTAAAGTTTCAAAATATAGGCTTCATGAGTTTCCATTTATAAAACAATATATAAGAAACACACACTTCTTGGTTTTATTAATATCCTATAAAAATTGCTACTCTACAAACTGATATAACCTACAATGATGTAGGCATGTCAACTAAATATTTTATTTATTAAAATGTATGTATTTTAATTATATTTTAATGATTTGAAGCAAATTAGGGGAAATGCATATTTTAAGTTTAATTTCCCTAGTCATTATTTAATCATGAGATACTATAAAGAAAATGGCGCCATTCATAGCTTTCCTTATATTAAAATATAATGGGGGAAAAGAAACCCTTAAGTCCTCAGGAAGGTGTGTCAGCCACAAATATAGATTCTCATTACAAAGTGTTACATCCTTGGGCTGCCGAGTCATTCAGTACCTGCATACAGGACGCTCGTGAATGCGTGTTCATGCCTGGGCACTCGCTCTCCGCCCTGTTTTGCTCTTCAAACTTATAAAATCCCTGCAAAAACACAAGCAAGAACAACCCGTGACTTGATGTGCAAATGACTTTTCAATGACATGTTCACACGAGACTGATGGTACAGCAACAAGATGAACTAAGCTTTCAAACAAAATGGAATCTAACCAAGAGAGGAAATAATGAGGTAAGAACTTGTGTCAAATCATCTTGCTAGATGACAAATATGGACAGAAAAATAAGGCAGATGGTTCGGGCATAAGGGAAAAGACGCAGTCCCTCTAGAAGTTAAAATCAATCCAACTTTAGAAAAGTCACCTCTGAACTCATGACATTTCAGAGTACAGTAAAACTCCATTAAAATGAAGCTTGTCACCTCATAATTTGGAATTAACAGGCATTAAATCACAGCTCTCCTCTCAGGTACTTTGATGCTCCAAATTTTGATGCAACAATGAGCTTCAAGGTATGTTTGAGTCTTGTCTCCAATCCAGCCTTTATAAAAGCAGATTTAATGGGCAGCGGCAATTTTGTTATGAAAAGAATGCATCCAGCAATAAAACCTGTGCATTTTTGTTAAATTCTCTTGTGATATATTATCCAAATTCATCCATGCACATTCAGTACTTTTTTTTTTAACCCAGGGAGAAATAAAAATAATATTCCAGACATTCACAACAAGCGGAACTTCTAAACCGCCTGTCCCACACCTTTTCTATTTTTGCTTTTCCTTCTCCACCTCCCCTTCTCCTCTCTCTGCATTTTCACTGCTTCATAAATTGAAAGGCCTGGAAGAGAAGACAGCGCTCAGCTAATGAAGTAGAAGCCAGTGGCGGGAGAAAGTGTCCTCGCCTCCAAGTTCCCCTCAGAGCAGGCCAGGTCTCCTGTCATGTCCCGTAAACCCAATCACCCAGGGAAGGGGACAAAGGGCTGGAATGACACGGCCACGCTGGTGAATCAGAGACAAAGGCTGGTGAATGTGGCCACACGGACAAATTAGAGTCCATAGTTAAGTGCAGGAATAATATCCAACAGGTAAGTTACTTAGTGTAAGAAAACAGGAGAGGAGAGGAGACATGAATTACCTCTTTTTCACAGTTGGAGTTAAGCGTAAGCATAGCCATGGGGCTGTTGGGTGCGCTGCTCCCCGGCACCGGTGGCATGACATGATCGCCAGGCTGGTTTGGACATGGCAAGCTCAGGACTTGGTTGGCATGTTTATTTGCTAAAGTGGTAGAAAGGTACTGCTTTACCTGCTGCCTTTGGGCTTGCTGTATGTGGTACTTGGTGGGGTTTTCGAGGTGGGTCTGCACCTGAACATAGCCATGGAGGGAAAAGAAGACAGCGTTGTTATTTTTGAGTGTCCGACAGCTCTTCTTCCAGGCACAAACATGAAACTGACCAGTCCACCAACAGAATAGATCATTAAGCCCCTGATATGTACCAGGCACTGTGCTAACGGATTTTCATATTACTGAAGTTTAAAGTCTGACTTGTAGGATTTGGGATAATACTTTGCCCTATTTTAGTTCCCTGCTAATTAACTATGCATCTCTTTCAAACCTTGAGCCCTTCTTCTCATATCTAATAATTAAAAGTTTGAAACTATCTGTAGGGCAAAAATTTCCCCAACACACTTGAAAGGATTTATTAAGATCAAAACAACCTAGAAGAAGGAGCATAGCTCAGTTTATTTCTCTTTTCTTGGCAAATAGAACAGCTATTGTTTAAGAAAAAAAAGAAAAACTCCTTAAGAACCACCTGTAAAATGGTTGTAGAAGATAAATAGAAACATTCTAATGATTAAATTAACTAGTTGTGGATTAATTCCTCCTGCTTTCATTTGGACATGATTTTTCAACATTTTAATTAAGAAAGAATCCCAAATAAAAAGCAATTTCCTTTAAGCAGTTTCTTTCAAATGTATAACACT
Organism: Cephalopachus bancanus; assembly: GCA_027257055.1. NCBI lineage: Eukaryota > Metazoa > Chordata > Mammalia > Primates > Tarsiidae > Cephalopachus > Cephalopachus bancanus. The sequence goes on along the minus strand of JAPVLO010000214.1, from coordinate 663,320 downwards.
TAAATGTATGTGTTTTAAAAGCCATGATTATTAACAAGCCATCCAGATATGTTTTCTCCTTTCCCATAAACATTAATACAGAATTAGAAATGCTTTCTCCCCAGATAATAATATTCAATTTAACGTCACCTTTTCTTGATAAACACAATTTAATCGTATGAGCTATGAAGAGAAGCTGATGAAGCCAGTCCAGTTACACAGAAGGGAAAAAAAGTTCTACTAATATTTACTTTGCTCAAAACTACATTGAATTACGGCTTATGGCACCAAACAATAAACAGCATTAAAATAGTAGATTTGTACTTATTGAAAACAGTGTGTTTATTACAATAACATAAAAAGGTAAATTAGTCAACTTCTGCATTAAATTTCAAAGGCTGCATATGAATAAGAGTAAATCTCACCTGATAATGATTATATTCTAACATTTCCAGCATAACAACGTTTTAGGTGGCCCCAATCCAACGAGAAACGGTAGACTATTCCTCACTCTATTTTCTGTAATTCCAGTTCAAAGACTGACTGGCATAGAGAAGGCACTATAAACAAGGTATCCCGAGACACCACCGGAAACTTTATCACAGAAGCCCTGCTTATAATAACCTAAGCTAATTAGTTATGCATGTAAAAAAAAAAACCATTCACACAAGGGGCTTTTTTTTTTTTTTTTTTTGTGGAAAGCCCTATGAGTTTGGTCTTAAATATTGATATCAATTTTTCCCCCTGGCTTGACGTCATGCTTTTTTTCATAAATATAAAAGAACCTTTTTAAGTGATGAGCTATCAAAGTCAAACTCACTGTCAGATCAAGGCCAATTCACTATTCAGCTTTAGTTCCAGTAGTATTAATAGACAATGGTATTTCTCTTTCAGCAATAGGTTAATAGCTGGATGCCCCCTTTGGAGGAGACACTGCCCAAAAGCTACTGTTACACAAGACTTTTCTAATGGACGAATAACCCTGCCACTTCCGATTGCAGAATGACCATCTTTTAGTAGGAAAAGACTCTATGCTGAAAATACAAGATCAACAGCTTCTTCTTGCAACCTGGTCTGAATATGAACCTTATTCTTAGCTGGGTAGATGTACAACTTACCTATTTATCTCACGTAAGGAAGAAGGGGAACTGTCCTAAATAGAACATGAAACACACACACACACACACACACACACACACACACACACACACACACACAGAACTAAATGCATATCGATGCAAAAAATAAGAAATATATGTCTCTTTAATTTAACTCTCTGATGAGGAAGCATGAACATTTTTACCAAGAATCTTTTGATATAATTCTTGGATCTAAGAAGAATGAGTAATCATATACACAATTGATGAATTTGTATATTTATTCATTTATAATCATTCATTATTTACTGTTATTTTGTGCTAAACACTAAGCAAACCATAGAATATACATTGTGAACAGTGTCAGCTTTATAAACTTCTAGGCTGGGTGAGGCAAAAGAAGAAAAGAGGCAAATAAATATACATCTAACAATTACCATAATGCTTAATATTCACTTCTGAAATGGAGAGATAATATTTTAAGCATTAAAAATTTGAAATTCAATGATTTTGTCTAAATACCCGGGCTAGTAAGGTCCTTTAGGTTGACAATTTCAAATTGTTTCAAATGACTGATGTAACATGTACACACAGGTTCACAGAGACATTTTAAGTTTTAGAAAGGGTCCAGACATGATAATGATAAGGACAACAGGCATTACCAAAATAAACAAAAAAGGAGGGCAATGGGTGTAATGCGCTTATTTCACTATTACACTTAAAAAGAAAGCTGCACATTTAAAAACAAATGTTAATTCACTGTCAGATCCTAATTCTTTAATGAATCACAACATTATGCTTTGGTAAAGAAAGAAGCAGCTTTCTCTCTATTTGGTACTGTCAGGGAGGTCTTTACTACATTCAAGTTTGGGTAAGCAGAATGGGATATACTTGGCTCTTTTACTATAAGTAGGTCTTTAGTTTTCATGTAGTTGAAAGCTGATGAGGCTACAAATATTATGCAGTAGACAGAACATCTTCAGCTGTTTCCAATCCAAATACCTCAAATAGGAAGAGAACTGTGAGGTAAGGTACTAAGGAGTAGTGTGGTCTGTGGCAAACTAGAGGATACGTGTCTTATCTAAAAGGAACAGCAGATATAAACTACAGCTGATTGTGACTTGTCCAATCTAGCTTGATCTCCCAAATTTCCAAGCATAGCTGGCAATCTGAACTTCTTTCTTTTCTAAGACAAATCCTCTAAGTTTAAAATTTTGAAACCCAACTGTTTTGTGTTTCACATTGTATAGACTTCAGCCCCCAAACCATTAGATATGGTTTTTACACAGTCTATGAGGACAGTCTTTATGTTTACATTCCCTGGAGGATGGCCTAGCTTGTGAGGAGAAAGTCCTCTTCTGAGAAGTTAGTGTACAAATCTAGGCATTTCCTGGTGCATCTTTGAGAGACAATGTGCCTAACCACACAGTCAGCAGAGAAGAGTAGTTAAGAACTCGAAACCTGGGTTTGATTTCCATCTTTGCAGCTTACTACTCATGTGACCTTCTGCAGGTCATAAACTTTTCCAGGTCTCCATCTCTTGGGATATTCAAGGGGACTGGTAACAAAGCCTGCCTCCTACGGGTCGTTTTCAGCATTAAATGAGATCATGCTTCTAACCTTGGCTTAGCAAAATATTTATAACACCAGTTCGCAAATGCTTTGTCTTGGAACCCTTTTACATTTTTCTAATTTATTGTGTTTATATGGATTGTATCTATCAATATTTACTGTTTTAAGAATTAAAACTGAGAAATTTGAAAACAGAAGATTATACACTAGCAAATATCCTCTTAGATGTCAGAACAATGACATCTTAACATATCATGTAGCCTTTGGAAAACTCTACTGTATACTTGTAAGAGGAGAGTGAAAAAGGAAAATAATATCTTAGTATTAAATGCTTTTAACCCAGCAGAACATTTGAAGGGGTCTTGGAGACCAACAGGGCCCTCTGATCATACTTTGAGAACCCCTGATCAAGTACATGGTCAGCACTCTGGCATCATCACTGACCCAGTGACATCACCCACTGTGGACAGGTGATATGTGACAGAGCCCCTGTAAGTCCCACTTCCCTCACCCAGAAGATGCTGGAGAAAGATGATAGCCCTGCCCGAACGCCCTCATGGCATTTTTATAAGGTGCTACAGTCCTTTGACAATTTAAAAAGCCATATAAATATAATTTTCTGTCTTCAACCATCCTAATTCATAGCTTTTTAGTTAATGACTTTGCTTTCATTAATTTTTAAACAGCCAATCAAACAAGCATGCAAATGAGAACACATACGAAGCATTAAAGAAGACAGAAACAGCGTCATGATTTCCTGATAATTTTGCACGCTTTGACCTTCACATTCAGAAGTTCAGACAGCAAAAACTGAGTACTGCTACCACAAAATGAAGCTGGGATGCATTATCATAAAGCAGGATTTGCTGATATAATTTATCAATTATCTCAAAGTACAAAAATCCAAAGGCTCTGCAACTTTTCTTCCTTGTTACTGTTCTAATCTTTTTGCCCATTTTCCTTTCTTCATTCAGATCCTGAATTGATAGCAAGAAAATTGGAATGGATCACCTCCTAACTGTCACACTTTAGCTTCGTCACTTCCTGGGTGACACTGACAGGTTATTTTCTACCACTTTCATTCTAAAGAGACCCTGGAGCACATCACATGTTAGTGAAAGATGGTGGCTATAGATACTACCAACTTGGCAGACAACAGAATTCACTGGGGTAAAAAAAAATCCCTATCTGGATGTCTACTGTTCTTCCATTCCATCTAAAGCAGAATGTGAATCAAATTGATTGAAGAGCCTCTTAATTCTATTTTATGTATGTATGTATGTAGTATGTGCGTGTACGTATAATACATTTTTTAGAGATGGAATCTCACTATATCACCCAGTCTTGAGTGCAGTGGCTATTCATAGGTATGACCATTGCACACTATAGCCTCAAACTCCTTGGTTCAAGCAATCCTCCAGCTTCAGCCTCCCGGGCAGCTGGGGTACAAGAGCACACCACCATGCCTGACTGATTTTTATTTTATTTTTTCACAAGTCAACAAAGTATTCAGATTTATCACTTATGTTTAGGGAGAGAATTTGTTCTTTTGTTCAATAAATTTAAATAAAAGTAAAGGGATGATCATTTAATCAATTGCTATCCACCACCATAACACTATTCTTCTCATATTGTTTTTTTTTGTGGTTGTTAATGCTAATCTAGAGAGAAGGTCAGTTATACAGTCATAATCCCTCAAAAAAATGGTAAAACAGAGACTTGGGTAAAGTTTTGTATAGGGTCACATCTGATGTGTTAATGTTCTTTTCAGTCCCATAGTTATAATGTTACTACAAAAGAAAACACAAGCCCAGAACATATGTTCTTGGACACATAATTTGTTTCCTGTACCGTTTGTACAAAGGTATCCTAACAAAAAATAAGAACAACGAGGACATGAATCCGACCTGAGGGAGAAGAAGCAAAGTCAGATGCAAACAAAAAGTAAACTAAAGAGGAACTAAATAAAGGAAACGTTGAGATGACTAAAGTTGACAAACCCAAGGCTTTTTTTCCATGGCTGTGGTCTGCCCATCAGCCCAACTTGGCCTGCTACCTGTATGGCCTAACTAAGAATAAATTTTACATTTTTAAGTATTAGGGGGAAAAATGACATATGTAATTTATATGAAATTCAAATTTCAATGTTGATAAAGAAGTTTTATTGGAACACAGACACTTCCATTAGCTAACATGTTGTCCCTGGCTATTTGCTTGCTACAACTGCAGAGTTGAAGATTAGCAACAGAGTCCATATGGCCTCCGAAGTCTAAAATATCTACTCTGCAGCTTTTTCTAGAAAATGCTGACCCCTGCTCCCAAGGAGAGTTTTACCAGACTAGAATTTAGTCATCTCTTATTAAAAAGCCTAAACCATTTCCTATTAATTAGACATTAATAGGAAATGTAATTTCATATATATATATTTGGTGTGAATTAGTCTGTATACATTCACACCACTTCCTGTCTTATTATTCAGTGGCTTTTGAATTTAGAGAAATGGGTTACAAATGTGTATAAAAGGAAAGGGTAACAAATCTATTTTTCTGAAATTTTGATGTTAGAATGAAATAAACTAGACCAGTCCTACTAAAAATTCCCTCGCAGGCCTTTTATCCTTAGCTAATGACCTATAAAATGGTGTGCTTATTATAAACCACAAGAAGAGCATGCTTTGGTTTTAGGACAAAGTATTTCATGGCCTCAGAAGAAAAGGTATTATCAAAAGAAAACTTTTAATACATACATTATGTTTTCTCTTTCATACTAAAATAAGCCAAAGATCATGAGAAGAAAAAGAACACCGAGTTTTTATCTCAGCCAAATAGAAGCAGGAGAGATTTAGGAGTGGTAGCCGTCTGCCTGCAGAGTATTTATAAGCTGAGAATAAAAACATCACTTTAAGAATCAGGTTCCTATGGGAGAAGAAGCAACAAGACCCAATAAACATATCCCATTACTCACTTTAAAAGAAAAGCATTTCTCTTAAGCCATTTTTCTGAGAATCCTATCAGTCATTATGCATGGATATAGCACAATGCACAGCAATAATTTTTTTTTTTTTTTTTTTGAGTTGGAGTCTCACTCTGTCGCCCACACTGGAGTGCAGTGGCCGCTCCCGGCCACCGCAGCCTCGACCTGCTGGGCTCCGGCGATCCTTCCGCCTCAGCCTTCCAAGTAGCCGGAATTACAGGCATGCGCTACCATGCCCGGCTGATTTTTTGATTTATTGTAGAGATGAGATCTCGCTGCCCAGGTGGGTCTCGAACCCGCGGGCTCAGGCAATCCACTCACCTCAGCCTCCCAAAGGTGCGGGATTCCAGGCTGAGCCACCGAGCCCAGCTAATAATTTTTAAAATATAGAAAACAATTAATATTCATTCTCTCAAACTTGTCTCCCACATACCAGCCACTATACGTTTTATATTTAATCCTAGCTTTGATCAATTCAAAAAAAAAAGAAAGAAGTCACTTGGATAACCACTAAAATATTCTTGAAAATCTCTACACACAGGTTTGTTTGTTTTTAAACTTCAATCAGAAGATTGAATACAGAAACAAGTATTAAAGACATTTGATTTTGATAGTTTTAACTTCTTATTTTGAGTTGTTGCCATCTGAGAGAGTAATTGTCCTCTTGCCATTCAGAGAACATTAAATACAGCGCTGGGTGCAAATCTTAACGTATATACAAATCACTTGGGGATCTTGTGATTTCATAGGCCAGGGCTGGAGCCCAAGACCTTGCCTTTCTAACAAGTTCCTAGGAAATGCTGACCCAGCTGGTCCAGGGAACACATCGCACATACCCTGAGTAGCAAGGCGTTATTTAATATGTTCTCACCTGCAGTTGGTGAGAAGAGTCAGGCAGATTGGCAAGAACCGTATCCCAGTGAAGTGCACAAGCCCTCAGGTGTAAACAAGTCTTGCGTGTTCAAGGAACAGTAAGCAGGCTTTTAAGAGGCATTTTTTACTTGGCTTCCAATTAACCACACTTGCCTGGTATTCTTGTCACCTCCTTCATTTCTTCTCGCTCTCCTTAGTTTTATCCTCTTTTTCCCCCCTCTTACATGTCAAAGTGCCTCAAGGCTCAGAGTTTGATTATATACATCTATACCCATAGCTCTTGTGATCAAACTCAGTCTCACTGATTTAGACACCCCAGTCCAGAGTTCTCTGAAACCCAGACTCATGTCCACAAGCCTACATGGTAACACCATTTGAAGGATTGCAGACTCTCAAACTTAACATGTTCATCATCTCCTCCAAATCAGTTCTTCCCACAGTCTTCTCCATCTTCATTGTTGGCAATTCAATTTTTTCCTATTAGTTTGAAACATGAAATTGCCACTTTTTGTAGGTCAAAAAATGGTCCTCCTATGGTTCAACCTAGTTGCCCATTCCAAAAACCTTGGTCATCTTTGACTTCTTTCTTTCTTTCATATCCCATATCCAATCCAACAAGAAATACTGATTCTGTCTTCTGAATTTCTAGAATTTGACTGATTTTCACCCTCTACTGTTACCACCTGATCCAAGCTATCAACTGTTCTCACTTGGATGACTGAAAGTCTCCTGACTCTTTTACCTGCTTCCATCTCGGCTCCCTTACGGTGTGTTTGCAATATAATGAATAAAGATATTTTTGCAATACTGTAAGACCATGTCACTCCTCTGCAAAAACAAATAAAACCCCCTGTAAAAGCTCCCTACTTATTTCTGAGAAAAAACAAAGCACTACAATGGCCTACAAGTCTCTATTCCAATGCTACTCACAGTGCTTGCGAGACAAGCACATTCTGGGGCCCCACCCAAGGCCTAGTGAATCAGAATCTCTGGGTATGGAGTCAAGAAATCCACTCTTGTGAGTTCTTCAGGTGGGTTCTTATGTACACTAAAGTTTGAGAATCCCTGTCCACTGCACTTACTGTCCCCACCCCACCCTGAGATCATGATCTCTTTAACCTTGTTTTCCATAACTATTCTAAGAATGTGCACAAGTTCCTGGATCACACATTGCTAACCTCCTGATCTTCCCTACCCAGCTCCACATTGTCCAGAACATGGACTGGCACATAGTGGGTGCTTAGAAAATATTTGATGAATCAATAAACAAATGGAGCCAGTGTGGTTGGCGTGCATGGACAAGAGGAAGAACAGAAGCTAAGAACGAGGCACCAGATGATGTAGACCCATGTGGGGGTTGTAGCTAGGATTCTAACAGCCTCTGGAAATGTCTGGAGGTCATGGAGATGTGACCATTCCTCACTCTTCCTAAGTCAGAAAACTCTGGGGGAGCTAAGTCTCCAGGCCAGGCAGTAGATTCACAACCTACCTACCCTACTCCAAGAGATAGCACTTCCCTTTCTATCAGGGTCTGCCCAAACATTGCCAATTCTTTAGCTCTCATCTAGGAGTGCTAGGAGCCAGTAGGTCCTTGAGGGTCTCAAGTATTTAGCCAGGAGCCTGGAGATTTGTTTTCATGTGTAGACCCCTAGGATAAGTCACATTTATCCCAAGGTCCCCAAGCTAGTAGTCCATAGACACAGTCCACAGACATAGATTATTGGCCAACCTAGTGTTTAATATCCTATTAATTTGTCACCAATGATTAAAAATTGGGAGTTCGACCCAAAATTAGGATTTCTGGATCTCATACCAGAGTTTGGATTTCTCTTTTCTGGCTGATAAATCTGGAAACACCGAAATACACTCCCAGTGAGCAAGCAACAGAACAGGGTTGAGGAGCAGTGTCTCCTTTTTGATGAGCACTTACTCTCCATTCTGCCACATTTCCTCTATTCATTATTCTGACACTGACAACTGGCCTGTTTCACTCATTTACCTGTCTGATTCCAGATGACATTTATGTTAGTAAACCCTGCCTTACCCTTTCACACTCCACGTCCCTGGCCATGGTTCTAAATCTGATGGAACAGTGGTGGCATAAATGTGTTCAAAAAGCCACATTAAATCAACAGTCTCATAAAAAATAAATAAATTGGCAGAACTGTAACATATAAAATAAAAGAAATTGTCCTAAACTTTTAAAAGGTACATACATGTCCATCTAGCAATAGCACTTTTAAAAAACTTTTCTAAGGAGATCACAGATATAGGGCAAAGATTTAGATACAAGGACACCTATCAGAGCATTAATCTATAACAGGGGTAGGCAGACCACTACCCCAGGACATGCCACCTTTTTTTGTCAATAAAGTTTTATTGGAACACAGTCATGCCCATTCATTTATGTATAGTCTGTAACTGCTTTCAAGACAACTTAAAAGCATAGTTGAATGATAGACATCATGGCCCCCAAAACCTAAAATATTTACTATACGCCCCTTAACAAAAGAAGTTTATCAGTCATTAATTTCGAATCACAAAAAATTGGAAAAAAATATCTAATAAGAAGCCATGGATTAAATTAATTATGAGATACCCTTATAGTTCAGGCTTCTCAACTGCAGCACTACTGACACTGAAGCCAGTTAATTCTTTGCTATGGGGGATGATTTGTGTATGACGTCTGGCAGCTTCTCTAGCCTCTACCCATTAGATTCCAGGAGCACAGCAGCCCTCAAACCCAGCTGAGACGATCAAAAATAGCTCTAGACATTGCTAAATGCCCCCTGTGGGAAGGGGGGAGGACTGCACTTAGTTGAGAACTGCCACATGCAGATGGATACTGTGCAGTCATTAAAATCCATATTACATTTAACATTTTTTTTCCTTTTGGAGTAGGTGTCTCACCCTGTCACCCAGGCTGGAGTGGAGTGGCATGCTCACAGCCACTGCAGCTTCAGCCCACTGGGCTCAAGCGATCCTTCCACCTTAGCTTCCAAGTAGCTATAATTACAGGTGAGCGCCACCACACTCAACTAATTTTTTTTTATTTATTATAGAGACTAGGTCTTGCCAAGTTGCCCAGGCTGGTCTCGAACCTTAGACTCAGGCAGTCCTCTCACCTCTGCCTTCCAAAGTGCTGGGATTATAGGCATGAGCCACGAAACCTGGGTTACATTTAACAATATTAATGAAAGGGAACATTCATAATATTTAATGAGAGGAAACACAAAGCAGGTTTAAAACATTACACATGCTGCTATTCTAAGTTGGTTTTATTTATTTATATTTATTTAATTATTTAATTATCGAGTCAGAGTCTCACTCTGCTGTCTAGACTGAAGTGCAGTGAGCACGATCATGGCTCACTGCAGCCTCAACCTTCTTGGCTCAGGCAATCCTTCAGCCCCAGCCTCCCCAGTAGCTGAGACTACAGGTGCACACCACCATGCCCAACTAATTTTTAAATTTTTTTGTAGAGGCAAAGTCTCACTATGTTGCCCAGCTGGTCTCAAACTCCTGGGCTCAAATAATCCTACCGCCTCGTCCCCCACCGGCAAAAAAGTGCTGGGATTACAGGCATGAGCCACTGCACCCGGCCCTTAATTGATTTTAAAATGTTTTTTAAACATATGCATAAGCAAAAAAATCACTAATGACAAACCATTCAGCAAAGTCTTAACAATCACTATCCCTGAATGATACAATTATCAGTGATTGTTATTTTGTTTGTTCTTTCCTATATTTTGTATCATGCACATGGCACTAATTTTGTAATTTAAAAACAACCTATAAATTTCATGAAAATGAAAGCCTACAGAGCTAGATAAATAAAATTATATTCAGACAGAATTCCTCTATTGAAAATTTTGCAAACAAGTAAACCCATGAAGTGGTTATACAATGATGAACTTTGCTTTCTTTCTCTTTTTTCTTGAAATATTTGAGCAGATTACAGGGACTCTGTTATTTATGTAATTTTTAGTCTAACAGTCAAGCCTGGACAGTTTGCATTTGTACAATATAGGCCACATTTTTATGGTTTTGTAAAGGGCCACGATTACGTGGTTCAACAGCGCCCTTATAATAGCCCATTGTAAGGCCCGTCCAGTTCCCTCCTCCTCATGGGAGCTGCAAGTGCAGCATTCCACATGCTAGAACTTTTCCACGTGCCCCAGTTTAGCCCTGCCTCAGAGTCGCAGACGTCTTTTTGTTTTAGCATTTCCCCCCTCAAATGCCACCATTGTTTGCAGTTTATCGGGTATTAGAGATGATTACGGCGCAGGCAGAACAACTCCTTCTCATGAGGACGGAGGACCGATACTCTTAAGAAACTGGCAGTGGTCAAGTTTGTCAGAGATGAAAACATTGCCTTGGGCCTAAGCAAAAGGTCAGTCAGAAAGCCCCCAGTCAGAGATGAGAGCTGAATACTGCTGGTTTGAAGGTCAAGTCCACACGAGCTAAAAATTGGCAAAAAGCAGCTGCCTCATAATAACAGACTTCAGGGTCTGTATCATGAGACTGAGGGGTCCTGCTGGGTTTTAAGGACTGTATTGTTTTGGGCAATTCCTAAGGCTTGCTTTATAGATTATGTGATGATGGAATTCCAGATTGGAATTAGCCCCGCCAATTACAGCAGCAGTTCAGCAGCATTTTATTGAGGTAGGAAGCAGCTTAGCACATAGGAGGAACAAGAACAAGACCAACAAGAACCACTCCAGCACAGTTAAAGTGGTGACGAGTTCAGTGAGTATCCTGAGAGAAGTAGGTGGGGCTTTGCAGGCCTTTGAACGAAATTTGATTTTCCTTCTTGCCACTTGTAAGAAGCCATTCAGAAGTTTTAATACAGAAGTGATATGATCGAAATGGATATTTTTAAAATGCCTCTGGTTTCTTCTTTGCTTGCATGAAGCCTAATTTCAAAACAGCACATACATTACAGAATTTACTTAAATAATGCTCTGAAATGTCTCACACCACCATAAAGAAGTTATTATAAATAATGCATACAGCTATAAAATACCCCACACATACTTGCTTGGGACGCACAGCTAAGAATATGGCCTACAGTCAGAGTGAAACAGAGAAAGGCAATTTAGTATCGTTAAACAGCTGGCTGGAATTGTCAGTAGATTTGTGTTCCAATCCTGAGCAAGTTGCTTCAAAGCTTTCACCTTCAGTTTTCTATTTGCAAAATGGATTCATACATATTACCTACCTAATAGTTTCTAGAGCCTTGATACATATAAGTAAGAAAATCTACAGAAAGTACTTGGCACATAGTAAATGCTCAATAAACAAATAGTATTCTCTCTATTATTAATCTTGGAATTTTTGCTTTCATGTTTAAGTCAATCAATATTAAATTACATAGCTCATCAATTTATATATATATGTATAGCCACCTAGAAGAAGAGGAGGAGAAGGTAAAAGAGAAGAGGGAATATAGCCTCTTTTAGGCATTCTTTTATATTTTTTTCTTTATGTAAATCACATATTACAGATGGATAGTGAGGGTAAGAGCAAAAGGGAAGAAACAAGAATCTTAGAGCAGGGGACACTTGTGGGCAGGCATCTCACACAGAAGGCTTTGTGACATCTTTCCTCTCTTCCATGTCCAGATGAGCTGGCTCCATTACTGATCCTTTTTTTTTTTGAGTTGGAGTCTCACTCTGGCGCCCAGGCTGGAGTGCAGTGGCACGCTCCCGCCACCACAGCCTCACCCTGCTGGGCTCCGGTGATCCTTCTGCCTCAGCTTTTCAAGTAGCCGGAACTACAGGTGCACGCTACCACGCCCGGCTAATTTTTGACTTATTGTAGAGACAAAGTCTCGCCAAGTTGCCTGGGCGGGTCTCAAACCCGCAGGCTCAGGCAATCCACTTGCCTCGGCCTCCCAAAGTGCTGGGATTACAGGCTGAGTCACCGAGCCCAGCTGATCACTGATTCTTAAACTGAGATTTAGGGAAGCTACAAACCTTTGAAAAATGGTACACAAATTTTTGACTGTGCATTTTTCTGGGGGGAGGTTTAACTTCCTAAAAGATTGAAAGATGAAATTGTGTCTGGGATTTGCAAGTTAGAAGGAGGTAATCATGAGGCAGGATGGGCCATGAGTCATTCATTGCTGAAGTTGGGTGATGGGTACATGAAAGGTCATTATTGCCGGACTCGGTGGCTCAGCCTGTAATCCCATGCCTTTGGGAGGCTGAGGTGAGTGGACTGCCTGAGCTCGCGGGTTCAAGACCCACCTGGGCAGGCGAGACCTCATCTCTACAATAAATCAAAAAAAATCAGCCGGGCGTGGTAGCGCGCGCCTGTAGCTCCAGCTACTCGGAAGGCTGAGGCAGAAGGATCGCCAGGGTCCAGCAGGTTGAGGCTGCGGTGGCCGGGAGGGGCCACTCCACTCCAGTCTGGGCGACAGTGAGACTCCAACTCAAAAAAAAAAAGGTCATTATTTTATTCTCTGTTTTTTGTATACGTTTGAAACAATCTACACACATTTACGTATTCCATAGCTTATTTTTATTCCTTTTCTGTTGTTTTTTTCCATTAAAAGAAAAGCCTTACAGTAGCACATTTACTAAGCAAGCACTTAGTCTATCTATCACCGTATCAGAAGCACAAAATATCTGCTTTTTAGTTTGATATTCTAGACCTTCACCTGTGATTTTCTTCTAAAGGAGCTGACTTTATGTTGCACAAACTGTCATGGATTCAATATGATCCCTGTGATTCTTCAGTGGTGTTATCAGCATGAATACTTCTCAAGAAAAACATCTTGCTAACAAGCAAAGTAAGTTGAATCTGCCCAAGGAATATTCTAGCTGATCAAATCAGGAGTGTGTATTTTAGTCACAAATGAAAATTTTTTTTAAAACTTGTGCAGAGGGTACAGACCTGAATTTATATGGATCTTTTCAGGTCAAACCAAGACTCGAAGTCTGGACAGCCTCTTTCAGTCAAAATGGCCAATGAGCTATACACACGTCATATGAAAATGTAGTTCAGTGAAACTTAAGCTTGTATAGGTATTCAGGTGTTTGGTTTTTCCTCATTACAAAAAAAATTTGCAAAAATGATTCATTCATACAAATATACAAGCACATAGATACACCCATAAAGCAAAAACTCAGAGGGATTTAAATTTTTTTTATAAAACTATAAAGGTATGACACACCTATACATGACCAATAAATGTGGTTTGGATAGCACCATTTGAATTTGTGTAATAAAAGCAATAGATAAAATGTATAAAGAGGAAAAGGACAGGGTACTTTGAAGAACAAACATGGGAATCCTGAAAGAGGTAGAGAAATGGGAATACATTAGGATTCCTCATAATTGAGAGAAAGAATTAAAATGGAAATTGAAGCAATTACTGAGTACTTACTATGTTACAGCTGATTTTTCCTAAAAGTTTTCAATGGATTCATTCATTTAATCCTCACTACAACTCTAAAAGGTAAGGGGCATTATCCCTATTTTCAGAATGAGTTCATAATCATTTTACCAAACACCATCATGTTATGAGTTATGAAAATATGAAATTCATATTTTCAACATGGTAGTTCTGGTTTTGAAACTGTACAGAGAGCCTTTATAATAATTTTTTTTCTGAGTATTTGTTTTTGTACTTCATTATAAATAAGCCTTCTCTTTAAATTATGGTCCTCACCTGGGTAGACACTGGTGTTAAACCAAAACTCTACTCGATGCACAAGTTAACAAAAGCAGTCCCTCGAGCCTGCATGGGTCAACAAAGAACTCGACAACAGAGAAAGTCAAAATGAACATTTGTTCTGGGAAAACTGCCTTAGGACTTTGAGTAATAAGGTTTGATGGGTTTTTTTCTTTCATTCATTTTTTTTTTTTTGGTAGAGGAAATAGGAGGGGGGTCAGTCGGCAGGCAAACAGAATCTTCCAGACTCAATAGAAATTTTTGTTAACCAAAAGCAGCTTAGTATCATGGGATTTGAAAAGGAAAGGTTAAAATACTGTATGATATAGTAATGTCTTTTATGAGAAAGAAAACAGGCCACTGTATCACTGAAATGCCAGTTGCTATATATCCCATTGTAAACCAGTATCAAAAAAGTTAGGAAAGAAGAGAAATGTCCAGATTGTCCTGTAGTTAAAAACCTACTATATTATGAGGCTTGGATAAAACCAAAAAAACTATAGTAATTCAATCCTCAGAAGTCTATATATTGTGTAAGAGGCAGAAAGAGGGACCTCAACATGAAAGAAAATACCTTATTTCTGTCCTCAAGGAGTTTACAATCGGAGGGTTAGATAACTCACACAGAAATTGACATTAAGGTGCTCCTACCCTTTAAGATAGTGTTTCTCAACTACAGGCAATTTTGCCCTTCAAGGAACTTTAGGCAACGTCCGCAGACATTTTGGGTTGTCACAACTGGGTAAGGGGTGAGCGTTGCTACCAGCAGTTCATGTGCTAGAGGCCAGAGGTGATGCTAAATGTCCTACATTGCTCAAGACAGCCACTCAAAGCAAAGAATTCCTTAGTCCCAATATCAATAATGCCCTGGTGTAGAAATCGTACCCTAAGAGAAGCTGTGCCGATTCCATACTCCACTCCTCTTAGTGGAAGATTTCAGGAAAAGGCATAGAAATGAGACCAGTCAGAGGAATGGCATAGGTACCTCACGACCTATTTGAGTGCTTCCTTCTTATATCTGAAATTCACATTTATCTACAGTTATATCAAGTCTTGTCTTGACATGCAAAGGAGACCTTAGGACGGAGGAGGAGAAAATGTCACCTTCACTGTAAATAGCCTAATTCGGAACTCAAGACTTCATAGCAACTTGAGTTCTGGAGAGTTACATGGACAGGAAAAGTTATGCTATAAATCAAAAATTATCAATTGAACACAATAATGACAAACTATGCTCTCCCTAAAACTATATAGAATGAGAGTGAATAGTTTTCATGATTCAAAAAGTACACTGGGAACCTACTTTTGGTGTTTCTGGGTCATTCTGAACATCAACTATGAGTGCATTGTTCATATCTGAGAGCGTCCCTTAAAAGTCCTTCTATCTGATAAAATAGTAAATAAAGGAACATTAGTATATTTGCAAACAATACAAGTTCACTAATTCTTAGATTCCAATTAATTTACAAAGTTTCACATACATACTTCTTACTCTCCCAAATTATCCATCACAAAACAAGTCGTTTTACATCTATTCATTTCCCACATTTAAAAAAAGGAGTAATTTCTCTGCAATATATTTTTTAAACTTCCCAAAGTCAATTGTTCATAATTTTGTATGTGACACACAGACTTTTATATTCGAACTGCTTTTGAAAGTATTATAGGAGTGTGCCAGATGTTGACAGCTGTTAAAATTGACAGATGGAGGCACATTGTGCTATTCTTTTGTATTTATTAGAAATTTTCCATATTAAAGAATTAGAAAAAAAGAAAAAAGTATAAATCGTTAATAGATATACACACACATACATGCACACATGCATACACGCACAAATGTTGCCTTGGGCGCTTACATAAAATAATTTAATCCTAATGGTTTTAATGGAAAATTTTTTGTGGTTTTAAAGATTCTAGATCTAGTCTCATTTTGCTATTTGCCTCCTAACTTCCCACATTAAAAAAAAAAAAAAAAGGTACAAACCACTCAGAAAACAAAAAACACTAAAGTGGTAGAAGTCGCAATAAATTCAACATTTCTCCCACAAAGTTTCTGTCTCAGATGAAGTCCATGACAGAAAAATGCAGACCCAAATGACCTTAAATGGACTTTTGGTTCTAGCAAAATGGTAAGTGGTTTCAACTGCCAAAGTAAAGCTTCCTTGTAGTCTGTGTACTATCTAATTAGCACTCTGGCATTGTGGCCACTGAATTTGAGTGTTCTCTTCTCCCCCTTTTGGTGTGATTGATTATGTTTGTATCTAAATATTGCACAGTGACCGACCTACAAAACACAGGAGTTGTTTGTGATATAAAGGAGAACATGTCACTCATGTTTACATTCCAGTAGAACCTACTAAATGAAGTTTTATATCTCCCTCCTGTACTTACTCATAGGAAATGTTCAATAAATATCTATTCAAATGTGGAATTTTTATGAACTATTCTGAATTGTTCATTATTTTTATAGTTAAGCCCTCTCAATTTCTCTAGAATACATTGATAGGGTATAACTGGCCTTAACTGCCAAATAAAAAAGTCAGATAAAAGGGGGCCTTTGGTTGCAAAGGAAGAAATCAGGCTTAGGAGTCCTCCTCTTAATCTTCTATCTTAACAAGCAGGCAACTATCACAACCTACCCCCTCCCCTGCAGAACTACCCAGTCCTTGGCAACTGACCTTCCTCAAGCACTTACTCATCCAGCACTGCACAATGATGACACTGGCTCAGTTCTCCAGTGGGGCAGGGGAATGTCACTACTGCCACCTCTCAAGTGTACAAAGCACCCCTATGTCAGAGGAAGTAATAATCTGTGTAAAGATGGACAATAAATAACACAACAAAATATCAAGTTCATCTACTGTGGAGTTTCCCTGCATGGGCCAACTAAATATCCTCTCTTGAAACACAAAATCATACTTTGACAATTGTTCAACTATACTAGTAAGATTTGATGAGTATAAATTGTGTGAGTGAGAGTGTGTGTGTGTGTGACTGTCTGTATGTCTAGTACAGAGGTGGGAGACGAGGACAACCACAGCAGAAATAAAGACTATGAAAACAACTTCTACCGAGAATAAGTATTTTGTTCATTCACATTTCAGAAAGGAAGAAAATTTCCCTTCGTATTTAAAGTGCCATAATCTATTGTGTCCCAGTTAATAAAAAGCACAATATCAAATCTAAACTTGAAAGCCTGTCACAACTTCATGTCATCTTCAATATGGAAAGGTTGAGTAGCCACCACCATCAAAACAATTCAAGGGCCTTTGTTTTATCATGCTATTAATATTAACCCATTCGTTAGGACGATGTAAAATCACTGGTTTAGTTTACACACTGATGACAACCAGGGAACTACCTGCTCGCCCCTGCTGTCCAATGAGCTGTGCTATTATTTATATCTGAAAAGAGTCGACTGTACTCTCGTAAACGAGATGCAGTCAATCACTGAGGACAATGATCCGGCACCTGAAATCTGAGTCACCTTCATGCAAATGTAACTACACACCATCCGTGCTGCTCCATTACCTCAGCTTTCTTTGGAATGTTAGAAAAACCTTAGATTCCTGACGCAGGGCAAATAAGATCTCTCAAGGAAGAATTCATCTCCTAAGGAAAAATGGCAGTATAAAGCATGAAACACAACACCTGACATACGACCTTCAGATTCTTAGGCGGAAATGTCATTCAAACATCAGTAATACTACTAATGTTGTTCGTTAAAAATGGTAAAACAAGCTAATCAAAAAATCCTAACACAGGACAGGCATGGTGGCTCACACCTAGAATCCTAGCACTTGGGGCGGCAGAGGTGAGAGGATTGTCTGATCCCAGGAGTTCGAGACCAGCTTGGGCAACATGGCGAGACTTCCTCTCTCCAATAATTAGCTGGGCATGGTGGTATGCACCACCAGATACGTGAAGACTGAGGCAGAAGGATCACCTGAGCCCAGCAGGTCGAAGCTGCAGTAGCCATGATTGTGACACCACACTCCAGCCTAGGCAACAGAGTAGGACTCCCGCTCAAAAAAAAAAAAAAATCCTAAAACAACGAATATAAAAATATAAACAAATCCCCCACTACCTCTTCTCCTTTATTTCTACTCTAGACGTTATCAATTTTAGAGTTTGCATGTATTTTCTACATCTATTTCCAGGCTAATTCAAATAGAATTAAATAAAAATATAATCACATATACACAATATATGTATTCAAAGCAAGCATCTGGTTGCATGATAAATATTTTTATGCAGCTTGCTTTTATAAAAATAATATCTAACATAGACAACTTTTTATGTCAACACACCTAGATCTACCCCTCTTTTTAGAAGCAGCCACCTATGGAGGTAACCTCAAGCCACAAGGAAAGAAGACAAAGTCTGAATAGCTTCTGTCCCTCTGTCTTTCTCTCCCATTTGAAACAAAGGACTCTGGGGATTTTACTCTGCTACCTGCTCAATGACAGAGCCTTCTGAGGACATTGCAAAACAGTATACGGTCCTGTGGTCTACTTGGAAATCCACATACATGACGTTTCAAGGGCGATACTCTGTTGGTTTGGTTGGATATTCATATAAACTTTTAAAAGAGATGAATGATAGTGCTAACTCTTATCTGTAAGTTTGAATTTTTATTGTTTCATCGCATGTATAAAATCATTTTTTTCCTACAAACAGTTTTTTTGTTTTGTTTTTGCATTGGAGGAGTTGTATCATGGTTTTTGCTTCAGCAACTTTAGCACAATTTAAAAGTCAACTCTGGTGACAGTCTTAAAAAAAAAATAAAAAAATAAAAGCAGCCATCTAGTGTTCCATTCTTTTAGTAAAAATTTATAATCATTCCCAGTAGAAGGACATTTAGATTTCCACTACTATAACTAATGCTGAATTGAATATTCTTACAATATGAACACATAGAATCATTATACAAGCCTTTGGAGGCTGCGGTTTTGGGGGTAGAAGATAGTTGGGCAAAGAGAGTATCTGTTTCACATTTTGATAGATGCCCAAATTGCCTGCAAAAGGCAATTCCACTTACATTCCAGCCAAGAGAGAATCCAAGTGTCCATTTCCCCAATACAAAACTTCTGGCTGATTTGTGAAGCATCCTAACAATTTCTGTGTGTGACTTATAGAATGATTATCTTACTTTTTTGTGTAAACAGCTTGAGGCATGGCTTCAAAGAAATCATAGGCAAAATTCCTGCCCTGAAAGATAATGACAGTGTGAGGGAAAACAGCAACAGAGACAACAACTAGAACATATCCAAGGAATCATACAAGGAAGCTACCCAAGAAAATACAGTGATGGCAAGCTTCTGATGAACCCTGGTAGTCTCTTTGGTTAGAATGTACCTTATTACTTTTATTTTCCTTAAAGTGTTCCCTCTCTTTTTTTGTTACTTTTTAAATTGTGTATAGAATGACATCATAACCATCTTCCAGTCCCTTAGAAATAATAAAAAAAATAGTGCTATGCTTGCTTTGGATTATATACTGGAGATGATGATAAGCTCCATGAAGTCTCCTCTTCCTCCCCAGAGGGAATTATGACCTAGAATTTGCTGTGTATCCATTCTATCCATATGTTTATGCATTTAAAACACAGCACTTATAAAGTGCCTATGTTATTTTGTGTGATTTTCTTTAAAAATTACATAAATTTTGACCATATGTATGTTCAGATGAAACTGCTTCTGTCACTTCACATTGATTTTCTGAGATCTATCCGTGATGACACACACCCATCTAATTCATTTATCTTCTCCTCTTTATGGTATTCTATATAGCCCATCCCCTTACTGAAGGACACTTAGGTTGAATGCAGTTCGTTACAATCGTAGACAATGCTGCAGTGAACATCCCCGTATGTCATCTCTGTAGATCCTTTAGGGGATAAACCTTGATAGGGAATCACTACATGCTAGGTCACACATATTGAAACCTTTATAAAATGTCACCACATTGTTCTCCCGCTGTTTGCACAACTTTCACTCCCACTAGCAATGCATAAGCATTCTGATTTCTCTGTTCTTGCCAAACATGGTATTAGCAGGCTCTCTACATTTTGCCAATCTGAATGTGTATAAAGTAGTATCTGTTTATTACTCTAGATTACAATTCTCTAGGTACACATCAGGTTGAGCCTTTATGAACTGTGTATTTACACTCTTTGCCTTCTCTCCTACCTCATTGTTTTCTTACTGATTTTCAGGAGTCCTTTATATGTTCCAGGTAGTAATCTAATGCCTGTTATTAAGGTTATCAATATTGTTTGTCTATTTATTGCTTATCTTTTAACTTTGTCTAATTAATGCCATCTCCCAGAAGTGTGGTTAAAACCTAACAGGAGGCTGGGGAGGTAGCACATGTCTGTAGCACATGTCTGTCCAAGTTACTCAGGAGACTGAGGCAGGAGGATTGCTCGAGCCCAGGAGTTCCAAGTAACAGTGCACTATGTACTATGATTGCTCCTGTGACCAGCCACTGTACTCCAACCTGAGCAGCATAGCGAGATCCCATCTCTTAAAAAGAAAAACCTTAATTGAATTTAGCAACTAGTGAAGGAAATAATCATATCCTTAAGCATCAGAGATATTTTCTAAGGACTTATTTCATATTAAACAAACATAAATGATACCAACTTAAAAGCAGAATTGACAGTACAAAGGAACTCACTTTAATATAAACTTAAGAGATCGTGTTAGCTCACGTAGAAACAAATACTCTCAGGTTGTTGCTTATAACTGCCTCCTAAGGGGGAAGGAAAAAAAACTGAATCCTAGGTGGAATTATCAGATAAAAACATATAAAAAATACAAAAGCTTCTGATGCATTTTGCTAAATTTTCTTCTAAGAAAATTGTTCCAATTTACATTGCTGCCAACAGTGTATGTGCATTCATCTTCCCACCTCTTCATAAGAGACTGAATTGCAGTGTGGTAAACACAAAATGTTACTATTCTATTCATATTTTTTTAGAATAATGATTTCATTATGTCTGTTAAGGTGCAACTATTTTTAAATTGTCTCTTTAAAAATTATACAATATAGAAAGTTTTTAAAAGGAAAGATGAAAAAGGAAAATATTAGTTTGGAAACTCATACCAAATAAACGGCGGGGATGCCAAAAAACCCAAAAAAAACCCTAGAATTTATTTATTAAAAATTTTATGTTTATTCTTACATGTTTAAACTTCAGTCACCTTCAAATTACTCTCCGTTTGATGCAACACACCTAATGAGATGCTTTTTTCACTGCTCAAAACAGTGTTAGAAGTCACCAATTTTGATACCTTTTAGTGTTTCTGCTGGTTTTTGTTTCACCTCTTCCACATTGGCAAAATGTTTCCCTGTGAGGGCTTTTTTCATCGGAGAAACCAAAAAAAGTAGCTTAAGGCGAGATCACGTGAATAGGGAGGGTGAGGCAAGTGGTCATGCCATTTTTTGGTCAAAAACTGCTGAATATTCAGCACAGAGTGGGCAGGTGTGTTGTCATGTTGAAAAAAATCAGTCATCTGTTTGTCACAACTTGGGATGTTTCTTCTGTAAATCATGACACAACATTTTCAAAACTCCCAGATAAAAACTTTGGTTGACTGATCTAGAGGAACAAATTTCAAGTGTACTATAAGGAGCCAGCCTTCCAAAAGATAATTCTGTTTTTTGGGGGGAATCTCCCTCTCTTATGACAGAGTTTTTTTAAAT
The DNA here is from genome assembly GCA_027257055.1 of Cephalopachus bancanus. Taxonomy (NCBI): domain Eukaryota; kingdom Metazoa; phylum Chordata; class Mammalia; order Primates; family Tarsiidae; genus Cephalopachus; species Cephalopachus bancanus. The sequence goes on along the minus strand of JAPVLO010000214.1, from coordinate 641,435 downwards.
TTTGCTTTGTCTTTTTAATGTATCAAGCAATGCAGAAAACAGAAGCCATTGTTCATTTTTCAAATACATTGAAGACAAAGAAAATCATTCCTGTGGCAAAGGAGAACACAGGCCCTTCTGAAATGTTTTCTTGCTGTTTAAAATGGTACAAAATTCAGTCACATTCTCAGAGTTAACTGGGTGACCCAACCAACTACTTCAAAACATTTCTGTTATCTTTCCATCTCATGTATCCATCCTAGATTTTTACAGCAAGACAAAAAGGCAAAAGGTAGGGCACCGAGGTGAGTGGATTGCCTGAGCCCGCGGGTTCGAGACCCACCTGGGCAACTTGGTGAGACCTCGTCTCTACAATAAATAAAAAATAAACTGGGCGTGGTAGTGCACGCCTGTAGTTCCAGCTACTTGGAGGGTTGAGGCGGAAGGATCGCTGGAGCCCAGCAGGTCGAGGCTGTGGTGGCCGGGAGTGTGCTACTACACTCCAGTCTGGGAGACAGAGTGAGACTCCAACTCAAAAAAAAAAGTAGGGAAAATTCCACAAGACCTCCTGCGAAAGAGTTTTAGAAGAAAAAAATACCTGGATATTTTGGTTTACTTTGCACACACTTGAAATAAAACCACTAAAATAACACAGAAATCATTTTCTTCTTCCTTTCAAAGAATCATTTGTAATTTTTACTGTTTTTAGGCCTCTTCTGAGTTAACTTTTAGAAACTTTGTATGAGCCCAGCACAATACGCTTTTTTTTCCCTTGTGTTCATTCAGATACAGCTTATTCTCAGGGGCAATTACTGTGTTTGGGCATGGTGGGGTTGTTCTCATACATTTTTAAAGTCTGTGGAGAGATGAGTGATCTAGGGAAAACCCTCTTCTAGAAAAGAGAGCCAGTGATCAAAGCTTTGGTAAAGCAGACGGTCTGCCCAAACTTGGCACTCGAAACTGCCAGAGACAGACAAGTTGGATATTCTGTCTGAAATCAAAGGCGATTTCAAATGCAAGTTTTTGTATTGTAATACAGGCCATTGGGCTGGGATCTGAGGAGGATATTATCTTCTGCTTTTGCATTAATTTCATCTACATTATCTCAAAGTTATCCATAAATGTCTGTCCCCAGTAAATTATAACCATCATGAAAAACGGATGTCTGTTTTTGTTCATTCATTTCTTTAGCTACAGTATCCCCGGCATCTATAACAATGCCTGGCACAGAGATACTCAATAGAATTGTGTTGAATTCTCAATGAATAACTGATTCGTTTATTTATTCAACTAGTTTGACCCACAGGGCTTCATCTCTAAATACCACATGTCTTTTTTATCTAGTAGTTTAGAATAAATTGTATACAGGAAAGTTTTTGACATAGAAAGTAGGGATTCTAGAGATCAATAGACTATTTACATTATATTTCAACTTGGAATCCCTTTCATTCTTCAGTTCTAGGGGTATTAAAGTATAGTGATTAGGAACACAAAATAATGGAGGGGAGAGATTCTAGCTTTATTACTTCTGTGTAACCTTGGGCAAGTTGTTAAACTTCTCTTCAAACAAAATAGGTATTTACAGTGCCTACTTCACACTGGCAATATAGTAGCAAATAACACATTTTATATATTTAGTACAGTGACCTATAGAATATATAAAGTAGCCAATAAATAAAAGCTGCTACTTTTATTGTGCGTGTGTGGCCAAGCAAGAGAAAAGGGACAGTGTAGACAGCTCCTATTGTAAGTTATACCCGACAATCTGCAAGTTACCAGTCTCTGCTCCAGATGCTCTCTCCATTTGGGCATCTTATAAAATAAGCAAACAAAAATCCAATCACAGTCCTCCTGGACAGACTGTGCAATCCACTTGAGAATCTGCCAGCATTTTACTCTGTCTTGTGAAAAGCACTCTGAAGTCACTTCCTACACGTTAAATAACTACAACATTAAAGACCATGGCAAATAAGACCTAGAGAAAGTTAAAGATTATTCGAGTGCACTTGTACATAACTCATCCCTCTGCTATTTGGGAAAATTCTGAAATGCCTCAGATAAACCACCTTAAGAAAAAGACAACTAGTAGAATGCCAAATCATGACATTTATTAACCAGAGCAATAAAGCAAAGTTTCAGTTTTACCTTTCTAGAACTGACATCATAACACAACTATTATCCATTAAATTTTAGTACAAAAAAAAAAAAAAGGAGGAATTAGAGGTCAGGAAATACTTGACTCCAAGACTTATGAGAATGCTACAGTAATCAAGACAGTTTGGTATTGGTATCAAGCTAGACAAACAGACCAGTGGAATAGAACAGTGAGTCCAGAAATAGACGTATACATATGATCAACTGATTTTTGACAAAGGTAAAACGCAATGAATGCAATGGAAGAAAAATAGTCTTTTTTTTTTTTTCAATATGGAACACTTCACGAATTTGCATGTCATCCTTGTGCAGGATGTGCAGCTTGCTCCGGCAGCACATATACTAAAATTGGAAAGATACAGAGAAGATTAGCATGACCTCTGCAAAAAATAGTCTTTTTAACAAATGATGTTGGAATAACTGGACACCCATAGGTAAAAAAAAATAAACTTCAACCCATATTTTATAACATATATAGAAATTAACTCAAAATGAATCATAAAACCTAAAACTGTAAAACTTCAAGAAGAAAACATTGGATAAAATTCTTATGAACTTGGGTTAGGCAAAGAGTTCTCACATATGATATCAAAAGTATGATTCACAAAAAATAACAAATTTGGCTTCACCAAAATTTAAAACTTCTGCTCTTCAAATAACATTGTTAATAGAATGAAGGACAAACCACAAACTGGGAGAACATAGTTGCAAAGCATATATTTGATAGTTATGGAACATATAACTCTCAAAATACAGTTAAACAACCCCATTAAAAAATGGGCCGATTATTTGCACAGACACCTCACCAAAAGAAGATACATCCAAGGCAAACAGGTCCATGAGAAGATGTTATACATTATCCGTCATTAGGGAAATGGAAATTAAAACCAAAATGAGATAGTATTACCTCAGTATACAAACCTATTAAAAAAGACTGGCTACACCAAGTGTTGGAGAGGATGAAAGAAATAGAATTCTCATACATTTGCTGGTGAAAATATAAAAGATGATAAAATCACTCTAGAAAAAAGTTTGGCACTTTCTTAAAAAGTTAAATATATGCATGCCACATGATTCAGCAGGTCCACTGCCAGATATTCTCCCAAGAGAATTGAAAGAATGCATTCAATCAAAAACCTGAATAAAAATATTCATAGGAATTTTATTTGTAATAGCCCAAGACTGGAAATAACTCCAAATATTCATCAAGAGCAGAATGGATAAGAAAATACATGGTACATCTATATAAAGGACTATTACTCAGCAACATAATGAAATGAGATATTGATACATGCCACAAAATAACTGGAATTTCCTTTTCTCTCTCACAACTCTTACATCACACTGACTACTTAAACTATAACAGAAACTTGTCTTTAAAACAGGCAGGCGAGATGTGGAAGCCATGGGGTCCTACTCTCACATTACTCAAAGTCCCTAAGGGTAAAAATGACTAATGGTAGTAAAGAGATAAATTGATATGGACTATAAATGGAATACAAACAAAATTCTATGAAGGAAGTGGGTGGAAACTAGGGGGGGAGAGGTGGGGTGGAAGGAGAGGACAAGTCAAAGAAGGTTTCACATACGTAGAAAGCAGTTTGAGGTCTTATTGGTTGGCCAGGATTTGGTCAAGAAAGGATGGAAATAGAAGGACAGACCAAGACAAGAACATAGAGCAAATTCTCAGCATTTCTACTGCTATTTGTCATATCGGTCAGTACCAGGCCTGGCTAAATATGCATAATCTAAAAATGATAAAATATTCCAGTTCTTCTCTCAGTCTTCAATATAGTTAAATGGTGGGGCTGTCAAAAGGCAGCAAAGTGTCCATTCTTAAGCTATCACTTATGTTCTGTCTCTTTTGTTCACTAGTATATCTCTAGGCCCTAGTACCCAGTTTGGCAAATTACAAGTATTAAATAAATATTTTTGACATGAATGAATAAATTCCAGAGAGTATAAAAGGAGCCAATAAATAATAAACAATTATGGGTAATACTGCTTCCAGCTAATCATGACAAGCTTCTTCTAGAGTTTCATTCAAAATTTGTAGTAATAATAATAGTAATAATAGCAGCTATTGACATTTACTGAGCACTGACCTTTTTGCATGCACAAGCGTTATCTCATATAATCCTCCAACAACCTTATATTATTAATACTAGTAGTAGCAGCATTGCCTTTTGCCAATGGGAAAACAGAGGCTCTCAGAGGTTAAGTAATTTTGCTTCCAAGATCACATACGGGAGCAGCAGGATCAGAACCTGGGCAAACTGATTCCAGTGTTTCTTGCTCACATGCGGCTGAAACACTTCCCATGCCAAGGCAGAGTTAGAAGCTACGAACTGGGTTTCTGGATTCCGGTTTCACTGGATACTAAAGACCACCGAGTTCAATTCGTTGGCAATTCAACAACACTGCTCTTGCTGACCACTGATTAAACAAACAACAAAAAAAGCCAAATTAAGAAATAAGCCCCCAACGACAAGGCTGCTGCTTGGGTTAGGTAATGAAATTAGCCGCCCTTAGAGAAGAAGACCTTAGCCACGTCATCATCTGAGATCTTTCCATGGGAGTTTAAAATGAATCTAGGCTCAAGTTCTCCCCAGTCCACACTCTCTTACCTATAGCCAGCAAGAACATTCATCTCTAAGATGGTTGGTAAGGTTCAGAAACAGGTCTCAGGTCACAGAACAGAGGATCTTCAATAAAAGGCCAACAGACAAATCATACTCACAACTTTGAACTAACTGATCTGGTGTTCTAAACCAGTGTAGCTTACCATCTGAAATCACCAGGGTGTTTTTGTTTTTGTTGCTTTAAAAGAGATTGCAAGGCCACTCCACATTCCAGTTCTGGACTTAGCTATTTTTATGTTTATAAGTTCACCAGGATAATCCAAAGATTAGCTAGTTTGAAAATCGCTATTCTCAACCAAAAACTAGATCCACACCACAGAGAAAAACTGTTCTTAAGGTACACATTGAATTGTCATCTCTATGGTTTCATAACAATTAAAACTAAAATTCATAGACTGTGGTCAACTTAAAAGGGAAAGCTAGTCGTTCCTAAACATTTTGAAGAGTCTCAGAGACCATAGCTTATGATGTCTACAAATAAAACTGAAAATAATAAAACATGAGCTAAAACACCACTTTTGCACTCTTCTAATTACTCTGTATTTTTGCAAAACAAAAATGAAACAAAGTTATTTATTTTAAAATTCAAAATCAAACCTATTTTTTTCCTTTTTACCTTAAAAACATTAAGTATATGTTAGAACATTTCAGAGGCAATTCCAACCAAATATCATGAGCTGCCAAGAACCAAGTCAAAGGAAAGTCAATCACCAAGTCCAAGACAAAGAACTGAATGTGTTACCATCTCAGTGTCCCAGTGGTTATAAGTGTAACTAAAGACTGCACAGTAATTAAAGTAGTATTTTTGTCTGAAGATCAAACCAGTGTCCTATGTTTTTTAAAAAAGAAAGGAAAAAGAGAGCCTCAGGCTGGTTTTCAAAGGAGTCTATTTTATACCAGAATAACCTACGTGCTATCTTTTTAACCCTTCATGTGAAGGAAAATATAAACCATCCACACAAGCCCACTAGACAAGTGGGTCACTCAAATAGAAGAATCAAGGGGTGAAACTGAGCCATGAATTAATCTGCAATTTCATTCAATAAGCATTTATTGAGTCCTTGGTATGTCTCTGTATTCATTAGTGCTGGGTAAACCAAATAAACATGTTCTGTTAAGTTCAAATTGAACTCTAAGTATAAAAATATTAAGTATGGAGTTAGTAGGCATGGTCTTACGAATTTATGTAAATGAAGAAGTATAAGAGATGATAAAGATTATCTATTATTGGAGAAACAGAAGAAAAACTAAGGAAAGAACAACCACATAACATGAATGTATTTCTTTTAGTAGCTATTATGACTCTGATGTAAAAAGTCTCAAGTCCACCGATGACCACCTTTCCATTTTTATTTTCACCAAACACAGGGGACACAATCTAGGCTCCTTCTCTACTGCCAACTGGATTGGGACCACAACTTAATTTCCAGTACCAAAGCAAACAGCTATAAAACAAATCATGCTACTACTACCCCTTGACTCCCACTTTACCTGATTGGGCCAGCATTCTACCTCCCCCTACTATACCCATGCAGGACCAGATTAGGCAACAACTCCAGCACTTGAAAGGGTGTCACATGCTGGGATAAATGGGTCAGTTACACCACATGGGCTCTTAATGACATAGGGACAAGAGGTTATGCTTAGTGTGGCTCTTAGAGGCTCAAAGTACTACCCAAGTCTTTCTGTGGATCTCTGAATTAGACAGGTAAGAAAAGTTTAACTGCCTGTCTTCAGAATTCACTATATTAATTAATTTCATCATCTGGTTACAACCTATGCAGAAGTATGGAGCTACTCAGAGGACAGGACCAGTTGCTCTGCCTCTAATATGCAATTAGAACATGGGCCACTGGGAGAAAAATAATTAAGCAATAGTAAACTTCTGTGGGCTCAGACACTATTCATTCTAAGTGCATTCTGACAACGGCTTTAAGAAAACTGAAGTGTGGGGCTGAGGAGGAATGGAGGATGACCAGAAGGGCTGAGTCAGGGCTCCATGGCTAAAAAGTTGGGTTCTTAAGATGAAAGAACTATGTTTAAACCCGTGAAACGTACCTAAAGCTTGGTAAAATAATTTTTTTTTTTTTTTGAGTTGGAGTCTCACTCAGTCACCCAGACTGGAATGCAGTGGCCGCTCCCGGCCACCGCAGCCTCGACCTGCTGGGCTCCAGCGATCCTTCCACCTCAGCCTTCCAAGTAGCCGGAATTACAGGCATGTGCTACCACGCCCAGCTGATTTTTTTTTTTTTATTGTAGAGATGAGGTCTCGCTGCCCAGGCGGGTCTCGAACCCGCGGGCTCAGGCAATTCACTCACCTCAGCCTCCCAAAGGTGCGGGATTACAGGCTGAGCCAGCGAGCCTGGCTGGCAAAATAATTTTTAGGAAAAAGGCTCTAAATGATGCTAAATACTAATTTTTAACACAGATAGATGCAAAGTCTGACTGAAGATATTATCCGTTTTTCAATAATCACTTTGGTTCATATTGCTGCTAATTTGGTTAAAGAGCCATCCCTTTTAGCTAGCTGATTTAGGAGTGTACTGCTTGAAATTACAACCAAATCCCAAGTCATGGGTATATAAAAGGTTATACGGTAGCAGCTTTCATCCAGAAAGTTCAATATACTTCACACATATCTCATTCCTTCACAGATTTCTTTTTCTTTTTTTCTTTTAATTGAAAACAAATTTTCTAGGGAGATGGACAAAAGATGGGTTCTGGTGTTTAATATATCTTAAACCCATTTTTCTTCTCTGGCTATTACTTTCTCCTGGCAAGTTTTTCTAATTTTAATAGGTAACAAATGCAGAAATTTCATAAAGTATGTAATATCTCTAAAACAGACATTGTACAATCATTTTGTACTCTGTCTATCTTGCTTTTTCCCCAAATAGACATTGTCCCCTCATCTTCTAGTTGCCTTAATTATGTTACCTTTGTTCTTGAACAAATGATCTAGTCAAATATTCCCAAAGCATTCAAAGCAGAACTCCCTCTTAATATATTTACCTAGGCTGCTTCCTCCTTAATGAAGAAAGGGTGGCTGCAGCCTTCTCTCTACCCTTTTTTATCCTATTCTATCAGCTTTTGTCAACCTCAGCTTTAAAGAAGGTCACTGTTTTGCCAAGTGTCAGCCAGTGTCACCTCATGAGTCAATCAGGATGAGCATAAAGAACAAAGATGTGGGAGGTGTTTGGTTCAACAGGACTAGGAAAGAGAAGAAGAAATTCAGGTAATTGTACCACACATTTTATGCAAAACTAATTAAGGAGGCAGGCTTGAAAGGAGAGAGGAAGGGGGAGGGAGAGAGAGAAAGAGGGTTCAGACACAGGAGAATGTAGGCAAGGGCAATAACAGGAAAGTATTACATTTTTTGGAGAAAGGTTATTTATTGATGCAAAAATAAACTGACTGCAACAGGTTAGATGAGGTAAATGCAAGTGTGTATGCAAGGGGAGGGTCACCCTCTCACTGTGATTAGATGTATGGCCCATCAGGCCACTGCTTCCTGCTTCCAGACCCCGCCAGGGCCACCATTACCATCTCTGAAAAGTCATCATTTTCCCCTCCCCCTCCAGGTTGGTAGGAAGTTCCTCTTAGCAAGACTTTCTTAATTCATCGAATCTGAGGACAGAGGAATACAGATGCTGAAAGGTGCAGACAAGACTTTTTAAAGTGAGAGGTCTCTGACAACACTTGTCTGCTTTGCAGTCACGTCCTCAGACAGATCCCAAACAGCCATCACCTAAAGGTAACTCAAGCCTCAAGCCAGTGGGCCTTACAATTATTTCTCTCAGAAGTCATTTGCGTTTTTTTTCTTTTTGTCTGCAATTGGCTGGTCTAGACATCCATGTCTCCTGAAATTACAGCTTATACAGTCCCCAGAGGAAATAATTCTCCCCAGGAGAATTTTAGCCAAGCAGTTTTCAGGAGAAACAATCATGTTCTTCTTCCAAGTCAGGCTTAGTTTGTATCTGAGTTGGTGGTTTTCTGAAGAGCTTAGGTGAATTCACTCTTAGAAGATGGAATGCTATTCCCCTGACATGAGACTCCTTCTCAGGGCCATCTGCCTGCATTGGTTCAGGTAGGTCTAACGGGTTCACGCTCTCTCTACAAACAGTAGAATATACTCCTTAAAACTCAAGTCTGGCTCCCCCAGCCTACCGTGTTTAAAATAAACATAAGAGTCCTTAAGATGGTCTATAAAACCCAGGGTGCTCTGGGCCCCTACCCACCTTTTAGCCTTATAGTGTGCCATTCTCATCTTCACTCTCCATATAAAACCACCCCAGACTTCACTTCTTATTTCCTGGAACCACCAAGCCCTCTGACACCACAAAGCCTGGAACCAGTTTTTCTTCATTGCTGAAATGTTCTCTCGCCACAGACTTCACATAGCTGACACCTTCTGCTTCCAGATCACATCGTTGGAGAACTCTTCCCTGCACAAACACTTCTCCACTCCTTTGCTATCTATTCCCAAAGAACCTTCCTTCTTTCCTTTACAGCACTCGCATAGCCTTTATTGTCCATTCACCATTCTGAATGGTAGAATGGAGATTGTTTGAGTAAGTGTCCATCTCCCTACTTAATCATAAGCCCTAGGAGAACAAGGTCTTTGTGTGGTTTGTTAACCCTTAGATCCCCAGCACATAGATGCTCGATAACTATTTGTTGAATAAATGAATGCATATATGCTTGTTTTTATTTCCTCTCTGCCCATTCATCCACCATCCCCTCCACTCTATGAAACCTGCTCTTTCCAAGGTCACAGTGACCACTCAAGGAACCAGTCTAATGGATACTTTTTCATCCTTGACTTCCTGGACACACAGGCCATAATCTTCCATCTCAAAACTTCCTATCACATCAGGTTCTCCAAGCTTTGTTTCTGGTCTTTTGCATCTCTTGCTAGACTATCCCCCTCTGTCCTATTGGCATATCCGTAAGTTCTTCTCAAGGACCACATCTTCTCCTAAGACACTCTCTCTGGTGACCTCTACTCTTCCTGATCTACAATTCTTATCTACTACTAAATTCCAAACTTGTAATTACATCCTAAAACTCAGAACAATACTGTGTACATTGTTGGCACTCAATAAATATTTGTTTTATATATTAACTCCAGCTTAACACTTTTGTAAGATTCAATACAGAATAAGCATGAATGGCACAGGCTATGAATTAAATAGACTTGACTTTGTTCATTTATTTATTCATTAAGTCAATAAATGTTAATTTTTATAAGGGCTTACTATACATTAGATACAATATAGAATGTTCAGGAGGTACAGAGGTGAACAAAAGAGATATGATCCCAACTCCCCAAGATTTGAATCCCAGGTCTACTACTTATTAGCCAAGCACACATGCCAGAGGTCAGCAAGCTTTCTCTGTAAAGGTCCAGAGAGTAATTATTTTCAGCTTTGTGGGCCATGAGGTCCCTGTTGTAATACTCAAATCTGCCACCATAGTGTGAAATCAACCATAGACCATATGCAAGTGAATAAGTGTGACTATATTCTATTTTTATTTTTTTAGAGATGGGATCTTGCTATGTCACCCAGACTAAAGTGCAGTAGCACAATTGTAGCTCACTACAGCCTTGAACTCCTGGGTTCAATGACTGGCTAATTTCTTTTTCTTTTCTTATTTTAAGTGACAGGAGTCTCACAATGTTGTGAACTCCTGACTTCAAGTGATCCTCCTGCCTAAGCCTCCTGAGCAGGTATGAGCCACCAAGCCCAGCTATGTATTCTAATAAAACTTAACAAAAAACAGGCAGTAGGATTTGACCTACAAATATTGTTTGCCAACTCCTGGTACAAACTGATTTCTTAATATCTACTATGTTTAGTTTTCTTCTATACAAAGTTTATAGAGTATTAGACCTTCTTCCTTCTCCTTTTCCTCTAACAAGTTTCCATATACTTTATTCCTATCCCTTTTTTAAAAAACTAGTGCTTTCTTCTTATGTCTTCTAAGACTTATGGAACCAACTCTTTTATTATTTATCCCCCAAATCATTTAATCACCTCCTCACTTCCAATTATATTCCTCTAAACCCAAAGACCCCACCTCCAGCAGGTCTCAGAAAAGTCTGCCTTGCATCACTCTTTTTCTTTAAAAGGAAAATCAATGAACACACAAATAACAGCAAAAGCAAACACATGCTGTTGGTGGCTATCCAACCCCATCTGTATCGTATTCAAGCTCCTGGTCCCTGCTGGTCTGTCCAGCTTCAGTTCCCAATGCCCTTTCCATCCTACCTTCTGGTACCTTGCGTTTCACTGCTTCACACCAAAATGCAGAACATGTATTGTTGTTTCACTCCTCTTCTCATGCCACATCCCCTCATTCTAGCATTTTGTGTATAACCCTACTTGTTTCCACTCAACATTAACCACACCAGGAATATGCCCTCACCTTCTGAGGCTGAACTGCAGTTCCTCTGTGTGCCCATGGCACCTCCCCACAAGGGGGACCAATTGCCTCCATCATTGGAGAAGCAAACATTTCAGTGCTATAAGAGTTCAACAGTACTAACACTGATGAAGCATTTTCCTACGCGACCTTCAAGACTCTCCTCAAAGACAACCAGCCCAGGAGCTGTGCTATGTACTTTACATACATGAATTCACTTACTTACCCCAAGTCTGAAGTTGGTTCAGGTGTTTCTGCTCTAACTACATTTATACAGCCCTGGAAAACGTCACATTCTGCAAAATCACACACTACGCATAACAGGGCATATGAAGAAAAAGAAGGTTGGGGAGGGCCCCTCAAAATCTATGGACCTTTGTAACCAGAGCACGAATAACAACAATCAGTAAACCCTAATTCAACACCAGCTGGTTAAATTTCTACTGGCATTTGCAGCCAGCATCACAGACAGAATTAAACACGGAGACCCCTGCTTTCTCTCTTAAAAGGTAAACTACAGACAGCAAGTGTTTCTAGCATTGTTGTTTTTTTTTAATTAAATTCTGATCCTAGATATACCCTTCTTTATGAGTATAATGTGCTAGCACAGAGAGCACTGTCTTCCCCGCTGCTGCCTCTGCACTCTCAACGTCTGGGAGGGCAGAGCCCCTCAGAAAACCAAGTAATTCTCGAAGCCTAAATCCCACTAAACCTGCAGGAGATGCAGATGCTTTGTAGATATTCAGCTTGTTTCTCCAAAGGTCTTCAACTATGGCTAAGGCTTCCTCTTTAAATATGATAAAGTTTGCCTCTGATTGTTTCTTACAGTAACATGCTGTGGGAAGTGAGCCAAAAAAAGAAATTCATGTTTTACTGGCATGACTTTCTTATTTACTAATAACATTTCAAGTTTTCATATAAAAGAAAACTCTGCAACAGAATACAGTGTGCCCATTTTGAAAGCAAGGAAGCTAAAGTTTAGACTAGAGACTAAATCACTTGCCCAAGATTATCAAGGGAAAGAGCTAGGATTCAAAGTTAGGCCTTGTAATTCCAGATTTGTGCAAGGAAGGAAGGAACGATACAGGCGGGGTAGGGGAGGGAAGAAGTGAGCTGAGCAGAGGGAAGGAAGAAGAAAAGAACAGAAGAAGGAAGGGAGGTGGAAGGGATATTAGCATCTATAAAGGTATTCTACATGGGACAGAGAGAAAAGGAAAAGCTGGATGATCACTGAAAATGGAAAGTCTTTGAGAGAAAAACAACCAACATGTACACAAACTATACATTCTCTCTCAAGGAAAGAATTAAAATCGCTATTAATACATAAGAAGAATCACATTTTAAAATCCTTTTTCCTGGCCTCATACTCACTGAGCAAACATAAAAACATATCCGTAACTTGTATTTGTTTTCTGCTTAATAAGTGGAAGAAAATAAAAGCTATAAAACATTCTGTGACCACAAACTGTATCAGAGATAAATTTTAATATTAGAGATTTAGTAAGCCTGAGAACTAAATATTTAATATGAACTCTAAGACATTTGTGTAAATAAACTCGTGGCGGTTTGGCTGACATCCCCACCATCTATTCCTAACAAGTCTGTGCTCAATCTGTTTAAAAGACCTTCAAAAAAGTCTCAGAAATGCAAGAAGTGACGGTCAGGATTACTATCATTATTATAATTAGCAAAACACACTTAGGCAAAATAATAGAATATTTAAATAATGATCTAAGAGGATTTCCTGACTCACCTGTTGTTACTCTCAAAAAGAAATGGTGACTTAAACTACACTGAAACTGTGAGTATTATATACACTGAGGTTCTTTATCATGACAGCTATTCTGTGTATCTAATACTTAAAACCAACAAAAAGTTTCTCTTGAGGGATTTTAAAGTCCTCTGTCACCTTCTTCTTATCATAGATGACACTTCAGTGATCTATAGATGGGCGCCTCTCAAGGAAAAAGAAAACAGTTCATTGAATGTCAGAGGGAAATCAGAGACTACTTAGATGGGGAGACCAAGGCCCAGAAAGGCAATTTCTGCAAGGTCAGACTACAGGTCCATGCAGAGGCATGTTTGATTTCATGGCTGCAGTAACTGCAAATAGTGGACTTTGTAAGATAGGTTGAAGAGAATGGCCTTTGGTCTTATCTTAAGATAGTATATATCATGAAAGTAAGATAAATGGTTTAATGGTAAAAATAAAGGTCAGCAAGTAATTAGTATTGAAAACAGAGCATTCAAGGTGACATGTTTCTAAAGTAAAAAAGACAGAAAAAATAAGATTAAACATACATAAATTGCAAGAGATAAGGTAGAACAGCAGAATCTTAGCCTGTGGGGGGGGGGGGAATATCTTATCATATAAAGAAAAGTCAGGTAATTGCAGAACAAATGAGTCAAAACACTTAGAGACTAGATTAAAATGATTATGTAATTTGATTAGTGATGAAAACTTTTGAACACATTTGCTTTCATTGTTGATTGGTTCTGTAATGTGGGCCCTGTGGCTTAGGGGTGAGGGGCTATAATTAAATTTATTTTGAACTTCTACTTGCCTAGAAATAATAATGCTTTATAAAGTTAACAGTTAATAAAATCATGTATGGTCCCTCACATTTAACCTGAGTCCGAGAACCAAAATTGTTGGCTTCTTAGCTTATAAGTGAAAGTTTAATTTCAGAATCAGGAAGCATTTTGATACACTGATGTTTATTAATTTTCCTGAAAATTTAACCACAATTTTTACCACTTTACCCAGAATTTTCTGTAAGTACAGATTTAACAGTTGCCTAATTTGGCTGTCAATCATCAAAATAACTTCTAAGACTTTTAAGTAATCGGTGTAATTGTGGGGGAAGTTATAAACTGTGGCCAAGCATCTCACTACTCCTCCTCCCCCCAGAAATTACCATTAGAGTAACCTACATAGCCAAGCAGTTTTTAAGAATTAAAATTCCTTGCTGCTGAAATGTAATTCAACAGTAATTGGTTAAAAGAATCTTTATACATCCCATGCATCTCTAGAGAAATTAATTCTAGATTGTAGGTAGAATCAACTTTTCTGACCTTTTGCCAAAGCATTAGCCTTTTAGTCATTTCTCAAGAACCCATTATGTGGCTCAATTACTGTGGACTATGTGTGTCTCTGGTTGAAATGCTGATGACAGTGATCAGCATTAGAAAGTATTGTGCCAGGCACCGTGCTAAGTGCTTTGTAAGCATCATGCCATTTATTACTCACAGCAACCCTATGCTCTAGGGACTTTAATTATCCCTATTATGCAGACAAGGGAATTGAGGTTGAGAATTTGGACACTGCCCATCTACCTCCAGAGCCCATGACCTTAAACGTGCACACTGCACCCAGACAGCAGGTATAGCATATAATCTAACACCTCTGGGCAGGAGTTCTTGGAATGAATTCTCAATAAAAAATGGAAACCCTCACAGAAAGCAAAGCAGGTCTAGGAAACAAGGTCACGATCCAGGGCAGAAGTCCCCAGGGGGCCTCTTAGGGTGATTCCTATTTTTCTCCTTTGACTAGGTGACTATAAGCATGAGGTGGAAGGTAAAAAGGTCAGAAGGCAATCGGTGTCTCCTGGTGGAAAAAAAGTACACTTCATGGCACACATAGCTGCCGAGCTTCTTCTAAGGTTGGCCTTGGGTCAGTGCACTGGGTATGCATGTTAAAGACTTTGGCATCAGAAAGTGCTTGTCTTTCCCAGGGACTTTCCTAAAATGACCATTCGTTTTATTTCAACGAGGAGGGCAAGCTGGCCACATGCACTGGATATACTGCCTTCAGGCAGAAAACTAATACAAAGAAAGAGGAAAATGCTTTCTCATGTGTCAATGCTTCAGTGTAAAAGGCAAAGCTAAGACTATGGTCACGTCAGCAGAAAGGTCTTTGATGTCAGAAAGTGACCACCAAGGGCTTGCTGCTTGGGAAATTATAGATGTCAGGGGTCTTCAGACTCTGAAAGGGCCATTTTGTGTTACAAGTCAACTAAATCCATTTTTTTAAAAAAAGAGTAGATTCCAAAAGTAGAATTTAAATCATCCTTGATAGCAAAATTCTTTTTAAAATGTTCCGAAAAGAACTGACTATTTACTTCAGAGGTGCAGGCAGAGCACAGAGATTTTCAGAGTAGTAAAAATGCATCATATGATACTATAATGATGGATACCTGTCATTATGCATTTTTTCCAAATCCACTGAATATACAACATCAAGAGTGAACACTAATGTAAAGTGCAGACTTTGGGTGATAATGAAGTGTTAACATAGATTGCAACAAATGTGCCACTTTGGTGAGGGATACTGGTAACCAGGGAGGCTGTGCATGTGTGGGTGTGAGGAACACAAGAAATCTCTGCACCTTCCCTTGGCTTTTCTGTGAACTTAAAACCGCTCTAAAAAATAAATCATTTTTTAAAGTTGCTTTTAACCATTAAAAAAAATCAAATATTTCAAGACCCTATTTTAAAAGTTGTGCTTTTTGGGTTTTGACCAAGAAAATGCCTAAGAACAAAAATTTTAAAAGTGAACTCTATGGCTACGATACCCATTTGCACTTTGTTTATCACAGCACTAATTCATGTATTTGGAAAAGAGATGTATGGTGTATACGTAAGTAAGGTACATACTCAATTTATGAATATTTGTGGACAAATGGATTCACTGACTCCTTGAAGCTCCTGGAAAGGCCCAGTGGTTTTTGTAGCTTAAAATGGGAACCACTGCTCTAAAGCTAGTAATTTTAGAGTTTCTTATTGTTGTTTTATCCTCAACTCACTTCCTCAAAATTTAACAAAACTAAACTAAAAATTTTGCATAAATGTATGTATGTAATACAATGTTCCCCATGTAAAAAATACTCTAGTTATTAGATATTTTGCATCTTCCACTGATTAACTCAAGGCAACATTTCCTTTGCTTGTCTTCCTCCTCCCATTTCCTTTCAAAGAAAGTACTTGCCTACCATGCCACTGTTAGGGATTTGCTTACATGTTAGAGGATCTAAGAAGCCCTATAGTAAGGAAATTTATATGACTTTATTTAAACCTGCATTTCCCAATTTTCTTATGTTTCCTGCAAATTAACTTCCAGGTTTCTACTGCAGTGATTCCCAAACATAAACAAATTTTAGAATCTTCCAGAGAGCTAGTAAAAACACAGATAAATGGGCTCCATCCCCAGGTTTCAGGCTCAGTAGGCTTGGGGTAGGCACAGAGAATTTGCGTTTCCAGCAAGGTTGCAGAGGATGCAGGGGCTGCAGTTTCCAGACTATACTTTGAGAACCACTGAGCTACTTAACACCATTGGAGATGAAGTTCTAAATGCCTTAGCTTATGTCAAGCTAATGAATGAAGATTTTAGATCAAAATGAAATGTACTTTCAGAATGTTCCAGTTGTCT
Source organism: Cephalopachus bancanus (assembly GCA_027257055.1). Taxonomy (NCBI): domain Eukaryota; kingdom Metazoa; phylum Chordata; class Mammalia; order Primates; family Tarsiidae; genus Cephalopachus; species Cephalopachus bancanus. The sequence continues at coordinate 624,806 of JAPVLO010000214.1, read as the reverse complement.
TCCCTGCCTATGAGATCCTGGTAGTCCGAAGTGTCCATAAAAATAGGCACAGTTACTCATATTCATAAAATTGTATTTTGATTCCTATCAAGATTATGCTAATTAATGAGTTGAAAAAATTCTTTAGGTATGTGATTTTAATACATACCTGGAAAGCTACTAGGAAACTAAAATCAATTTTACAATGAACTGAATAATAATTTATATTATTTGAAAGTAAGAAAACACTAAAACAAATAAACACTGAGGAAATACATATGACTCCAAACTAAGAAAATCATAAAATCTGACGACATAATGATTTTTCTTTCTGGAAGTCACAGCATGGTTAACATTTTGCTCTCTTGGCTTTCTTGCCTGTTGTAATTGCACAAGAATGCAACTTTATAAGCTCTTAGTATTATATGAAGAACACATTAAATCTCTCTAACACAGTTTACTAATTCCGATATAATTGACTCATTGTTTGCATTAGGAATGACAAGGTGACTAACAAAATATAAATTATTACTTTAGATATTATTTCTCATTTAATGAATGGTCAGAAAAGTTTCAAAACTGAAAACCTGGATACCTGATAAATTTAAAAAGGAGATGAACTGTTTTATTGTATTATGAGCTGTGCTGAAATTTCCAAAAATATTCTCCAAGTTAACTGAGAAAGGAAACTGCCTCAGTGACATTAGTGCAAATAAAAATCACACTAAGAAAATACCATTTTCAATATCCTTCATGCTAATTAAGCTACTATGGAATGTATATTAAAAAACAACACAAGATTAACTAATCTCCTTGTCAATGTTTGTTTCACAGCAAGAACATTGAGGGAATGCTTTTATATTCCCAAGGTTTTAGACGTCTTTTAACATGCTGAACAGTTGTTATGTATGTGTGATATGTGTAAGTTTGAAAAGAACCTGGATTGAGAGTATGAGTAAGACATGTGATGAACAAGTCAAGGGCTGTCACCATGCTCAAGCCTGAATGGAAGGAGACTGGCAGAGACATGCCAAAATGCCACATTACCAAGGGTGACTCTTCACTGCTCTGTCCTACAAGAGACTGCTTTTGACAGGAGATGTCAACTATGCATGAGATGTGTCAGCTACCCTGGGCTCCAAATTATGAGAAAGAAAATAATGACTAAATTTTTTTTTAGTTTTCCTTGGTGTGTGTGCAGGGGGGAGGTAATAGGAAAATAATAGTATTGGGTAGGTAAAATCGTGGCATATGAAGATGGTAACTTGGGGATGACAATAATTACTATATTCAGGTGATTAATAATATAAATCACTGCTATTTATTCTCAAAACAATAAAGAAGAATCCTTTATTGAGCACTTTCCATCTCCCCAGGAGATGCTACATGCCTTAGATCTATACTGTCCAGTGCAAAGGTCACAAGCCACATGTGGCTGTAAAGCACTGGAAAAGTGGCTCGTTCAAACAGAGGAACTGAACTTTTAATAGTATTTAATTTAAAACTATACTTAAAGACATACTTTAGTTGTTGGAGATCTTTTTTTTTTTTTTTTTTTTTCGAGTTGGAGTCTCACTCTGTCACCCAGACTGGAGTGCAGTGGCCGCTTCCGGCCACCGCAACTCGACCTGCTGGGCTCATCCTTCCGCTCATTCCGAGTAGCCGGAATTACAGGCATGCGCTACCCGTGTATTTTTGATTTATTGTAGAGATGATCTCGCTGCCCAGGCGGGTCTCGAACGTCAGGCAATCCACTCACCTCAGCCTCCCAAAGGCGCGGGATTACAGGCTGAGCCACCGAGCCCGGCTTGGAGATCTTTTAAATATGTTTGAAACAACTTAGTTACATGAATTTACTTTTTCACATACTAATTTTATAAAATCTAAACACAGTAATTCAGATGAAAATTGTGCCCAAATTGTGATGTGAGGGAGGTATAAAATACACACCCAATACTGAAGACAGCATGAAAGACTTAATTAAAAGATTTAGTATAAAATGCAAAATATCTTAATAATTTTTATATTGATTATATGTCAAAATGATACTATTTTAGACAGATTGGGTTAAATTAATTTCACCTGTTTCTTTTTACTTTTTAAATAACATTTAGCAGTCAGTCTCTATTTTTTTTTTTTTTAAGTAGAGACGAGGTCTCACCATGTTGCCCAGGCTGGTCTTGAACTCCTAGCCTCAAGCGATCCTCCTGCCTCGGCCTCCTGAGTAGCTGGGGACTACAGGTGCCACTACCACACCCAGCTAATTTTTGGGTTTATTGTAGAGATGAGGTCTTGCTATGTTGCCCAGGCTGGTCTTGAATCCCTGGGCTTAGGCAATCCTCCTGCCTCAGTCTCTCAAATTGCTGTGATGACAGGTGTGAGTGACCGTACCCAGTCTCTTTTTTACTGTTTTTAATGAAAGTACTAAAAACTGTTAATCTACATGCATGGCTTACATTCTATTTCTATTGGAGAGCACTGCTTTAGTGAATTATCTCATTTAACTCTCACAAAAACTCCCCAGAGCATACTGCAGTATTACCTCCATTTTATAGATGAGAACACAGACCTAGAGATAACAGGAAACATGCCCAAGTTCACGTAGTTAAGAATCAGAGCTAGCCTAGCCTAGATTTTCAACAGGTACTCTGATTGTGGTCACATCTCAAAGCACAATGAGGCACATCAGTTAGCATTACTGGGAATTCGGCATTCAAATTATAATTTACTACCGTGCTTGGATACCCAGGCTACAAAGCTGAAGTCATAAGGTTCCGTGCCTCTCATAAATTCAATCTTTTAAGATTAACCTGGTTGTCATAAATATCACCAAACATGAACAATGAAGAGGAAAAAAAAAGACCATTACTACAGCCTGTCTTACCAGAGGAAGGATTCAAATTAAATTCCATCAAATCACACTGAGCCAACACACTCTGACAAGCACCTCACATCCAAAACCCCAAGAGTCTTTTTTTTTTTTAATTTGTTCCCCCTTTCCCTTCACCATGACACAAAAGAAAGCCCTGTAAAATGCTGAATGGGGTAAAAGAAAATGCAACAAAGTTAATAGGGGGCTATAGACGGTCCTTCAGAATTTGTGAAAACACAAAAACAAGAGGGCGCATTTCCATCACTGCACAATATTGTTTTTGTTTAGGAGCCAAGTCCCAGTCTTGAAACGTGTGGGTAATAAATCAGCAGGCATTATTTTAAACCAACCGGTTTTATAAAATAAGCCAAGAGTTGAAAGAGGCAGGACTAATTACCAACATTCCTTGATGAATTACTTAGCGGCGTGTGCTAAGTCAATGTACGTCTACGTCTTGATCCCCAATTTTATCCTGTACTTATTTCCCAGGAGGTAAAAAGAACATGGGGCTAATTAAGGCACCGATCTCCACAGCCAGAAATACTCAAGGTAAGATTTCTTTCAAAAAAAAAAAAAAGAAAGAAAGAAAGAAAGAAAAGAAAAGGGTCTTTGCCTGGTACTTATTAATCTAATTTTTACTACTTCACTAGAAAAACAGAGCTAATCTTGTCACCTTTAGGCAGTCTGAACTACCATGCAGTGTTCAGAAAAAAATGTTACATATTTGTAATTTAGCCAATAAGAATTTCTTAAGCCTTTCCTAACCGGCAGGAATGTCTCTGGTTTGTCACTTCTAATTAAGTCTCAACAAAATTTCCAGTCCCTAAATTTTAATTATACAAAACCCAGGGCCAATAAGGGAGATTACGACAAAGTTATGCCTTGTGGTAAGGTAGCAGAAATCTGAATTTTGCTTTTCATTTTGGGCCTCTTAAATACTTTTAAAACTTATTCACGACCGGATGATTCAAATCCTTTTGCTCATGTTTAATTTTCAGGACCCTTACACCTTGTTATTTTCTTCTAAGAAAGACCACTAGAGTTACACAGTGTGCATAAGTCTAGTAACCTCATCTGACAGAACTCTGCTCCTCAAAAAGTTGTGGGTGACTCTTAAATAAAACACATTAGAGCTATCCACTTTAATTATATGGAGAACACATGCATATGTTCTCCTATATTTAAAAATAATAATAATAATAAAAAGACTTTGGCCACCACTTCCAATTCCAACACTCGTTCCAGAGTTAGCTAGTAGAGATAATTTGGTGTACTTCATCTAGACCTTTTTCTAGAACATTCCCTGTTTTTTAAGGGTGATTAAAACAATTCCTTTTCTAGGATCATCCTTTCCTTTATCAGCCCACAGCTTTATCTGATTCATATGCTCTAATTTTGATTCATTTCCTTTTCACAAAGTTACAAATGAATGTGCAAAAAACGTCTAACTTTGTAAACAAGAGCTGAAGGACTGGTTCATTATCAGGAGCTAAATTTTTCTTAAAGTTCAGTCTGTTCCTCAAAGAGATCAATAAAAAGAGACACATTCAGGGCAAGAGCCAATATTCTAGTACTGATTGCAGCTATAACCTTGAGCAAAGCCACTGTACTGATTTACATATTTTTAATGCAGATCACACCCACTTACTTTAGTAGGGCAAAGTTAAAATTAGATTTTGCTTACACATGTCCACAATCTCTGTTCAAAAGCATACCTATAGAAAGTAGTCCATTGGTGGCCTTTCAAATCTAAATCCTTTCTTTAACTGTTGGGATTAAGTGGGTAACAGTCATGAAGGAGACTCATGACCTTTTCGATATAATAATATAAGATTTATTACTGCTGACATTCACTTAAAAGGAAACAGAAACACAACCAGAACTGAAGTTTCAGTTTTAAAGGCTAAAATATGGCAAAAGCTCTAATACTGCAGGAGGTGTACGGGGGGAAAAAACCTAAAAATGCAATCATAATTTCAGGAGAAAATTCATATTAGAAGTGTGAGAGTTATATGATTATCTCAAAAAATCATTTATAACAATACAAGTGTGGTATTAAAATACACAGAACTAAAAGCATATGAATTGTGACAGCCTGGGTCATCAAGATCTTCAAAACATGCGTGATCTTGAGATAGGATTTTGGGATGTTGTCACAGAAACTTTCACTGTAGTGCTTCTTAACACATAACGATGACTATCACTAAGTCATAAATTACCATCACGGTCCATGTGGCCAGGCATGGACTTTTCATACCTTTTATACTATAAAAACACATCCAGTTCTTTCATCTGGCATATCTTGGAGACCCATGGAGATATTTTAACTATCGAGCAGGGAAAGCTCTCAGTAATTCAAATGCTTAAGATCATGTATCTTTTCATTAAGTTTGTGAGATTCCTCTGTAGCTTTTCTTTGGCCTCTCATTTTGCTTCTAAAACGTTCTATTATTAGTAATTCTTCAGAAATGCTTAGAGTATGTCCCTACGTTCTGTAGAAAACATAGGTGACAGAAGGGTCTGTGGTTATAAGTAAATAGAGAAGGGCGTGGAGTCTAACTATGGGACCAGGAGCCAGTGATAACCTCTGTGCCTCACTTTCCCTATCTGGAAGATAGGTCTTATCCTACTTGTTCCATTAGGCTGCTAAATGAGGTAAAAGTTATGAAGTGTTCAGCCTACCACCCTTGTACACCCATAATTATAAATGTCCATGCTGTCAAGGAGGCACAAATCCCTTTCCTCCTCCACGTTGCTTTATGCAGTACCACATTCACACCAGTAATTCCTAGAAAAGTTTTAGACTATGTCCTAAAGCTCTGTCATAAACACTTGGCCCAGGCTCCCGTGTCATTTGAGAGGCCTAATGCTGATATCTCTGTCGCCTAAAGTTTCTCAGGTCATGCACTCCAAGATAGGTACTACCACCAGTGGGCTACGGAGTTCAACTAATGGGTTCAAATCCTGACTGCACCACTTACTCCAGCAACTTCCAGTGAGCTACCTAACCTCTTTGCATCAGTTCCCACATCTGTGAAATGGGGATGCTAATACTAACTACCTCACAGACCAGTTGTGGGATTACATGAATCAATACCGATCAAGTTCAGTGCTGGCACAGGCTAATGACAACTGCTAGTATAACAGTTCTCCTGGGGAGAGGGAGAGACAGAAGAGTCAGAATACAGAAGTTGCATCTATAGGAACCTTGACCAGTGTTCTCTAAACACACAAAGAGAAGAATTGGAAAGATGCTCATGATGCTACAGGAGAGTTTTTTAACCTTTTATTCATTCACACCATCCTAGAAAGTCTTTTTAGATACCTTTCTCCTAATTACCTCTTCTTCATCCTCATCTCATGAAATTTTAAAAGACACACATGCTGCTTATCTGTTTGCATACTGTGGCTTTGAAGGCTTACAAGCCATTGCAACATCTGAGTCTTTTTTGCTCTCTCAGAATCCAATTTTGTCCCCCTGGGGGGGGGGTGCAACTTCACCCCTTTTGAGAATACATTGCTTTAGGGATCTCATTACATTTTTTTAAATTGGCATTCAAATCCAGATAACACAGGGCCCACTCCAATTTTTAGTTCTCACTTCTAGACCCCAGACCTTAATATTCTCTTTACCATACTACTCTCACCACTAGGAGTATGGAATGAAAAGGATTGTATAAATGGAAGGACACTGCACCTATCAGTATGACTTTCTTTAACAGGAGAAAATATGAAGGAGTAGAGCCGGTGTCTCTTCTCATATAAACTCACAAGATGACATCAGTGATTGCAAAGAGGCACACAGAGAAGCCTGTAAGATCCTCATACTCATGAAAGGCCCAAACTTCACCTGCACATAGACCATTTATGTACCTAATCCTGAACTGCACTCCATATCTTTAAAATAAAATAAAGAAAAATAAAATAAAATAAAAAATAAAATAAAATATCCTTATACTTAAAGAGAATGTGCTGCATGGTTCAGGTGTCCACCAAGCAAAGCAGGCCCTATTTCACAATCTGATGAAATCAAACCACCCAGATTCTGTCTTCTTCCTCAGCTACAGGAAAATGGCCTTGTGGTTCAAAAGGGAGAAATCATTTCCATTGTGTATCAATATCACCAAATGAATATGTAATTAGAGCTGATGTTTCAATGTTTTCAGAAAAGTGGAATCCATTCATAGACGTGGCTGTGTACAGGTTGAATATTTCATTTTATTTATTTATTTATTTATTTTTGTTTTTGAGTTGGAGTCTCACTCTGTCACCCAGAGTGGAGTGCAGTGGCACGCTCCCGGCCACCGCAGCCTCACCCTGCTGGGCTCCGCGATCCTTCCACCTCAGCCTTCCAAGTAGCTGGAACTACAGGCACGCGCTACCACGCCTGGCTAATTTTTTGATTTATTGTAGAGATGAGGTCTCGCCAAGTTGCCGAGGTGGGTCTTGAATCCACGGGCTCAGGCAATCCACTCACCTCAGCCTCCCAAAGCACTGGAATTACAGGCTGAGCCATGGAGCTTAGCGAATATTTCATTTTAGATAGCTGCTCCCCATGGATATGCTCTTTCAAGCAGATGAAACCTAAATATTTAAGCAAAAATGATTTTCTTCAGTCAGCATCGTATTACTAGTGACTAGAAGCAGGGCAGACAGAAAACCCAAGTCCAGCATTAATCAGCATTAGCCAAGATTCTTGCACTACTGGGCCTGTGTTAAGTTTGACGTTACCAGTGTAAGACAACACTATAAAGCACTTCTTGTGCCAGACCTGAGACCTCTAAGCCCTCACCCACAGAGGCTCACAAAGCAGCTTGGGAAGCAAACAGGCTGCCAGTCAGTGCCATGCTGGTCCATACTTGTACACTGCACGGTCAAACTGCTTCCAAGACATGGGGTGAGAAGTCCCTATTCAGCACAGCAAAGGATGGAGCTTGAGCAATATTCCCAGTAGACATGACCCAGAAGAAGAGGTTTTTATTCCTTCTGTTCCATTTGCAAACATAAACAAAGAGAAAAAGAAGGTTTATGTCTACCTGATCAAATGTGCCTAATCTATTTCTTCAGACCTTGCCCCTACAAAAAGCAACTCAATGTAAGACTGGAGAACAGAGAACATCAGGAAGGCCGAACCCTGTTACCAGCAGTTCCCTTCAGGGAGTGTGATGGAGGGGAGATGGTGGGAGGGAGGATGAGTTTCCTGTTGGATCATTCTTTTGCATTGTCTAAATCTGTAAAAAGTTAGCAAGCACTGCCTGTAAATTTTAAAAATCAATAAGATGAGTTTTAAAGAGAGAAAATTGCCATATGTGTGACATTGAATGATTCAAGACTGCTAGGAAATGAGGTCTCCAGTTTGTAGAACCTGGAAACTGAGTCCCTTTCTCCCTCTGAATGAGAATGTGACCTTGCAGACACCAAGTCTGATTCAAAACCAAAAAAATACAAGTGTTTCTAAATGAGACTAAAAGATTGTGTAAGTCCCACTGTTGGGGACATAAGTGTATGGCAGCCCGTGTATGAATGCACTACAGTATTAGAAGAAATCTCTCTTGTAGCATGTCTTTATCTTATGGGGACAACACCTCTAGCTAACTCAGGGGACCAAGGCAAGCTGATCTGAGACATGCTGCATCTGTTCCCACTTCTTGTAGCCACCAACATGCTATTTAGGGTCTGTATTCTTGGCTCAATAAATCAGGAACAAAAATCTAAATGCAGGGTGTGGGGGAAGTCCCTCTGACAATCATAACCCATGAGCCCACCTGTAACACCACACATCCTTCATGTTTCTGTATTACATTAAAATGTTAAGTCCCACCTTGAAAATTCTACATCAGGTAGACTTCATAATTCACAGAGAAAGACTAGCAATTCAGTAATCAACCATTTTTCTTACTAGTGAAATCTCAAGGCATGTTGGTTGCAGATCAGGGTGACAAGGAAGAGGACTTCCATTTCAGCTACCAGAATCTCTGTTTAAATGAGATATAACTTTGATGAGATAACCTCAAAATAAATGCCCAAGTAAATTTTGTTTACCACGTAGAGGTTACAGGCAAAAAGTATTTCTATATTTGATGAACAGTACGCATCATCTCTAATCGCAGAGCAATCTGCCCAGCTCTTGAGATGATTTGGAAAAAAAGGGAACATTCTTTTTAAATTCCTTCAAACTGCTCAAAATATCCTGACATAACAAAAAATATTTTTTCTTTTAAATTCACATAACCTTTCTTCTCAGCAGAACAGAAAAAAACATTCAATGTACAGTCTATTCCAGAGAGAACATCTTGCCTTAAAAATTTTAAATTCCACAAGGGAAGGAAGGAGGGAAGGAAGGAAGGAAGGAAGGAAGGAAGGAAGGAAGGAAGGAAGGAAGGAGGGAGGGAGGGAGGGAGGGAGGGAGGGAGGGAGGGAGGGAAGGAGGAAGATTCATGGGAAAGCCTTGGCAACTTCCTACAAATTTGTGAACAGCAAAACATTTTCAAACTGTAAACTAATGTTTTCAAGCTATAAGCTGTCAGAGTTCATGTAGGGAAGGGAGTGGGCAAAGAAATCCTGATGAACTTGCCAGTGTAGGATCAGAGCAACCAAGTGCTTTTATAATTCATCAGAATCAGAGAGATAAGACCATGAAAACAAATGCTTGATGAATGTACAAATGATTGACTGTGATTTTTTACTGCGATGCTTCTTGAACTCTCAGGACTGATGTGTCCATCAGTCTGTCCAGGGTTACTCCACTTTTGTTTGATAGAAGTAAATCAAATGTCAAACCTCTGGTTTATATGAGTCGCATACAAACAAACCGCCTGTGAATGAAACTGCTTCCATTAATTGTCCTTAACAACATTTTTTGGTTTTGAATTCACAATTTAAAATACAGGGTGTGTTCACTACTGTGAAAAATGTATTATGCGCTCCAAGTGTTGGTTAATTATGGTGAGGCACCCTGAAATTATAATACCCAACTGGGTAAGTGTTCTTAAGAAACTTAGAGAATATCTTTAATATGTAAATATATAGCAATAAGATTAATAATTCCATGTCATTCAAGATGAAAATCAATAAGAGGAATAAATCCATAAATTATAAAACCAATACAGAAACCAGAGGCTAACCGTGCAAAGCTTCATGAACTTAACTGACCAAATGATGACTATGTGTTGAGGAATGAATGATGCGAATTTCTGGACTCTAAATATGAATTCCGACTAGTCCTAAGTTTACTAGATGTCAACAATTTGTAAGCAAACTTTATAAAGCTTCATACTTTAAATTTAACTCTGCCAAAGAAAGGGATTAACCTGAAAACACTAATTTAGGTATTTGAAATAAGTCATCCAACCCACTGGTAGTAGAATGTTGGTAACTTAAGTTTGTGTGTGTGTGAAAACTAAACCCTGGCTGTTCTTCTATCAGGTTCTTGCAAGCCAGTTGGGAGATAAGAGAAATTTAACCAGATGCTCTAGCACAAGCTAGTGTGTCTAAGTTGTACACATCAACCTCCACTGAAAGTAGGCACGTTCTGTTTTAGCCATTTAAACCTTTAAAAATTGAATAAAGAATTTACTCAGGTGAGAAAATATCTTTTTCAATATAATCTGTATCATAATGCACTCAGTGAATTTGGTATTACCATTCTTTGAGAATGTATAGTCATCAGAAAATCGTTCGAGATTAAGCAAATTAATAGTTTTGCTATTAACCATTTACATGGTAAAACTATGCTTATGATTTTAAAACTATAAAAAAGAAAAGAAAAAACACCTTTTTCTCATTTGTCTTTCTATAATAAATATTTCATAATAGTTTATGTGCAAAACTTTTTAAAATATGCAAATATTATTAAAAAGTACTAAGTCTTTAAGTACCTGAAGCAATCACTTATGATACTCTCCTTAAAAACATTATTAGAATTTCTTAGAATATCACCCTATATGAAATCATACATTCCTCTTTGTTTCTTCACTTAAGGATGTTAAACTTTGTCTAAATAGCTATTAAACCCATCCATACGGGTATACTAACAATTCTTTCTTTTCATTTATATGACACACTTCACTAGCTTAGATAATTGATGCATAAAAAAACAAAAATTAAATAGAGATAAACTATATTCAGCATAAAATAGAAATTTACCAATTACTTATTTTTAGTTAGATTATGTCTTCCGATCGTAATGATTGATTTGTGCTTTAACTTTGAACATTCTTCTGGCTTACTTAAATTGAGCATTGCACTTCAATCCAATGCCATCAGGAAAAGGCAACATATATGGAAAAACATGAGTATAATTCAATTCATTTAATGTAGGTGTTAATTTTAATCATTTTCAAAAATAATATATTTTAAGTAACAAAATTATGTCCATTTTTAAGATGCTATAGAAATGATATTTCAATGCATCCGCTTTTGGATAATTTCCCCACATTTGATGTAACTGCCTTAATAGCAATATTGATTTCAATTAATATACTTTAATATCATAGCAAACATCAACTTCAAATTAGATATAAACTACTACTGGCCTAAATCCATGTCAACTCTTCTAAATTTTACCCTTCAGATTAAAAATCTGGACCATTATGATGAAAGAAACAGACATATTTCTCCCCATCTATCTAATTTATACAACTTTAAATAGCCTGAGGTATAGACAGAATAATCATGACTCTTGCAGACACAAGACAAGAGTGTCTTAAATAAGTATTAAATCTGCAAAAACTTAACTAATGATTGTCAATTTTCACCCAAACAGAACAGAAAGAATCCATGTATAATCTATTCCAGAGAGAAAACCACGGCTTTACTTGAGGGGGAGAAAAAAAAGAGTAAAAGACCATTAATTATGGCAATATCCAGAATTTCAAAAAATCACATTAAAGTAAAATTTTGGCTAAATCATTTGGATCTTTTTTGCCCTAACACAATTTCAGCTGGTTTCTCTATCAGAGTTTCATTATTTTGCCTCTACATTTTAAAAGATTCTTTGCAAATAAAGAATTAATCGACTATAAATTTGTTTTTTAAAGAATCTGTTTCCTGTTTCCTGGTAGGATCACATATTGATTCCGGATTAGAACACGTCATGCCACTATCTGCCTTAGTAGTAAACTTTAAATAGTGGGAGGGAAACGGTTTTTTTGAGTATACGAACAAATGCAAAAACCGACAACGAATCACCCGCCTGCAAAGTTCACATTGTTTAATGAACAGTAACAGTTGAGACTTTTCAGAACAAACCAATTAGGTGAGTAGGAAAAAATAATAATAGAAAAAATAAAATAAGAAGAATAAATAAAAGGAAGTCATCCTACTTTCCTTGAATCAGTCATTTTTAAGAATTGAAATGTTTATCTTTAAACAAGGAACATCTCCCATGTAATGTGGAAGACATGCGTGAGATGGAATTCTATTCTTAGACTTGTTACAATTTTCCCTAGTAATTAGGAAGCTATATATCCCTGATAGAATGATGCTAACAAGCTCCTGCAGTTTCTACTCCAGCAAGAAATCAAAGAGACCCAAAGCAGACAACTCACTTCAGTAAAAGGATTATGCAGTCTGGTTATTAAAGCACAGAAAGCTCTTCCCAGTTTTATATCTGAAGAACTTTCTGAAAGAATCAGATTCTACAGCCAATATTATTAGGCTAAGTAAAAAGAAAATTAAAGAGTGGCCATGGGTTATATTTAGGGAAAAATTAATAGAAGTTATTAAAAGAAGCCCATCTCAGATAACTTTCACATTTTGAAACTTTCCCCAAAACAGTTGTCATTACAACAAACGTCTATTCCTACTTGCGATTCCTCGTGGAACCCTAACATTTTTCTACCATTTCCTGAGGGTTACAATCACAGTTGCAATTAGTGTGCATCCTTCTTTTAAAATACAGAGCCATGTAGGATTTCAGGAAGTTGGCGTTTACAAATATGATTCTGATGGGTCAGCGTAACCAAATCCACAGCTAAATAAAACACCCAGCAAATAGAAAATGGAAGAAGGTTTGATCCACCCAAGCACCGCGACATTCACGTACCTTAAGGACTTCCATCGGCACCTGGGTGGCAGAGGGAAGGGTGGTGGGCACACTGACGTTTATGGCTGGTGTCTGACTCACGGGAACTCTCTGTTGCATGAACTGGGCCGCCTGCAGCTTCTGCTGCTGTTCCCTGCGCTCCTGCTCCTGCATCTGTTCACGCATGAGTTGCTGGCGTAGCAAGATGCGTGATGTCATACTGGAGGAGCTTATCGGAGGCTTGGAGGCCCCAGGATGCTCCGCGGAACTGCTGTGGGAGAACCAGAAGGCACACAACATTAAGTTTCCTAATGAGACCCTTCGTTTGCACTTCGGGGTATCCTAAATTGCACCAAACTATAAAATGAGGCTGCGCAAATAGATTCACGTCGCAGAATGGTACTCCATATAATTGAAAATCAAGAGGTGACAGGATTTAAGTCATTAGTAGTTGAATTAAAATAAGTCAGCTTGATTGCATCTAGGCATTTTTATCAGGCGGCTTAATTTTTTTTTTGACATTTTGTACTGCACACTACTCATCACCACCAAATATAGTGCCGCCATATGTACTGCCAAGAAGCAAAGCATCTTAATGGCACCCAAATTTCCACATTTAAAAATAAATTGCTTGATTTGCTTTTTTTTTTTTTACAACTGAATCTAACCAAATAACTACCCTTTCACATTATCTAAATTTCTTGAAGATGCCTAAAATATTTTCCAACAAGAAATTGTTTAAAGAAAAGGTAAGCTTTGTAAGAGGTCAGTTTTCTAAGATGCGAGAAGTAAAAATAAGTAAGGAAGGAAGCATTTGGACTAGAATGTTAACACTGAACTCGACCTCAGTCTTTGGGCAAGGGGGCAGAAGACAAGCTGGTGTGACAACCCAATTCTTCTCCACCCGGTTTTCTTTGTACTGTCTTTTCTTCGGATTCACCTTGGCATGCCCTTTACTAAGTGCTCTCTGCGCATTCCCCATGAGGCCTACATCTAATGGTTCTGGTATTCACTCTATCCAAAATTATTTAAAACACTAACACACTAGCCATAAGTTAAGAAGGAAAGACTCTCTAATTTTTCTAAATATGGTTTTTGATTGCTTTCCTTGCCAGGTTTAGAACATTATAAAGTATAAGACTTTTTTTTTTAACCTATTTGCCCATTTATAAGATAGGAGGTGTTTTAAAATTTCTACTGAATTGTTTATATCTTAAAGCCCCACTTCATTGATTTTTTTTTTTTTTTAGTTTTTTTTATATTAAAGATTGTGGAGTAAAATTCAGGATTAGGTACATAAGTGGTCACCGTACAGGTGAAGTTTGGGCCTCCCTTTGGTCCCGACTTCACCTGGTTTGAGATCAGGTACCCTTTAGTGATTTTATGTACCCCTCCTCCTTTCCCCTGGTAGTTTCCTGCTACTGCCAATCCCTTTCTTATAGTATTATGATGAATGTTCAGGGTCCGCTTATGATTAAAGCCCCACTTCTTAGAGATTTTGTGGGGATTAAATAAAACAATGCACATAAATCCCCTAGTACAATGAGCACCACGTAGTACTACCTCAGCAAACGTCTGCTGTTGCTATTATTATTTTAGAAAATGCCATTGTTTATTTCTTTTTCCCAATGTAATTTTTTAAAAAATCTCTGTTTAGGGCAAACAGTTCAAAACCTTAGCACCTGGAAAGAGAAAAAAGGGAACATTTGAGAAAAGATTTACTCCTGAGATAGTCACGCTTCAAAGGAAATGTTTGCACCTTGAGCTTCCTTCCTGGAGTGTGAATCCCAGCACCGTCTTTACCTTCTTACAAGAGACCAAATAAAGCCTTTAAATCATTGACCATCCTTATGAACGCCTTAAGATAGGAACCTTCAGACTCTGAAGGTAACAAAAACATGCTACAGGATGAAGAAGTATTGATTTCACTCACACGGTCCCAGAAAAAAACTAGATAATAACTAAACTAGCAGTTCACTTACTTTCCTAACAGCACATTAGTTCAGTAAATTATGAGAGGTTCACATAATATAATACAATTTGGCCGTTAAAAATGATGGAGAAACCTATTTATTGAAGTGAATAAAACTACACAATACAATAAACTTAGAAAAGTCATATGCAAAATAGCATTTAAAGTAAGATCCAATTTAACAACAACAATTTTTTTAAAACCTGTTCATAGCAAGGAAAAGTGTAAAGATAACACTACTCTGGACCATTGCTGGCATATATTATTACAATCTTTAGGAAAATAACAATATTAGCAAAAAACTATAAAATTTGTTCATATAATTTGATTCAGAAATTTCATCATGATGGACAATTTTCCTAAGTAAATAACTTAAATGTGGGAAAATGGATATTACAAAGTTATTATAAACTGCAAAATATTTGAATCATTAAGATTTGCCCCATAATATAAGAGTGGGTAAGTAAATTCTGAGACAGGAATTCCATAAAATACTATCTTTTTTTAAATTGCACAACTACAGAGCAAAGTGGGAAATGAATATGAGTAAATTTAAAAGTAGGACCCCCAAAGTGTATTTATATTCTGACTTAAAATAAGTATGGTATGTCTATGTACACAAACACACAAAATAATTAGCAGGGAACGTATAAAGATGATCATGGTTGACAGAGTGAGAATGAAGTTATAGGTAAATTTTTTTTCTTTTGTTTTTCTCCCTTAAGCCACAAAAAAGCCATAATATTTTTTTTCAAGGACAGAATATGTGCCTCTAGACACTAAGAACATGAAGAAATGACTTGAATGACTAAAGTCATCATTTGGCTAGAAGAAAGCAGACTGGATCCATCATAGACAATATTTTGACGATAAGATGGGAAAGTAGTGACTGTATCCAGCACATTGGTTCTCTTGGAAGTCCTCAGCATCCCAGAAACACAAACACTCTTGCCTTTTTTTTCCCCTACATTTCCTACAGACACACACAAAATGGAATAATGTTAATATCTTGCTTATTATTTTAATATCATGCACTCATCCACAGGATAAGAATACCTAGCCATTACTCTATTCACTTAAAATCATCTATTCACTTGGTAAGGCTTTACTAAAAGAGCATCAAAAGAAAATGTATTTTCCCACTTTTGAGTATGTTTTCAAAGTTCAAATGTACTTTCCTAAGCCAAGGGGGGGCAGCTATTTAAAAATAAATAAATAAGCGGCCTTACTATTCAAAGCCTGTCAGGTTAAAACATTCCCAGAGAGACTGATCCTTTTGATAAAAACAGGAGCAAACCTTTGTGCTGTAGCAAATGCAGCTGTGGAATAATCGCACTAATTAGCTGCTCAAGACGAGTCATTGGCTGTGATACTGGGGAAAAAATCCTTTCAATTAACAGTAAAGCATTCTTGAGACATCTTAAATTAAAATTACTAGTTATCAACTATACTAAGGCTTCATACTTTCATTAAAACATTTTCTGAAATATCCTATCCAGAAAAAAGTACATATGAATATAGTAGGTCAGTATAAATAAATTGAACCCCCACTAAAGAAAATATGGAAAATATATTTTTATATTTGTGTAAATATGGCAAAGTTCAGCTAATTGACAGTGTAACAAATCTTCCAAAAAATACAAAATTTTAAAAGGGCAAAGGAAGCATTAGAGTCACTTCATGGCATACTCTCCCTGCAGGATATTTCCACATTGTTAAAGATGATTCTCAGCTTTGCTCTCAATCTTTTAAACATTCCTTTCTCTTAGAAGTAATTAAATCTGCAATTATTACCATATAGACAAAAATGAAGTTATCTACACTTCACAATGTCAGCAGGACAAATGAGCATAATGTCTCAAACTCAAACTCCAGGTTTATGTGAGAACATTATGGGAGGCTGGCTACACAGCTTATTTTTTTAAATGAGAACCTGATGTTGAAGCTACTAATGACACGCAAGAAGAGATGTCCAAATGTATTTAATTTTAAAAGCTAACAACTCATCCCAGGCCCATGAAGCTCAATCTTCTTCGCTAGATAATCCTAATTCCATGAGTCTGATTCCTTTTAATCAGATTATGTAAAGGTCATTTATTCAGCAAATAGTTATTGCCAGGTGCTGGGAATACCTGGTTTCTAAGCTCATAGAGTTTAAGGCCACGGTCACAGAATTCTTCTGAGATGCCGTAAAATTAAGTCAATTATCTAGATTATAGGACTCTGATCGAGTTCCACATGGGAAGGTGTGTGCATCCCCACATCAGAAATCACCCATTGAAAGCCAACTGGCGGAGACGCAAATGCCTTTATTGGCACTTGCCCGAATCACTGAAGTCAGACACACAACTCCCTTGACAACTGGGAATTACTCAAGAAGGACAGCTACCAATTGGACTCAAGTTCCAGCTCAGTCACTGCTGAGCAGTGTGACCTTTAATGAGCCACTTGACCTCTCTGAGCCTCTCCAAAATCCAGCTCCTAAACGTGCTGCAGGGATTGGGTGAGTTAATGCAGCTAAATTTAAGGGCTCAGCACAGTGGCTGGAATGCAGTATATGGACAATGTGGCAAAATAATGTGAATAGAGTTCCTACCTCTATAGCTGAATGTACAGTTTTAACCCTCAAAGCTGCCCCCTTCGATGACATAGGTATATTGAACATGGGCTCCGAATTATCTGATATATTATTAGATCCAAATAGTTTATTCCACTGCCTTCATCAGTCACTTAAATGTATCAGAAAGTCCATTAAATCTGAGGCCTGGCACCCAAACAATATCTGCCTGATCACCCCTCACCTTTTTTTTTTTTGAGTTGGAGTCTCACTCTGTCGCCCAGACTGGAGTGCAGTAGCCGCTCCCGGCCACCGCAGCCTCGACCTGCTGGGCTCCAGCAATCCTTCCGCCTCAGCTTTCCAAGTAGCCGGAATTACAGGCATGCGCTACCACGCCCGGTTGATTTTTCTGATTTATTGTAGAGATGAGGTCTCGCTGCCCCGGCGGGACCCCTCACCTTTAACAGTGATGCCAATACCATTTTACTAGCTCATATGCATCAGTCTTTAGTCTCCATTACAGTCCTCCTAGACATGAATCAGGTTATCAGTTGAAACCTAGAGTGGCTGAAGGAACAGTTAAACTTTTCTCCGCATTTTCTCTCTTCAGTTTCTCAGGTAGAGTCCATCTCTGCTACATACTAACCTGTGACTGTGGCCAAGTTAGTCTATCCGTTTGTGCTTTGGTTTTCCTTATGTATAAAAAAAATGTTTAATACATCTGCCTCGCAGCATTGTTGTAAGGATTACAGTTTTTAATAGATATGAAAATCTTAGCACAATGACTGGAGCATGATCCAATAAACTGGAACAGAGTTCAAAAATTAGTGGTAAAAACAACATTAAACTACTTTGTGATACAGGGAATCAATTTTTTATAAGTCTACGTGCAAGTATGGACCTTAGAAGGTATTTCTTATAACATCCCTATTTAACTCAGAGAACCTAACAAAGTTTTGCAGGGATGAAGAGAGAAGAAAATTTATTCTGCAATTCTCTCATAAGCCATAAAGTAAAAATTGTAGCATTTTTCTCCAATAAAAATAATCTTCATTTAGTTGATAGAACTCAAAGCCTACCACTCACTTGCATGGGATATAATTTACTTATGTTCAGGACAATACAATGGTTGATATTAACATGCACAGTGGAGACACAGAAAGCCATAACAATATTAACCTCATGTGTAGAGAATAATGCCATTAATATAACATGGATAGTTTAAGCTACAGGAGTTTCCAAATGCAAAAGCCTAGCTACAAAAAAAAAAAAAAAAAATTAACTGAGAGAACTTTTTCTACAATAAAAATGCCCAGTCTCATTCCTGAAAATTCTGATTTCAGGCCCAGGAATCAAGATGTCTACAAAAAGCCTGCAGCTAATTCTTACACTCGGCCATGTTTGGAAAGAATAAAACACCTAAGACCACCCAGGTGTTTAGTAGGAGAGCTGGGCCATAAACCCACAACTCTAATTCTCAGAATACTTTTCTCCATGTCTGAGGACATTCACATTCTCATCCCACCTCCAATGAGTCAGGTTAGAGCTCTGAAGAGTCCTTCTGATACTGAATTCAGCAAGTTGAATGGGACAGAATGGGAAAGACTGCATCACTCTTACTAAATGGGCTATGAAACCAAATAGAAACACCTGTCCAGAAAGTGCCAAAGGATCTTTACAGTTACAGCACAGCTACTTTATCATAAATAAGAGAAACTGATAGGCTAAATCTATAGAAACTGCCCCCAGTCAGTTTGTTCTGCCAGCAAAAAGAAATTCTTAGGAAGCTTTTGAAAGTGTCTCCTAGTACACAAATTAGAGTTGGTAAATGGATATATATATATATATATTTAACAGTGATCTGGGTGTCTAACATTTCAGAGTGATCAGCATTTCTATTATCTCAATTTTTCCATTTCTTCCAAAGTGATTCAGGGTGACATTTTTACCATGTACGGTGGAAGCAAATGCAAATAAGAAACAATATCATTCCTTGTACTTAAAATAGCTGGGAATATAACCCATGTAAACCTGAAAGTACCAGATAGCACAGTTTGGCTTCAGACATTGAGATCTTCTGGACTCCTGTCACCACCTAACTTGGGTTTTAGTGGTCAAGAAAAAGAATGAAAATCTGCCAAGATTCCAGCTTTTTTTGGGTAACCATTAGCAGCTCAGATAACAAATACTCAACGTTTCTGGCAAAGAGAAAATAAAAAGGATTGCAAAACACAGTTTGCATGCAGCATGCAAATGCTTTCCAAAGGCTAGGTACTGCTAGATATTTGGGATATCATGGTGTTCTAACTAGACAATGTTCCTATCTCCAGAGCTTTGTGCTTTTCATTGTAAAAAAAAGGAGGAAAACACTCTAAAAACAAGAATCTATCAATTGTATATAAATTACAATCTGAATATAAATTACAATCTGAAATATTTACTTTCTAACACCAAGACCCAAATTAGTTGGTAAAAACTGGAAACGCTGGGCGTGGTGGCTAACGCCTATAATCCCAACACTTTGGGAGGCCAAGGCGAGAGAATGTCTGAACCCAGGAGTTTGAGACCAGCCTGGGCAACATAGCAAGACTTCATCTCCACAATAAATCAAAATATTAGCTGGGTATGGTAGTGCGTGCCCATAGTCCTAGCTACTCAGGAGGCTGAAGTGGAAGAATTGCCTACGCCCAGCAGGTTGAGGCTGTGGTAACCGTGACTGTGCAGTGCACTGCAGCCTGAGAAACAGAGTGAGATCCAGAATCAAAAAAATAAAAAAGAGAGAGACTCTTCCTATCTGTTCAGGACTCTCCATACTCTAAGCTGAACCTTCAGCAGTACCAGAAAAGATACATCTCAATAATTGATTAGATAAAAATCAAAAAGGCCTTAATAAGGCTCCTAATATATCAATATTCTTTAAAAGTTGGTACCAAAAGTGATACCCTGGGGCTCAGGAAGAAAAAGCTTACAACATTTCTTTATATTTACTTTCTCATCATTTGTATTTCCTATTTTTGTACATGTTGTATAATATATTACTATAGCACGTATATAATTTATAAATAAAATTAAAATGTGTTGAGAAAATTTGCTTGACAAAATGATTTAAAATGTTTAGAAATCTCTGTAATATATGAACAATGCCCCTCCAGGCAATTTTCATCACCAGATTTGCTTTCAAGTTGGTTATTTTTATCACTCCCAAAGTGTTTCCTACTTATATATACTCCAACTAAGGAGAATGTCAAGCTCTTACTAAAAGATATTTTAAACCAAGGATATGAACTTTGCCATTTCCTCATTTTATGACCACGACTGATCTCCATTTTCCACAGATGCCACTATGAGTTGGCACACTCTTAACACCCAATTCCTTTCAAGGAAATCGCCTCTGAGAACCAGACCATCAAAAGGTTATGAAACAGATAAAGCTGAAGTGCTCCACACTCAAGTTTTCTGTCTTTAAAAAAAAAAAAAATCAAGCTTCCTTCCACTAGACCACACTCTAGAGTTCTTGCTTACTCTGTCCAACTATGGTATACCATTCACATCTAGTTTCCGTGTTTTAAAAGACTCTGAAACATTCATCTGCTATAAAGTATAATTAATTGATACGGCATACCAGGATGCCCCACTGAGTGTATTTGAAAAGAAAGAGCATTTTTATTTCTTAAAATCCAAAACAATCACAGTCCAATGATAGAATTCAGTCTTGAGTATGAAAGTAATTGGAAAGAAATTTTTTTTTTTTGAGTTGGAGTCTCACTCTGTCGCCCAGACTGGAGTGCAGTGGCCGCTCCCGGCCACCGCAGCCTCGACCTGCTGGGCTCCGGCGATCCTTCCGCCTCATCCTTCCGAGTAGCCGGAATTACAGGCATGCGCTACCACGCCCAGCTAATTTTTTTTTTTTTTTTGATTTATTGTAGAGATGAGATCTGGCCTGCCCAGGCGGGTCTCGAACCCGCGGGCTCAGGCAATCCACTCACCTCAGCCTACCAAAGGCGCGGGATTACAGGCTGAGCCACCGAGCCCGGCTTGGAAGGAAATTTTTAAAGGCAGAAATCTCTTCTATCTGTACTCAAATAATTGTCCCAATCACAGATCATGCCTTCTCTACTAGTCTACACGACATTGCAACAGGTAGGAGAAGATTCATAAGCCTTAGACCACCATCGCTTAACAATGGCTGCATGTCTAGGACTTAGCAACCAAGAAGCAAATATTGCAACATCATGTTGCCATCAAGACAAAAGTACAAATTATGATCTAAGAAGTAGTGAATGGTACATCTGCTATGGTTTAGGAGGCAACCTTACAAATATCAGTAATGATTTATGGAGGTCACATGGCATTTGTCCCGGCCTAGCTTACTGTCCCGCTTCTTTGGTAAAGTACTCAGATTTAACCTGGAAGAACCAGCCTTCCTCACTTTCACTTCATGAGGTTATGGAGTTACTATTGCCTCCAGACACAGAAGCATAGCCCAAGCTCAGCCAGTCAGCATACTCATCCCACCAGTCACAGGGATTAACTCAGAGTTTGTGCCCCAATATGGTCCAATAAGAGTCATCCCTATGTCTTGGAACTACTGGGATAAAATAACTCTCTTTATACTAAAGCTTGAGAAGCTGGTAGGATATAAATCTGGAATCTTTTAAGTCTATCTGAGAAGAAAGCCAAACTAGATAAAACAGTAAAGAAGGAATAGGGACTGAGGAGAAGAAAGAACAAAAAGGAAGCCAGTGTTTGGATGACTTTGAGCATCTGGATCAAACTAACCCTGAAGCCATGGTAGCCCTGGACTAACCCTGGACATTGATTCACTTTTGCTTAATCCACTTTGAGGTACCCTGGAATATCACAACTGATTTTTGTGACATGTGGTACATATACACAATGGAATATTACTCAGCTACAAAGAACAAAATTATGGAATTTGCAGCAACTTGGATGGATTTAGAGTCTATAATACTCAGTGATATCTGCCTGGGGAAGGGGGGGCACACCTCATCAACAAGGGTAACTTCACAATGAATATTTGTACGCCTAACCCTTAACTGTACCCCACAATTTTAAAATAAATTTTAAAAAATACTCAGTGATCTATCACAGAAACAAAGAACTGAGTACGACAAGATCTCACTCATAAGCGGACCCTGAACATTGATCACAATACTCTAAGAAGTGGGTTGGCAGTAGCTGGAAATTGCCAGGGGAGGGAATGGGGGCATACAACATTCATAAGGATACCTGATCTCAAACCAGGTGAAGTGAAAACCAAAGAGAGGCCCAAACTTTACCTGTACAATTACCACTGTATATCCAACCCTGAATTGTATCCCACATCTTTAGAATAAATTTTTTTTAAAAATCATCTTTACAAAAAGAAGGAAAATATTAATAATTCTGAAAAAAAAAAGTTTCAGCCTAAGAACTACAAACAATCTAGTACCCATTCCCCTATTTTCTCTGTTTTGACTGGGTGCACTCCTACCTCCAACAGTTCTCAGTTCTCCAGAAAAGTTGGTTACATGCAGTTTTGTCAAAGAAATTTAAGTAGAAATGTTATGTGGCACTTCCAGGAAGTATCTTTATACCTTTGTTTGAACCCTCTACCACCATATCTCCTGAAATTTTCACTGGAGCTCCAGAACCATTCTGGACCATGAAGATAAAACCCAGAATTAAAGATGAAGTTGGTGTATACCTGGTCCTTCATGACCTGATGGAATCTATTCCATGATGGCAGAGATGTTTTTACATGTTTTATTCACATACAGATTTCCTGGCACAAAGTAAAACAAAATAAATACTTGTCCAATGGGTAAATTTGGTGTCTTGTCCTTGTATTTGTCTTTACAAATACTTCACCTCATAGAATCAAATGATACTAGAGCCTTTGTGTTGGAGGACCTTTATTAAATCGTTTACTTGAATCATCCAGTGACAGAGAACCCTGAGCTCTGGGGATCTACTATATTTCCTTAATTCTAAAAATAACTCTGGGCAACCCCTTTGGGTCCCCTCCCACTGTGGGACTTTTATGTCCTCTCAATAAATCCTGCTTTCAAAAAAAAAAAAAATAGAGAAAAACTTCCCTTTCACATTTTAAGATTTCCCAAATCAGAAGAAATCTTATCATCAATGGATATATTTTAATAGTGTTTTCTCCTCGCCTAAACATTTGTCTTATAATCTACAGTGATTGGACACAGGGAAATACATTTGATAGACAAATACTATGGCATCGGGACTAATCATGGCCCCTCAAAAACTCAATTGAGTTATGGTTTGGCAATTCAGAAATCTAGGGATGGGAGGTACTCACTCAATGAAAGAGCAGAGGAAAAAATACTGATTCATGTAAGGGAAAATCCATGGAATGCAACAGATAAGAACAGCCCGAAGCCTAGCTGTCCAGGCTGAGCTCCTAGCTCTATCATTTCTAAGTTACATGACTTGGGCAGGATTTTTCACATGTCCAAACCTCAGTTCTCTCATCTTAAAAATAGGGATGGAAACAGTACCATTATCTTAGAGTAGTTTGTGAGAATTAAATGTGCTAATACGAGTAGATGCTTAGAACAATGCCCACCAACAATGGAAAAATAAGTAAAAGTTAGGCAGTGAATTTTTCTATACTGTATTTAATTCCTGAAATGGTACCCTCTGATCATTTTAATATCTAAAAACTGGTGAAAACTGACAAGTTACTTTCTAAGGAGTCAGAATTCTAGAATGTTGCCTTCTGCTATCATGTTTCTTTTCTTTCCTAGAGGAAAGTACAAAATAAACAATTAATTCATAGTGTGTAGCTGCCTATAAGAAGAACAGGTATAAATAAGTGAAGGGGTGACAGCCAAGTGAACAAGTTTAGTCAAAGAAGTATGCTAAGAATTTCATTTTGAGAGCTTATAGGGAAGCATACTCCTATGTCAAATATTTAAGTTAACTAAAAATTCAAAATTAACAATTAATTTGGTATAAATTCAAGTTTGACATTACTAATGCCCTTGCATTGCTTCAGAATGGCAAGTTTCATCCATTTATGCCAACCATTAACTTGTTTAAAATTAATATTAAAAAGAAAATATTACTAAGTTATAGAGTACATTCTTGTAGGGCATGAATCACAAAAAGGATACATCATCTCTCCACTGTGATCTGATTTATAAGGCAAATATTTATAACATTTCTAGCCTAATAATGTTTTAAACATGTAATTGTTCATAAAATGCTCTAACAATTTACAGAGATGACACACAGAATGTAAAAAAAATCTAAAGTATTTATTAAAGCAAACTAAGAACAAAAAATAGAAGTATAATAAATTAGAAATCACTTTTTAAACTACCTTTTATAAGACCTTTTAAAGATGTATCTACTGAAATATGATGAACTT